>JARJIL010000001.1:113035493-114235493 GCA_038502395.1 Dittrichia graveolens | reverse complement strand
ATATGTCGCTTTCAAGAATGTAACGATTCAATATCACGAAAAAAGTTTTCTACAGCAACATGTCCGGTTTTTTTTTCAAATTTTCTTTTATTTACATTTAACTATTTTATTAATTTTAAAAATAAATTTTAAAAGACAATAAAATAAGAAAAAAGATTTATATTGATGAAATAAAGAGAAGAGTTAATAAGATTTAAAAATTATGTTGATGTGGGTGGATAATTGTGTTATTATGAGAGAATATATTTTGAATAAAAAGTTAAAGTAAATTAGGAGAGAATAAAATAGTTAAAAATTGGGTGGATGAGATTAATTTAGATTAAATGAAGGGTCAAGATTTTATATTGATTGAATTTTAAGAAGTCTTAAAATTTAAGAGGAGAGAGAATGTTAAATGCTTTATATAGTAGTATAGATATAGATATAGATAGTGATGTACACATAGCTAGTATAATGGATGAGAATAGATGGTTAACAGTTTTGCGGTTATATATCTATGTCTATGTGAGAGTGTGTTACTATCGTATTGGATTGCTCTATTCAAGACCCATATTGTGTTATTTGGTATCAAGATCATAATTCCTTAGAGTTGTCATAAATAAAAAAAAAAGCTTAATATAGTGACAAAGTGACACACTATTATTATTCAATAGATATAAAAGATGAGAGGATGAGTAGTTTAATTCCATGGTAGAAAAGAATAAAAACCTTGAGTATTCATCTTTACTAATTAATATTTATTAAGTTTCAAAAAAGATTGATTGTTGAACTTTATAAGTCACTCCAATTGAATTTCCTTTTTTCAGATGTTTCTGTTCAAGGTATATATTAGATTAGATGTTAATGTAAATAAAAAAATATTAAATAATTATAAAATACTAATGAAATGAGAATTTAAAAAATATTCGGCAGACGATGTTAACATCCACACTAGCACCGGAAGCGTCAACGCGAGGTTGAAAGCAGCCGTGACGGGAAAAACATGGTATAATGATACGAATAGACATGATTGTATTTATTGTAGATGTTATCAATCATTATTGCTATAATAAATATTTATTGGTTATAATTAAAAGTAATTATAAAATATTTAAAATGATAAAATTAAAAATTTAGTTAAATACGATATTTGTAAATTAGAACAAATATGATATTTTAAGATTTAAGAAAGACATATATAAAATTTATCTAATAAATTTGATTCAATTTTGACTAAGAAAAGTCAAAATTGAAATTTCATTTCTAGATTAAATGGATGGTCAGAATTAAGTAATTCAATTTATTTTATTAAATAAAGTACTATAATTGTTTAATAAATTTGATGTACGTATATTAGTCTTTTATTTATATTAAAAGATGTGTGTGCACACAATTGTATTTAAACATGCACATTTATATTTTATTTAGTTATTCACCTATAAATCATTTCAATCCCAGCCATTGGAAGTTTTTATTTAAGGATCAAAATTGTTTTTATTAAGTTATAAATTGTATTTAAACATGCACACATATATATATAGGGTTTATACGAGAACTGCGAAAACCAATCTTGGCCGTTTATTTTGGATAATGAAACTCATGGATGAAGAGTGTGGGGGGATTGAGTGTGACAGGGTACATGTAAGGAATTTATGGGTGAGCAATCCAATTGAAGAAGGGGAAATTAGACGGTAAAGATTGGTTCTCGTACGAAAAATAATTCTCGTTTGAACGTTTGCCTATATATATATATATATATAATTATCAAATGAAGTCACTAGCTAAAAGAGTAAAATTTTACCTTCATTTAACTTGATAAATGCTTAAAAAATTGTATTCTACAAGAATATTACTATGTTAATATAATTATTTAAAAATGAAAAATTAATATTTGTACTTACAAAGAAGATTAGATAATAACGGTTGGGGATTAAAATATGAAATTTGTTATGGTATATATCGTCTTAAAAAATGTTCCTACATATCTTCTTTCTCAAAATCAAAATACATGTCAAAATTAAGAAAAAATATAAGAAAAAAGAACTAAAGAATTTTACATGTCATCTTCTAATAAGTATAAAAATAAAGAAAAAGAATACAATATAAAAAAGCCTTTGACCTATCGATATTATGAAATAGTCTTAACCCTTGTTTAGAAATAAATAGAATTTTTGTAATGTCATAATGTCATATATTGAGTTGGTTGGTTAATGTTTTGACCAGAGATTTTGTATGTGGCATCGGAGCGACGCACGTAGACATGATGAGTAGGTGGGCCCGACCCACATCCACTTAAATGGCTGCATCCAATCATAGCACAAAGCCACCCAAAAATGGAAACAAAATCACAACAACTTGTTCTATTTCGATTTTTTTCTACGTCATTATTATTTATTTATTTCTACGTCTATTTTGATTTATTTATTATAATCTAGAGGGTAAAAAAAATTGAATTAATATTAAGCAATCTAACTAGTTGATCATTTAGATGGATCATCACATTGGTTGACCCATGATCCATCCGGATTCAACCCATTTGAATTAAAAATAAATAATTACCATAACTATAATCATTACCAGGAAAAAAAAACTCGTATAGGTGTTTGATAAACCCTGAACACCATAACCACATCGTCACCACCGACCATCGTTATATCACCACCATCACCAATGTTAATAATTCTTTTACTCAAGTATTTGATCATTTTTAAATGATTTTGAGAAAATCTTTAAAAGATTATTATTAAACTTGTATAAGGATTAGGCCCAATTGTATAGGAAAAAAGAATTAAATTAGCCTGGATATGTGAAATAAAAAGAAAAAAGGAGGCCCAGAAGTGATAATCCAATCAGACTTGTAAAAAACGCCAGGCTTTTTTTCCTTTTTGTTTATTCCTATGGAGTCTGGTTGACTGTTTCCCCACTTCACCTTGCAAATTGCAACACACCATATATATTTATGACCTGATCTGATCTGATCAGATCACTGTTTCAATAACAAGAAATAAGTCAATTAGTGCACTGCACATGTACTATTCATCATGTGGTATGTGATGTCCATTAAATAAATAAAAGGTCTTCTAATTTCTTGTACAAGGAATTCTCATTCTGATTCTTGCATTCTACATGGCTAATGCTGCATTTATTAGTTATTTCAAAGGAATTGTCTAATAAGTGCTAGCTCTAAGGCATATGGTAAGTAGCTAAGATACAATAATTAAGTACAAATTGTCATCTAGTTCCAATTCATTTGTTAAATTTCAATCTTCACATTCATTCTATAAACCAAATGCATCCGGTGCACAAATAAGAATAGATCAATGTTACATATAATAGCTCAAACGGTATTAAAATTCTCTTCGTCTTAATCAATGCATCAAAGTCGTTTTGATTCTTCTTCAACTTATAAGGACCTAAGGCTAGGTTTCTCATAACGCTATATTCTTTCATTTGATCCTTGTACTCCAATTTTGCTCTTTTTAGCACAACAAAATTGTTTTGTTTCTATTTCAGCTCCTTTTTAACTTTAGATTTTCCCAAAAACAGCAAATCATTCGCTTTCCTTGAATAACCTTCTTTTCTTGTGCAATTTGTTGCGGTTTTTTTACAAAGTGAAAAGAATAATTGTTATTTACTAACTTAATACCCTGTTAAAACACGATGGATTGTTTATCCATTTCCTCTATCAATCTTGTAGGCCTGTAAGGTTGACAATGCCATTCAAGTGATCTTGAGTTATATTTTTATAGTGGGTGTCAAATTCACGCTTAAGTTAAACCCTTTCCATATGATCAAAATCATATGGCGAAATCTTACTCAATTTCATTAACTTTGTTGATTCAATCATTTTACACAAAGCATAGACTCAAAGTCCACAACTTATCAAGTAATTTGGTTAATCATTTAAGTGACCACCAAACTCTTACGCTGTGTTCCTGAGATATAGTAAGAAAAGAAAGGAAAAGAGAATTAATGGGAGAAAAGAAAAGAAAGGATAAAGATTTTGATTTTTCATGTTTCCGAGTTAGAAAGAAAAGAAATGAAATTGGAAAGAAAAGACGTAAGTTTGTGTTCCCGAATTGGAGAGCAAGGAAAGAAAAAGGGTCATTTTACAGTATTAAAAGAAAAAGGGTCATTTTACAGTATTACAATTACTTTTTAAAATTATTTATTGTGATTAAGGATAATTTAATCACTTACGGAAAATCATAAAGATTTTCTTTTCTTTTCCTTCCAAATCCTCCCACTTTTGGGATGAAAGTTTAGGAGAGAAAGTTAACCAAACTTTCCTCCCAAATCTTTTATCTTATCTCCTTAAAATATTTCTAGAACACAAAACTTTTTTTATTTCCTTCCAAATCTCTTCTTTTCTCTCCAGATTAAAATTCGGGAACACGATGTTAGGTCCAGTTTGCTTCGCAGAATTCGAAGGAATTGAAATCAAATTTCGTGTTGTATTATGTTTGATAAACTTGTTTTTGAATGAAATCTCATTCCTTGGGATGTTTACATTCCCTCAAGTAATGGAAATTTCATTCTATAGTTGAGTTGGATGGAATTGAAATCAACTCCATTTTTTTGAATTCTGCAAAACAAATTGAACCTTAGATTTGCATATCTAAAATAATAGGAAATTACCAAAAAAGATAACATATATATTAAAATTTGTCAATAAAGAAGACATGTATTTTTTTGCCAAGAAAGAACTTTAAAAATTCAATTTGTTATAAAAAAGGAATTTTGACGTGATAATCTTGTTTTTTAGCATGTCATGATATTCTTTTAATGAGAAATTAAAATTACAATCTTTCGTTATGCAATTAAATTTAAAGTATTATTTTAGTAACAAATTATAATTTATAATCATTTCTTGACAAAAAAAATACATCTTTTCTTTGTTGACAAATTTTGATATATATGTTACTTTCTCGACCATAAAAATATAAACGTCGTAGTAATATTGATCAGTGATGCAGGTCTATCAATTTCTTGAATTAGCATAAGGTCCATCCATGGTCAACACTTCAAGACTATACATTGATAAAAAAAAAATTATACATATTTTTTCAAAAGTTGGCAAAACTAACTTTTCTAAAAAATTTGCAAGTATGCATCCCTCCCACATTGGTGTCCAACAATACTTCTAAATAAATAGCACCACCAACAAAAGGTTTTCTTTACTTTTAAGGGAGTGTTTGTTTTAGCTTATTTGAGGTTTATTTTTCGGACTTATTTTTTATAAGCTCGTTTTTTCTGGTTTATTTTTTATGGGTCCGGCTTATTTTCTTCTTGTAACTCATAATAAGTTCAAAAGTCAGAAAATAAGCCAGAAAAAACTAGCTTATAGAAAATAAGCCCGAAAAATAAACAGTAAATAAGCTAAAACAAACACCCCCTAAATTATACTCAACTATGTTGGCACACAACATCCTTTTTTAATATGAAAACCCAATGCCATGCTTTTCTTTTATTAAAAAAAATCATTTATTAAAAGAAAAAAAAAACTCTCCATGGAACCCTATACCCAAATTAGGTTTTCAATATAACAATTTATCTAATTAGTACACAATTCAAAATTTACATAACTCCATTAAAAATTACACTAGTCGGTGACATAAATAATTCAAGTCTAAATTCTTAGAGAGGTCATTCTTACACGACAAAGTGACAATAAACAGTAACTTTATACATCAACTGCTTATACCTTGTTATGCATGACTAGAAACTGTTGTATAAATATCAGCTCCAAATTCTTAATAGAATCGAATTCTAAATCAAGCATAGTCCCCATAACTGTTAATTAGTCCGACCGAAAAAAAAATTTGAATCAAAATTTAAACCAAACATTGTTTTGGGTGGAGACCGGAGAGATGAAATCAATGACCTCAATAACATATGTTTTGTTATTATAAATATAAAGGCACGGGTAGATCTAAAGCATGGGTTACGATGGCATAAATACGTCATGGTGGCATGAACCACCAATCAAAATGTATCAGAGCACATAAACATGTGTGAGATATCTATTTTTATATCAATACTGAGTGGGTCCAAATAATATATGTTGTAATGTTAAGTCACCTTTCAATTGAGTCCAAGTGGTAAAAAAACATTTTCATCTTTTTAGTAGTGTTACCACTAAAATCTCATCAAATCTTAAGCCCAATAATAATAATAAAAAAATGTATTTAGTTGTTTCTTTTTATACAAAAATATTTGGATTTATTTAATTAAGCCTAAAAATAGGACTCAGACTTTACGAGATCTTAAACTATAACATTGAAGATGGGTTGAGGAGAGCAGATGCATGCTCATTATGCCACTAGTATTGGGGTCTGTTTGCTTATATCATATAATTTTGGGTGTAAATGGTAATTTCTCAAAAGTAAAAGGTCGCTCTTATTATTTGGTATTGGATCTGATGCATTATTGTGGCGACAATTATTTTAGTCAGAATCTTCCACCAGAAGTCACTCGTTTTCAAAAGATTGGAATGTTTTCTATATTAAATGTTAACCCTTTTTCATCGGGACTAATATAACAATTTTTTGTCATACATAATAATAAATCGTGGTTACACTTTATGGATGAGAAATAAAATTGGTAAATAGACAAAGTATTATTATCTATTTTGTTATGTATAGCAAAAATATGTAATCGATTCTTTTTTTATAACTATAAATTAATTAAAAAAATACAGTGTTGTTAGCACTTAGCAACATGCAAATAAAGAGCTGAATATTGTTTATATAAAAGACTTTACTGGTTAAAATCTTAATTTTAATTTCCCTTATGATTTTGATGCCCTGGTTTAGATGATATTAATGCAAATATCTATGTATATACATCTATATATACAAACATGCATAATATTTGCTAAAGGCACGTTTTGACCCGTAACCCAACCCATTCGACTTACCCATTTTGTGGGCTCCAGTGAATGGCAAAAGTAGTTTCATGGTAACCAAGGATACCAAAAGCTACAGAGTTGAAGTCACAGTCAACAAACTAAAGAAAAAACACAGAAATTGATGGACTAAAAGCTTTGATATTCAAGAAATCTGGTTAATCTGTACATAACATAAGCTTATATACTATTAAAGAACAGAAATTAAGAAGATTCAAAAACCCAAAATTTTTGTTCGAATGACGAAAGAAGAGGTTAACTTACAGACTCAAGAGACTGTTAACAACTCTTAACCCACAAGTTTACTTTGAGAAACCCAAAAAAAAACTGTATAAGCCATAATGTACCTCGTTACAAAATCCCAAACGCACCAGTTTGTTAAGTCGGCTTGCGACAAGATGCAAAAACTACAAGCAGCATCACTCTAAGACCAGAATTTACAATTTCCACAGGTTGATTTTTAATCATCTGACTTTGTATTACTGTTAACTTCTTGGAGGAAAGAAAGGGTCGCTTTTCTGTTGGTATATGTTGAAGAGTTGAAGCGAGTACTTCCTCGCAAACATTTGACAATCATGAAGATCATAAGGATTCAATTCTGAAGCTGTTTTGTTTAGCTTTCCTTCTTGGTCCCCATCGACAAGCGTCCTCGCCAGGCTTGCGATTCTAGACACACAAAAAAAGAGCAAATAAAAACTTAATTGTAGATTATACAAAAGATAATGAATTTGCCAATAAGAAAATGTAAATCAAGTACCTTGATGTATCAGATCCATGAACAATAATTTTTCTCCTTTGTAATGCGCATATACCATTCATGCAAAGTTCATCATCTTTTTCTAGGTCTTTTATGATATCGGCCTCTACTTTCCATCTTTCTTGATCTTTCATTATATTAGAAAAAGAGGACATGTATGCTTCATCGACGTCCACATGATCTGAACCCGAACTCGAGTCAGAGCTGTCCAATGAAGATATGAAATTTTTTTGCTCTATATTCTCCAAGAATGGCCGGATTTTTGCAGATTGAGGGGTAGAAACCGGTGGAGAAGCTATCGGTCGATTATGCAACTCATAGTCACAATCATGCTCTCTTTTTATTCCCTTGGAAACGCGTGTTCTTTTCAATATTGAGATAACCTTTAAATCGTCATCATCACTATTATAATCCCTCTTGATTTCTTCTGCAACCCGTTTTCGCTTCAAAGTCGAGATATTTTCGTGATCATCATCATCATCATCAATGTGAATTGTCTCTGGAAACTTGTTTTCTTCTCTTTTGTTGGAATCCTTTCGTTTGCTCAACAATGGTTGTCTACTACTGCTTTCTGTTACACATAATAGTCTATCATAAGATTTTGGATCATAGTTTGCTTGTACTAACAACAAAAAGTCCCCCGGATTTAAATATTTTTCTTTCCAATTGTGGTCTGAGTTTTCATATCAACACTCACAAAAAATATGCATATCAAGTAGACAATCCAAGATTTTTCTACACCTAACTATATATACATCAAGTTGTATCTATACTCTAAAACTTCAGATAAAGAACTTAAGGGGCTTAGGATTTCTTGCAATTTTAACATGTTTCTTATGGATGTGTGGCTTGAAGGGTTTAATATATGAGTAATTCTACTAATCTACTCTACCCTTTGTGGTAACAAAATTATCATTCAAAACCGTAATTTGATCCTTAATATAATCAGTATAATTAAAATAATCAGATAACTCAAATCATAATCGTTTTACCCCTTGAAAATACGTTAGTCTAGTAATCAATATCACAGGCAAGTAAGAAATTTATACCGGGAGCAGAGTTCTTGTGTTGCTTATTCTCCAAATTGATGAAAGAGCTCCCTGAATCCATCAATTCTTTGGCTATTTTCTCTAAACTCAAAACCCTAACTTCAAAGTCCAAACATCGCTTTTCATAATCCCTAATCTTTCTCTCCAGCTCAGCATTCTGCTTCCTAGTTGCATCAATTTCACTTTGCTTTTTCTTCAACTCATCCTCTAACCCTACATTCTTCGAAACACTACTATATTTCTCCGAATTCAAAACTTTGATCTGATCCTTAAACTCCATATTTTCGTTTCTCAGTTCATCAAGCTCCTTTTGTTTCTTCTTCAACTTATCAATCAAGTTCAGATTTTCGGAACGAAGCAGACTCTTTTCTTCTTCAGCCTGATTTTCTAACGTGACGTACTTCCGCTTCATCTCTTCTTCACGTTCTTTCAACTTTTTTTCCACATTCTGAAACTCGGTTGAGAAGAACGATGATCGCAGCTGGGAAATGAGCTCCTCCACCGCCGGAGAGGCCGATTCCGGCCACAAACCCGCTGTCGAATTCATTTTGCTTGAAACGACAAGAGAGTGTGTGCTGAATCAGCTGTGTGCTGAATCAGCTGTGTGCTTTCATGAGGAAGACGGAAGCAGAGAAACCCCTGAAGACCGAAGGACGTATCTCTTGAAAGAAACCAAACCAAATATCTAAATCAAGATACGGAAAACTTCGCTTGACACCCCCAATCTTATTGATAATTCCATAAACACCCTTCTACTATTGAAAATATTAAATACGGGGTAGTAAAAGTTAAAATATTAAATTGGCGTAAAATTTGATATAAAATCATCTTGTACCAGGAATTGAGAACGTTAAAATATTTATTTTAGTTTATATGTAAAGCTGGTTACATACTAAATTCTGTAATTTTGGCTAATGTGTCCATACTTTTTCATCATTAGAGATACTATTCGTAATAATTTTCTCTTATTTTTTCTTACTTTCTTTTTAATTTTTTCATGATTTATAAATAAGATACGATTAGGATAAAGTACAGTATTATCAAGATAATAAAGGTTTTGTTACGTTTCCACATCAAAGTAGAATATAGTACTTAGTTCTTTTTTATTTCATTTACTGTCTATTGGTATTTCAAAAGTATCTTTTCGAAATTCTAGAGAGGAAGATGCATCTTGAGTTGACATATAGTACGACTTGTCAATGCATGGTATTCTTCAACTCATTGTTACTCTAGATGGTGAAGATGTTCGTGATTGTGAACCAATATTGGGTTATTTACACAAGGGTATGGAAAAAATTCCTGGAAATCAAACAATTATACAATATTTTTATGGGTTAAAGTTGTGTAATGACATGAAAGTTGTCCCAATGTCCAATATAGTACTTAAAGTATTTTTTTACGCATATGACTATTTAACTTGTCAACAACGTGTTAATATACCTCTTTTTTAGGCTGCAACCGGCTTAGCCGGTAAATTCATGATTTTTAAGCTCATTTAAAGTGTTAGGGCATGTTAGGAATCTTATCCTAATGTTTCAATATATTACTTACATTTTTTTATAAGTAGCTTCTACAAAACTGATCCTAGTTGTTTTTGTTATGTTGAAATAAAAATTAAAATAGAGCAAAGAAAATATGTCATTTTTTATTTTTGATATTTTTGTTATTCCCAATATACATATATCAAATATCAAATAATAAAAAAGAAAGCCTATTTTGAAAAATGAAAATTTACTCCCCATTTACCGCGATTCACCAGTTTCTATTATCAACCTACCACATGTGACATTGTTGAATCCGGCGATCAAAGAAACCAATCTAAATTTTCACTCCCTAATTCCTTCCGCGTATGGATGTTTTTCGTTCTTCTCTCTCCCAATTTCAGGTAATTTATGTCGATAGTTCCATTTAGGGCATTTATGTGTTACATCTGTTTTTGTCCTTTCAGATTATCTTAACATAATTTGATGCCTATCTATGTTCTTTATGGTTTTTGTTACAAAAAGATCTGAATGATGAAGGCTTTTGTTTATAGTAATTGCATGCATCTTCAATGCAGTTGTAAACGTTTGATTTGTGGATATCTACGTATAATGCGTCTGTGATACACAATGTTTTGTTTGTGTGAAATCAAAGATGATTAGACTCATTTTTTATCGTGTTCTTGACGTACATGTTGCTGTGAGATTATTATTATTGTTATATGATTACTTGCCTACGTGTTATCGCTTTTCTTATTGGCTAAATGCCCAAATGACAACCTATTTTAGGTCAAATATGAATTTAGGAAAATCTAAAGTATGTTGTTGTGTAAATCGAAGAAAGTTTTGAGATCAAATGGATGAAAGTTAAAGCATGTTAATTATGATACTATTGTTTGATTTTAGTTTGTTTTAACATTGAAGATTTTGTACTTCTAAAAGGGGTTGTTGAGATTAAATTCATGTATTATGAAACTTTCAGATTTTGGGTTTCTTCCTTCTGCCTGAGAGGGGATACCCTGGAGTGTAGGAATGACTAAGTTTAGGTGGAATGAGTCAACGACTATGTTTCGGGATCATGTCGATCCAGAAAAGGAAGAACAGCTGAAAACGATCATAGTAGGTAACTATCTCTATCGAAAACATTGATTTCTAGATATTATAATGGAGTTACCTATCGGATATGAATATATGATTCTTGTAAAGTTACTGTAACGTGTTATTTGATATCAATGGTTTTACAAAACCTTGTGTTTTCTATATGCAGAAACAAATACTAAAGTAGAGAGAATCGTGAAGCTCGTTAAGAGTGTGAATTCTGGTAACAAAGACGCAAAACAAAGGAAACGATCTGAAGTTATTCAGTTGATTGAGGATTTTTATAAACAATACCAATCGATGTGTTCGTTGTATGAAGATTTAAGACAAGGTGTGAAGAAAAAATGCAATAACGAAGAAGATAAAGAAGACAACGAGTCTTGTTCTTCTTCATGTTCATTTAGCATGGAATCAGCAACATATTTTTCACCAGGCAGTGGATCAAAAACACCAAGCATCGATCAACCAAAAGCGATAACAACTGATGGGCAAAGTATGAAATCTGAGAATTCTTGTTATTCTCTAGAAGCATTAAGTGTTGAAAGTTCGTATAAAGATGATGAAAGGGGTAGAACAGTAGAGAAGCTCATGAAGGAAACTGAGAATCTTAGAGATCTATTAGGTGAAAAAGAAAACAAGTACCCAATTCTTGAAAATAAATCATCCTCGAAGATGAAGGCATTAGAAGACAAAGTCATTGCTTTAAAGATCGAGATTGAGGCCTTAAACTGTCAAAAAAGTGAACACGAACAAGAGTTTAAGTGCAGACATGACGAGTTTCATAAAAGAATAAAGGACAATTCGGGATTTCAACTTGAAATCGCATGTAAAGAGAAAGAAGGCGCTGTTTTAAACAGACTTGATGAGTGTGAGAAGGTCTTCGGTGGTAAAATTGAAGAATCTATGGATCGAGTCCAGAATTTGCAAATGGACGTGGACTCTTTACGGTCGCTAAATGAAAAATTTTCAAACAAAAAAGACAAAGAACTTGAGTCGTTAAAGGTTCAGAATAACGAATCAGAAATGAAGCTTGAGAATAAGACTAAAGAAGCTGTAGATTTGCTTAAGCGGTTAGAAACTTTAACAGAGAAGCTAAAGCAGAAGAGTGATGATGAAGATGTTCTAATGGAAGAAAGAAATAATTTGAAGAAACAAGTAGAAGATTTGGAGGTCAAGATTGAAAGTATACACAATGAAAATCTTTCAATAAAATCTGAAAACGAGAACCAAAGTGAAATGATGTCTCAATTAAAGGAAAAACTCCAAGAAAAAGAGTTTCATGTTTCTTCTCTCGAATCAAAACTTGAGGGTGTCAAAAGCGATTTAACAAACAAGATGAAATCCCTTGAACAAAAGTTAAAATCTCTAGAAATCGACAAAAGGGAAATTGAAGGTAAAAACGACGTTTTAGCAACAACACTCGAGCAAAGGGACTTGCAGATGAGCAGATTAAACCACGAGGCAAAATCCAGTTTCAGAACCACTGTTAAGAAAATGGGAGAAATGGTAGACGAATTCAGAAAGAAAACTGAGGATAGTATCCGTATTTTGAGTAGAAGAATCCGTGTGGCAGAGCAACTTCACAATGAAACCCGAGAATGGTACAAGAAAACCCGAGAAAAAAATGAGCAAGATAGAAAGGATAACGAGTTAGCATTGCAAAGCATTAAGACTATAATGTCGATGGCGAGTGAGACATTAGATGTCTCTGAGACGTTTGGACTTCGGTTTACCGAATGTTGTGAAGATTTAACGAATCGTGTATCAAAAGTGTCTTGTGAGATACATTTCGTGAAAGATTGGGTTACAAGAAAGAATACTTCAATGGTGCAAGTTAAGGAAGATTTAGATGCAGTTGTGGTTCAATTGGATGAGAAAGAGGAGGAGATACTTTGGTCAAGGCAAAAAGTATTGAAACTAGAGACCAAGTTAAGGGAGTTGGAGAAGATTGTGAAGGAGAATGATGAAACCATGATCGTTTTGAAAGAGGAGAAAAGGGAGGCAATCCGGCAACTATGCGTGTGGATTGATTATCACCGTAGTCGGTCTGATTTTTTCAAAAAAGCATTTTCTGAGGTTGTTGCTAGAGCCCAAAGACCGGGTTAACCTCTGAGCCTTAGGTTTGGTCAATCCCGAACTCTAGTTTCTCATAAGAAACCAAGTATCAGAGTAACCCAAAGACTTACCGATTTAAAATGAGTTGGATTTTATTAATGCATACATACATTATTACTATTACTTACAAGGGTGGACATAAATTGAATGACATTTTGTTGGTTACCTATGAAAATAGTTTTCCTAATATGTTGTAAAATTTGACCATTTCATCCAAACATAATTTTAGTAATTGGGTTCATGAAAGCACAATTAGGACATTTGGATTGGGTGGTTTTTCAGACACATTTTACTCTTTCTTTTTAAAATTATATTCTAGGGACTAGAATAGTAGAATGGAATATAATTATTTCTTTAATAATTTTTATTTAAAGTCTTACAAAAAAAAGTAAGAGCATTTCAGCATGATTAATTAGTCCAAAAATAACCACTCAAAAAATGTCCTCATCAAGACCTTGAATTTCTACTTGTCTCAGTGTCTCATCTGATATGACTTTTTAGACACTTTGATACATGATTATGAATTTATGCATTCTCTACCAAGTAATTAACAGTAATGTAATTTTGAACCCTTTTTTTTATTAGAAGTCCTTAACTCCTTGTCATAAATAAATAGATAATTGGGTGGTTTTAGGACCTCTCATGGTTATTATGAAAACTCCCTAAAAAAAGCAGTCATGACCTTCACTTTGTAGTTTTCCCATTTACTTTGACTTCTAAGTTTCAATAATTCTAATGATTATGTAGGAACAATGATTTAAATTTCAGTTTTTTAGTCGACAAGTATAGCGAACGGGTCACGGGTTAACCAGTTAAAAATCTATCAAATACATTATCGTGAATTTAAATTTGTACTTTTTATGAAATTTACATTTACATTGACTTCTAAAGCAATGGAATGGATTGTCTGGAAAAATATCTCCTAGAAAACGTCCTCACAACCTTCGGTTTTTACTTTTACTAGAGTTTTCAAAATTGGACCGGACCGGCGATTGAACTGGTCGGACCGGAAAACGCTCACTCACACAGCCGAAAATGAACCCGAAAATCCTTTTCCAAAAAACCGGACGGTTTGTGTCAAACCGTTGCACCAGTTAGACCGGTCCAAACTTAGGAACCATAATTATTGGTTTTTTTCCCTTCTTTCATCACCAACACACCTCTTCCTTTTATGGCTTTACCCTTTGTTCTCTTTTTTCTTCAAGCCTCGATGTGGAGCTAAAAATTGTCTTGCTCTTTGATTTTCATCATGCTTTTTCTTCCTTGTAATGTTATCTTTATTTCTTCATGTGTATATAATATAATTCATTTGTTTGTGTAGTAAAAAAATATAAGATATGTAAACATATGTATGTTTGTTGAAATAGTGAAATAACTATAAGTTGTATCTGAATTGTATAATTTGTATAGGTTGTGATATGATCTATTTAATTCTAACAATTTAAACTAATTATTATATTATCCAGTTCTTTAAACGGTTCAGTTAGACCGGTCCAAACGTAAACCAGTTGAGTGGCTGGTTTGATGATCGGTTAGCTTTTAAAAACCTTGACTTTTACAAAATAACAATTCCAAACTTTCGTTTAATTTGTAGGACTTATCAAAGGTGTAGTGAAATGGGCTTATACCAAAATACAACCCCCCCCCCCCCCCCCCAAAAAAAAAAAACATCATCCCTATCTTCAATTTGAAACATAAAAAACTAATGATCGATTTGAAATTTTGAATGTTACTTTGAATAGTTGTATTGAACAACCATCTTTCTCGAATCTGGAACATGAAGCTTCAATCGAACTCCAAGGAAGATTATTCGTGCAAAGCCTTTCATGAATCGATTTTACTCTATGGGATGCACAACGCAACCTTTAAACAACTACGTTGTAAATAAACGCAAACATATATAATCGATTTTAGTTCATGTTTTTATTTGAAGACCTTTTTCATCACAAATAGTAACTTTTCAACAGTTCTTACTTTTAATCCGAGAAACCATAACATAAAACTATCAATGAGAGAAAACAATAAGACTGTATCCATGAGAAACAACAACTGTTTTAAACACAAATCTACTATAATAAAAACTGATAAACCTCGTTTGGTTCACTGGAATTGACCAGAATTGAAATTGGTAATTCCTAAATCTTAGTCGTGTTTGATTTCACAGAGTTAGAATTGGAATCTCAAATCTATTTTTGAATAACAGTTTGTATGGTTTAAAATTTTGGTTTCTATGGGTTTAATTTTGATATTTTGTTATAGATTCTTTGTTTACTAACCAACCAAAATAAAGGTTTTAAATTTTTTTATTTCTCGTGCATTCTAATTTCAATTATTTGGTTGAATTTCCCATTTGATGAGGGATTCGTTTATAGAAACGGAAAAATTCATTTACTTTGTTATTATTAACAACGCAACTCCTAAAACTTCGAAACCTTTTTTTGTGTGCCTATTTTCCTTCTCTTTATTTACTACTACTACTACTTTCAAATACACAGCCTATAAGATTATACCAAACTTTTTGTCCAAATATTTAAGAAGTTAAATAAATAGATTTTTTTCCTTTTCTATGAAATATAGTTAGCTTATATTGATATGTTTTACGATAAGATTTATATCAAAATATAGATTAAAATAAGACAATCATAGGATATATAATCATATTTATACTAAAAATTGTTTGTTAAAAGTTATTTGAGAAAAATGAAATATGTAATTAACTGTTTCAAGAAGGTTTACGATTTCGCCAACCCCTACTTTGATTATCTTCGAGCAATAAATGCTTGTTAGCATTATGTAATGTCCTTTGCGTCTTCCTTTCCTATTTCTGCGAAAAGGTTATGTTTCACTCGCGCGTTACAGCGAGATTTTACACAAAATATAAAAACTATCATTTAAACACAAATTAAGAATAAACCGCAAAGAGAACGTAAAAGGTTAGGATTGTGATGCGTAAAATTCGAATTGCTTCTAAACTGGAACCAAATTGGTTTAGATCAATACGGTTTCGGTTAACCCAATCAGCAGCACTAGCAACCAGGGCATTCAAACCCTTTGATCACCACTAGCACCCAAAGGATGCAATCACTCTTAAACAAAACCATCACCACAAGAGAATACAAATTTATAAAGAAAAACATTATCATAATAATAATAATCATAATACTGATTAAACAACTTACCAGCTCTATGAAATATCCTTATTGGGTGGTGTTGGTGTGGCACGAATGACAACACTGAAAAACCACAGCAGTAAGAGAAAGTGTCGGGTATGAACAGGGGTCGAATCTATCAACACTACAAACTTCTAAATCTTTCAGTGACCGATAAAACTGAAAGACAGAAAAAAATTATGACCGCCATAGTTTTTACCCTTTCCACGTTTCCCGTCTGCACGCAAAAATAACATGAATTCATTCAACAACATTATTATTAGGATGTTTGTTCAATCAGATATCCTCATCTCTACCCCAAGTAGATCCTTAACCACCTCATATGACACAAACGCAATCGCTATCGAAGGAACCACCTGTTTGGACACATCAAAACTTGCATTAGAACATTTCTAAGAGCCAAATATAAGTTAAGGGGGTGTCTTGATATGCATTTTCTAACTGATTATTGTGCTTTCAAGAGGGTGTTTGGGATTGGGAAATTCTTTGATTATTATTATTTGCAAAACAGTGATTATCTCTGTGTTAAAAGGGACAGAGCTAACCTTCACCGAGTTGGGGACCAAGCCCTTGTATAAAGCGCCAAAACCCTCGTAGCGAACAGTTTTCCTGAAAGCATCAACCATTCCAGTGTACTCGAGTGCTGACTTGCCATCTGCAGTGACAACAGAAGCTGCATCTTTCCAACCAACCATTTGCATTCTTCGACGGATAACATCTAAAGGATAAGCAACCGTTTGACCAACAGTCCCAGCTGCAGCCCCACATGCAAGCTTTGTTGTCACACTCAACTCGGTGTCCTCAACTAGCCCAAATGGTCTTGATTTAACCAACCAATCTTTTAAAGATTCATACACCGCAAAATTAAGACCCACGTATGGTACCTACAATGACCATCACAAAAAAGGAGGGAGACCTTGTTACATCACATCACACTAAGTAGAGGTGGCAAAACAAGTACCTTTTCTTCAGGCCAGGTTGGCCCGAAAGACTTTTCATCAAGAAAAAAAGTATTAACTTTTTTAGTGCAACAAATAGGATTGAAAAAACTATATTAGTTCAGTAACAATGTAACTTTTTAAATAAATAGATTTAGAAGGTCTTATACACTACAAGTACACTTTGGGCAACTTTCAACCCGTTCGGCACGTTTAACTATTAAGTTAACTAATTTTCACTTCACCTGTTTGACCCACTAAAGAGAGAACATAACCTGAATCGACCCATTCATAAGTAAATGGGTCTAAAACTCCAAATAGCCACCTCTAACTAAAAGGAAACAAGCACACGTCTTTATTCTTTGAATAACAAAAGGGCAACTGCAAAACTTAATATCTTATATCCCCGTATCCCAAAATATATGCAACAGTTCTAAGTTCACTTCTAACTGCCACATATTCTGGCAACTTTTCAAGCCAAGATACCATAAAAATATCATTGATGTTGATCCATAAGACTCCCATATCTTATCATTACTGAGGGGTATTTTAGACATTTAACTAGGAGTGAAACGCTTCTATTGAACCTTGTTAAGTCAGATGTAGCATTTAATTTGGGACAGCATGAGTAATGCACTAACAGAAGAGTGGAAGACTCTAATAACCAACATATTTAAATTTCTCAACTTACAACGCCAATGACAGAAGGAAGCCACCCTTTATATAATGCACGCGGACCTTCTTCACGTAGTACGGTTCTAAGAGCATGTGCAATTCCTCGATATTGGGAAGGAGATTTATCAGTCTGTAAACATAAAAGCACTTGTATTATGTGATAGACTACTAAGAACTTTGTCAAAATGGCATATATGCTAAAAAAAGAATACAAAATTCAACGTCTATAAATCTTGAACAACAAATACCTGCACAGTAAGCCGGCCTCGAACCAAGTCCATCGGGTAGGTAGCTGACATGGCAATTATTCCAGCACAAGCACCAGCTCCAAGGCGTAACAAAGGGGTCAGTTCAGCATCCTCTGGAGAAGTTTTAAAATTAAAAAGATAAAAAGAGGATTATTGTCTTCTGGTTTCATTTGTGAACAAAAATATGAAAACTGATTTAATGATGTGAGATGATAGAAAACATCAAATGGTCATACCATTTCCAGGTTGCTGCCGGTAAAGCCATAATATTCCCCTGTTTATCACAATGGTAAGAATGTTGAATCACAATCAGTGGATATATCGTATCTGAAGAAAGGTAAAAAGGAAACCCGACTACTAGACAATGTAAAGAAATCAAAACAACAAGTAACAAGCTTCCATCAGCAGTAGACTGCCCCAGATTTATGTGGCAGAAGGTGGGATATGGTCAGGTTATATTTTCTACAATTCCACATCAACAGATCACTAAGTTTACAAATCTACTTATGCATGAAAGAAGAGGACAATCTTTTATATTTCTTGCAAGAGTGAGTGTGCGTGTGTATTCTCTTATATTTCTTGTCATGTCAGCAACCTAACCTACCCGAAGGACTTGGTCTTAGATCAGAACACCTTCAAGGTTTACATTTACATATATATATATATATATATAGATTGGTATAGAGTACTGACGTACTGTAAACTTGCTTTCCAGCATATCCACTGAATTTACAATTTTTTTAACAGGTTGTCACATATTGCATGTCCTTTACTGCATGCAGACTGATAAACCTCCTAACCAATATTAAGGAATTTTGCATGCACTTAGAATAGTTAAGGTTTACACTTTACAGATTTTTTTGTCCGCTTTTATTTAATGGCTACCCTCATTGTTGAATCTATAAGGCCTTTCATTCATATATAATTTTAACCTGTCTTCTCAATTTTTACACATAGGTATATATGCACCTCGCCACCTCTTGATAAACAGGTGTAGTATATAGGTTGTTTATCCTGCTACCAATGCTATAAACTACTTCTAAACAGGTACATTATGTAATAATGCAGTTAGTTAATGGAATCCAAGGGTAACTAAGTAAACTAATAATTTAGCAAGTAGACTTACTTTGATGCCTCCTCGTAGCTAAAGAACTTGACGGCAGAGTTCGGAACAATACGAGCACAATTAGTGCCGTTTCCTTTAAACAGTCCACGAAAACCCTCTGTTCTCCATATATATTTCAACCCCTGGATGGTACCATTATATTTGATTGCATGGGGATTTTGAACCTGCAAGTAAAGCAAATAAAGTTTGTTGAGTTTTTCTATATTTTTTTCACTTGCTAGGGCATGAAACAAGGTTATCTGGTTATATGTTCATCCAAGAGATCAACAGCTAAGGAATGCTATGTTCCTATCAGAAAGAGGAAGAATTGAAAATTGGAACAGCAGTAATCAATCCCACTTAGGCAAGGTACGGGGGGAGGTGAGATGTGAACAGTCATAACTCTTCCTTGAGTTAGAGAGACTACTTTTCGAAAGACACCGGCTTATGTCATGAAGCTACCAATATGTTATTGGTAGAAGCTACCAATATGTTATTAAATTAAGTATTAAATTTGAATTGCTTTTGAGTTTTTAATATTTAATTTTATTTATGTTAAATTAGCATATTATATTAGAATATTTGTAAGTTTGTATGTTTTAAGGAGGCCTCCTAGTAATGAAATGTGCATCTAAAAAGGGTGTGTCAGTAAAAAAATATTAACATACATATATGGATAAATAAGTGAAACAGTTATACATATACATATGTGTATAAAGACACAAAGATATACGTATATACAGGCACACACGTGTCCATGTCTCTTGGTGCCTACCACACTACCCATCCTGTGACTATTACCCTCCTTCAACACCACCCATCTACCCTAATTCTAACTCTCCATGAATTCCTATCAGAGGGCATGTGGTCAAGGAGTAGTAGCGCCTCGCCGCCTCCATGGCTCCATGTTGAACCTCAATCTATCTTCCCACCTACATCATGGGTGTCCCGCCTCATCATTCCTTTGCTTAGCTTATATCATGATGTTGGTCGATAGAAATAGCTTTAGAAATGCAAATATTTCACATCTATTTCTTTATGAGTTTAATTATAACTAAAAAGTTTAAAGTTTAAACATTATTCTCTCCGTTTTGTAGTTTCTTTTTCAAGTAGGTTGGTATGGTGAAGACAGAAAAGACCTTTCTGCTCTTAATTTTGTGACCACACACCAAAAACAGAAATAGATGAATTCCTACACCTTCTCCAGATTTTAATTAAGACTAAAATGCCAGTGATATTCATACTTTAGTGATAGAGATCCATATATAAGCAGAATTTAAGATAAATTCAGATTAATGTGTTTACTTGTCCATGGAAACAAAAGAAAACAATTTGATAGATGATTTACCTGCAGCAGGATTTTAAGTCGTTCCAGAGGAGCAACAGCAGTTCTTGATCTGCAACATAACTCAACCATATAAACAAACAGCAGGCAAAAAATGGGCGAGGTCATAAAATACAGGGATAATTGATGAAAGCTATGAGGATAACCTTTGGGAGAAGAAAGTGAACAACACATAGTTGTCTTAGGCCAAATTTTAAGACAAATTTTAGAAGCTTTTTTTCTAAAACCTATTATTAGTTTCTTATACAACAAGACAGGCCGAGTGATATATCAATATATTTTCATGAGTAGGTGTAACAGATTTCTTGTAAATGCACACTTTTAAACGAACTTAGACAATGACTTATGCTAGAACCAATACAGCGACATGGTCATGTTTCCTTCCTAACAGTGATGCCCGACTCTTCTAATAACATTATTGTCAGGCACGAATTTGTATAGAAGTAGTAAGTTGTCAGACCACAGATGATAGAAATACAAATCTATACAAAAGAGGCTCTTTGCATTAATAGCAAGCTAGAATGGGCAATCATACCCAAGTATACATAACAAACAGAGGAATTATATTCTACCAGCTTTTAAACAATAAATCCAATCATTTCATAGATCAGTTTCGTCTAAGTAAATTAACTTCCAGAAAGGGAATGGCCAAACCCTAAAAGAAATCCAAAATGAATTGTAACTCATGCGATTAAAGTTCAACTTTTGCAGACTTTCGCCATTTAGCTCTTACTTTCAACATCATGCACATGATTTTCAGTCACTTTTTTCTATAGTCTCATATTTCTAATTATGTAGATTAACATTCCGATATTTCAATCCGTGGAGAATAATTAAGAAGGGAGAAGGGTATTAGGTAAGAGAAACAAAATTGACAGAAATCATTCAAGTGTAGATATACAAATCTATATCGAAAAAAAATTATCATTAGCTCGAAAAAAATATGTATAGACTGTGAAATTACTCGAAACGAATCAAAAGTCGAATAATTAGAAATCGGTAAAGATAAATTAATTGATCAGTGATGAGAGAACTAACACTCCGCCAGCGACGCCGCCAGCGACAAGAGACTTGCAGATGCTGAGTAAAGCGTGACGGCTAGGAGCCTTGACACCTTCACTAGCAATCTTTGCTTCTTCAGCGAGATTAGCGATCGTGGCGCTTGTCTTCCCTACGACATCCTCCGACGCCATGCGAGCAGCCTAAACCCTAAAAACGGAAGCGAAATTTTGGAACGAAACCCTACCGCAAATAAATAAAGATTCGCCGTCGCAAGGCCGCCTCCGGCGATCTCAGTGGATGTAAAAAAGGAATAAAATACCAAGGGAATAGAGCAAAATGAGAAGAAAATATAATTTATACAATGCAAGGTGCATTGAAAGGGTACGCGCGCGTGTGCTGGATTGTTTATATTTTATGGCCAGTAACTCTTGGTGCCACAGCCAGCCTAAAACATTTCTTTAGTTCCGGGTGTGGCAGCCCAAATGCTCGTAGATGGTCCACTGCTTTTTATAATAACATGATCGAAATATTAAATGATTACGGTATCGATACGGGTTATCTTCGGTTCCAATCGTTTTTTTAACAACAAACACACATACCCATTTTCTTATGTTTAATTCTTGGTTTAACCTTTGTTAAATCTTCTTTTGAGGTAGGATATCGGATTGAAGTGTTTCTAAAAACTAGGGATGTAAACGAGCCGAGCTCGAGCTCGAGCTTAAAAAATCCTAAACGAGCCCGGCTCGATAAGTGTCTAGCTCGGCTCGGCTCGTTTACATCCCTACTAAAAACTGATCTCTGTTCGTTTTGTTCTTTTGAATAAATGGACGTTATTTATATGTCAAACTTGTTCGGTTTGTTCTTATGAACAGGTGGATGTTATTCAATATAATGTTTCATTATTTTATTTTTTCCAGTTTCAATTCAATTTTTACCTAATGTTAAATGAAATTAGTGTAAAGAAAGACAACTTGAATATCATGATTTTGGTTAAAAATTTATCTTCTAACAATCTAACTTGAAGTATTCATTCTTTTAAGTCACTACGGTTCGTTTAAAGTTCAATCCATGTTGTGGCAAACTTTATGTGTGACGGTGTATCTGGATCTAAATCTACAAAATAAGATAATTCATTAGTTCGTAAGCTAATTGAAGGTAACATGAGTTATTGACTAGGGAGTGGTTTCATACCTAGCCTTCAATTCTATAAATTCAAATTTAAAAGGATGTTTACAGTACTATCATGTATTATGTATATGAGAAAACGATCTAGCTGTTAAGTGTTTTTGTGAAAAACTAAATCTACATGGTGTTCTTGGGACCAAGAATGTAACTGACTATCAATGACAACTTATTTCCTAGATGTCACTGGCTATACCTTGTGAGAAACTAACTATACTTGGTATTCTTGGTGTTTTTGTGAGAAACCAACTAAAAATGATCCAAGGATTTGAGCACTTGGGACCAAGAATCTCAGTGACTATCAATGGCAACTTCTCTCCTAGGCATTTTTATGAGAAACCAACTATACCTGATGTTTTCATGTTTAACTGGTTTTGTTAAAGTTAATGAAACCTGTCTATTTTTATACCTAGAATTTTATATATGAATTTCTGATTTAGATAGACTTTTGTAACCATGATATCTTTTCCATTTGCTTACTTGAACATAATTTCTTTCTAAAAAAAAGAACCGCTTAATTTCACACAAAAAAAAGTTTTTTTTACGAAGGCTAAAATTGATCTCTTGAAACTATGAATTAAGTATGAACTATATTGACCATTCTTCTATTTTATTTACATGATAGATCTTAACAATTCAAACAGAAGAAATCTGGAAACAATTCAAGTATTGAATTGAGGAGAATAGAGAGAAAAGTAATTCTCATTATTGAATGAAGAATGAACATGTTACGGTATATAACGACCTAGCAACAGCTTACTAACAAACATTTCTATATTTACAACATAGGTCCTTCTACTCTAATATAATAGCAAAACTACCTTGTACATATAATCTTAATATCCCCCCTTCAAGTTGGATCTTGATAGATGTCATCAAGATTCAACTTGGACACAAAATATTGAAATTGAGGACCATACAACCCTTTTGTAAACAGACCTGCAATCTGATTCTTTGTGGATATGTGTTTTGGTTGAACAAATCCCAATTTGTATTGATCTCTAACAAGATGACAATCAATATCCAAATGCTTTGTTTTTTCGTGAAAAATAGGATTTTCAGTAATGTGTATGGCAGCTTTATTGTCACACCATAAAGATACTGGAATCTTTATTTTGACCATAAGATCTCTAAGAATATAGCTTATCCATAGCAGTTCACAAACAGTAGCTGCAAGACTTCTATATTCTGCTTCACATGATGATCTTGATATAGTTTTCTGTTTCTTATTTTTCCATGAGATCAATGAAGTACCCAATAAAATACAATATCTAGTTAAAGACCTTCTTGTATCTGAACATTTAGCCCAATCTGAATCATTGTAGGCGGTAATAGTGATTGGTGATGAGTCTTTAGAGAAAAATAACCCTTTTGAAGGACATCCTTTTAGATATTTGAGAACATGAAAGCAGCTTTCCAATGTACATCAGTTGGAGAATGTACAAACTAACTAAGCTGTTGAACAACATAGCTGATATCAGGCCTTGTAAAATTCAAATATAGAAGTCTTCCAACCAACCTTCTATATTTTTCTGGATCATTTAAGACTGTTCCCATGTCTGCAGTCAATTGAGAATTTTGTATAACTGGAGTAGAAGCAGGTTTCACTCCAGTTAATCCAGCATCTGAAAGAATGTCCATGACATACTTTCTTTGATTAACATATAGTCCTTTTTCAGTTCTTAGCAACTCAATTCCCAGAAAGTAGCTTGCTACTCCAAGATCATTAATAGTGAAAGTTGTATGCAAGAACTCCTTGATCTCTTTTATCAATGTCTCATTAGGTCCTGTAATGAGTACATCATCAACATAGACTATGAGAGCAATAAAACTTTCACTTTCTCCTTTGATGAATAAACAATGATCATGAGATGACTGTTGGAAGCCAAATGATTGAAGTTTATTACAAAATTCTATATTCTATTGTTTACTAGCTTGTTTTAAGCCATATAAGGACTTATTTAACTTGCATACTTCCCCTGCCTTGGCCTTTTGATATCCTTGTGGTGGAGTAAGATAGACTTCTTCATCTAGATATCCATGCAAAAATGCATTATTGATATCTAATTGATGTAAACTCCAACCTTGTGCTACAGATAATGATAATAATATTCTCACAGTTACCACTTTTGCTACTGGAGAAAAACTATCCATATAATCAATTCCATAAGTTTGATTATTTCCCTTTGCAATAAGCCTAGCCTTGTATCTTTCTATTGTTCCATCTAGATGCAATTTTACCTTGTAAACCCATTTAGAACCAATAGGCTTTTTATTTTCTGGAAGCTGTACAAGAGTCCATGTATCATTTTCTTCTAATGCTTTTAATTCTTTTTCCATTGCAGCAACCCATTCCTTACTCTCACAAGCATGTTTATAAGAAGTAGGTTCAGCAATTTGTGATACAGAACTAAGAACACTCAAGTGCTCATTTGTAAGAACTGATGATTTAACATATGGAAATGTAGGTGGACAATGAGGAGAAGTAAGAATTCTAGTGTGTTTGTTTGCAAAAGTATCATCATCTGTGCAATGCATAACATAGTCATTATACCAAGATGGTGTTTTCTTTGTTCTTGTATACCATCTTAACAATTCAAACAAAAGAAATCTGTAAACAATTCAAGTATTGAATTGAAGAGAATAGAGATAAAAGTAATTCTCATTATTGAATGAAGAATGAATATGTTACAGTATATAACACCTAGCAACAGCTTACTAACAAACATTTCTATATTTACAACATAGGTCCTTCTACTCTAATATAATAGCAAAACTACCTTGAACATATAATCTTAATAATAGATTTATAGTTTTATTGCAATTGAACATGTAAACATGTAAAGACGAAAAGACACGACATTGAAAAGAAATGTATTAGGAGCAAAGAAGGAAGAATTTGTTAGATTGAAAAGGAAAGCAAAGACCAAAAACACAAGCTATTAATTGCTTGTCATTTTCCATCCAATTCAAAAGCAATGTGAGTGATCAAATGTCAAATTAAACAACAAGGAAGCCTTCTTATATTCATTGTCAAACAAAGGTTCTTAGTAAATAGTGATTTATTGTTTCATATTAAATTAAATATATTGTAATTATAATCATCAATGTAAAAAGGGGTTAATATAATTGAAATACATTTAGAGCAAAGGGGGGTAAAGGGGTGGCGGTGGGCATCGTTAATGACCACGGTGTTGAGGGTTCGAACAATAGGTTTCTGCTCGTCGATTGAGGGTTCGAACAATAGATCCGACGAGATGAACAAGTATGCGATTGAGGGTTCAATTCATGTGATTAAATAGGTATGCGATCGAGGGTTCAATTGTTGTTTTGGTTTTGATTACGATTCTTATGATTATGCTCCATCTTCATATTGCGATTTCACCATGTACAAAACAGTTATACGATATAAAGTTTTGAGTTTACTTCATATTGAGGATTTTTTTTTTATTGTTCTAAGTTCAAAGTAATTTTTAATGTGTGACCCAGATTAAACTAATGAAGGTTAACGTCTAGGAAATTCATTGATGAAAGGAGTTTAATATATTAAAGGGTAATATTGAAAGTTCGATAAACACAATGTAACACTCTAAAATAGGGCCTAGTTGTACCCCTTGTATTTAGGGTTGTACCCTTGTTAAATAAATAAGAATTCTAAGTTTATAGGAGGACAATATATATATATATATATGTATATATATATATTGTTATTACTAAATGAGGTGTTGATAAAAGTTGATGAAAACGAAAAATAGTTATTAATTATTGAATGCTTTGAAATAAGGATTTCAGATATATCCTCATTAGAATTTATGGATAGTGTTTAGATGAGTTATAAGTTAAAAAGGGGAGCGAGATACCCGCTAATAAAACAAAAAAAATAAGCTAACCGACTTGAAAGAGTCGGCCACTTTTCCCCCATTATTGTCATTATCTTTTTTATTCTTTCCATTCTTTCTCATTCTTACTTTCTTTCTATTTTTTTTCTTTCAAGCACACAAACACTTATATCATTTAATTAGAAGGAAGTCATGGTTTATTTCAAGATCTTAAATCAAGTTCATCATGTCCTTGATTAGGAAGTATTCCTATCTATTCTTTTATTTTATTGTTTTAGAAGATTTGAAGTGTTAATGGATAATTAACCTAAATATTGAAAGGATTGTTAAAATAAGTTTTAGTATATGTTAGTAGACTCCTTAAGAGGATAGGAGAGTGTACAAATGATTAAGTTTCAATTATGAACTGATTGGAGTTCTTGAATCAAATATTGATTCTTGCAATTAAGTGATGTTATGAGGTCTCCTATTGGTCCCTATAACTTAGATAGACTATCTTTATGTAAATAAGTGTATATAAGATCAAAACTGATGTTTTGAGTCTAAACTATTTTAATGGGATTATTTGATTTTAATATAATAAAGTGCCTAAATAGTCCTAAACAAGCTTTGTAAGTGTTAGGAGATGTTTGGGATTGATTTAGATGATATTTAGTCGAGTTTTTATCTACAGAAAATAAATGGCGGTTTTGGGTGTT
Organism: Dittrichia graveolens; assembly: GCA_038502395.1. NCBI lineage: Eukaryota > Viridiplantae > Streptophyta > Magnoliopsida > Asterales > Asteraceae > Dittrichia > Dittrichia graveolens. The sequence goes on along the minus strand of JARJIL010000001.1, from coordinate 114,207,905 downwards.
TTTGCGTCGCGCCGCGACATTTTAAAGAGTAGCGCCGCGACCGACGTTTCTAGCATGACACGACGCGTCAGTAATTGGGACGCGACGCGTCAGGGCGTCAATTAGCAGTTTTACTGTTTTTCGCGTACCGATGCTTGGGCTATTATTATAGGTTTATATATGGACTAAAAGGCATCGTTAGAAGATTAATACGAGCATCCTGGACTCAGGTGAATACCGACTTAACTTGTAACTATTATGCAGTATATATGGATTTATTGGTTACCGTTAGGTATATACGAGATATGATAATTACGATTATGATCAGTAAGATTGTAGAGTGACTTTAAACTGGTGTATATAGAAACGAGAAGTATAGATGCCTGTACGGTTTAAGTTTACAATGATAATGAACGATTATGTATTATATGATATGTATGCATGTTGATGGATCTAGATTTGATCCGCCTTGTTAAGTTGTTAGTTATTGTAGAGTGCATGCCAGCGGATCCAAATTTGGAGCCGCCTAGTTAGAACTTGTTATTATGTATGCAATGGATCCTGATTTGGATCAACCATGTGGAATTATTGTTATATAAGCTATTGGACCCTGATGGGATCCCCATGTTGAAACGAGTATTGCCATGATAAATGATATGCCAGACATGTATTTAAGTACATGTGCATATATTGTTGAATATGAGTTATATGTAAATGCATGCAATTGTTCCTGAAAAGGATTTCTGATGAGCTATATGTATGTCCGGACAGTTCTTGATTGAGGTCAGCTTCGGCTGGGTCCTGGGCCTTCGGGCATAATGTTCTGGACTAACGGTACTCGAGTGCCGTTCCTTAGATTATCTGGGAGGTGAGTGCCTTAAGTGGCTAAGCCTATGAGCCTTTGGCTCCTTAACGAGCAGGTAGATTCACTTATGTGATGAAACCAGCACGGATGGTAGTGGTCTGATTCCTCGGTGGAAAATTGTTGAGCTGGATTAGCTACCCGGCAAGATATGATGCCTGCTGGTAGGATCAGCACTACGCTATGTGATAGGATAGCATTGTTTGCTTAATCCTGTGTTATATGACTCGCATGTATCTATGTTGCCATATTGCCATGCTTATGATAATGTGAAGTACATGATGCCCTATGTGCTGCATGATGCTTAGGGTTAAGTTTGTATTCACTAGCTTTTAAAGCTAACCCCCTCCCAGTATATATGTATGGCTTTGCAGATGAACGCTTAGCATGTGCCTGGGACTGCTAATTCGTGTTGGGACATTTGTTGCTTATTACAGGTATGATGGTCGGTCGGTATTAATATTGGTAACACGCGTTTGTAAATAAAGAAAATGTTTTAAGACTTCCGCTATTTTGTTATCAAACTAAAATATGTTTGAAATTAAGTTTTTAAAAGTTAAAATTTTTACTCTGAAATTACGATGTTACACACAATAAAAAACATATAAGTTCCTCATTTATTTAACACACACATTTAGTAGATAACAAATTGACGCAACTTTTTGTGTGATGATAACACTTAAAAGAACTCAATTAGCAAACTAGTTTACTAAAAGAGAATAAAAAGACATAACTATCATGCTATCTAACTACAAAAGAAAATGTATAATTCTATTACTATCATTTTTCTATCGACATGATTTCTCACGTTTGTCTTTTTCATCAACACTTATACGCTCCTACATTTCAAAATAATATAATTATAAATTTGGACTAAAAACACTACTGATTAGAGTCGATTCATAATACAGAAAATAAAAAATAGTCACCCTAAATACAATTTTATTTATATGTAACTAAATTTTATTAATATTAGGTTAATTATTATACCAATAATTAAAACAAAAATGGGTCCACAAATTATATATATAAGAATTTCATTATACTACAATATAATTGATATACCACTAACCAAAACAAAAAGAACGGAAATAAAATAATATATCTAATATTTTTCTGACATGATAGAATTATAGGCTAACAATATTAAATGTGAATTTTGAAATAGTTTCATATTAGGTGGGCTTAAAAAATTACAATTTTAAATTTATACACGTAAGTACATGTAAAACAAATTAAGCCTTGTTTTGGTCAGTGGTTTATTAGGAAAGTTTGAAAATTATTTTACGTGGATTTCACATTATGAAATTTTTTATAAAGATCTTGATAAAACAGTTTTTAAAATTGATTACTATTATATAAAATTTCTGCTTCGTATGCACATGCACACTTGCAATTTTTATTTGTTTTAATGTTTGGTAAGGAGATCGATGCTCTTCCTTGCGATGTCGGTTGGTGATGACTCTTATTATTACAATAAATAAATTGTTTTTGTATAAAAAGGTTTTTAAGTAATTAATGATTTTGATTGTTGCTTAGTGTTAACGTTTTTGTTTTATTTAAAGTTATGCTCTCTTTATATGATTTGGAAGCCAAAAGCTATTCTACCGAGGGGTGTAAACGAGTCGAAGCTCGGCTCGAAATTTTATGTTAAATAGTAACTAATTATAAATATAATTTTAGTAACTACTTATTATAAATAGTACGTATATAAAGTAGATTTGTTTCAATAAATACTTCTTTTAATATATTTTAATTAATATTGGTCTATCATATTTACATATTACATATATAAATATACATATACGTACTATACAAGACTCGAAACCTCGATAAAGACTCGAGCCGAGCTCTTAGAAGCTCGACTCGCTAAATAATTCGAGTTCGTTTTTTGGGCTCGAACGAGCCGAGCTCGAGTTACTCGATAAAGTGAATTGATCAATTATACAAGACTTAACTCGTTTACACCCCTAGTTCCAACAATCAATTATTAGTTATTCTAGATATTCATTTTTTTGTTACGTCTATATATATTATTAAAAGGCTTACTTTCTTGCCAATAATAGTAATAAAAAAATTCTCTCCACCAATCAAAACCCTCCACTTCAGCATATTCCTTTTTTGTTGAATTGGTTTTTAGAAATATCCATTTTTATAAAAAAACGCGGACCTCCAAGGGATTTGGTACCCGGTTGCCTAAATTCTTTTAACCCGCTTCTACATGTATGTTCCTTCAATCGCCATCTTCACCGTTTCTTTCACTATACGAAATCCTAATCCTTTCGTTCCATTGTCGTCTCTTTCATTTTCTCAGTATACGCGGCTTGCTTGTGAGGGAATAGGCAAAACAGGTGATCCTTCACTTTCTCTCATTCTCACACTCAAATTCTCAAAGAACCCTAAATTCATCTTCATCACGGGGATATACTCGACCAGAAGTCTCAAGAAACCCTAAACAATAATTCTCACGTGGTCCCTTTCTACGCATCCTTTTTTTCTCAAAATTCTCGCTCGATCATTTTATCATAGTATTGACGTCTTCCTGTTGAGTCTCACAAAACTAGGGTTTTTAACGCTGATACTACCATACCAACGATGATTCCCGACTCCTGATTTCCAATTCAATCTCTTCTTTTATGGTTTGGGATCTCACGCTACTCAACCACAACAGGTATTCCTCCCTACTATTAATTTTGATTATGATTCATATCTTTGTATCTCTTATCCAACGATTGTGTTTTCAGATTCATTAGTCTTCTGTATTGTATTCCAATGAAACCAACTGAATTTAGATTGAGTCCAGAACTGACAACGATCTTACAATCGATGAATCAAGGTGTTTATTATTTTGTTTCCTTTTGAATTTTGAGCTTTATGTTGTTATTATAATGATTTAGGCTAAACCTAAGTACATGTGTGTGACTAATTGCTTTTTTGCAATTTCATTTCTTGATTGTTCACTACGTGTTTGAAGAAATGTACCAAAGAAACCGAAGTACATGTCTATACCATTAGTATCTATTTATGCTATTTGCATGTGTTGGGCAAACCCTTTAATTAATCTTCAAAATTTGTGGGTTATAATTTTAGTAATTGTTGCTATTCAGAGTCTATATTATGGTACAAACAAAAACTACACCTTCGTATAATATAACATACAATCAAAAAGTTTTATGTTACGTTTGAGCTTGGTTCATATACAATGAGTAAGTTACATTTGAGATTGGTTCATATACAATCAGTAAGTTTCATTTGAGATTGGTTCATATACAATTAGTAAGTTTTATGTTAGATTTGAGATTGGTTTATATACAATCAGAAATGTTTATGTTACATTTGAGATCAATTCATCGCTTTGAAAAGATTTAGGAATTGCTAGTGGCATCACTAAATCATTGATAAATCATGTATATTCTGACTATATGTATGTTTAAAACGAGTTTGGAAAATATATTACTCATGGAATTTTACTATTTCAAAAACGATAAATGCAAAAGAGGTTACAAATGAGTTCTTTACGGAGTCAAATTAGATGAGATGATGAAGTCTGCACAACCTCAGATGAAGTCTTCCTTTCACCCTTGCCTGGCCTCTAAACAACATCAGATTTTGGCCTCAAATCCCAAATCATTCGGGTCAAATATACTTCTCTTCTTAATATGATGAAGTTAAAATAATATTGTATTTGGAATTGTTTATAAATACTGATTATGAATTACTTATATATACATTCATAAACAATCAGTATTCTTAAATTTGCTCCATTAGTATCTCCTACAAAATTAATAACACCTTCACAATCATAGTGTCTTGGTCTTGATTAGTTATCTGATTTCTTAACGAAGTAGTATGTATACCTGTATAAGTTGCTTAAAGATAGTACTACAACTAACTATAACTTGGTTAATGATGTTTGATAATAGATATTAGTGACATCTATTAATTATTGCTATGAAAAACCAAGTAGAACACATTGCTTGGAAAAATTAATCACTTTTAGATGAAGAGGTGTGATACCCAAGCAAGCCCACCGGCTAGCCTTTTCTAGGTGTTACACTTAGATTTATCAAATTTCCTTAGGAGGCAAATCTAAATGATATCTGGTTTCGGCTTTTGTATACTGCATATTTTGTTATTAATTTGCAAAATAGACTTGGTATCTTTTCTGACTTTGACAATTTTATATGTATTTTAGACTGGCTGAAGATACGGTGTTGATTGATTCTTGATCGAAGATATGTGTTGTATTTAAGCAATTTCTCTTTTTCATGTGCAACCCAGTTCAAGCTAAGGTCTTAATTTCAATGATCCTCAGTTAGATTTAAGGACGTGTTCTCAGGTGCATAATTCTTTTAAATGCTTGATCAATAATGCATAACTTCTAAAATGTTCTAATAGATTAAATTCTTAGTTCGGTTGTGTGGTTATCGCAAAGCTGCTTTATCTTCTGAATTAAGATGTTACCTTGACAATGGTTAGATCACATAAAGGCATACAACTAAATTGCCTATCTATTTGTAATTTTGTTTGTAAAATTGCTAAGTTGTCCGATAAAGAAATTATATTAATCTATTCTATAGATGCTTCATCTAACTATAACTGTATTAATGGGACACTCCATAAGTATACAGTACTTAAGCAAAGTTTTGAAATCTGAATTTGAGATAGGAAAATGATTTAAATCACCATCAATCCATTCTTGCTAAATTTACCAATTGTAGGTCACATATGCAGGTTTAGTTGGTAATGCAATTTGTAAGTTCAGACTCCTCTTTTAATAATCATATTTGATCAGTTTTTAATATGGTTCATTAAGTGACAAAAAGCATCAATCTCATATTATTAAAATGCTTACTTTCTTGCTAATAATAGTAATAAAAAAATTCTCTCCACCAATCACAACCCTCCACTTCAACATATACCTTTTATAAAAATTAAACTTGGGAAAGATCCGGCTAAAGGAAAAGCGTGGATCCTCCCTTAAATGGATCACCCGACATTTTCTTTCCATGTATTCCACGGAAGCTTCATCGACTAAACTTACCCTAACCTTTTTCGAGAGCCGGCGATTTCACCCTCTCACTCTCCAGCAACCATTCACGGACGTTATTCATTGCATTCCTGTATTCCATGATTTCAAATAAGGTTCTCCAACTCATGTACATGATTTGATTCTGTAAGTTTGATTGTACCAATGGTTACGGGTTACGCTGTAATTTTATGCGTCTATTGTCTTTTTTTTCCTGTTGATACGATTTCAAATAAGGCTCTCCAAGATGTACAACTCATTTGCTTTAATTGTGTATGTTGGATTGTATCGGTGGTTATGGGGCTGCAATTTTAGGAGTTTATTGTTTGTTTTTCTGGTTGATATATACGGGTAAGTTCTATTTTAACGATTAGGAGGCTATTGTCTGGTTTGTTAATTACATGATTACAGAATTTTAAATGTGCTCTCCATATTTTTGATGAAAAGCTACCTAGAACAAAAACTTTTTATTTCCCTATTTTGTTACATTTCAACATATTTAAATGTAACTTGTGTATGGTGGCTACAACACTTGTCACGTTGAATCTGTTACCTGTTTATTATGCCTGCCACATTGAATTTGTTACCTATTTATCATATTGCTTTGATTTATGTCAAGTTTTCTCTCATAATTGAAAGCCCGGTTAGTTTTATGTTTCTATATGTTTTTGTAGTGTTTTATATGATATTATAGATCTGATATGTTTTTGTTGTAATTTGCTTTTTAATATATGTTTCAATATGTGATTATTGACGCGCTGCAGGTTGAATAATTACAACTTAGGTTGTTTGTCTAAACCTATATTTTCAATATTGATTGATTAATTAAACTTGGGGTGTTTCTGATTTTAGATCGTTGAAATCGTATCTATTCTATCTGTGAATGTGAATGACTGAATGTTTGTGATACTGTCAGATGTTTGATTAAGATTTTTTTGTAAACTTGACAAGGTTCTGTTTCAATCCAATTTGAATGAGAGCAATGATTAGGATTATAAGTTGAGTAGGGATTGGGGTGTAACTGTGTAGGTTTGTTGGTCTGTAGCGACTGAAATGGTGGAGGCTAATAACAACTAAACAACCTATATTCATTTTATCTTTACTATGAAATACATGTCATACATGCAATGCATATTGAGGTTGCAAAGTGCAGACGATATGATTTTTGCTTAAAAGTTAAAATATAAGAAATTTGTTTTAATTGTTGATTAGTATGCATGGGCCAGATAGAGACTGTGTTTTTAGCTTGATGATCAAGTGTTTTTTTTTTGAGAATTTCAAGTTGGATTCAAGGTTATTGATTTTTTAAGGTTTTTAATTTTTTTTGTTTGGCATATGCATGATGCTTGTAGCTTCTGATTAATATTCCCAGGCTTTCATTGATTGTATTCTGTCTCCCTTTCGTGTGTGTGTGTGTAATACCGTGCTTTTGAGAACCAAAATTTTCTTTTTAAAATACAATTTAAGTTTTCAAACCGCGTGGGTTTGACTGTAAATAGAATATTTAAACCTGTCTTATAAATTAAAAGTGCAGCGGAATTAAAAACACGTGGCAAACTGTATAAACAGTCAAAACGTTGCCACATACGACATTTGGTGTTACGGACACATAACCAGCCGACCATTATCTTTAAACAAACATAAACATATTATAACAGAGTGAAACAAATCCAGTGTTCCTCCTAAAAACATGCAACTACCCGCAGGCACCCGAGCTCACAGCCTAAGGAACACCTGCACATATGGAGAGTAGTATCTGTTAGCTATAATAGCTAGTGAGTACACGATAGCATGCAATCAATATAAACATACCACATATCATCAATCATGCCCAAATAGTTTTATCCTAGCATCTCGCGATGAGATGGCGTAGTCAGGAGGTAGCATATCTCGCAGGGTAGAGAACCCGGCTCAATGCACCAAACTGGGGTACCAGACACATCAACCGCTCCGGTGGGGGAGCTGTTAAGCGTCCACCGTTGCGTTTTGGAATCAACCAATTCCTCTGTTGTACAGCCGCAGCTATACCCGAAAAGGACAGTTTTGTCCGGGGCAAACCTTGCCCAATAGGTAGGACAGCTTTGTCCGGGGCAAACCTTGCCCAACAGGTAGGACAGCTTTGTCCGGGCAAACCTTGCCCAATCACAAACACATAATCTGATTCAACCGAATCATCAATCAATCAATAATCATGTCCATATAACATACACCTAAATATATGCATATTATTTATACCAATCAAATATCTAGCATCATCATGCTATTCATTCTTTACCTCATTGCGCGCACGCATTAATGTGTATATATATCTATCATCATAACATACACCTAATCAAGTGCATACTATTATGTATATCAATAAGTTAAGCCTAGCATCATCATGTTATACAATTTACACTTAAACAAGTGTCTATCATACTGTGTCAACATGTTAAGTCTAGCATCGTCATGCTTTACAAACTACACTTAATCAAGTGCGTATAATATCCTGATAATCATTTATCATACATACTACAAGGTATACAACCTTTCAACAACATATTCAAACGCTTAATCAATTGCTTACAAGTCCGGGTATTCAATTCAATTCATTGTTAATATATGTTATAGATATATTAATCGTTATGTTATCAGGCACTCACCTGTTAGGCTAGAGTAAGCAAAGACCTTGCTTTGGCGCTCACGGATTGTCAATTCAACCTATAATACCAAGACTTACGCATCAATCATTTGAACACGCGAGGAACGTCTAGGATACTTGAAACAATACCCTAATGGTGTTTTTAAACCATTTATTAACTAACTATAGCAGTCCAAGCAACAACACGCGAACACGTAGCACAAAACAGCAAAGAAAGCTGTGTGCAGGGGTGTCACGCCGCGACCAGCCTGCAGAAGCTGTAGCAACTGTTGTTTTATGCACAGCAAGCCCATTTTGGCTCATTTCAACTCCAAATCAATTTTAGTAAAATTCTAGTGTTTCATAGGACCATTTGACACTTGTGGAAGCTTTCTAACATCAAAAACTCTTATCCAATTAATTCATACGAAAATCCCATTTAAATGGACAAAGACGTGCGCATAATGGCCAAAACTTGATGTAGACCAATTCCAACACTTGCAACACACCATATACACCTAATATGATGTATTGAAGGTGTTGCAACTGACCAAAACCTTTAAACTCCTTGTTTGGTATCATTTTCCAATTTCTTGCCTATTTAAGGCCTATTTTTCACTATTTTAGCCAATTCAAGCAAAACAACCATTCCAATTCAAAACCAATGTTCTAATCAATTCATACAAGTCATATGAACCTATTAGAACCTTAAAAATCAGTTCTTGATGTGTAAAAACAGAGTTAGGCCATTTTGACCCATTTAGACTAAATATTGGATTTGTGCAAAAACACCACTTCTAATGCACCAATTGAGTTCTAATAAATCCTAACAAGTTATAGGATCATTTAGAACACTAAATTTCAGTTCTTGAAGGTCAAAATCAGTTTGACCCGTATTTTACCAATTTTGACCCATTTAAGCCAAAATTCAAAACTAATCAAGAACACTACTTTAATTCATGGAATTGATTCCTATACACTTATAATTGATATTAGAACCTATTTCAATCATAAATTTCAGTTCTTGATTGCTAAATCAAAGAACCCACTTGAAACCTAAAATTTCAAGTCTTGAAAGATCAAAATCAAGAACAAGGATGAATTGGAACTTACAATGATCAAAGGATGATTAGGAACTACTTGTAAGACCAATTAGAAGCTTAATTCTCTGCTGGAACAAAGGTTTATGAGTTTCTCTTCAAAACCCAAAAATCAAGATTGAAGAACAAACCATGGAGAAGATGAAGATGGAGCTTACCATGGAGAATAGGATGATCTAGGGCTGATAATCCTTCAATTTGTGGCTGGAAATCAGAACTTCAAATGATCTCCTTGATGATTTCTTCAAAGCTTCAAGAACAAGAGGTTGTGTGTGTGTGTATACATACGTATGTGTGTGTGTAGTCTGTGTATTCAAAAGCCCAAAACCGACTTGTGGGTATTATTATCCACAAGTGGGTATTTTGTTCCCCTTTTCAACTTACAACTCATCTCCCGTTTAACCGTTTTAACTAACGAGGATATTTCTGGAATCCTCGTTTGAAACCGTTCGATATTTTATAACCTTTATCTATTTTTATTAATATTTTTAATAACCCATTTATCTATTATTTTCATATTTTATATCATTTTCTAAAATATATATATATATATTTTATTTAATTCAATTAAATACTCGACGTATCACGATCGCACACGTTTAGGCCCGTTTTGAGGATGTTACAGTGTGTGTCACAGGTAGATATAGATAATTTTCATCCGTGGAAAGACCCTGTTGAACATCATGAAAGACTAATTACCATACTTGAAGCTTCTTTACATGAAAAGGTTGTATTACACATTATTATCCTTTTTTGTGTTTTTTTTATATCATATACAGGTTGTATCATATAAAGTCAGACTTATCATCATGTTCTTGTGGCTTATAGAAAATGAAAAGTTAGTTCAACATGAATGAAATTTATGCAAGTATAGGCCATTGATGATTTCTCTCAAGTAATGCTGATGCACCTACCAATCTATCAATGAACGTAACGCTTCTTTAGGTAAGTAGTGTCTCAAATATGGTTACCAAAAAAAAATTTATGTTAGTAATAATCTTAATTTTTGAATAAATGATTAATTAGGACGTCTATGCTTAATGGAAGACCATTAATCAGTTTTCTTTTAAAATAAACCCATTATTTTTAGTAAACCATTAAGAAGTAAATGACTCGAGGTTAGTGCCACTCACGAGAATACAATGTCTCCTTATTCAACTTCCCGGTTATTAGAGATAAACAAATGAAAGGTTTTGGTAGTTTGGGTAACGGTAATGCACAGTCCTTTAAGAACCCATGTGGGCTTAGGTTCATTGGAAACACATTTCATTCATTTCTATAACTAATTCTTGATTCAACAAAGTATAACAAAGTTTAAGGACTGTTGTATTATTATCTTCTAAACTTTGATAATAGTATAATGCAGCAACCTGATCTATTGGAATTTGTTTTTTAATTCAAAATTATTCCGTATATAATTTTATATGTAACACCGCCTCGGCTATTGCCAAAATTCGTGTAAATTTAAGCTTTTAAACTGCGTGGTTAGGTTTGTAACAAAAGGGTTTACCTGATTGATTAACTAGCTAGTAATTTAAAACAACGCAGCGGAAAAGTTTATACCAAACATACAAACCTATTAGTTATTACAGAGTTAAAACCATAATGATTTGGCGATTATATTTACATAACAAAATTAGTGCCAAATCACATTGTATCAGTGTTACTACATCATCGACCGACCATTGTACACGTTGTACCAACTACAATGTTCCTTTCCAAAAGATATGTACAATTCCCAGCAGAGAATCCCATCTCACCAGGCACACCTACTCCTTATCTGTAAAAAGATAACATCAACGGGGTTAGCTATATAAAATAGCTAGTGAGTACTAACAGGCATGAAAAGCAATAAAGCAAGTCATATACATATCAAGAATTAGCAAACAATGCTATCCTATCATATTGCGGAGTGTTGACATGTCCAGCGAGTGTATTATATTGCCGGGTTGCAAATCCAGCTCAAACCACTACCACCGGGGGAATCAAACACTACCATCCCTTGCCAGTCTCATCACATAAGTGAATTACCAAGCTCGTTTTGGAACCAAGAATCATAGGCTAGCCAGTTAAGGCAATCACTTCCCAAGTACTCTAAGGAACGGCACTCGAGTACCGTTAGTCCAGAAACATTACGCCTAAAGGCTCTGGACCCAGCCGAAGCTGACCTCAATCAAGAAACTGTCCGGACATACACATAGCTCATCAGAAATCCTTTTCAGGAACAATTGCATGCATGCTTTTACAGATAACTAGTATTCATCAACATATATATGCACATGTAATAAATACATGTTCACATATCAGATAATCATGGCTTTGCAAACTCACATACATATAACTTCCGTGTGTACCATATTTAGCATATAGTAACCGTGTAGTGCATTTACCAATTAAACCTCCCTTTACAGATCTCATGAAAGTCAATACTCACCTTATAGGCTAGTATTAGGCAAACTACAGTGATGGCACTCCTGGTACAGTTGGAATACCTAAATACAGATTTTACATATAAGATAAGTTGTAAAACAGAACTGTCACAGGGCAAGGCACGCCCGTGACTCAAGGGGTACGCCCCGTACCCTGGTCACAGGTACGCCCCGTGACCAAAGGCACTTTCCCGGGCCCTCTAGGGTTAGGCACGCCCGTACCTTTTCGAGGTACGCCCGTGCCTTCCCGGGTACGCCCTAGGGCACGGTTGGATCTTGAAGGGTACGCCCGTGCCCTTTGACACACAGCAGCAGGTTCGACCAGAACCTGCTGTTTACCATTCCAAATTAACCAAAACTCATTCCAAGTCATTTTCAGATGTTCCCTTTCATTCACATATGAATTAACACTGTGAAAACAACCTAAAAACACTAACTTTATGCACTTTAACAACATATAGCAGATTTGGGACTCAATTTCATCATTTGACCCATTTTCACAAAATCACCCAATTCAATCACAAATAGCAATACAATTACACCAACTGATTTCTAAACATTTGGAATTGATCTAGGAACAACTTAGAACAATTAACTTCAAAGATTGAAGCTAATTTGGACATAACCCATTTGAACCTAAAACTAGAACTTGGTAGAATTTGAAAAAAAGCTTACAAGAATCAAAGGAATAATAATCAGGAGAACAAGAACAGATTGCAAGCTTTAATCCTTGGTAATTTCCAGCCTTGAATGATTTCTTGAATCCCCTTTCTTCGATCTTCAAGTTGCCAAGAGAGAAAATGCAACATGAGTGTGTGTATGTATGTGTGAACGTGTGTGTGTACAGAGAGATATACATGAGAACTATTTTTAGTTCTCATTTATCCACAAGGGGTATTTTGTTTACCTTTTCAACATACAACTTAACGTACGAATACCCGTTTCGAGTAACGAGAATATTTTTGGAAACCTCGTTTGAAACCATTTAATATTTAATCATTACTTTCTATTTTCTTTATTATTTTTAAATTCCCATTTTAATCTACCAATAACTTATTTCTTTAAAACACTTAACACATATTCTTAATTTAATTCTTTTCAAATTAATACACGTACCAAATGAAGCGCACGAATAAGCCCGAATTGAGGATGTTACATTATATTTTTTTTAGATTCGCTTATGTAATACCCGTAATCCCACGGGTCCATAAGCTAGTTATATATAATAACATTTATTTATGAACAGTAACTTTCTGATAATATGATATATATCTTTTGCTGCAAATCTAAACACTTAAATCAATCCATCATATTAGTATGAAAGCTTTGTTTTTTTCCCTTCTTCATTCCAACGTTTTATTTTCCCTTCCTCCTTCCAGCCAAACTCTCACGTGGAGATATTAGGAGATTTTATTTTTTTCTTCCATAGACCTTAACTAATTTTATTTTTATTTTATTGAAATATTTAATTAATTTTATATGTTATCTAATTTTCATTTGTAACTTTTAATACATAATGTTTTCTATAAATATAAATTTATACTTGTGACCGTCTCATTATTTTAATGTGTATTAAGCTTTACATTGTCATAAATAATGAAATTGTGGTATTTCCAAACTTCTCATAGCATATTGGATTGCTTCTGACTTAGCTATGAAATGGTAAAGTAATTTGAAAACCAAGAGTTTAGTTCATTTAAGGGAATTAAATAGTTTTATTAGTTATTTTAAAATATGCCACATTAGATAAGATGATATTTAAATCAACATATGTTAGGATCATTTATCGAATATGGCAGAGTAGGACCATCATCATCTTGTTAAATGCTTATGCTTATACCATATTAAACTAACACAAGTATTTAAATCAAGAGATGATATAAGAAAATAAATTACTAAATTTCACATATAATATATACCGAGTAATCTTTAAATTAAATATAAATAAAAGACTAATTTTAGTCATCTTTATTAGACAATCTTATCCGTTCTTTTTGATAATTTAAATCTCAACCATCCATTAATATTGAAATTAAAATTTGATTTTAACTTTTTATAAATCAAAGTTGTTTACTTATTTATATTTTAAATTTATTAAAGTAATTTAAATCTAGTTCTACCAAATTTACGAATCAAATTAATTATTTTCTTATTAATTATATTTTAATCTAATCTAATCATTTATTATGGTAAATTATTTTATGAAGTTATATGATTATATATATGAAATTTTAAATTAACATACAATAAATAATTTTGTAATCATGTAATTGTAACAATAACAATTGACTCGTGTTGAAGTTTCTACCGATTTGTATTGACGTCGTCTTTCATTATTTTTTAAATTCTCATATTTTTGGTGTTTTATAATTATTAAATATCTTTTTATTGATGATTAATATTTATTTTTTTAAACCAACACGTGTATCACACGAGTATTTAATCTAGTAAGAAGATATAAAGGAAACATAAATTTTCTTATAATTAATGTTGGAGATGACTAACAAAGTCATATATATCCCTAATAAAATATCTAATTTGTCCAAAAGCGTATTTGTAGGAATATTCAACTTGAAACTTATTTAATGCATGCTATCATCTATATTCTATAGGATGACTCCGAGAGACCACATGAAGGAGAATTAAGATATATAGTCATTGTGATGTTAGTCTGACAACCAAAACATCAAATCTATAGTGAAAGTCTATTGATCAAACTTAATAAAGGTCCTCTAGTCATGAATTATGTGATTTGTGTCTTTCTATTAAGCGTATGGTCCGTTGGTGAGGGGAGCCTCTATGGTATTCGTGGGTTAACAAAAAAAAGGGATCACTAACACGATAAGGCTGAATACATCAACTAACACGATATTGCATAATGCATACAACTTAGTATTAGGGATCAAGACACTCTTTAAGCGTTAAAAGAATGTGGATAACAAAACAAGACAAGAACACAAGATATAACGTGGTTCGATCGTCAGGGTTACGAGCTACGTTCACGGGCAAGAATTGGAGACTTCTTTATTAACTTAGTATTGGAGCAGAGGCCCACGCCGAGCACCCTTCGCCTCTCTACCCCGTGTGCCCATCTCCGATGCTCCACGCTGTGCACTCCTGTCACACGTTGTGCACTCTTGTTTTTCATGTTTCAATATCTTCCAAGCTGTAACGCTCCAATTTTAAAAAGAACAACAATAGTAAATAAAATTCATTTATAAAAATACACATTTAGCTCAAAAACATACGCGGAAGCATTTTACTACAAAACCAAGTTACTGCCAAAAGATATATACATGAGTACATACTTAGTGTACTATGAAAGCCAAATATTTACAGAACTGGGCGTTAAGTTGTTTCAAAAGAGTTAACTAAGTAGTCAAACAGGAGCTTTGCTCTTATCCTTGCCGCGTCCTGCAAAAGATTTAAAAACAGTATCCGATAAGCTATGAGAGCTTAGTGAGTATTCCAAACTAATATCATATAAACACACGTATAGAATCAAATAAAGATAATACACGTATGTCAGATAATGAATGCTAGCCACTGGTTCTAGACCCAGGACAACCACCTTTGTAACAGTACTGTATCACCTTTGAACCTTACCGCACATAGCACTTCAGTATATATATATATATACACATGTGAACAACATTACATGTTATAATCTGTTATGATAGCATACATGCTGCAGATATGATTAATAGTCTAGAAGACTCACTTTATGATATGCAATGATCCACAGGTAATGATATCTCACATAATTAAGTCAATCACCTTCCTATATAAATAATACAATAAAGTATTACATAATTAGAATTCTGATATGAAATAGGGCCTACACGGGCCATGTCCCTCATATAATAGACGACCTAAGTTGGCTACATGGCTAGTGTTGTCTAGTCATACTACACGGGCCGTGTACCTCATATACTACACGACCATGTAACCCTACATGACCCTGTGACCGCCTTTGATACTACACGGACCGTGTACCTTACAGACAATTTGACAGTTCATCCTTACAGTCGCGGATTTTGGCCATAAATCCGAAAAAACTCATGAAAAACATGTCAGGGGTGTTTTCCTACACCCCATACAGTAAAGGAACATAGCTTATTCAAATTAACCCACTTCTAACATGATTCACCATTGAATCATGCTACAAAACCCATGAAACTTCAAGAACAAAAGATTGGATCATACCTCTAACAAGCAAGGTTGATTTGATGTTATAAAACTGAAGTTGTTGCTGTGTTTAAGTTCTAAAAATCGCCAGGAATCAAAGGATTGCAGCTGTGTTTATGTTTGAAATGTGTATGCTTGTATGAAGGTTAATAAATACAACCACCTTATATATCTTTAAGTATGGTTAAATTGCATAAATGGTCCCTGAATTATATTAACTTATGAATTGACAATTTAAGCCCCTCTAGTTTTATAAACACATCTAATCTCATAAATGCAACTTGTATAAACGTATAACACTTCCTATTAAAATAATACTTAAGGAATTTCGAACCTTGGGTGTTACACAAGTCATTTCAAGTCATATCTCAACACTTAGTATTCTCAGTTTTAATTCACGGCTCACTCGAGCATTGGAATAATTTACAAGGTTATTTGTTTTACATGAGAGATGGCCATTCAAAGTGTGTTGGCTTTCATATAAACACTCATACATGTTAATTAGGAGTGTTTAAAGTATTTAAAAGTCAGAAAATCGAACTAAAAACCGTTGAATTGTACTTGTTTCTCGATAGTCGAACGGAGTCTTGTTTCTTTGGGTATGGTAAATCAACAAGAAAGTTGACAATGCGATTTAACACATTGAAAAGGCTTCATGTACGTATATATGAATTATGAGGTCTTGCGTTCAATTCTTGACTCCTACTTCTTTTAATATATAAAGTTAAACGTAGGTTTATTTTAATATACTCATAATGAAAATTAAAATGAGTTAATTTCAATTATATATAAAACTTCTCTTAAGTATCATGAGCGTAGGTAGGAGGTCTTCTCTTGATGCGGAGTTGCACGATTGTTTTCACCCCCTTGGATGTTATAAGATGTTTATCCCATGATATGATTTTTTTTCTTGGTTCAGATCATTTGTTTGAGCCACAGAGTCTTTATTTTTTTATCAAACGTTACGATAAGTCATTGACATTGACACGATTAATATTATAGCCGGATATTGTTCTAGGAAATGTGCCCGATTCACAAAGAATTATGATTGTGGTGGTTGCCTTCGCGGTGATGTAATCGTTTTTCAAAAAATGCAGGTGGTGTAATCAATTTTGTATAGATAATCAATTATTAATAGTGCAATCTAATTAATTATAATTTAATTACAAATGATTTATCAAATACACAAGGTTGGACAAAAATCATTACTGGAGGGCAATCATGTCATTTAACATAAAAACATTTCAAATCCTTCTAATAGTTTTCAAAACAAACATAATTTTACAAATATAAATGCTAACAGGTTTTGCTAACCCAACACAATACAACATTCACAATCCTCGAAATGTAAATCCTTGACAAAATACAAATTTCACTAAAAAAATTCATAATTTGTCAATTTGTTTAGTTATTTTTCTATATAGATTATTTTTTAGCAATTGAACACATATTTTTTCTTAATTCTATACCTAAAGTTTACCATACAAGACTAGCACCCACAACCTCAAGGTTGGAAGACATCTTTCTCATACTCCCGTACCATCGGTTTAAGGCCTTTTGGTTCTAATAATGATTGCTAAGTTGTAACTTTTATTTATACTTATTGGGCAATATTTTTACATTTAAAATGAATGAATAACGGTTAATTGGTTAACTAAATAACTGAAAAACAAACTAACTCACTATGATTGAATCGAGTTTTTATTCTTCTTAGTTTAAGTTTAGGTTGAAGCTAATACCACCTTAATAATGTATTTAGCCCTAAATTGCCACCTTAATCAGTGATCAATTCATATCTTATAAGACATACACAAAAAGCGGCCCATTACACTTTGCTCCCAATCGTGGGCCCAATGAGAAAATATCTTTCTTTAAGTCATATATCACCAAATATATATGGTTTTAAAGGGTGTTTGGTTAGTAGATACTCTTTTATGTTATTTACATTTTGTAAGGATTTGTATTTTATATTTGTATTTACATTTAGTAGAAATTTTGTTTGGTTTATAAATCAGTCAAAGGATTGAAATGCTTATATGATAAAGGATATAATTACCTTTTAGTTTATCAGTATACAAACACTTGCATTAATGATGGTGACAATTTTAATATTGCTCCAACCCGTTGCATATTAGTGATGGTGAGAGTTTGAGGTTTGATTTTGTAGGGGATAACGATGACGGTGACGCTTTTAGTTTTGAGTTCAACCGATAGAGGGAGACGTCAATGATCATAAGCGGTTTTTTGTTTGGAAAACAAACACACATACCTTAATTTTCTCCTATGCCTACAGTGGGGTTTGAATCCTCGACCTCAAGGAGGGAGTCACACCATAAGCGATTGAGAGGACGATAGTTTTAAGTTTGATTTCAAGAGGGGTGTTGTTCTATTAGTTATGCCACTAGGGTTCGATATTTGGTCTTGTTTTGGGTCATCGATGGGATAGCCGGTGTTCTCATCAGTTGGGTCATCAATGCTAATTCAATTACCACAGGGGACAATCTCTAGTGGGTTGAGAAGGATATAATGGTAAATGTGTCAAGTACAAGATTTAAGAATTTAAAATCATAGGTTGCATTTCTAAAATCCTTCCATTCCATTAAGGGATTCTTCGAGTTATAAAACAAATCCCATTATTTAAAATCTCTTGTATATTTATCAACCAGACAAGTGGTTTTATAAGATTTCAAATACAAATATTCAAATAAGACTAAATCTACAAACCAAACATAACCTAGATTAAGAGTGTGACATACCATCTACATTTGCATGCGAATATGCGATTGTCATTGCTTTTAGTGTGGGCCGTATATACGGCTTTTATTAAAGACACCATGCTGCCACTATTTGCTAAAATACTAATATTATATTACAAACCATTTGTTTAAATGTTTTTATTTTTTTAGTTTTTAAAAATTTAAAGTTACTATTCTATTTCTCATATCAAACTAAATAGAGTATTGTTTATACTTAATAACTAAATATTTTATAATAAGTTAATCTTTAAATAAAATTAAGTCATAATTATAAGGGGTTATTGTGAGAATATATATTTAGGTGAGAATTGAAGAACAAATTCTAGCTATCAATTAGATATTAATCTGTTAGATTTAACGGTCGTAATTTACCTATTACAATTCATGGCCATCACACTTTATGATAGGACAATGAATAAAATGAAGTATCAAATGTAGACCGTCTGATCAAATGTATATGTAATATATGTATATATATATATATGATTGACTAATATTAAAACATATTAAAAATGAGTACTTATTGAAACAAATTTACTTTATATATTTTCTATTTATAATAAGTAATTACTAAAAAATCATTAATTTAAATTTTTATCTATATCTTGAATAATTTAGTTTTTGAATTTAATCATTTTATATTATTTCGAGATTTTCGAACCGAGCTCAAGCTTCAAATATGAAAGCTGGTTGAGCTTTCGAGCCAACCTCGAGCTTAACATAAAATTCCGACGAGCTCGAGCTTGATTCGACTCGTTTACACCCCTAGATACTACCACTATAGTGAAAATCCAACTAGAAATGAAAGTGAATGTATATTGATTGAGAATAAAACTTAGGTGAAAACTCATATGAGATGATGAATTTTTTTAAAAATAATGCATTTTCCATAAAAATTATTAAAAGTAATGCAAGTCTCTCAAAATTTTCAAAAGTAGAGTTTTTGGGATTTAAGATCCCGAATTTGATGAAGAATTCGGAATTTGGGATCCCGAATTTGACTAAGTTCAACCACCAAATGTATTGAAAATAACAAAGAAAAGGCTAGGAAGTGACATGTGGCAAATTCGGGATCTCGAATCCCGAATTCTCAATCAAATTCGGGATCTCAAATCCTGAAAACTCTATTTTTATAAACTTTGAGAGACTTGCATTACTTCTGATAAATTCTTTAGAAAACACGTTATTTTTTAAAAAAATCATGAGATGATTCCTTACTTAAGACAAATAGGTCACATGACACGTCAAGTACCTACAATTTCAAAGTGTATAGTTCCTTTTAGTTTGTGTATTTTAAAAGTTAAGGACCCACAATTGAAACATGTACCAAACATTGCATTTCTTTTTTATTTATTTGTTTTTAAGTAAGAAATGATTTTATATTATTTTTTCTAAAAAAAGAGAGAATAATAGGAACACTTAGGTGTTATTTGTTTTCGAAGACATAAGTTGTTAAGGTCTTATTTTACATTTTCGAAGGTCTTATTGAATAAGCTAAGGTCTAAAAGGTCTTATGTCTACGAATGTCTTCTTGAATAAGCTGTTTGTTTTTTATTTTTAAGAAATGTCTTATTTGAAAAAACAAACAAGGCCTTAATTATCCGATATTTAATTAATATATTAACATATATTTTCTAAAGAAAGTTGGACTGGACATCAAAATGGTCACCTTACTGCGGTGGCTCCATATGTATCGAGTCACTAGAGTTTTACCGCTTTGATAAAATCGGTTAATATTTGACTAGTCTAGTTACCATCGAATTATTGGCATCTCCAACTTTGTCTAGTCCGTTTTCAAAATAATGTATTTTAATTAGTGGACTACACATATCATCTTGTGGTGAGTAACATAATGAAATTAGAAAAAAATAATATGATGATATACCATTTTTCTTTAATTAAATATGAGTATAATTGGAACTACAAAAATAATACTTTGAACCTTTTTATAAAGTAATTTAAAACATTGTAGACATTTTATTCAATAAAATATAACTAGTGTAATATCCTGTTTTGCTCATGTTATAGTTTTGTAAAATAGCTTGCAATATGCAACAAGTGTTAAAACAAGTACAATAATTTCGAACTCAATAATATAATATAGACAAAAATAAATATCACAATAAACAGCTAAATATAACTAGTGTAGTACCTTGCTTTGCTCATGTTTCACAGGCTATAACTGCTTCTAGGATCTTTGCGAAGAGACGTGATCATACCAATACAATCTTCCTTCACTCAACTTAGCTATGATAGGAGTAATTTCTAGCTCGTCACTGAAAGCTTCATATGAAATTCTTTCAAGAAAGGATTTACCGCAAACCCACTCAATATCCTCATTTCTGCCACATTCATCCCCATCTCCCGAGATTTTTAATCGATCCGTCCCATAAAACATAGTTGGTCTAACCGATACTTTGTAGAATTATACTTTTAACTTCAATAGAACTTTCTTGTCACATTGCACTCTGCGGCGCTATCCTCTTGATATAGTCCACACTTGTACGATGGAACACATCATCATCAATCCTCCATATTCTATGTACAATGGAGCCCAACTACTTAAATGGTTCCTTGGGGTGCATGACCCGATCTTCAATACGGACTACTCGATCCACCACTTTAAGTTATTTTTTTTCTTTTAAATTAAGCATTTTTATAATTATATTTTATTATCCCTACACAACCATATGTTTCTCGTTAGTCATTAAATTCAACAACCACTATCGAACATAGTATAACAAAGAACAGGAAGGGAGTAACATGCAAGGCGTGATGAGACCAACCATGACGTGCCAAGTGGTCATCATGGTGCCCACAAGACAACGGCGTGGTGGGTGATGGGTTTAGTGAGGAGAACGTCAATCACGTATTTCATGGCAGGGGTGGACGTACCTTCTAGTCCGGAATAGTCTGGGCAACTGCTCAAAATTTCTACGTAATGTTAACTTTTGTCTTGTTTTATTTAAGTGCGCAACCCCCAAAACAAGTTTTGTGCAACCGGCCTTTTGTTAGTAATAACTTCCGTGTGAAAAAAAGGTGAAGCAATTTTTTTTCTTTTGTCTTTATAGTACTTGAAATTGACTACATTAATTATGCATTGTAGAAAGCTTCTTTTCCTTTGGAAATAGCCACTTCATAAGAAAGGCCGACTTGGTTGAAGTCAAAGGTGCTCTCGATGTACCGTCATACGCTCCCAGACATTAGACCAAGCAGGAACCGGGGATCAAAGTTCCATTGATGATTCGTCAGATCTGAGCGGTACCACCCACTCTACCCTACCACCTATAGGCGGCCGGGCGGCTGTATCCAGACTAGTGTAAACTTACCGAATGTTCAGAAAGTGTTTGTACATGTTCGTTCGGTTGTTTTAAAGTCCTAGTCCTGACTTGTCATTTCTTTACTTTCTCACTTTGTGAGTTATTTAACTTATTATCAAAAGTAGGCTTATTTAATTCGAACATTGGAAAACTTGAAACTAGAAAGCGTTTGAATTAAGTAGTTCACGTATGTAAAGTTGAGAAAAAAATTCGTTTTGATACATTAGTTATTTAATTTGTTGATATTTTTTAGTTATAGGGTCTTGTTGGTAACTTCCTTGGAAGAAAAATAGATGTCGACATTGGTGGAAGTGATGGATGATCTTCGAAAAAAATGTCTCAAATGAAATTAGTTATTTAATTTGTTGTTATTTTATGAATTTACATTGTCTAAATTTATTTTTATTTTGTTATATATTATCAATTAAAGAGTACGTAAAAATGATTCTACCTTTGAATAATTTTTATCAATCCACCTCTCATTGGTAAATTCTGATTTTGCTTTGTTTTTTTAGTAAGAGGTTTGTGAGACAAAATTTGATGCATTAGTTGGAGTGATGGGCTAAATAACGAAGAGGGACTTTTAGAATACTCTAAAACGTAATTTATTATTACGGGACTTTTTTAAAAATAAATTATTACAAATTAAAATCTATTTAAAAATAATAGCATCGTACCCGCGCAGTGTTGCGGCTTCAAATAGTTTATGTTTTACAACATATTGTTTTAAAAAATGTAATGATATGTTGCGTGATTCAATGTCACGAAAAAGTTTTCTACAGCGGTATGTCCGGTTTTTTCATTTTTTCTTTTATTTGCATCAACTATTTTACTAATTTTAAAAATAAATTCTAAAATACATTAAAGTAATAAAAAAAGATTTATTTTTATGAAAATAAGAAGCGAGAAGTTAATAAGATTTTGAAAATTATGTTGATATGTGGATAATTGTGTTTATGTGAGAGAGTATATTAGTATGTGACAGTATATTTTAAATAAATAAAAAGTTAAAGAAAATTAGAAAAGAGAGAGTAAAATGGTTAAATATTGAGTGAATGAAATTAATTTAAATAAAATAAAAGGTTAACATTTTGTTTCGATTGAATTTTAAGAATTTTTAAAATTAAAAATAAAAGAAAATATTAAATAATTTATATAAGAATATAATAAATTAGTATAATATTTGACTCGACCAACTACATTATTTTCTAGTAGATCTATTTATCTATATTTACATTTTAAATTAAATACTCTAGTAAAAAAAATTTTAATTTATGCTATCGTATATATGAAAGTAATATATATATATAGAGAGAGAGAGAGAGAGCGCAACATCAAGAAAATGGTCATGTAGCTCATGACCTAGTCCATCATACGACCCTTTTCAATCATATGTTCTTGATCCACGAAAAAGTTTGTTTTACGTATAAGTAGATGTAATGTATTAACTATCAGCATTTTAACTCAAGGAATTTCTTTATCCTGTATGATTATACCCGAATAAATTTATTCGGTGATAGATGTTTAATTGTTTAACATTAAGTGATTTTTAATGAAGATCGTGTTGAATGTAATAAAGAAATACCATTGAATTGTTCTGTCTTAAGACACATTTTAAATGATTAAATATATAATATTTTACTTAATATATATATTTTTTTACACGTTCTCTAGTTAAACAATCATATTTTATATTTTATTATGTAATAAAACATTATCAAGGTTAAAACGATATCTTTCATCAAAAATACGTATCAAACAACTTGTTATATTCAGAATCAGTTACATACAGAGCATTTTAAACGGTAGAGAGAGAAGACATGTTGTGATGCTAATATGACAATTAGGATGCTGAGATTGATGAGTGCATACACCATTTACCCTTAATTCCGATAATTGTTTTTATTTAATAGAAAAATATAAAACCTCAGTCTATGTTTTTCATTTTGAAAACATATCTCGCAAGAAATTACCCCTGTATCTTATAAATTATTAACCTTTTAACAAGTATTGTTAGTTACACCTCTATCGTCAAACGAGTATGTAATAATATTTAACTTCCAGTTTTACATCGTATATCCGAATCGTTTTCCAATCCAGTTGCACAAAATGTCATCGTTTATACAAAGTCATAAAGACATGTAATTTTCATCACTCTTATATCCCGAGTTAAATAAAGTTACATCATACTCCTACTTTCATGAAAGGTACACATTTTGAAAGCTTCATCAACGAATTTGAAATATTCAAATTCAAATATTTAATAAATAATAGAGTAAATTACACCGATCATTCTTGTGGTATATTATAATTTTTTTGTGCTTCATAAATTACACCATTCGTCCCTACTGTTTAAATTTTGTATGATAGTCCTTGACTAACCTAAAATAACTAAAATACCCCTAACTTCTTTTAATCATTTTATATTCTAAATTATTTCAAAATACTTTTAAAACTTCAAAATATATATATATATATATATATATATATATATATATAATACACACACAAACACTGCCCACCATGCATGCGGCCCAAGTACATCTCAGCCCCACCACGACTTTTCACCGACCACCACATAAGACCACCCTCGGAGAAGATCACCGCCACCACCATACTTCCGGTGACACTACCATCATCACTGTCGCATCACCATCGCCTGCAACATCCTCTATCTCTTTTTGCTGATGGCATCACATTGCCGCCTCCACAACATCGCAATCACCGTCGTGCTCGTCATCTCCTCAACCCTTGGAGTGTTCGTCGCCCACCACCATCATCGTCAATCTCTGCAACATCGCCACCACCAACGTCGTCATCGTCACCCTCCTCGAAAGAGTCCACCTCAGAAAACCCTAGGATGGGTTTCGACCAAAAAGTGGTCGGGCACCATTTCGAATAAGTTATGGATGTTGAAATTGACCTTAGATTTGAGGTCCGCATGTCCAAAGGAGCCGTTTGAGACCGATTTCTACCTGTAAGAGTGGCCAGAGCCACCATTCTCATCCCTTGTGGTGGCGGTTCCACCTTAAAGACATAGAGAGAGAAAGAGAGAGTGAGCAGCGGTGTGGAGGCCGATGGAGTGCAAAGTGGCTGGAGTTAGAGTTAGAGGTGGAGGTGGAGGTTGACGGTGGCTGTGGGCAGCGGTTGTGGATGCCGACGTAGGTTGTGGGCGGCGGTGTGAATGTCGACACAATAGGCGGTGTTTGTGTGTATATAATATAGATATATATTCTCTCTCTCTCTCTCTATATATATATATATATTGTTTTTAAGTTTTAAAAATATTTTAAAATTGATTTAGAATCAAGAAAAATAGATAAAAAAAAGTAGAAAGGGTATTTTGGTTATTTTATGTGAGTTAGGGACTACCGGTGTTACAAAATTTAAAAAGTAAGGACGGTTGGTGTAATTAATAAAGAACGAGGATAAATGATGAAATTTGTGACATACTACATGATGGATTGATGTAATTTACTCTAAATAATATCAACTAAGCTTATCATAAGTTAACTATTCTTATATTTATTTTCAGGGCAACGTCAAAGAGTTTAATATTAGTAAGAAACAACTAAAATCAATGTCACTAATAAATTGAGATAATCTTGAGTAAAAAATGTTATTATTTTCTTTTGTAAAAGTTGTTACAGTTTGCACTAGTTTTTAGAATATTATTGCATTTCTTAGAAAAATCAACAAAGAACAAAGAATTTTCCTTTAATTTATTAAATGCTTTTTAGTATAATGTTTGCAGAGATAATAGTATTATTTGAAACCAAATTAAACATAAACATACGCATGCATTGACCTACTCTTAAATATACATCTTATGTTCATTGTAAGACTAGAACCTATGACCACTGAAACCACCTATACAACACCTTGGTACCGATTGGTTGTAAGTATTTGGTCACTATTGAGTAGATCACTTGCCTCCTACAAGGTACATCAAAGGTTCGAGTCCCATATGGCTTCAATCGGGGGTCTCCAAAAGGATGCTTTGGAACGGTCACACGTACAACCGATTAGCCTGAGAAAATTCGAACAGAGGCTCAACACTGCCTGAAGGAGTTCTGACAAAAAAACTCCTTTTGAAACATAACCTAAACTATGCATGTTTTTTGTTTATAAATGTATTTGTAGTTTAACTTGTATCTATGGCGTAAAATGTAAACTAAACGCTTCTTAACTAAGAAGATATGGAGCGGTACGAGTAATTGTGTGTGAGTTGTTGATCATGCCGTGACCGTGAGCACCATCTTGGCTCCATCGTGAGCCGGGTAATGGTGAGAAAAGTTTTTTTATGTTTAAATTAAACGATTTTGCAATAGTGTAACTGAGTAAGAGTTTATTTATATTAGAAGATAAAATAAAAATTATAAAAATATAATGATCACATTTGATCTATTTATGCTTAAAAACAGAGTAGTCTCTCTCACTTTACTTTCGGCTACCAAAGAAGCTTATAACAAAAAAAAAAGCACGTCTTCCCCCATTCTTTAGCTTTTGCTTTTATCGAAGTAACTTTCATTTAAAATCAGAATATATGCTTACATATTTATGTATATATTGTTTTGTTGATACGACGTCGTTACTTACCTTTTCTATGTTGAACTTCCTCAAATCCCAATTTGCTTTTATCCACTTTGATCAAATGAAGAAACCGTTTCAGAAAATGGGCCCCGATGTGATTCCAATTCCCTCCAAACTTTCCCTTTTCTTGGAAGTCGGGATTCATCAGCTCATCAACACGCACTTTTCACCCACTCAGTCTCAATCCAAGAACACCAGCTTTTTTGTTTTATTCATCTGTTCGTTTCTTCTTCACTGGCTTTTATATTTTAAAACCAAACCCCACGAGAAAGATTCAATCTTTGCATAATTTATTATCAGTTTTGTTGATTACAATGTGTTTTTTGAACCAGTCTTTCGAGTGGGTTTCTTGTAAATTTGACTAATTCCACTCGAGGTTTGGTGAATTTGATGTGTGTCTGTTGGTAAAGAACATTCTCATTGAGAAAAAGAAATGGAGGAAGAAGGTTCGACAGTGAGATTGGTTCGTTGCCCTAAATGTGAGAATCTTCTTCCTGAGCTTCCTGAGTACTCTGTTTACCAGTGTGGAGGTTGTGGTGCTGTTCTTCGAGGTATTTTACTTTTTAATCTTTAACCCGGTTTATGTGAAATAGATTTCTGTATCTGAGTGTTTTTTATAGTCTTATAGATGCACGTATCTGATTTTGACTTTTGAGGGTCAATTGGCTGAATTGTGTTGATTGTTGAAAGAAACTTGTCAATTGCATTGATTGTATAGAAAAAGGTTGCATGTTAGAACACATTTTGGGATAACAGCAATGGAGTTTGGAAAGTAAATCTTGTTTTACTATTCATAGACATATTTACTCGATTCTGACCTCTATCTATCTCTGTGCAAAATGATCCCTTCATTGGCTTTTTGGCTGTTCATTCTTTATTTACTTTTTCTTGTAATCTATGTTGAATTTTGCATTAAGAATCACTGACCATGGATTTGATGATGTTATATGTGTATAAATGCATGATTTTTCCTACTATTTATTCCATTAAATGATATATACCCCCGCTCTTAAAAAAAGAGACAATTTCTTGAGAGAATTCAGAATTGTGTATACGTGTGATGCATGTTACATATTTTCAATGAACCAGGAAAACAATCAACTCCAGCATGTGAAAAAAGACCGTTAGAAAAATTTGATAACGAGAATGGTTCAAGGGTGGAATCCACGAAAAAAGAAGTTAGTTTAGATTCTAGCTCTCGAATTGAGCGAGAAAGTGATGAATTTGAGGTTGGTAGAAGGCAGGGTAGAACTGTCCATGAAAAAGTTTCAAACTTGACCTCTAGTTCTTCATCTAGAAAAGAAAAACGCGAAGCTTTCAGCAATTTTGATCAAAGTAGGAGAAGAAGGCTTGATTTTGATCAAAACAAATACGGTGTGTCAAGTGAATCACAAGAAAGTAGACACCCGTTTGGGCCCATTAGGTCAAGGCCGGTGGGGTTTCATAGGAATGCTAGTACAGTTGAAAAGGGCAGATTTGGGAGTTTACCATATTCAAACGAAGGTCCCTCGAGTTCTCACTTAGGTGGTTTTAACACCTTTGGTGACCACACTACTAACCTTGGTGGTTCACACGAGCTCTCAAGGGTTCACGATTTACAGAATGATAGAGCCGAACTTCTTAAGAAGCTTGATGAGTTAAGAACTCAACTGAGTAGATCATGCAACATAGCCGAAAACCCAAATGGAAGATTAAACCCTTCTTATCCTTGGCCACATCAGCCTCCCCCACTACCACAGCAGCCTCCACATCATCAATACCTGCCCCCAACATACCATGATCCTTTTCTTGGATACAATCAACATGATACTCTTTTTCACCGGCCGTCATGCTCATGTTCACAATGCTACAACATGAATTGGCAGCCAATTCATCAAAAAGTCCGTCCCTTTTCGTCTTTTAACAGGCAAGAACCCAGCTATACCGCGCCAGAACCTCTGACTTATGGTCCACGTCAGCTGCCACGTCATCATGTAGGTTCTCTTGATTTGGGGAATGATAGTTTTGGCAGAAGATATCCAAGAAGAAGTTTGATTTTAACTCATGGAGGTGAACGTGTATCTCGTCCTATTTCAGGTGGGGCCCCGTTTATAAGCTGTTGTAATTGCTTCGAGTTGTTAAAAATTCCTAAAAAACTTACATTTGTGGAAAAGAACAATCAGAAGACAATGAGATGTGCAGTTTGTTCTGCTTTAATATCTTTAAAACTTCAGGATAACAAAATTGTCGCTTCAGTTTCTTCATCAATTGGTCAACAAAAAGTCATCAACAGAAAGTCAAACAGAAGCCCTCATAGCTCTCTTGATTATGATAAGTGTGGTTATAATTTCCAATTGACCGACACTGGACCAAAATTATCAACCAGTGGAGCTGAAAAGAGTGAGGAGCAAAGCCGTGATAGTGCAATCGACAAGCCATCTTCGCCAGTTCCACTTTTAGGAAGTCAAAATGATGAGTTGACGAAAAGTCAAAGAACCGATCAGGAAAGAGTGATTATTGATCAGACTGTTCACAACAAGAAATCTTTAAAAGATGCGTTGGTTGCAACCGAGATAGATGTGCCGTTGACCGAGTATTTAAATTGTGAAGTTGTTGGTAAAGAAGATGATCATTTGAGAAACAAGAAAGTGGGGAATGAATCTTTTTTTGCTGGTTTGATAAAAAAGAGACTTAAAGATTTGTCAAGATTGAGCAGTGGTGTAGAGAAAGGAAGGTCGGACGTATTTGTGAATGGTCAACTTTTGACCGATCGGGCGGTTAAAAAGGCTGAGAAGTTAGCAGGGTCTATTCAACCTGGAGACTACTGGTAAGTAGTTCAAAATGTTCAAATATGTTCCTTTTAAGATTCAAGTTTGAGATGGATCATCTTAATAAATCCATTTGAGGTTATTTGTGAGAAAGTTTATCATGGCCATCACATTTTTCTCTCAATTTTCAAGGAAATTAATCAAATTATAAGATCTTATATTTTAAAATTTTGTATGTCAGCTATACCTCAAAAGTCAAAATGCAACTCTTTGACTTTGAGTTTAAACCCTTTATCTAATAAATCCATAGGCCATATGGGTTGTGTCAAATATTGACACCAACTTTCTTCCATTTGTTAAGTCATTTTGGGTATCAATACATTATCCATGAACTTACAAGAAAATTTCAAATGTCACACCACAAGACCAGTCTTTTTGACCTTAAAAAGGTCAAACCGTAACTCTTCTTACAATACCCATAATGCATTTCCTCTTTTTCAACCAGGTATGATTCCTTAGCTGGATTCTGGGGAGTGATGAACCAGCCTTGCCTTGGCATTATCCCAGTAAGCGAGATTTTCTTGACATTTAGGTTTGTATTTGTTCCCTTTGATCTGTTTGACCTTAAAAGTCGACCCGATTTTGTAGCCATTTATAGAAGAATTTGACCACCCAATGCCTAAAAAATGTGCTGCTGGGAACACCGGAGTTTATGTGAACGGTAGAGAACTAAACCAGAAAGATTTAGATCTTCTTGCTGGCAGAGGTCTACCAACTACTACAGATAGATCTTATATCATCGACATTTCTGGGAAAGTCGTGGATGAAGACACAGGGGAAGAACTAGACTGTCTTGGCAAGCTTGCTCCAACGTAAAGTCTAACTTTTTAACCGTTAATAGTTGATTTTTTTTTCTTGAAAATGATTCGGTCTAACCAGTTGTTTTGATCATCATGAACAGGGTTGAAAGGGTACAGCATGGATTTGGCATGAAAGTCCCAAAAGTTGCTGCTAAATGAATCGATTTGTTGGTTTTGATGCAGTTTTTCGGGTTTCTTATACGCTCGTATGATGGTACAAGTGAAGAAACTTAGGTATATTGTTGTTTGTGATCTTGTTATGTTTCAAGTGTAAACTTATGGTATATGCAAATTTCACTTAAAATACATGTTTATGTCATTGGACAATTGTCACATCTTTGTTTCCTTTTTAGACCCATAAGCTGAAAATGGTCAAATTAGAAATATAGGCTTGGTGCTGGTTGATAAGAGGAGATCTGAAATGGACATAGGATTTTTCATTTATTTTCTGTTGTGAATTTAATTAATTTATACCTACCACATTAAAAGCAACTTGGAATTCACTTTATATTTGTTTGATTAAAATTTTGGACTATTGTGTCAGGTTCTAGAAAATTAATTTCCTTTTTTCTTTTTTTTCCTTCTGAAAATTAGTTCTTAATAATTTTTTATTCTCATATTGTCGATTTTAAAGTTATTTTATAGTATGCATGTGACAAAGGTTAATATTAAAAATGATAAAACAATATGTATATATAAAAAATAAAATTCTGTCACTTCTGGAATAATTGAATGATTAAATCCATCCAGATTCTAAATCAATTTCTAAATATTAAAATACAATATTGTTTCTAAATAATGTGTATTGTGAGTATGTAATTCTCACACCTTTTAGGCCAACAATACTTTCTAAATTCAAGAAATTAGCCACAGAAACAAAATTAGGCATCTCTCACACTAATCACATGTTCCATCACAGTTAGTTAATTAGCACATATATTTACATTAATCATAGGGTTTAGAAGGTAGATTAAGGTGTAATTATGGAACCCTATACAAAAAAATATGAATGCTTAATTAATAATATTAATTACTAATTATGTCAATAAAATAGTACTGAGAACTAACTCTCCCAGCAATTTAGACGTTTAGTTGTTGAACAGAAGGAATATTTGCATTGGATGGATCAGAGAGTCAGCCAAGATTAGTCAGATGCATGCATGTGACTGCTGACTATGTGAGTTTGTAAAGCTTTATATATAATTTTATTATGTCCCTCATGTTTTCACAGCTATTCTTTTACTTATTTTTACAATAGAATAATAGATACATATACTTAATTTTGTTTTGATATGATTAATTAATATAACGACGAAAATAAAATTACTTAAAATTAAGGGTGTTATTCGGGGTTTTTTTAGTTTTTATTTAATCGGGCCGGATTTTCAGTTGTTGCTATGGTATTTTAAGGCTAAATTTTAAAATAAAACAATTTATATGAAGCCATGTTAATTAAATTACCATTTTGAGGTAAAACAAAGTATTTTAAAGGTATAAATTGAATATTTAACCATAGCTTATCATTTTTTTAAATTTCATTTTTCCTTTGATTTTGATCGCATAAAAAATCACTGGTGATACTCTAAAATTTGACTGGTGACACCGGCTCGAAAACGTTGAAATTTTTCACCGCATCTATAAAATTGACTGGTGTATAGTGCCACCACCAATGGACACTTGAGTCCGCCCTATGAGAATATGTTTGGTATAATAACTATGTTACGATCAGTGTAATAGGGTAAAAACGTAGACATAATATAAATAACGACCTAATATTAGATTTTGTTGGAGTTCAAATTATTATCAACGAACTAAATAAACAAAATATAGATCTCATCCCTCGCACTTAAAAAAAAGAGGCTGTCATGATAAAGCAATAAAAAAATCACAAAATAAGTATAGTATTATATATTATACCGTTATCGATAAAAGCTAATAGTTTAATTTTACTCATAACTAATAAATTATTAATAAACAATATGAGGTGGGGTAGTTGTGTGTACTTGTGTGGTCAGCAGCTTGCGAGTGGTGAGTGCCACAATTGACGTTAATATATATAGTATAAGTTAATGATGTATAAAGTTGTTATGTATAATTAACTTTGTTGTATATAGAAATTTCACATAATAATAATAATGTTTTAAAAACTCTATCACTAAGGTTATTTATAAAAAATTTTATAATGTGAAATAAGAAGTTGAGTGATCTTGATGAAACATTTTTAAACATGGTTACTGCTATATTATTTTCCTCCTTTGATCTAGAGATAAGTTTTGTTCCAAAACCGATCCGAACCGAATCAAACCTGAAAAACGAGAACAAAATTTTAGGGTGCTAATACAAACCATAAAATTTATGTGTGGACCTACATGGTCTGTGACGTTGGCAGGGGCACCATTCAACCGAACACATAATGTGGAAATTTTTGAAGTTTTTAATAAAGTGCTACCAGTCAACTTTTAGGGTGCCATAAATGATTATTTTATGCTATCA
This sequence comes from Dittrichia graveolens, assembly GCA_038502395.1. Lineage (NCBI taxonomy): Eukaryota > Viridiplantae > Streptophyta > Magnoliopsida > Asterales > Asteraceae > Dittrichia > Dittrichia graveolens. The sequence goes on along the minus strand of JARJIL010000001.1, from coordinate 114,174,929 downwards.
TAACCTAATTAAATTTTTAATTTTTTTTGTAAATATAATAAATCATAGTCAGATATTTGTTTTTCGTTTGTCAAATACCTTCTTTTGAACTTAAATCATGAATTGAGATGTCCGTAGTATAGATATGGCTAAAAAAAGATCCGGACTCACTATTCTAGGTTGTTGATGTTGTTCGTTTATCTATTTAACATCCAAAAACCCGATTAACCTAACCCGAATAACCAAAAACCCAAAAACCCCATATGTTTTAAAAACATATATTTTTGTTATTATATGATACCATAAGGCTCACAGGTCTCTAAAATCCCGAATCCTCTCCTAAACGAGGATAACAAGAGTTCTTTTTATTTATTATTATTTTTCCAAACAAACTTATCTTATTCATGATATTGAAGTATATGAGTTCAAGTTTAAAAGATCCGATCAAATCTAGATTTTATGATTCAATCATGAAGCTCATGATCCATACAAACGATACTTACCGGAATAGATCCGCACTAGATTAATACATATTCGCTAAACCGGTATATGAACTCAAAACTTACCAAACACAAAATAGCTTGGTAACACGAAAGAAAATGAGTTAAAATTGAGTTGACACAAACATCATAAAATATAAGAATAGAAGTTAAAAAACTGGTCAAAATTAAAATAGGCAGTCAAATGAAAAAGGACTTTAACAAAATGAAAAGTGAAATCCATTTGTGAGTTGATCACAGTTGATGTTTTCGTTTCTTACTTTCGATTGTTACTTGTGAATTGTCATTTAATTAGGCTCGTATATTATTTATTTTAAAATTTAAAACTTTATGTATTTTAAGTTTCATTAAACTTGATACATTTCAAACTTTTATGTTTTTGAGATATTTTAAATTTATAAACTTGAAACGTTTATGTATTTTAAAGCTAATTCATTATGCAATTTTCCATGTTTGATAGGTCAACGCGAAACCCTATCCAAAAATCCAAACTTTTTTTCTCTGAAACATAAATCTGATTTTTTTCCAGAGCTATGTGCCAACAGGAAACATAACTCGAATCAAACACAAATAAAGAAACACAAACCCACCGACAGAAAATTAACTAGGTCACGAAAATAGGTCGATATAAAATTAAGATGACTCGTTTAATTGAAACACAGCCTGAGTTAACAGACTTAAAGTATACGTCAAGAAGATTATATACGAATCAGTTCAACTTATTTTCTTCTACTAGAGTAGTCACTTCAAATAATAGTACCGGACATGAATATGGTAGCAAAAGATTTTAAATATTTTCATTCAATGATAGGATACCATCTTTGAGCCTCTTGATTTTAAATATTTTTAATTCATATTTGGTAATAAGGAGAGTGGTTAAAATGATTAAAATGCCTTGGTATGTAAGGTACACGAGTCTTTAATAGAAAAGTTAATGATTGATAATGTAAAGGACTAAATCCGTAATGAAATGCAAACCATGATAACTACCAATATAATTTTGAAAACTAAGAAACGAAAAGTAAAATATTTGGTAAACCACATAAACCAAAAAATTAATTGCCAAAATAAGCAACAAATAAAAATTAATTGCCAAATTAAGCAACAAATAATGTATGAGAGCAAATAAAAAGCAACAAAAATGGTGTATTACGTATTTAAGCAACCATGTTGCCGAAGCTTGTCGCCGGTACCAACAGTGTCGCCGACCAATGATATCGTGCCACGTGGCTTTTTAAAAAAAATTACTATAGTCACCGAAGAATCTTCATGAAGCCGGTAAAAGGTGATCGGGCCTCAGGAACTCGCGAATTTTGGCGACATAGACCGCATGTGGAGGTGTGTAATCAGTATTGAAAAGTGGGTAAAATTAAATTGATTTGATGTTTTGTAAAAGTTTAGGTAAGTAGTAGTAAATAAATATGTGGTGTTTGTAATTATTTGTTGTAAATTTTTTGAAAGAAAACACTAGTTTCTGGTGATCTCATCCTCCTCCGCAGATTTCCAGCAAAGAGAAATTTCCGACGACATCCTCCGGCGTGAACGCAAATTCATAATTTACTCTTATTATTATTAGTCTATCAATTGCTTGTGACAAAATATATTTGATTATTCAACTTCATATCGTGATATATACTTGTATCTCGTACACTTATGCTTGAATATTAAATCACGAATGAATGTAAATCAAAATACTATGTATGTGTATATATATATATTTATTTATTTTGTAATTTTGAAGTTTAAGATTTTCTCACCAAGTACGTCAATATAGAATGCAAAACCCCCTACACACGTCCCCTCCTAAAGTCACGAAGACGGCAAGAAGATAAATATTAACTTATTATAAGTTTTATGTTATTTATTATTCGGAAAAAAGATAAAAGAATATTCAATACAGTTCATACTTAATTAATAATCTTAAGAGACTAATTTTAGTCTTTGGATCAATGGTATTAATTGTCCAGATTGTATTTTAAAAATTTGAACGGAATGACATTTTCGTAATTCACATGTGATGCTTTTACAAATTACCTGTGATTGAATATTAAAATTTTAGAACTATGTTTTTTACTGAACTTTATTGAACACAACTCGATAAAGATAAAGATGATAGATGAGTTATATGATTTCATTGTGTTAAGAACATTGTAGGACATATAAGGTTGGATTCTTTTATGTTGTGATCAAACTTGATAGATTATTTATGTTCTTCCATAAACATGAAGTGAGTCCTACAAAATGGACTCAATTTTGATTTAAAATAAAAGTCCCCCTACATAGCCCGAAGTTGATACTTATCATGCCGTGTTTCTTAGTTTTTTCAAGCTGGGCTCGTTTCGAGCTAATGATGTTAAGCCTGAACTAAGTTTGATTAAGATATATAAAAATTGGGCTCTGGTCGACTGTTTGCTTATATTGGATTAGATTCCGGTATTATTTTAAATTGTTTATTGAAATGATACATAAAAATGTAAACTTATGCCTTTTTATTTTCAAGAAATTGAGAGGTTTGAAGGACTCACCACCTATTCACTTGTGTAATACATACATGAGAGCTCAACTTACCTTGTTAACTTAAACCCTAGATTTTCGCTTAATTAGGAATAAAAACGGTCTGCAACAATTTTCATTATGAAAAAACTGAAAACCCTAAAATAGTCTTTTTGACACATATATTCTCCATTTTCTCTCAATAATAAATGATTCTAAAAACTTCCCACCTGCCGATTATCAAAAACCCATTTCGTCATTTGTCGGTATCCTTTGTCAGATTCTTGATTCATTTCTCAAATTATCAACCTTTCATTTGTATGCAATTATAAAATCCTTATCGATTTAGAGTGTAAAGATAGTGAGTGAAAGGGGCAAAAGATGAAGCAGAATTGGAGGTCGGCTTACAACCAGAATCACTTCGTTTTCAAGTTGGGAATTTCGATTTTGCTTGTGGGGTTTGGATTCAGACTTCTTTTCTCACAATCATCCAGTGTGATCCCTAATGTAGCTGATGATAATAATAATAATGATATTGATATTGATATTAATACCCCTGTTGTGGAGGACGGCGTGAAGCCGATTCCATCAGATTTTGTTGAATCTCCCAAAGAATTGAATCAATTTCCTCCTAAAGGTACTAATTTATATCTGGGTTTCTTTATAGTGTCGGTTATTTTCTATATATATCATCAAATATAATGTAGATTTGTATTAATTTCACTTTTGATCTGCATTTACTTCTGTTTTCTGCTATAGAGATGAGTTAAAATGTGTGTTTTAATGTGGTAAATAAAGTAAATATTTGTTAAATCTGATCACATCTGTCATTTTTAGATTTTTATTCATCTGCTACAAGATTTGATGTTTGTTACTGACTGTATTATTCACTGGAACTGAAAATTATCTGCAAATTGTTGTGAAGATGAATCAGAAAGGTGTGATATATTTGATGGTGAATGGATACCGTATTCGGGCAGCCCTGCATACACCAACAACACTTGCAGATGGATTGAAAGTCATCAAAACTGTATGGGCAATGGGAGGCCGGATGACGGGTATGTTTACTGGAAATGGAGTCCTAAAGCTTGTGAATTGCCTCGTTTTAATGCGAAAAGATTTCTCGAGATGATGAGGGATAAAACTTGGGGTTTTGTTGGCGATTCAATAACTCGGAACCATCTTCAATCCTTCATTTGTCTTCTATCTCAGGTAAACTTGCCCACTTTAAGAATTATGTGTGTATAGTGTTCTTGTTTCTTAAGTTGCTTTGATTGTCATTTTGAACCATGTTATTTTGATAAGCACTGATAATTTAAGAAAAAGATGCAAATTTCATATCCTGCAGATAGAAAAGGCAAGAAGAGTTATGATAGAATGATGATATCCAAAGAATTATAGAAAAAGAATCTTATAGTAGCACCTTTAGATATCTGCAAAAATATTGTACCATATAGGAACCATATGTGTGGAGTTTATAAAATAATTAAGGGTTATGAGATTGTTTGAGTGTTGAATTTTGAATTAATTGAACTGTTTGAAAAGCGAGTTAAGTGAATCGTTTGAACACATGTATTTGTGCATTTTAGCTACATTTCGCCATGTTCTTGGCATATAAATCTCAAAATGTTCATTTTTTAAACATATTTTTGTGCATTTTGTCCCAACTAGGTAGAAGATGCTGTTGAAATTTTCCACGATAAAGATTACAAGAACAGAAAATGGCATTTTCCTTCTTACAACCTTACAGTTTCAGTTATGTGGTCTCCTTTTCTTGCAAAAGCCGAGATTTTTGAGGACATAAATGGTGTTTCCTCCTCAGAAATCCAACTCCATGTTGATGTTCTTGACAAAACATGGACCGAGCAATTCCACACATGGGATTATGTCTTGTTTTCCTCTGGTAAATGGTTCGTCAAAACAGCAATATACTATGAAAACAATTCCATTTTGGGCTGCCATGGTTGCAGTACTGGAAAGAACTACACTGATCTTGGTTTCAATTTCGCTTACCGAAAAATCCTGAAGAATCTTTTTGAATTCATTATGAATTCCAACCATAAAGGTACGATCTTTTACAGAACTTCAACCCCAGATCACTTTGAGAACGGGTCATGGTCAAGTGGCGGGAGTTGTGATAGAATGGTTCCTGCTAAAGAAGGCGAGTTTGAGTTGAGTGATGTGAACAGAATCCTTAGAGAGATTGAATTACCAGAAATTTCAAAAGCGGAAGCTCAAGCTTCTGAAAAAGGGATGAAGTTGAAACTTCTTGATGTGACACCTTTATCGTTAGTAAGACCAGACGGGCATCCAGGCCCATATAGACATTTTTACCCTTTTGCAAAAGATAAGAATGCTAAAGTTCAGTATGATTGTTTGCATTGGTGTTTGCCTGGTCCAATTGATCACTGGAATGATTTGCTGATGAATTTAGTGGCAAATGGTTGATGCAATAGCTTGTGAATAGTGTTTAGAACTCCATTGCTGTGCCTCTTAAAAGTATTCGTTGTTTCCACCATTCCATAGCTTTCAGAAGAAGTTTTTTTTTTTTTAATTTCTTTTCTTTTTCCTGTTAAAATGTTGTTGCATTTTAGTAGAGAATGCTTGATTGGTCATATAGACCGAAGAGACGTATGCTTTTTATTGTAAGCAATTTATTAGATGAGTTCTATATAGTATTTGGAGCAAAAGGTTAATAACCGGCGAGCCTAATTTTGACATGCCTTGTGATTACCACGCGGTCTACCAACTTACGGAAGGGTTCTTCATGTATACATCACGGTTTTGTTTTTGCAGGTCTTAAAAGCAATTTAATAATACTCAACGTAACAATTAAATACTTAGGGAGCGTTTGGTTCTCAGGAATTGAACGGAATTGCTAATTGGAATTGAGCATTCGATGTTTGTTTTACGGAATTGGTGGAATGAATTTTGACCATTCTAATGATTTTCTTAAATCAAGGAATTGAAATTTCTTTCCTAAATGAATAGGATTCTTCAAATTCATAAGTAAACTCAAAACATAATTGTTGTCAATATAAACCGGAGTTCTTTGAGAACAAGTTCTTTATCTAGTAGTGGATGTATGGCTATATACATCCTAACATTCTATATCTCATCTAGACAAAAGCGGACTGTTGTTTTGCGGATTTAGCCTCAAAAGCGTACTATAACTACCATTCTATCACCTCCGTCCAAACGCATGTTACCACCATCCCACCGTCATCTACCACTGCCCCACCAACGATATCATCATATCATGTTCAAACACAAACACAAAAACCCACAAACAAAATCGAAATAATCACGTTAAATCATACAAACTCGTGCAAAGAACTCGCCAAACCTTAAGCTAAAGTCCTCTAACAATATCGAGGCACCAACAAAGAACTCACCAAGACCCTAAATCAAAACTGAACCCACAAACAATCCAAACATAACCCATATCGGAACTCACCACCACCAAACAAATCTGATTAGACTCGTTGGGGGGCGGGGTTTGGGGGTATTTTTTTGTAAGTATAATTATTAATAATAATGTTAATCAGTAATAATAAAAATTTAATAATACTAGTAATAATAAAATAAATATAAAGAGTAGATGCACTAAGATTGAAAGAAGAAGAGAAGAACTTTTGACATATGTATTATTTATTCTCTACATGAATACAACAATAATGATCCGTGAAGTGAAAAGGCGATTTGACCGTCAGCGAGCTAGAACCATAGCAACCTCACCAACCTTTCCAACCCTAATACCATATCAGCGTCACATTAGCTTTTTTTACTTTTTCCTTCCCAACCCAAATCAACCCTAAACTCTAGTATAGTCTCTCCCTTTCAACCCAAACTTTTTCTCACTTTTTTCAATTTATTTAATTACACATTTATATATTTAACAAATTCAAATATTTAAAACAATTCTATAAAAAATAAAAAAATATATAAAAACTTCATAAGATTTAAATAAAAATATTATTATTATAAAATAAAAATTACAATACTCTAAATCTAGATTAATAAATTAAAAAAAGCTACTCGTATTCGTTATCCGAAAGTTGGATACGTGAAATATGCTCGACCAGATCCGACCGAAGGTTATTATGCGTCTCTCGGTTTTTGACTTCTCGTACGTTAGCCGCGCGTGCTTGTTCACTTATTTGTGTTTCGATATCCGACGATATGATGTCGTGCGGGTATAAACTACAAATGGCATTGTCTTCGTCTTCAAGTATCATATTGTGTAAAATGATACAAGCGTACATAATTTTTCCTAGTATTCTTAGATGCCATCCGCGTGCCGGATTATGAAGTACATGCCAACGTTGTTTGAGCACGCCAAAAGCACGCTCAACATCTTTTCGTGCCGATTCTTGCGCCACCTTGAACCTTTTCCGCTTATCGTCCTGTGGGCACGTAAATGATTTTACAAATGTAGCCCATTCCGGATATATCCCATCAGCTATATAATATCTGTGCTTGTAGGTGACTCCATTCACCTGAAATGGACACTCGGGGGCTTTTCTGTCGTAGATATCGTTGAAGATGGGTGATTGGTTGAGAACGTTTATATCGTTGTTGGAACCCGCAACGCCAAAGTATGCGTGCCATATCCATATGTCTTGTGATGCCACCGCTTCTAGCATTATTGTTGGATGCTCGTGATCACCTCTCATGAACTGACCCCGCCATGCAACCGGATAATTTGCCCACGCCCAATGAGTACAGTCTACGCTGCCGAGCATGCTGGAAAATCCGTGGTATTCCTCATGCGCGGTGTATAACTGTTGAACATCGGTGTAAGTAGGTTTCCGTAAATAAACTCTACCACAAAGCTCAATAATACCACTGCAGAAATTGTGTAGGCAATCCCGTGATGTTTTCTCTCCCATCCTCAAGTACTCGTCAAGAGAGTCGGCGGCTACCCCGTACGCCAATTGCCGAATAGCGGTAGTACACTTTTGTATTGGAGAAATTTTTCTTCCCTCGCGCGTCCCATCCATCTCTAAAATAATCGTACTCTGCTTGTAGATCGTTAACGATTTATTCGAATAGCCGTCTGCTCATACGGAACCGCCATCTAAACATCTCCGCAGAATAGACAGAGTTATCGCCAAAGTAGTCATTTAACAACCGCTCGTTTGCAGCTACCCAACCTTTTTCTATGTTTTCGCTTCTAATTTTTCTCGATGACTCCGCGGTGCTCTCATTAAGCAAGTTTTCGGACTCTCAAAGCAACCCTATATAAATAGCTTCGTTCTGCCGGATCTGTTCGTCGGTTGATACAGAAGCCGATGAACCGCTCGATGAAGCATGTGGTGGTGATGCCATATTTTGAAAGATAATTTTTTATATGAAGTGTAATTTTTTAGAAGAGTGTAATTTTTTTAGAAGAGTGTAATTTTTTTAGAAGAGTTGGATGAAAGAGTGTAATTTTTTTAGAACCGCTCGATAATTTTTTATAGGAGAAGAGTGTAATTTTTTTAGAAGAGTTGGATGAAAGATGGAAGAGTTGGATGAAAGTTGAAAGTGTTTGTTATTTATAGGAGAATTAAAAAAAATATAAATATATATATATATATATATCACAACGGATATATATCCGTTGGGGGTAATTTTTTTTTCTTTTAAATCTAGCTGTTACACTCACAGAAAAAAAAAATTCAGTTTCACTCGGTTTCATGGATCCGGCCCTCGGACCCGATGGAGGTGCGTATGGGTGTTCCCGAAGGAACCCGAGGAACCCGAAGGGAACCCGGGACCTTCGGGTGTGGTTTTACGGAGGGCCTTATAAGTGTGATTCTATATAACCTCCATTGATTATCTATATAACTCTTCTTGATTTGATATGTGTAAGTGAAAATGGTGTATTGAAAATGTAACTCTATTGATTTGACATTTAATTTTGTGAGGAGATAGGGGCTAAATAGTAGCACCCTTGTTATAATAGAAATTTCAATTTCAATTAAATAAATTATTATGATTGAGCAATTAATTTTATTTTATTAATAAATAGTTATAATAACACATTTTGTAAACATTAATAAAGTTAATAAAACTTTTGTAAACTTTTGTGCCTTCTTTCTAATTAATTAAGATTTAATTTATTTATTGTATATTCTTTTTATATTTGTACTTAAGCGAATAAATTTAATTTTACATATTAATTGCAGACGGTTCATTTTGGTAACGTTCAAAAAATCTTTCAATAAGGAGAAGTTTATACATCAACGCATAGAACAGTAAAAAAAGATACGTGGTTTTTTAATTAACTTTTATGTTCACCGTAGTGTTTTTATTTAATGTAATAATAATTTCGATTTTATCTATTTCTTTTTAATTGATTGAATTTTGAATTTCTATTTTTTATTGTATATTAGTGGGTATAAGTAAGGCTGTTAATTCGGGTCGTGTTCGTGTCGTTCGGTTCGGGTCAGTTTCGTGTCGATCAAATTTCGACTCATTTTTTTTCGTGTCAAGTTCGGGTCGTGTCAGTTTTTTCGTGTCGACTCATTTAAGCGAAATGTCATCGAAGAGAATTTTTTTGGTTTTCGAGTACGATTTTCGAATATGATTTTCCGTTTCAACTATGATTTTCTTTATCAATATTTCAAATTCCATGTTTGTTTTCCCACGTCCGGCAAAAATTTCGAAAATGATTTTCATTTATATTCTAACTTCAATAATCAATGTTCGTTTCGATTGCATTCAAACTTCAACTTCGGTATTTATTTTGGTTTGATTGAAATTTTGATTTTACTTTTTCATTCATTTATATAAATGAATATAATAAAAACTATGATGTATTAATCTATACTATTATATAAAGCATTTAAGTTTTTTCTTTAAAACTCTTAATTTAAGTCACTTAAAATTACTATTCTACCCTCATCTACAAAATAATGATTCCATAAAATAAACTTAATAACATTCTTTTTTCATAAATTCCTGAATATTCCCTTTCCATAAATTCCATAGCAAAACTTACGAAACAGAATATTCCATAAACTTAATAACATTCCATAAATTCCAGAAAGGGAAAATATATAATATTCGTTTTTCACCTGCTAAATAAAAATTACAAAATTACGCTTATGTGTCTAATACCTACCAAAACAACTCCTTACAAACAATTTTTATTCACCGTCGCCGCATTGCGCGGATACCCCGCTAGTATTCTATTAAGTACCAATAAATAATGTCATTGAACAACCGAATAATTTTAGATTATTCATCATTAAATAGATTATGAATCGATTCAAAATATTAAATTATCACCTATCAAATATTCAAATAATCAAATGTAAAAGTATCAAAATTATATAGTGAAAATAACAAATACCAAAATAACGTACTATTGTTTTAATTGTAAATCTTTTATTGCTTATTTTGAGTTTTTAACGTTTAAGTGTTTTGTACTTTTGTTTGACAAGTTTTATTGCCCTAAAATGTCACTCTTTTATTTGAATTCATAATCTTCTTTTCAAATTTTAAATTTCAAGTATTAAAAAAAATTTTAAAATGTTATAGTTTTACCTTTAAATGGGTCATACGGGTCAATTTCGGGTTGTCGGGTTAACTCTAACCCAACCCATTTATTTTCGTATCAACCCGCTTTTGACCCGTTTCGGGTTCGTGTCACTTTTTTCGTGTCGGGTTTCGGGTCGACCCATAAGTTACAAGCCTTAGGAATGAGACTATGAGTATGACGAACTTAGACGGAGATTGATAAGCTACAACATTTGATTTAGGGAGAATTTTATATATATATATATATATATATATATATATATATATATATATATATATATATATATATGTTTTGTTCAGTATAGTTCTTATTAAAATCATAGTCCCGAGGGATAATTTTTAGCCATTAGATTTCACGATCTGGTCTAGATTTAATCTTAGATAATAATTAAAATTGATATAAGGGAGGACAATTATGACTTTTTGCATATTGGTCCCCACTTTCTCTTTCCTCTAATTTATTTAAAATTAATTATCTCACAAACCGTTAATCGTTAGACGAAACCAATTATACCGTTGCGATGTGTTCCCCTCTTTTATTAGAAAAGTCACTTTATTAATGTATAATCACATGTGATTCATAACAATATTACATGTGTTGTTTTATTAAGTTTTTTTATCTTCTTAAATTGTATATCATTTAACGTTTATTAATTTTGAATGTTTGCTTTAAAAAATCAACGTTTGCTTAAAACCGTTTATACATGTATATACATATTCAATTTCACCCAATCCAATTGCATTGTCTACCCATGAATGCATATATTGTGTACTAGCAACACCCTATCCCCTCTATCAAAGGTCTAGATGTGTTCTCCTTCGAATTTGATGTCTTTTATATTGGTTCTCGTTTGAACAATCCCCTATGCAATCACATATGATTGAATACCAAATCTCATGTTTTTTGGTATCCAATCACATGTGAATCTGTACAAACTCTCGTGTGATTCTGTACAAAATCACATGTGATTAAATATGCAATTATATGTGATTGAATACCAAATCTTATGTTTTTGGTATTCAATCACATGTGATTTTGTACAAAATCATATGTGATTGAATACGCAATCACATATTATTGATTCTGTCAAATATGTGACATAAAAATGCTACATTTAATCAAATCACATGTAATTATGTGCATGTATAAGAGATAGATAATTACATGTGTTATGAAACAACTAATAACTTAGAATCACTTTCAATTGTTGATTTTTTGTTACTAAACCATAGAACTTCGCTGGATTATCAAACACCAAATTATAATTTTATAAAAACCATATTGATCACACCTCTATGAATCACATGTGATTATACTTGAATAAAATTTAAGTCAAATCTAACAAAACGAGAATTTTTTTTGTCGAAAGTATATCATGTGACCTCTCTAATAAAAGAGGGGAACACGAGGATTGCAACGGTATAATTCGTTTCGTCTAACGTTTAACGGTTTGTGAGATAATTAATTTTAAATAAATTAGAGGAGAGAGAAAGTGAGGACCAATAGTAAAAAAGTCATAAATGTCATCTTTAATTAAAATATATCAATTTTGATTATAATCTAAGATTGAATCTGACCCATTAAATCTTAAAATATAATGGTTATAAATTGTCCCTCATGACTATGAATTAAATTATGACTGTATTGAACATTTCTCATATATATATATATATATATATATATCCATACAAACTTTCTTAGTTATATATATTCTTATAAAAATCAATAATCTCAAATATGTTTTTAAACTTAATTTAATACTAATTAAACCATTTAAAAATTAAAAACATAATTTGTAATTAATTTAAAATAAAATATCCTAAATACTCTTCTTCATTCTTCACCTAATACTCTCGATTAAACCTAGTTAAACCTCACTCCCAATCATTACCGCCTCTCCAACGTTTCTCCGACCTTTTTCCGGCATATATGCTTGTTTTGTTTTTTAAAGCGGCATATCTACTTATAATAAAATTAATCAAAGGGTGGAACTTTCCTTATTTAGAGTACGTGCCATGAGAAATTGAGAAGCCTTTAGTTCTAGAGGAAGATGGAATGACTAAAGCTGCAAAGATCTAAGCAATGGAGGCTAGTGCAGAGAAGATCAGAGCAAATTAGGTCGGTGTTAAGTACTCCATTTGAAAAATGTGCAATAAGATTTTCAAGAAAGGTGAAGATTTGCAATAAGATTCATCGGAGCCATTAATGTGAGTAGAGGGCAGGTTTGGGTTGGTAGAAGGATAGGACGACGAAGACAAAAGGTATGTGAACCAAAAGGTGGAGTTTTAGGGTTGAATTTGAGTATAAGAAGAAAAACGAAGACGGGTAAAGATGGAATAAAGGTAATTAGAAAATTTTATTTTTAAATTAAATTAGAAATAAATGATTTAATTATTATTAAATTAAGTATAAGTACATATTTAAGAGTTTAAATAAAATGTTGTTTTAATTTTTATTTTTGTAAAGATATATATATATATATATATATATATGTAATTATTCAAAATTTAAATTAGTCTCTAACGGTAAAATTTTCAAATTTATTCGAGGAATTGAATATACGGAAACTCATAACCGTTATAAAGACTCCATAACTCTCACCTTCTCATTTTACAATACCTTCTATCACTATTCAGCATTGTGAAATCAAACACAAAAATGGCCGGCGTTGCTACCGCAGTTGCTATTCCGACAAAGAAGAGAACCAGAAAGCCACTGAACCCAAAAAACTCTTCACAAGATGAATCCAAAATTGTTGCCGGAGCAATCTCTCCACCATCATTGTTGCCGGATAACACTGCCGGAAAAGAGAACTCCGACAGCCTCTCTCAACACAAATCTCAAAAAATCAAGAAATCATCAAAAGTGAAAAAGCAACCACAGACCGACCTTTCATTCGAGAAAGAGTTGCAAGAAATGCAAGAGAAGCTTGAAAAGATGACACTTGAGAAGAAACAAGCGGAGGAGCTCTTGAAGTTGAAGGATCAAGAACTAGAGTCTCAAAATAAAGAACAGGAAAAAGTTAAAATGGAGCTCAAGAAGTTGCAGAAGTTGAAAGAATTTAAACCCACTTTGGTAAGTCACCAACCCTTTTGATATGTTTCTTTAGGGTTTGAACGCGCACAATTTCAATTTTGATTTGTGTCAAAAGGGTAATCTTGATTCTTGGTTCTAGATTTTGATAAATCATATTCAATAATGAAATTAGGGTTTGTATCTCGAACCGGGAATTGCTGGGCATCTTCAGATTAAGGTTTAGATTATAGATGCTATTTTATTATTGAGAAACCTGATTAAGATTTATGAAAGTTCTTGATTCTGGGACTAGGGTTTGTATCTTGAACTAGGCTTCTTCCGAAACTTGAAATTAGGGTTTAGATTATCTCTTCCACAACCATAATAATCAAAGTGTTTTAGTTCTTGGTTAGATTTTGAGAGCACTAGGGTTTGTAATTCTGTATCTTGATTTCGGAAGCTTAAAACAAGGGTTTTGATTATCTGTTATACATCTATATCAGACACTACCCCTTTTGCAATCTTTGAAAGACAAAGATCAAGTGGAGAATAAGAAGAAGAAGAAGAGTTGCCCAGAAACTAAAAAGCCTGCAACTCCTTACATCATGTGGTGCAAAGAGCATTGGACAGAGGCAAGCACCAATCCTTTTTTTTGGTGTGTGACTATTATGTTATTGTATGAAGCATCTTATAACATTGTTGGTTTTTTTATGATTTGTAGGTTAAGAAAGAGAATCCAGAAGCAGAGTTCACTGAAGTAGCCAGCATTTTGGGGGCGAAATGGAAGACATTAACACCCGAAGAGAAGAAGCCGTATGAGGACAAGTATCAAGTTGAGAAGGAGGTTTATTCGAAAATTGTGGGTAATGAGAAGAGAGAAAATGAAGCTATGAAGCTTTTGGAAGAAGAACAGACGCAGAAAACAGCTATGGAGTTGCTTGAACAATATCTGCAGTTTAAAGAAGCAGCAGAAAAAGAGGGAGATCACAAGAAGAAAAAGTAATTATCAATTTACTATTATTATCTTCAAAAAAGAAAGTTGCTAATATGCAGTGGACTCAAATTAAAACTATGTTAATGGGATCTCTTTTTTCGGAATACAGAAAGGAGAAAGATCCATTGAAGCCAAAGCGTCCAGAGTCTGCATATTTCTTGTTTATGAACGAGAGACGTGCTGCTTTGATAGCTGAAAACAGGAGTGTGGTGGAGGTAATTTGAGTTACGAGGATCAAATTAGTGGAGATTGGTGTTATTTCTTGTGAAAAACTTATGAACTTGGTTTGTGTTTCGGTGATGCCAGATTGCTAAGATTACAGGAGAAGAATGGAAGAACATGACAGAGAAGCAAAAGGCAAGCTATGAAAAAGTGGCAAAGAAGAAGAACGAGAAATACACACAAGATTTGGAGAATTACAAGCAGAATAAAGAAGAGGAAGCTGAAATTGTGAAGAAGGAAGAAGAAGAGCTTTTGAAAGTCTTAAAGCAAGAAGCTTTACAATTGCTTAAAAAGAAGGAGAAAACGGAAACCATCATTAAGGTTTGTTTTCCTAGTTTTGGATGTTATTGTTGAATTCCTGTCAAGGTTATGGGATTTGATCAAATTTGGTTTTCTTGTTGGTTTATGTAGAAAACAAAGGAGAAGAAGAATAAGAAGAAGAACAAGAAGATGGATGACCCTAACAAGCCCAAACGCCCACCGTCTTCTTTCCTCCTTTTCAGGTAATCTCTTTGATAATCAATTTAAGGATTTTAAGAAAAGAAAAAGGTTATATTCAAGATTTGAAGTGAAAGCACAAAATAAGTTCAATGGATTAGAAGCAAAAATCTAGTCTTTTGTTTCGCTTCAGAATATCTAGTCACATTAAGTTTACTGATACACACATTCAAGGTTTGTTTTCAAGATTTGAATTAAAAGTTGATCTACTGATACCCGATGCAAGACTTTGCAGAAAAATAAGTTATCTAATACTCTTTTCGTGATTTGAAGCAAAAATCAAGTTCTTTATTTCATCTCAAGATTTTCAGCGCATAAGTTCTTTGATGTTGAGATTAGAAGCAAAACTCTAGTTCTTGGTTCATTTCAAGAGTTTTTTCTAGCCACAAAGTCACTGATACACATTTCAAGGTTTAAAAATTATCAGGATAAGTTCTTTGATACCCACGATTTTTTCTAGGACCATGAATTCTTCAATTACGAGATCTGAAACCACAAAAGTTTGGTTCACTAAAACCCTTTCCATCTCTTATGATAAGTTAGGCACACAAGTTTCTTGTCATCTTTAAACCCCCCATCTATACATTTGGGCTGGGTCATTCGTACACTAAACCTAAAGCTACATTATCACTAATACTTTGGTGATAACCATTTTGATTTTGTTAATTATGCAGCAAAGAAACAAGGAAGGATTTGTCAAAAGAGAAGCCAGGAATCAGCAATGCACAACTCACTGCTCTCATTTCAGTGAAGTGGAAGGAGACAAGTGAAGAACAGAAACAGCAATGGAACGCCCAAGCAGCAGAAGCCATGGAAACTTACAAAAAGGAGTTGCAAGAGTACAACAAGAGTGTAGCGGAGAACCCTAACAACGATAACTAGAAACGATTGGCTTTTGATGTTCAACTCATTCTCTGTTGAACATCTTTCATTAACAGAGATCTAGTTGGTAGTTCTGGCTCAAGTTTTTAGTCACAAATATGCTTATTCAATTGCATAAAGAAAAAAAGCTAATCATAAGCTTTTGGTTTATAGATCATGTGAAAGAACATCTCGAGTACACACAGAAGGGTGCACAAATCATCTTAACCGTAGGGAATTAGATTTTAGAAAGACGTCATAGATACATCATTTCGTTTATATAAAGCTATACATACAAAAGATGGTGCCAACAAAGGATGACCCCAAGGATCAAATCTAATCAATGTTTAATGGTTTGTCAATGGTTGATCCTCTTCCATCCTTGTCATAAACAGGATTTTTTAGCTTATTTTTAAGTATTCTTTCTGATTTCCTTCTCCTAACATTCTGAGTTGGTTTATTTGGGATTTGACTTTTAGTTTTACCAACACATTCTTCTGCACAAATGAAATCTTTGATCTCTGGTTGAGACCTTTTAAGTTGACTGTGTTGTTGACCAACATGCTGATTGTGGTCACCGACAGCCTCGTCAAGCCCTATGCGAGCCTTCCTTGAAACATGTTGTGGAATGCCTTTTTGCGATGCCTGTAGTGGCACACCACTCAAATTCTGAAAAAATTAAGTTATAACGTTAGTTTTTGAATTACGAAACATATACTAACACACATATGCTTAAATTCTTACCACTTTAACGATATCCTCATAAAAATAAGTGCACAATAGCAATGGCTTTTATGTGTTATGAATTTATGTAATCATCATAGTGATTAAAGAGGTTAATCAAAATCAAAGTGTTTTTTATGTGTTATGAATTTATGAACTTGATTGAGCATTTTTTTGAATTTGATTGAACATGTTAACAGTTATTCATCACAACCCCCACTGTTGCCGGTCAAGACCAAACACCAAAGTCACCCCACTGGAAACCACCATCCATAGATTACAAAAGAAAAAAATAAAAATAAAAAACACACACATTAAAACACATCACATCATCACCCATACACGTATATATTTAAAGAGTTTAAACCCATTACTCAAACACACACACAAACACAAACACCTCCATTTCTCAAACACATATCACACATACGTTGCGCATCGTCGGCCACAACCTTGAAATGGCGCACATACATCGATACACACACAAACCTAGATCTAAACATGAGTCCACAATCAAGAAACCTAAAAACTCATATATTATCTAAAAGAAAGAGAAATAGAAGATGATGATGAAGAGGGAGGGAGGGAAATGGTAACAGTGGTGGTGTTGGAGGGTGTCAATGGTGGTCCGACCTGCTACATGCTGTTGTATTGCGTGGGTGTTTGAGTGTAGGTGTGCGGGTTTATGTTTGAGTGTGTTAGGTTTAGAAGTTAAAACATAATAATGAAACTAACAGTAAAGTAAAATAAAGTAAAATGAAAAAAAGTTATGATGTTTACCTACAAAAGCCATTCACAATTACCAAATTATCAGGTCAACCCAATTTACTAATGACCAACACAGAACAAATACAAAAATAGGTTGCTATTCTATAAAATCTGCCCTGATCTAAAGAAATTTATCGCATATGTTACTAAGTAAGAGCTGATACTTCACCTCTGTGGAACACTGGAACCTTGACCACCAAGATGTATCTTTTCGCATAAGGACTCTAGACCTGTTAATTCAACAATTCTTGAAAGTTCGGTTCAAAGGTATGGCCTCGGTTCTACTGAGGTCTGTTGCACCGTAAACTTTCTATTTACAGAAAGAATGAATGCCAATTTGTACATACTCCTAAGCTAAAACGAAGCAATTATGCTAAGATTATGAAAGAATTGAACCGAGAGCCGAATATACTGAAGGCACTATCAAAAGAAAGCAAAATATATAAAATGTTATCTGCAGAGAACGTGAGAATCCAATTCCAGTTTTGCAAAATGGGAATCCAATTCCCATTATAGATATTGCTATAAATACATGTGTCACTGTGTGTTTCAATGTGTGTGAGTAATCAATCAAGTAAGCCAATAACAATAAACAAAACTACAATGGCTTCAATCCAATGCCAAAGGCCAGTTGACCACAAGGTCCACAACAAAGTCATCACTCAAACTAGCCATGCCCAAGTCAAAACCCAGAACCAATGTAACACTTGTCGCTACCAAAAACCAGTTAACCAACCCACCGCCAACACCAAGAACAACTGCAACCATACCTGCAACTGCTGCCACCGTAAGGAAAACGAACACTCTTTTACAAACAAAATGAAAGAGATGGCGAATTCGGCTTACAAGAAGGTGGCTGACCACATGCACCACCAAGATCATCAAAACAATGGGCACCAACCGAGCCCTGGCCCAAAACCAGTTAGCCATGGCTCTGGGGGAGTAGCCGTAGGAAAAAAGAAAGATTCAGGCATGAGCAACTGCATACCTAGAATTGGCGACCACAAAAGGAGAGACAATAATTCAAAGAAGAAAGGAAATAACTGCAAGTGTAAAGATGGCAGCAGCAGCAGCAGCAGTGACAGTGATAGTGACAACGAAGGTCGTGTGAAACATACCTAAGGTGCGTTTTCAACTTGTATCATTAAAACAAATATGAAAACCATAGATATAATCTAAAGTAAGTATTGTTCCCCATGTATACAGGATAAAAAGGAGGAGCACTTGTGACCACATATACAGAAAAGGAGGACTGCTCTAGCTATTATATACACTACTTTCAATAAACGACAACCTTTGGTTGTGAAGCTTTAATGAAATTTTAGTGTGTAAGAACTACTATTTTTCCTTTGTGTGTTATTATTGAATAAAAATGATATCAACTCAAGGGGTTTGTAAGAATAAGTTGAATGCCAAAGCTACCAAAGTACCAATAAAGGTCAAGGAATACGTTTCATACAGGATTAAGAATCAAAAGCAAGAGAGTGGATTACAACAGCAGAGCTTGTTAACATTACTTATATTCTTCACTAGAAAATTATGGTAATAATGATAATTATGATATAATTCAGAATATATACAAAATGAATCACTCATACAAACTTACTCTGGGCCCACTGATAGGCTTTTCACTCTTGATGCGTGAAATAAACATCGCAACAGCTTCAACTGCTCTTTCTTCAGCTTCTTCACGAGTCATTCCAGTCAATTCAAGATTCTTCTTTGCAATTTGGAACGAGTGATCACCATTTTCAATGACATGCACAGCATTTAGAGCTTTTAACTTCTTCCTAACCGTTTCCAATGATTCCAGTGGACAGTAACCATCATTACCACCCTAAATTACATAAAAAATAATGTAAACTTTAATGCTAAGTATACTTAGTTTGACGGTAAACTTCAAGAAAAGAGCAGGTTGATTAGACTTTGGTAATGTACCAGTACCAATAGCTTTAATATAAGTGCAAGAAATATAATAATAATAAACTTAAGCCACAGGTTAGTACATGACAAGATGCTTTTGCATGTGTGTGGATATAGTTCCATAGAGGTTCATTGTTTTACCTGTACAAACATGATGGGAACTGTAAGTTGTAAGAGTGGCTCATCTCGAATGGCTCCATTTGTGGCCTGCAACATTATCTACTGGATCAAAAACTATTTTAAATATGCAATTGAGCCGCTTTTTCACACCTATCGTTTTCTTTTATATTAATCTGTTTTAGCACTCAAACTAAATGAAAAATCATGTATTTACGCAATTACAACATTACAGATTGACATTGATGTGCTCCACAATATCAGCATTTGTTTCCAATTTTAATGCTATGCTGTAACAGAAACTTGTATGACTGACTTAAAATGCATACAATATTAGACATGCTTCCTAATTAAGGAATTTTAAGGGCTAACAAAGTAAAACAAATATTAAAACTCAATAAGCCAACATAGAAGAAACAAAATATACGAATGAAAAACAAATAAAACAGAAGTAGTATAAGCTTAGTAGCAAACCTTTAGAGGGTATCCCAAGCAAACTACAGCAGACGCCCCGATATCATTCTCAGCAGCTACCATACAACTGATTCTGCACAAAAATTAAATAACCTCTTCTTTTTAATCCCTAGTGACATTTTTCAAAGCAATCCAGGCTTAATTGCATCTATCTATCCCTAGTGACAGTTTTACAGTTGACCACCCAGCATGATGCAACTAACATATAACCATTACCTTGAACCCATAGATTTTCCAACCAAAATCAAAGGATGTTCTGGGTACTTGGCAGCAACCTTTTTTACAATCTCCGAGTGGAACTCAACTAGTTTTTCTGGCTTTGGTGGAGCCTTTCTTCTACCATTAATATCTGCCAGAAGCCATTACTAGTAAAGCTAAAAATTGCACAAATATATCACAAATTGACATATATACGAAAGTTTAAGTGCACAAGTTCACACAGAAAAGCCCATCAGAATTCGAGAGATGTCAAACTGAATTCAACTGTTAAGCAACTTACATGGGTAGTCAAAAGTTACAACCTCAACAGCATTTAAAGCATTGGCCAACAAATTCCTCCATCTGCATAAAACTCAAGCCTGAGGTTGATAAATTTAACATTTCAAACGTCTAAACTCAATGTATTTCACATTCTTGTTTACTACTTGGAAAAATAGCAAGCACAATCTGCAATTGAAGTAGGTGTTTTGACGTGCATTATACAATTTTCAGGTTTTTGAAAAAATACTGAATCATAGCAGAGTTCAGTAATATGAAGTATACTCTGCAATTGCACAGTTCAATGTGGATCATTTTAGCAAAATAAGCGTAATGTACTTAATCAAGTAAAATTGGTGGAAGATATATACATATGTAGCGAAAGAAAAACAATAAAGTAAAAAAACCTAGTCATCCACTCGGAAGTTGAAGGAGCACCAGCTCCATGAGCAAAAACGACCACCGGAGAATTCCGATTATAATTATTAAACTTCACCGACGAGCTTTCAGCTGTTTTGATCATCGGAGCAAATTGTCGTACTACTTGTTCGTATTCGCTTTCCGCCGTTCTCGGGCGCTTCGAAGCCATTTTCCCCGATCAAAAACAGAGATAGAGCGTGGGTACGAATCTGATTAAATTCAACAAGTTCTTGAAAAAAAATTCAGATTGAATACGAAACCCTAACTTCTGGTCAGCTGATTTTCTCGCGCCAAATGCATCGGCTGGCGCGGCTATGGGAGACTCTGAGAGAGTGCTTTATTGGGCTTTTAGACTGTATCAATTGGCCTTTGTGACAATGTGACCCATAACTCCATAAGCATGGACCGAAGTACCCAACCAACTGATTTTTAATTTCTATCCTTCATATCTATTTAAAAATCAATTAAAGAATACTCGAACTCTAAAAAATTTCATTTAAGATAATATAGACAAGATTTGATATTGGAGGGAACTTAAAATGTCGAGGCCGGGCTACTGACTAGAGGTGCGTATAAAATCCGAATATTTGATATTTTGCAAAGATTATTTGAATCGGTTTTTTTCTTAAACTGATTTTTTTTGTAACCGGATAGGAGGATTTGAAGTCAGTTAGGCAAACCAGTTGAAGGATTATTTGGGATTTTGCGGGTGCCTGGATTTTTTTACCGGACAAAAAACTGGTTCCAAAAAAACCTGATTAAAATCCAAAAAAACTGGTTCAGGTTTGAAAAAACTAACCATTAGGGGGTACATGTGACCATTTATGTCCGTTTTTTGGCAAAAAAATCACCATTTTACCACCATAAACATATATAAATAGTTTGGGGATGTATTTTGGTTGATTTATATCAAATTCTAACTCTTTCAAACTCTTTTTTTCTGAATGACTACTAGTAATACCGACTCTACATGGTTGAATCTTCCATTGGGAGAAACCTTAAAGTCGTGAGAGTGATCGAACACGATCAAAACAAAGATGTTTGGATCATTATGATTTGTGTGAGATGTCAAGTGGCTCAAAAAGGCGCGTTGTAAACTTTGTCAAAAGTTTTTTGCACCGGAAGGAAACACGACGTTGAAAACCCTTATTACAAAATCATGCAAGGAACTTCGCTCAAGATCGGATCTGAGTCAAGCAAATATTAACCCGCAAGGTGGTGTTTTTATTTACAACAACGAAAAACTACGAGAAACCTTTACAAAGTTCGTGATTAAAAAAACATTGTCGTTCGACCACTTTGATGATGAAGATTTCACGAAAATAATTCAAAAACTTATGCAACCACATTATACTCAAGCAAGTCGCACTACCCTTAGATGAGATGTTATAAAAAATGTGGCGTGTTGTGAGGGAAAAAATGATTTTAGGGTTTCAAGAACACCGTTATGGCGTGTAGCTTACATGTGACGTTTGGAGTTCCCCTCACAATAGAGGAAATTTTTTTTAGATGTTACGGCACATTTGTTAGATCAAGAAAATTGACGAATGATGAAAATAACTATCGAGTTGGAATTATTTGGTGGTTCTAATTTATTTTCACTTTTAAAAAGGGAAATTTGTCTTTATAAATTAGAAAATAAAGTTTATTCGGTTGGGACGAGACCGGATATGGGATATAGTTTTATAATAGGATATGAGACTGCAATGACCAATACCCGTCCTGTTACGAAGAAAGACCCCTTATAATTGGTCATACTTTTCACGTAGATAGTCATAAACGAGTCGATATCATAAGTACAAACAAAATAAAAAGTATATAGGATTTGAATCGGTCAACTATATCCGTATAATCAAACCCACAAAAGTAATCATAGGGCCACAAACAACGAAGAATACAAGTCCAAAGTTGTCACTACATATATAAAAATAAGCCAAATTATAAGCTATTAATTAAGCTAGGTAAATCTTTGGCGATGAGGATTAAATCATATGTGACAAGTCTATCCATCCAACTAAATATAGGGATACATAGTGTTGGTGTTTGCCTACTGACACACGTAGGCCGGTATCACTGTCAATGAAGCGCGGGCCTATTGGGTCACATGCCAAGTTACAATCCCAACAGCCTGCTATAAGAGGAATGGGTCAAAAGGGTCAAAATTGGTTTGGCCAGAGCTTCACGACCGTAAAGGGTGCGGGTGCGCCACGGGTCATGAAGCGTAGTGCCCTCACGAATCCTTCCCGGCGACACGTGTCGTGATGCCTTAAGGCCTCACGGCTCGTAAAAGCCCGTGAGGGGTCGCGAAGGACAAAAATGAAGTGTCATTTGTATTTGATTGGACCATTTGATGGTCCAATCAAAATGTGAGCTTTGGCCGACCCATGGGAGATCTGGAGGCATATGTGTGTTATAAAAGAGCTCCTCTTTGTTCTCTTCATACTCTTGGCCATTTATGCAAGTTACACACATTAAACACTTTACTCATACTAGTAGAGAGTAGTGAGCTCAAGTCTTTTAAGTTGTTGTGCATACAAGTGTTCTTGAAGGGCTACAATAGTAGTGGTTACATTGATATTGTGAACCACACTATCTTGCTAGTACGAGGGGCTTGTAGATTTGCTTGGTGTGGACTACAAGGAGGAGTTGGGGCCATTTGTCTCAAGCTTTCCTCCCATCAATTAGTTCCAGCTGATTTCAAGCTTCAAGAGGGGTATATGTCACACCCCACTAAATCAAAAACACGAGGCGTCACAGCAAGAGGTCTCATAGGACAACGTAATAGGTAATTTTCAATCATAACTGATAAACTTGAAATTTAAAAGGAGGTACGAGAATCCAATACATATTACATAAATATAAATTGTTTTTGAAATAAAACATTTCGATTGGAAATTTTGTAAATATCCACACATGGCATGCTTCCTATGTGTTGTAAGACCTACCGATGAATTCCTGAAAGGCATGAGTAAAGAAAAGGTCAACTACGAGAGTTGGTGAGGACACAGGTTTTATATGCATAAAATAAAGCTTTAATGCAATAATATTTGTGACAGGGACTTTTGCCCATCGAAATTTATGAAGGAGGAAACTTTTGTCCAACCTACATTTTTATAAAATTTATTGAGTGCGCAAGGTATTTAAATATACTATGATGTTTTTCTTTGCTTGAGCCATTATCAATCCTATGACACTTGTGCCCAATTTAGACCTAACGCCTCGTTAGACGTTAGCGGATGGTAAAGTACACCTATAGTTCGTCAACCATAAGTGAGGGGTGTCTACCCCAAATAGCGCTACCTGCAATTACCACAGGCTTCTTTGGTGGAGTTAATGGATAATGTCTAGTTTTTGCGGGACTTTCTTGGACACTCAAGTACATCAAGCATACTACCATAGAGCACAATATTTTGTATAACATTTGTCATAACAATCAATATTTGTAAACAAATTTGTACCCATGCCTTCACCCCAAATATTTGAGTAAACATATTTAAAAGTGGGGTTGTGAACACTCACTTTGATTAGTAGCACGAAGAGTGAGAAAGTCTTAATGATCTTCTAGTTCCTTGACGCGTCCTTAACCTATTATGTTCACGTCTACCGTAAGGTTCCTTTATTGTTTTCTTTGAAGTTGTCATGATGGTGATTGTATTTTTATAAATAGTTTTTAATAAAAAAAATATTATGTCATATTATGCTTTACTATAAATGTGGACTCGCACTTATGTATTTTATTTATTTCATGAAAAGTAGACACACTTTTATGTGTATAAGTATAGTATTTAAAAGATATATATATATATATATATATATATATATATGAGAAATAGATAAGTTTACATGCATGTAGTATATATCTATAAATAAGGATGCATACTTGCATGCATTCATGATTATATATATTTACTTTTGGGAAATAATAAAAAGTAGAAGATTATTTTGTTTCACCATCATGATCTTGTATATTTATATGGACATATATAAATATATATTATGTACTTTTAGTTTTTGTTGTTCTTGGAGTTCTTGTTTATCACCAACCACTTTCATCATTCTTTTTTCACCATAATAATAGAGATAAGCACATGCATGTTTTTATTTTTGTCATACAACATTTGGTAGGATAAATCCATACATCAAATGGTAGGATAAAGTCCTTACTTCAAAAATTGTAGGATCATAACATGCATGTGTTCATCTACTTATATTGCTGTATTTTTCATTGATCACCACTTTTTAGTGTGTGATTTACCCTTAGAATACTAAGATTCTTAGATTCACATTGTTAAAGAAAGAAAAAGAGGATGAATGTGGTGGGTTTTGTTAAGAACAACAAAATTTCAAAGACTAGTGTTAGAGATTGGTGATTATACCTTTAAAAAGACACCAACAAATATGAGGAAGAGATGGTTCCTCCTTGAACTCCTTTGTTTGTTTGAAGCTAGATTTAAAGAGTGTAAGAAAGGGGGAGAGAGTAAGTAGGTTGAAGGTAGTCAAAAAGAAGAAGGAAGAGATTGGTATTTATAGAAGAAGAGAGAGTGAGGGGGGGTGAGGTGGTGATGATAGTAGGGTGTGTAAGTAAGGCAAATGATGGGTGTTGGGTTGACTTCTATATTTTTTTTCTTTTTTTTTGTTTATTATATATATATATACATAATTATATACATGTTTTTATGTGTATATATATGTATGTATATAATTTTATTTATTTATTTATTATTATTATTATTTTCAAAGGGTTGAGACTTTTTATAATTTATATATATATATATATAAATATATATATTTGCTTTTGGTGACGGTTGTCACAGTATACTTTCTTTTCCTTTGTGCTTCTTTTCTTGTTGTATGTCTTCTTTGCAAAGATCACCACAATTGGAGTGCATTAGGGTTTTTCTTTGTACATGTTTTGTTTATTTCTTTCGCTTCCGTTGCGTGCTTGGTCCTTACTGTACTCCAACACATAGTTCTTAATCCCGAGCCGAAATACCATATAATAATATCAGATATATAAATGCTATACAAATATAGGTAGCTAGGTGCCTATCTAGGTTACGATTAAAGGCCACAAGTTCCCATGTAGAAGTAGATCTCTAAGAAAAATAATAATGCTTCATTAACAACACCCCATAAACAATAGTTCAAGAAAGCTCATGATCCGTCTTCACCACCCTCACTTCTTTTGCAAATCTAAGCACGTTGACCTAAAAAAATACAAAGTCAAAACTAACCATCGTATATCTTTAACCAGTCAAAAGAGTGAGTGAGAGAGAGAAAGAAAGAAGTAAGGAGAGAGGGTATAGTTGACTTGAGCATAAGTGATTTGAACATCAAAAGCATCAACAATGAACAAAAACAAGGTCTTGTTGTAGGTTCCAGGCTCAAGTTTCTTAGCCAACAAGTCTTTATGCTTCTTATTCAAGTGCATTTCCACCTCCCTTACCCCTCTCTATGTTCTGCAAAATATAAATCTATTATTAAACACAAAAGGTTATAACTTAAAACCATGGGTAGTGGAGGGTGGTGGTGAAATTACAAAATTGACCTATCGGATTGAAGACGCTCATATTCAAGATCATAGTTCATGAACACAAAATGCAGATGTTTTTGTCTGTCACCTATCTTTGAGTAGGCAGCTTTGAGTGATAAGATGCATTGGCCATTGCCCTTTTATAGTACATCACCAAATCATTTTGACTCGATCAAACCTTGATGGATCTAAATAAAAACAAAATAAAAAGATAAGATTTTTATTATAAAATTATTGTATATATATTATAATAAATAGTCTTTAGCATTAAAGATAGAATAATAATACCGACTTTTGAAAGCGCGAAAAGAACCATCTAGTTTTTTGGATATTGTCATATCGAAGATAATGATATAACTTTGAAAACATGCAACTATTTATTATCTTGAAATAAAATGATCGGTCATAGATTAGTGTTGGGGAGATAATCACTTCACCCTAATAATCAACTCTGCCTATCCTAAAACATAGAATTTGATGATAACCAAACCCTACATTCAGTATGACTTAGATTAGTGTTGGGGAGATAATCACTTCCCCTTATAAACTGATGTATTTGATTGATCAGCTGAGCATTCTTGATCAACTGATCATACAAATACATGAGCATTATGTCCTCCTAAGCTTACTATTGATCGGCTGAGCATCTATATGATCAGCTGAGCAATATGTGTCAACTGAGTCCTAGCAAAAAGTGATCAACTGATGTATTTTGTCAACTGAGTAGTGAATATTAGAGTTCCTTGTACAATCTATTAGCTGAGTCGTGAAAAATGTCAAATCTACTCTATCTTTTCAGATTGTAAGTCATATGTAAAAGGCAGAACATGTGTTGTTCCATTATGCCTTAGATCTTTGTTTGTAAAAGTAAAATGCACTTTTTGGATCAAGTATGAGACAAAAAGGTTTGATCTTATCCTCTGGAAAAGGATAATGATACCTCAAACAGACGAAGATCTTGAAGATTTGTTCAAGCAACTAAGTATGGCTGGCAATCCCATACTTGGTAAAGTCAAATCAATCAGAAGGATGGTGTTGATTAAAGTACAATCATGGAAAGGGAAAGATACTTCTACACGACAGTAGATGTGGACTTTAATATTTTATATTGTGAATGGGTTGCACTTTTGCAGAAAAGTACAATTACTTTTGTCATACATTTGATTAAAGTAACTTTACTTTTCACCCACTACCTTTACAATTAAAATATTATATTTCCACATCCTCTTGGTCTCTTACCTTCATGCAACCGGATCCACCAAGACTTCTATATATACTCATGCATGGTGGACATGCAAACAGAGAATACTACACAACACAATACAACATTGAAGTCTCTACTGCACTAAAAGAAAATCTCATCAATTGAGAAATTTCGTAGAGTATAAGCATTGTGTAGAATCAAACTTGTTCATGTGTTGAACACTCTAAATACATTATTTGTTTTAGAGTTAGCTTGTCTATGTGTTAGACAAATTGATTGTCACATTTTATTGTACTTAGAATTTCCGCTTCTAGTACATGTAATTCTTGATTCATATCAATAAGAATTATGTAAAAGTATATAAGTGTGTCTTTAATTTTTTAAAAGCTAAAATTTGTATTCAACCCCCCATTCTACAAACATTTGTTGTTGCGTACTCAATCTGGGACTAACAACTAGCTACATTATTTAAAGGAGAAATTGATGAGAAAAAGTAATATAAATGTAAAAAATAATCAATAAAGGTAATTTTTTTAAAGTAAGCAGTTAAAATTGATATCATGACTAATCTTACTTTATGTTAAAGTAAAAAAAATCAAAATCACATTTCCTTAACTATTTATGGTTCAACCAATCAAAACCCTTAATTTCATCTTAATTTTAACTTTTCCCTACGAAATTGAAATTGTTCAGGCATTTTAGAAACAAGCGGGTCATTTAAAGGAAATGGGTTATCTGGTTTTTTATCCTGGATATCCTATAGCTTCTCTTCTACGCTTCATATGTTCATTCACCTTAATAAAAAACCCTAATCTTTGTCGCCTTAGCACTCAACCAAAATCAGCATTCGATTAAGATAATCTCCTTCTTCAATATTCATCTCCACTGATTTCATTTCGTGATGATGCAATTTGTGTTGTATGATTTTGTTCTTGAATCTTCATAGTTCGATTAAGGTTTTCTATCAAAAACACTAATTTTCGTCATACGTTACCATCTTAGTTCATTAAAGGAAATCAAGACAATTTCAAAAATTATCATCACTGTATGTACTTCAGCGGTCATATTTTAATCAATTTGTTAATTACCTTCAGCATGAACTTTTCTCGATCTCTATTTATTACTGCTTCTACATGTTTATAAGTGTGAACTTTTCAAACTTAATTTAATACATTTAAGTGCAAGATGTTTTGTTACTTTTAGAAACATTATGTTTAAAGTACTACATTTTTGTGGTGTTTTAGTGATTGTTTTCTCGGTCATATTTGGGAGATTTGGAGAGATATGAACTAGGTTGGAGACTTAGATATATATATATATATATATATATATAGAGAGAGAGAGAGAGAGATAGTAATTAAGGTATTAAAGATAGAGTAATTAGGAATATAGATGTTGAGCTGCTAGGGTATTCCGGTAGTATTGATAGAGGTGGTAGTGGATGTTGAGATGTTAGTATTGTGGAGAAGAAGTTAATCCTTGAAGATTATGAACATGTTCCATCTAAAAATATGTAACTAGGAGGGAACTTTAAAAATAAAACCAATAATAATATCATACGTGACAAGTCCATCCATCCGACTAAAAATAGGGATACATAGTTCTTAATCCCGAACTGAAATACCATATAATAAATATAGGTAGCTAGGTGCCTATCTAGGTTATGAATAAAGGCCACAAGTTTCTAGGTAGAAGTAGATCTTTAAAAAAATAATAATGATTCGTTAACAACACCCCATAAACAATAGTTCAAGAAAGCTCTTGATTCTTCTTCACCACCCTCATTTCTTTTGTAGATCTAAGCACATTGGCCTGAAACACCACAAATTCAAACCTAACCATCATATATCTACAACCAATCAAAAGAGTGAGAGAGAGAAGTAGGAAGAGAGTGTATGGTTGACCTCAGCATTGATTTGAACGGCAAAAGCATTAACAACGAACAAAGACAAGGTCATGTTGTAGGTTTTAGGCTCATGTTTCTTAGCCAACAAGTCATTCTGCTTCTTACTCAAGTACATTTCCACCTCCCTTTCACCTCTCTTTGTTCTGCAAAATAAAAATCGATTATTAAATACAAAGAGTTATAACTTTAAACAGGTGGTGGTGGTAGCGATGGTGGTGGCGGGTGGTAGCGATGGTGGTGGAATTACAAAATTGACCTATCATATTGAAGACACTCATATTCAGGATCATAGTTCATAACACAAAATGCAGATGTTTTTGTCTCTCACTCATCTCTGAATAGGCAACTTTAAGTGATAAGATCGGCCACTAGTCATTGCCCTTTTATTGTACATCACCAAATCATTTTGACTTTGTAAAACCTTGATGGATCTAAATAAAAATAAAATTAAAAATATAAGATTTTTATTATAAAATATTGTGCTTATATTTAATAATAGTCTTTACCGTTAAAGAGAGAATAATAATACCAACTTTTGAAAAGCACGGAAAGAAGAATCTAACTATTTTTTGGATGAGAAATAACTATCACCGCAGAAATTAATTTTCACTTAAGGTATAATACTATTGAACTCGTTATATAAGTTGGTGAGACATTCATTTTCTATGGATGAATCAATTTATTACAAGGAAAAATCATTTCCTTTTTTTGAATATGTCATATCGAAGATATGGTATAACTTTGAAAACATGTAACTATTATTATCTTGAAAGGTAATATTCAACTTTTTTAAAAAGAAAGCGGTTGAAAATGATACATGGTTAATCTTACTTCTTATCTTACATTATTTTAAAGTAAAAAAAAAATTCAAAATCACGTGTCCTTAGTTATCTTTAATTCAACCAATTAAAAACTTTAATTTCACCTTAATTTTGACTTTTATGCAATTTTACACCTAATTTTGACTTTTCCCATATTTATGATTTGCGAAATTTAAATTCTTTAGGCATGTTAGAAACACGCGGGTCATTTAAATGAAACAAACCCGAATGCCCCATACATTCTCTTTTACACTTCATTTGTTCACTCACCTTCAAAAAAAACAACCCTAATATTTATAGGGTTAGCACTTAACCAAAATCAACACTCGATTAAGGTAGTCTCCTTCTTCAATCTTCATATTCACTAATTGGTGATGATGTATTTTGTGTGTGTATGGTTTTCTTCTTGAATCTTCATGGTTTGATTAAGGTTTTCTAGAGAGAAAAGAAATGGGGAGAATTGGTTTCTCTTGTTTGGGAGAAATGGTTATAGCTTTGGGAGGAGAAATGGTTTTTCCACCAATTTCCATTTCTCTTCAAATTGTGGAGAAATGGAGAGAAATGGCAGCCGGTGTCTATTTATCATTGTTGATGTCCGGTTTCCATATGTTTCCGGCATTCTACTCATCATTGTCGACATCCGGCGAGGCGGCCAACGTTGCAACCACCGTCCGGCGACTTGAGCCACCGTTTCTCTGTTTCATTTCTTTCATAATATCAAACAAGGAAATTAATTCCAATTCTTCACACATTTTGTATTTCTCTCCATTTCCATTTCTTTCCTATTTCTATTTCCATTTCTTCCCTGTTTCTATTTCCATTTCTCCTAAATTTTTTTCTCTCTACCAAACACCACCTAACTTCTGTCATATATTACCATCTTAGTTCATTGAGGGAAATCAAAAGACAATTTCAAATATTATCATCGCCGGTTTGTATCTTAGTGATCTTATTTTAATCAATATGTCAATTACGTTCGACATGAACTCTTCTCGATCTCTATTCATTGCTGCTTGTACATGTTCATAAGTGTGAACTTTATAAAATAATGCGATATATTTAAGCGCAAGATGTTTTGTTACTTTTATCAACATTATGTTTAAACCATTTTACACATTTTTAAGTACAACATTTTTTATTTCTATATACTTTTAATAAACCATAAAGAAATAACATAATTGGTTATAGTGAATCTTCTATAAAATATAAGATCTTATATGGGAGACGACACGTGCGTTATACAAAACCAGTTTCATGTAATCATTGTCTGTTTGGTTGGACGGAAATGAATGATAAAGGAATAGAATAGACGAAGGAATGGAATGAACAAAGGAATGAAATAGTTCATTATTATTCCATTAGCATGTTTGGTTACTTTCATGGAATGGAATGAATCATTACTGCAGTATGTTTGATAGATAGAAATAGACATTGGAATGGAATGAAATAAATGAACAATGATCAAAATGCCCCTATATTAAATAATAGATATAACTTAAATTTAAATAATTTCATATATAAAAATTTATTTTAAATACACTTTACACATCTTTAAAAAATTAATAAAAATCAAAACTACAAAATTATCATTAATAAATAAAAATGAGATTGATGCTTCAGCTACACACGATTAAATTGGAAACAAAGCAGGAACAATGGACTGGAAATATAATAGGGAAGATAATCTAGGGATAGGATCGTGGGTTAGTTAGAGGGTATAATGGTCAATTTTCATGTAGACAATAAATGGAATGAAAAAAAATCAGGGGGAGTGAATGGAATGAAAGTGAAGGAATGTGATTACTTGTGGAATCATTGTTTCCTTTCCGTTGTCTTAAACAAACAAGTTTTTAACAAATGAATTAAATAGGGCATTCCATTCCCTTCCTCATTCCTGCATAACAAACACTGTCTTAATTCATATACAAGGTTACTAAAAACAAAGGTAAAAAACTCAATATTATTTTACATACAATTAGAAAAACTATTTTTTATAAATGTAAAAAAAATTATACAAGTCAGACTTTGACATAATTAACTCTAAATTCAATACTAAGAAAAATATTATCAGATCGATGAAAATGTTTATTATCACACATTAATTAACATACCAACAAATTGGCCTATTTACCAACGGATTTCACTCGTTAGAATTGACAATTTTCTACTAGCGATATACTATTTAATTTGTCACACATTAATTATTACTGTAGCCTGAGTAAGAACATTTGGGTTACTAAAAATGCTTATTGTTCAAAGTATGTTATAACTGAAATCTGAATGGTGCAAAAATAAGTGTTAGGTTATATTCTTTTCTTAACAACCTAGTGTTCGCTAGCGAGACATTTGATGTAGAAAATCAGCCTCTTGTTCTTCAAGTAGTATGATTAATTGCTTCTCCTACAAGCTCAATGATGGTGGAGCTCTGAGTGATTATGGTCTTTGAAGTTGGTGTTGATGACGGTGGTTCATGATGATGGTGATGGTGATAGTGACTGTAGTGTTTTAGTGATTGTTGTCTTGGTCGTATTTGTGAGATTTGAAGAGATATGAGCTAGGTTGGGAAGAATGACAAGGGGTGGAGAGAGAGAGAGAGTGTGTGTGTAATTAATTAATTAAGGTATTTAAAATAGAGTAATTACTAATTAGGATTATAGATGTTTATAATTATTGATAGCTAGTAGTAGAGACATTAGTGGTTCTTGAGGTGTAATGGTATTGCGGTGGTGCTGATAGTGGTGACGGTGAATGTTGAGATGTTAATATTGTGGAGAAGAAGTCGATCCTTGAAGATTATGGACATGCATGTTTTGTCTGAAAATATGTAACTAGGAGAGAAGTTTAAAAATAAAACCAATGAACCAAATTAAGTATAACATGTGATATAGTATAAAATTCTAAAACTTTATTATACGTTATTGAATTAATAATTAATATATATTAATTTTTATATGTATTAGTTAATCATAAAAGTTATCACAGATAATGAACCGGTATATAGTTAGTTGGAATAAGTGATTTTCATCTCGAGTTAATTGTTTTGTTTGAAGATTGTTATTAAAACATATGTCCACAAGATCCAATTGCGGGTAAGATGGTGCAATATGAAGCTGGAGCAACAGATCGATATCTCTTGAATTAACATATGCTGGCGACTTTCTTTGATTTAGGAAAATTGAAAAGAAATTCTTAGAGGCTGTTGTTGACACTTCTTTGCGGCTCATTTGAAACGTTCAGAATAGTATATATGGGTTCAATAACAAGAGATTTTCAGATTAAGGGCTTGTTTCCTTAAATCATGCGTGCATGGAAGCTTCTCTAATATGCACTAATTAAATCCACAGATTTATTGCCATGTTACATGACGACGTAAATGAGTCGGAATCATAAGTACAAACAAAATAAAGAGTATATCGGATTTGAATCACTTAACTATATCCGTATAATCAAACCCACAAAAGTAATCATAGGGCCACAAACGACGAAGAATACAAATCCAAAGTTGTCACTACATATATATATATATATATATATATATATATATAAATATATATACGCAAAAGTTCAAACGAAAACTGTTTTTCGTACGAGAACCAATCTTAGTCGTTCAATTCCCCCTCCTTCAATTGGATTGTCCACTCATGAATTCCTTACATGCACCTAGCCACACCCAATCCCCCCACACTCTTCATCAATGAATTCCATTATTCAAAATGAACGGCTAAGATTGGTTCTCGTAATAAAAATGGTTCTCAAATGAACCTTCCCCTATATATATATATATATATATATATATATATATATATATGTATACCCTACAAAAAATATGTCATTTATTCACGCTTCATAAAAAGTGTGTAAAAATTTTAAGCGTTGTCACGCTTATAATTGTGAAAAATAGTTTAAAAATAAAGATTGTTAGAAAAAACAGAAAAGTTAACATTTATAGATGTATACATTTGCTTTTAAAAGTCTACGTTTTTAAATGTGTGAATTTAGTAATAAATAGATGATTATAGAAGTTCACATATAAAAGCGTAGACTTTTGTAACTCTGAAATTATTTTTAAATTTTTCACGCTTAAAAGTGTGAAAATTTAGATAATTTGTACACACTAATAAATGTGATTTTTTACTCCAATTTTCACACTTTCAAATGTAAACATTGATAAAAATTAGTAACACCTAAATTTTCCACGCTTGATCATGATTCTCCACGGTTTAAAATGCATTAATATTGATAAAAAATGTGAATAATCGACATCTTTTTTTTTGTATATATATATATATGTATAAAAGCCAAATTATAAGCTATTAAGCTTGGTAGATCTTTGGCGATGAGGATTAAAATCAGACGTGACAACTGGCAAGTCCATCCTCCGACTAAAAATAGGGATACATGGTTCTTAATCCCGAACCAAAATACCATATAATTATATTAAAGGCTATACAAATATAGGTAGCTAGGTGCCTATCTAGGTTGTGGATAAAGGCCACAAGTTTCTAGATAGAAGTAGATCTTTAGGAAAAATAATAATATTTCGTTACCAACACCCGATGAACAATACATCAAGAAAGCTCTTGATTCTTCTCTACCACCCTCACTTCTTTTGCAGATCTAAGCACATTGGCCTGAAACACCACAAAGTCAAACCTAACCATCATATATCAAGTCTTCAACCAGTCAAAAGAATGAGAGAGAGAGAGAGATAGAGAGAGAAAAGTAGGGAGAGAGGGTATAGTTGACCTGAGCATCAGTGATTTGCACAGCAAAAGCATCAACAATGAACAAAGACAAAGTCTTGTTATAGGTTCCAGGCTCAAATTTCTTAGCCAATAAGTCGTTATGCTTCTTGGTCAAGTACATTTCCACCTCCCTTGCCCCTCTCTTTGTTCTGCAAAATACAAATCTATTATTAAACACAAACAGTTATAAATTAAAACCATGGGTGGTGGTGGGTGTTGGAGACGGTGGTGATGAAATCACAAATTTAACCTATCAGATTGAAGGCGCTCATATTCAGGATCATAGTTCATGAACACAAAATGCAGATGTTTTTGTCTGTCACCCATCTTTGAGAAGGTAGCTTTGAGTGATAAGATGCATTGGTCATTGCCTTTTTATAGTAAATCACCAAATCATTTTGACTTTGTCAAATCTTGATGGATTTAAATAAAAACAAAATAAAAAAGATAAGATTTTTTAGTAATAGTATGTATAGAATGTAGTGTGCGTGAGCAACTTAATTAACAAAGTTGACTGTGATTTTAGACAATTAAATATTTAAATACAATTAAGGAGTTGTTTCCTTAAATCATGCATGGAAGCTTCTCTAAATGAAAGGGTAAATTGGTAGAATATCGGTCACCGCACGTACTATTGGTCACTGCATGTATGCACGCTCGTTGATAGCGAAAAAGTCAATAGATTCCCTTGAATCTAAAGCCAGAGATTTATTGCCATGTTACATGGCCACGTGCACGTATAATAATATAATAATAATAATAGATAATAATAATAATCAATAATAAATATTTGCTTTAGATCCATTAAAAGTTCGATTTCCTGAAATCATGATGATATTTGTGCATAGTCGTGAATAGTAACTAAAACAAAATATATTTTTCTTGAAATTACCCTTTTCTTTTTCCTATTAAGCAATTTAGATTTACACACTTGTATGTTATAATTAGATAATTAGATTGTGTTACATACGTATAAAAATTATGAATAACTTTAATTTAATATTTACATAATTATTTAAGAAATTAATTAACTAGTTCTTGTAAATACCGCCGAGGCATTCCTTATGAGTGAACTTTTACATAACCACATTACCAGTTACAAATAGATAATAATTTTTTAACATGTTCAAAACGGTATTTATTTTTAACTTCTTTCATGAAATTATTTTAAAAACGTATTTATTTTTAACTTTTTTTACGAAATAATTTTAAAAAATAAATATACGTATCAAAATTAAAAAATAAAATATAAAAATAAACTTTAATTGAAAGAAATATAGTTTTTCTAAATTAAATATATAAAAACAACAAGGTCTCAGCTCTCAGGTGTATCTGCGGAGTACAATAACTTTTGAAAAATAATATTTTCTTCTATTTTTTTTCTACGTGAACTTAATTAATTCTTTTTCCTTATCAGGATAACTAGAAATAAAAAGTATTATATATGACCTCTCCTAACTTTTTGATCTTATTGTAAAGGAATCTTTTAGACGTCGCTAAGTTACACGTGTCGCTCTACAGAAGGCCGTACCTTTAGGGGGTCTTATAGGAAACTAGAAACTACAGACACGTGTACATACTCACATGTTAAAGTTCCTCATTAAAACCACCGACAGTTTCCCTGCTGTCCTCTCTTTCCCACACGTGAGACCATTTTGGTCCATTACCCTTTTTACTTTCTCTAATCCATTCTTGTTAATATGATTTTTTTAACCGCATCAATTCCTTAAAACACTAGCAATATGCCAGATAAAAACACCAGTTACAAATTCATTAAATTTTAAAAACCTCAAGAGGATTAAAACATCGATTAGCCCAAGTTACCTTTCCGTAAATAGTGTTAAGATCTTTTTATGTTACGACTAAATATGTCCTGTAATTTTTTATTATAAACATAAGAATAAATCCTTTATTTTAAGTTTAAAAATATAATAAATCATGTTTAACCAAAAAATAAGAGGGTGTTTGGTTCAAGTATTGTTTTTTATGGGATTGAGATTTATAATAAGATTTGTATTTGATGGGATTTGCATTTGGTGGGATTTAAAATCCCAAGCTGTTTTGGAACGGAAGCTACCACCTCCACTACCACCAACGACAACAACGACCACCAACCTACCACCTCCACAGCCACCACCAACCACCGCCTCCATTGCGAAGGAACGGAAGCGAAGGCGAAGGAACGAAAGCGAAGGGATGACGGGTACAACGAAGGGACGGAAGCAACGACCTAGGGTTTCTGTCCTTGGTGAACGGAAGCAAAAGGAACAGTGAAGGGACGACGACGACGGAAGGGTCAAGGTATTGTCGACGACAGAAGCGAAGCGAAGCGAACGGCGATGGAAGGGTCGCCGGAGGAAATCACATAGACGAGGGATTTTAAAATACTAGGGGGGTAACATTTCAACATTCCTTTGTTTAAAGCATTTGGTGGAATTTTAGAGAAATCCCGTCATTTAGAATTCTTACTATTTTTTTCAAACAAACACGGAATTTCTTAGGATTTAAAATCTCAATCCCAAAAAATCCCATGAAATACCACGAACCAAACACCCGCTAAGAGAAATTTTAAATGTGATACCTTTCCTTTCGGTTATTAGAAAAAGATAACTTCAACTTTGTACTAAAATTTGATAATCCGTTTAAATTAATAGTTTATAAAAAGAATAATTAATTACCATCAAACAAAATATAATATGATAGGATAATAACAACAAATATAATATAGCCGCTAAACTATATATATTTATTTAAATACATTTTAAAGAGTAAAAACAAAACTTGGCATATCCTATATGTGAGTATAAATAAAAGAAAATTAATTACTAAATTATTTTATTAGTTTATTTTAATAGAATTAAATCTCAACTATTTATTTTTATTTTATTTTATTTTTAAGAGTTAAATTTTTTTAATTTGAAGTAAAATTATAAAAGATAATTTCCTATATGTCATTTTTTAACTTTAACGTATCGTATTTGCCCACCTCGATTTATAAAAATCATATTTACCATTTATAACATTTCAAAATTACATACTTAACCAAATTCTTTTTTAAAATATTTTAAAGTCAGCTTAAATTCTTTTAATTATAACTAATAAACACTTAATATTATTGCTTTTAATTATAACAATAATGATTAATGACTCGAACAAAAATTACAATTATCTTTATTCGTGTAATAATACGCTTCTGCCATCACGCATGCCCTGCTTCTCGTGTCGACGCTTTCACCACTGGTCTGGACATTGATGTCGTTTATCACCATTTTTAAACTCTTATTTATTTCATACTTTATAATTAATTATAACTTTTTTATTAATATTTAATAATAATTATTTTTAAATCAACCGTATATTATATAAACATTTCATCTGGATAACGTAGGTATTTGATATTAATTGTGATATGTCAATTGAAAAAAAAAACAAATAGAGATAACAGTTTATTCTTCTTTTTCCGCGCAAATCAAATTTAATGCATAGAGCCCTTGTACCGTATGCATCTTTTGTTATAATTATATTACTATGACTAGGCTAAATGCCCGTGTGATACACGAGTTAGTTTAAACATAATAAATATTATATATTAATAAAAACGTATTAAATAATAATAAAACGTGAATTAAATGAGAATTTTAAAAATGACATGTACGACATCAACACTATAACCAGCAGTGGAAACATCGACGCGAGTGGGAGGGCAGAGTTGACGGCAGAAACGTGGTATCATGATATGAAGAGAGGTTATTGTATTTCTTATATAAGTCATCAGTCATTATTGTTACAATTAAGGGTAATAAAATTAAACGTTATTGGTTATAATTAAAAAGGACTTTAAAATGATTATAAAATAATTTAGAATGATAAAACTAAGAATTTGGTTAATTATGATATTTTGAAATATTATAAAGGGTAAATATGATATTTGTAAATTAAGGTGGGCAAATACGATTTTATATGATTTAATAAGGGCACGTATGAAATTATCTATAATAATTTTGACTCTAAAGTCAAAATGGATTTTTTAATTTTAAGTGAATGAATGGTCAAGATTAAATATTTTTTTAAATGAACGGTTTAGATCGTTTAATAAGATTTATCAAATTAGTCTTTTATTTATATTAGAAGACACCTAATATTGCTATAGAGTATATTAATTCAATTGGGGGTCTTTCTTTTCTCCGGCGGAAACAATTTAGGGTGCGTTTAGTACATAAAATTAGTCTGTAGAATGAGAATAAAATCTTCTGCTATAAATTTCAACAGAGAATTGTACCAAATTTATCATTTATATTCATATTGTTTTCATAACAAACATTTATTCTAACCCATAAAACTTACAAAAAGATTCATAAATTAATAATTAAAATGCATTAATCAAGCCAAAAAAAAGTTGCTTAACCATAGTCATATCCAAAAACAACATTGTAACCATAACCACACTAAAAAGCACTTCTACCATAGTGAAACAAACAAAAGTACTTCAATCGTGTAATCAACAACGGTATTTTACCAAAATCAGTTATCCCATAGAACCATCGGTATACAATTCTACAATGTCAATTTTTTCTATTTGTGTCAAACCAAGAAATGACCTTCCCAAAACAACATTCTTACCGATCAAATGAGGTACATTAAAATATTTGCTCATAGTAATACCTAGTAAAGCTTTCAACTCATCACTAACCTTCTCATAGATTTCACGAACCTCCAAACTTTCTTTATTGAGATGGTCTACAATTTCTCCAAATCTAACCAACACTTCGTTCATCCCGATATATTTAATTTCTATCCATGTTTTTGCGTCTTTCTCGTTTGTTGGTTACACTACTTGTTGGTCCTTCAGATCGACGAGCATCTTGAACTGCCTTTTTGACAAATCAAAGTCACCAACATTAATTGGGGAACTTCTTTTTGTCTTTGGAATGATATCATCTTTTTCTCCAAGATCAATCGCTTTACTACCCGTTCCTCTAACTTTACCAAAGATGGTACGAAGTTTGTCATATAACGGAAATGACCTGCCTCGAAAATTTGTGGCACCTTTGTGAGGCTACAAGGCGAATAGAATAAACTTTAATTAATAAAAATATATTTCTTTAGAATATACATCGATGTATTCATCCTAAACATTGTCCTCAACGACCACACAAGTTTTTTTTGTCTATCCCAACCGAACCTACTTGTATGCATCATATCATGTACAATGTTAAAGTGTGCCTTTCATGTATTCATCATATACTTTATATACAGTTCTGCTTTGAAGCCAGAGTTAGGAAGACTTACGTTTAACAATTGTTAAACTCAATTTAAGTAGCCCAGTTTGAATCCGTTGTCGGCACCAACATACTT
This sequence comes from Dittrichia graveolens, assembly GCA_038502395.1. Lineage (NCBI taxonomy): Eukaryota > Viridiplantae > Streptophyta > Magnoliopsida > Asterales > Asteraceae > Dittrichia > Dittrichia graveolens. Next base: position 114,134,370 of record JARJIL010000001.1, on the reverse strand, counting down.
TTCGAATGCATTTAATTCCATTAATGCATCAATTAACTTTGCATCTTATTCGTTTGTCCAAGTATGCTTGCTCCTTAACATTTGAAGCTGGTATTCCTACATACAAGTGTATAATCCATAATTCATAGTTATACAAATAATTAAGAAAAGATTATTAAATAAAATTCATGCTTCTACAAATGAAGAGTACATAAATAAATACATAAAAAGTGCATAAGGTATATGAATAATACAAATAAAGAGTACCTAAATAGTACAAATTAGTATTAATTAATGGTACTCGCATTCCAATTGTTAAACATTTCATTGCAAAAAGGTCTCTACGATTGGTCCATTATTGTCAAGTCTCAACGGTAAAAATAACATTGTCTTGATCGTGTCCAGGTTGTGTATGATTTGGTGGGACTTTGTTGTCAATAGGGGTTCCACTCATTGTTGTTCGTATGAAATTGTGTAACAAACAAGCAATTATGATATGTGGCATGGACTATATGGGATGATATGAGTTATCACGCAAAATAGCTCATCTAGCTTTAATTAATTCGAACCATCTTTCTATAACATTCCTTGCCGACAAATGTCTCATATTAAATAACTCCTTGGCATTTGTACGCAATCGAGACCAATCATTAAGATGGTAACGTTGACTTCAATAAGGAGTTAAAAATCCTTCACCTTTCGTATAACCGGCATCACAAAGTAGTATGTTCTTACAATTAACCATAAACTCTATGTTAATTAATATATCTAATATTATGTATATTATTTGAAGACTATCTATCACATACCCTAGTTATTTTAAGACCATTTGGTCTACAAATTGCATCTTGTAGAACTCTCCTATCAGCTGCTGAACCCTCCTATCCCGCTAATACATATATAAATAATAGATCTCTTGTACATACTCCGAGTATGTTAGTACAAATCTCCCCATTTCGGGTGGTTTTCGATCAATAGTAAAGACTTTAACTTTAACATATGTTCCATCTAATACTCCTAGGAAACTGTAACGTCCTAAAAAATTATATCAACACGATAAATTCAAAACATAAATGGATATTCATATAAATCAGTATGTGGCAAATGTTAAATTACAACCCGAATAAAATGTTTGAACTACTAATAATAAAACCAAGACGAATTAATAAAAGTCCGCGGAAACAACTGGTGATGAGCTATCAACTACGAACTGGAACCCCGTTGTGGTCCTCTTCTGAAAGATAGGTTAAACAACAACTGTAATCACAAATCTTAGCGAGTACAATACTTACAATTAAAACAGTTCATCAATGGACACATAGCTCATACCCATTACCGTAGTAAGTGATCTCATCATACCCGCCTGCTAGAACGGTCTCATCTCACCCGTTGTCGTTGCAACGGTCTAACATACCTGACACCGAAGTATGGTCTCATTCCCGACACCGAAGAGTTGGTCTCGTGCCCGTTACCGGAGTAAACGGTCTAATCATACATGTTACCAAAGTAAACGGTCTAACCATACCTGTTACCAAAGTAAACGGTCTAACCATACCTGTTACCAAAGTAAACGGTCTAACCATACCTGTTACCAAAGTAAACAGTCTAAACATACCCGTTACCGAAGTAAATGGTCTAATTCATAACTTCACGTATCTCATGGCTTTATCACTTAATTGCACGAAGTCAATTGTATACGAGTATATCTGGAATGTAAGTAAGGATACTCACTTATCAGCAGTTTCAGTTTCTCAGTTAATGGAAATCACATAATTACTTAGTCACGAACCCAGCGCACGAACCTACAACGCATACAATTGCATTAATACCGGATACTACGGTACACTAAGTCAGACCCGGGGACAAGGTCAAACCCTAACTTGGATGGCCCCCAAGTTGGACCAAGTTCTAAGTCGGACCAAGTTCATCTTGGTCAGACGTATCACTAAAACTCCCAGACACCATTTTCAAAATTCAAACTCTTTCAAAACTCAATCAATTCAGTTCATTTTTGTTGTAAACCATTTCTTCATTCATATGAATAAATCCTTTAAATTTATATATGTTTTCAACAAGGTTTTACTTCTAAACTCTCTCTCTCTCTCCTCTCTCTCTCTCTTTCTCTTTTTCTCGAAGGGTATTAAACAGACAACAACATCCTCACAAAACAAGCTTAAATCCATACAAAACTATATCTAAATGATCACAATGAGCTTAGAAACATTACGTGATAGTTCCCTTCACAATTCTTTGAAGATTTGAGTGAGAATGAAGATCCCTTGTTCTTCCTATGTTCTTGGCCTTCGATACACACACAACACACACAAAGTTTCCCTGAGTTGAATGGAACAGTGGAATGATTCTTGGGGGCTGAGACCTAATTTTTATTTATATATATACTTTATAAGGCCTAGGCCTACCACTCATCCTTAAGCCTAAACACAACTCTTTAATTAGGTCCACAATCAAGTTTCAACTCAAGGTAATAATAGCAATTAACACTCATAAAATATTCTTTTATTAAATTTGGAAATCCGGGTATTACATAAACCCTTCATGAAAAGAAAACATTACTTAATAAATTCTATTAGCAAAAAATATCTTTAATAAAAAAGTGTGTGTTTGACTAACCTTAAACCATCCATCTCTTGTCGGTTCGACATGGGTGACTTGTACAATTGTTTGTGTAATTGACATATAACATTTAAGACTAACTTGAAATACCGACTTATAGTTTCTCCGGATCGATAAAATCAGTTGACTAGTATCTTATTCTTTGCATTATGAGCAAGAGTATGTAAAAACATAGCAACTTACTCGTCAACTATCATGTTTTTACTATTCTTCAATCACCCTCTAATTTTTAACATATCGCAAAGTGTTGAAAACACATGTATATTCATTCTAATGTTAACAACACTCATAACATCAGATTCATAAACCATCATCATGTGTTCATGCCTATTATGGTAACTCATTAAATATTTTGTATGTAAAGTTCTTGATTCAATCGAACGATGCAAATGATAACTACACATTATGCACCAACGAATCATAACATACATGACATAAAATGCACCTATGCAACTATTCTTTGTCTCGAAGGTGATCTTGCCATCTACAGTTACAAAGCCAGCAAGATTCATAACAAGTAAGATTTCAAAGCCAAGATTCACAACAACTTCAACCATTTGCCATACATACATATTTAATAAAGTTTGTGATCTTGATATCTACAATTTTGTGATTCATAAAATGCATCTATGGGAACAAGATTCATAACAATTTCAATCATTTCCCATACATACATATTTAATAAATTTTGTGATCTTGCCATCTACAATTTTGACATCTATAATTTTGTGATTCATAAACTGCACCTATGGCAACAAGATTTATAACAACTTCAACCATTCGCCATACATACATATTTAATAAAGTTTGTGATCGTTCCGTGTGCAATTTTGACATCTACCATACATAATTCAAGCATAATGAGTGGTCGGTGGAACAAAATTAGACATTAACATCTACCATCTACAATTTTGACATCTACCATCTACAATTTTGACATCTACCATACATATCCAAGCATCAGGGCACTGAATCTGAATTTAACAAACAACATAAAAAAACACACAAACAACCAAAATTTTGAGAAAATTCGACAGAGTCTTTCTGGAACAAACTAAGAATGTGGAAGGTGGAGCAAAAATCCGAGATAGAGATACCTTATGCTATTGTCGGTTGTAGGTGGAAGAAGTCGTTGAAGGGTCGCCACCATGGGAGGAAGGACATTGCAACTAGAGAAGGACGCCGCCGCTGGAGGTCGCCAACGTTCTAGGCTGCTAGAGGAAGGTCGACGAGGAAGGTGGCTAGGAAGGAGAGATCAAATGGGGGTTTTAAAGATGTGTGCCCTATCAACTCTCCGTGTCTTTTTTTAATTCCATAAAGAATATATTGGATTCTCCCCGTTTCTCTTATCGTGGTGGTGTAATACCCATTCCCGATTATCGTTATTATTATTAATAATAAAATCAATACTAAAGTTATTATTACTACTACTACTATTATTAGAAGTATAATGGTTATTATTAATGTAATATTCAAGAATCAAGTAAAGGAAGGTCGATGAGGAAGGTGGCTGGGAAGGAGCGATCAAATGGGGGTTTTAAAGATGTGTGCCCTATTAACTCTCCGTGTCTTTTTTTAATTCCCTAGATAATATATTGGATTCTCCCCGTTTCTCTTTTTGTGGTGGTGTAATACCCATTCCCAATTATCGTTATTATTATTAATAATAAAATCAATATTAAAGTTATTACTACTACTACTATTAGCAGTATAATGGTTATTATTAATGTAATATTCAAGGATCAAGTAAAAGAATAATAACTTTGTGTTAGGGCTAGGAAATAACATTAAGTGAGTTTCGGCCAAACATTTTTAGGAAGTAATAGGGATTTTGCTGAATATCTAAGAGAAAGGTATTAGGCCTTAGATAATTAAGGAAACTTTAACCTAATAAGCAACATAACCCTAAGTTAGACTCTAGCCTCTTTGGATCTGCTTGTGCAGTTGTGCGTGTGGGTGTTTTGCGTGACCGGGAGCAAGAGGGGACGGGGGCAGAAGCAAGACAACATCAACCGTCGATCATTCTCCATCAGGTTGGTAACCCTTAGTCTTGTGACCGACTTTTGTCTGTCTATGTTGAGCCATCCCGAGAATTGAGTTTTTTTTTTGCCGTCGAGGTTTAGGTGCAGAACTGAGAACAAATGGTTAGTTTTGATGATGAGAAGCTTGATTAAAATGCAATTAAATGATAGTGTTTAATCTAGATTAGTTTAGGAACCTATATCTAACGAAATCGATGAAAATGATAGAGTTTTGTATCATCGGTTGTGGGGTTATGGGGGGCTTTCGAACCACAACTCAAAACTGAGAAAAAGATGTGATTTTTGATGATGAAAACATAATGGAAATTCAATTAATCGATAGGGTGTGATCTAGATGTGTTTAAGAACCCATATGAACAAGAATTAGGAATTATGACTGAGTATTGGAAGAGATTGAATTTGGAAGTGTGCATATATATACACACACGCACGCACACACACACATAAATATAGGTTTAAAGGCTTGAATCACAAATTGGCATAGTTATGCCAATCAAAAATTAGGCTTAAATGCCTGAATCGCAAATTAGGTTTAAAGGCTTGAATCACAATTTGGTCTTAAGGGTTCGAATCACAAACTAAGTTAAGAATAAGAATCACAAATTGGGATTGAGATCCGAATCGCAAATGGGCTTTGAGGCCCAAATCATAAATTGGACTTACGAAGCCCAATCGCAAATTGAACTTAATATTCAATCCCAAAATTGTACAATTAGTATGAGATTATGAGGGTATACATGGTACAACTGTAAATGTAGGTGTTTGTCGGTAGTTGACTTAATTTCTGGATATCGTGGTTATCGCCTAGACTACGAACCAGGTGAGCTTCACTAACTCTTATCTCATGATGTATATGTGATGCTTATTTGTAAATGATGTGCGTATCTAATATATTGACTACTCACTTATGTGTTTGATAACCGAGGGGGTTATGTGATGCCTATGGCATCAAGGTCGAGTGGACCAACTTGATGGGTGTCTTTGGACATCTTGGCCGAGGGGGGCTTATGTGCAAATACGTGATCATATGTGGTAATCATAAGATATGGGTGATGTGTTGCTCACTAAGCTTCTAGCTTATCCTTTGTTGTTTAATTCTTTACAGGACCGGCGGGCAAGAACAAGGTCAAGGCACCAGCATGATAGCAGCGTAAAGATTATTTGTTTTTATATTTTTATTAAACATTTATTTAATAGCTTTCGCTACTGAAACTTAATACTTATTTATTAGGATGAATGTAATAGCGTTATTATTTATTATTTACTGAATGAATAGTTAATGATGAATATATATATATATATATATATATATATATATATATATATATATATATATATATATAGGGCGTTACAGGTGGAGAAAAGGAAATAGAGAATGGAAATTCAAATATTTCTCTATTTCTAATTCTCACATGTAACCAGACAAAGTAATCCATTCCCATTTTCATTTTCATTTGTCTACCTTTAAACAATGCCATCATCGGTACCGCATCAACACCAAGGGCGACTATACCTCATCCCTAACACATCCTGATGTGCGTATAGCATACCAGTCTTAAATTTATAAAATCCGAATTATTTAGCACGACTATAGCATAAATAGGCAAAAGGACCTAATCTTATCGTAGTATAGTTAAATAAGTACGGTGTCGAACACAAAGGGAACGAGTATGATTTAATATAACTCTACTAATTAAATATTAAACTAATAAAAAGCAGTAAAAGAGGATTTTGGAATTGCAGCACTTTTATCAACTACCAACTAACTTAAACACTCATACTACTAAGAAAACACCAAAATCAACTAAAGGCAAGCAAAAAGCAACAAACTTTATCATATTTAACTATCAGAATCAATGATTCCATCCCTAGATTTGATTTCACCTTTTTAAGTTAAATGATGTCAAACAAATTTGTGCAATGGATACCTTAATATCATATACCGGTTCCTAATATGGCTATATCTCATTGATAGACTCACTAGCCCTATAATTACATAAATATTAACCCAATGTTCATGATATTAACTATTCCTATAACTAGTCAATTTATTCGTGTTATGCTAGACTTAATCTATTGATTTGTTTAAGTCATAAAATCAATCAATTAACATTGAAGGGTCATTACATTTAATTGCAAACACATTAAAGTCAAATTTTTTAAGACCTAACCCTAGGACATGGTCAATCACTAGTCATGAATCTTAATGGGTCATAGCAACTCATGATTAAAGCAATCATAATTAGAATGGTCATTTCAACTATGAAATATTTAGCAACAAGCATAAAATTAGCAACTTTAACACATTTGGATCTTTGAAAAAGCTAAACATAACAAATAGAGAAGACTAGGAAACATTATGTACGCTTGTATTATTTTACACAATATGATACTTGAAGACAAAGACAATACCATTTGTAGTTTATACCCAAACGACATTCTATCGTCGGATATCGAAACACAAATAAGTGAACAAGTACGCGCGACAAATGTACGTGAAGTCAAAAACTGAGAGACGCATAATAATCTTCAGTCAAATTTGCTCGAGCATATTTCACGTATCCAAGTTTCAGACAACGAAGACGAGTAGATTTTTTTATTTATTAATTTTGATTTAGAGTTTTGTAATTTTTATTTTATAATAATAGTATTTTTATTAATGTTATGAACTTTTTAATTATATTATTTGCTATATTTTTTTATAGAATTGTCTAAATATTTTATTTTAGTGTAATATATAAATGTATAATTAAATAAATTAAAAAAATTGAAAAAAAAGATTGGGTTGATTTGAGATGGGTGCTACTTGAATTTTGAGTTGATTTGAGTTGAGAAGAAAAAAGTAAAAAAACTAATATGACAGCTGATGAGATATTTGGGTCGATTTGGGTTGAAAAGATGATAAACTCTTGGTCTTAGGCTAGCATCTAAAACTTGGAAACAAAGCGGGTTAAGGTTGAAGGATCCTGGTTTAGATATGCATCTTTATCCAACTTTCGATACCAGTTTGAACTTTGAACAAACATACTCCGGAGTTTTTTACTAAATAGGTGTTTTTTAAAAACATATTTACCAAATGAGTGTACTTTTGAACATATTTACCAAATAGGTATATTTTTTGTTTTTACTATTGTTTGATTGTTTTTTACTGTGTCTTTTTAGTGTTTTTACTGTTTTGTTTTAACTGATTTTTCACTTCTTTTTTACTGCTTATTTTAACTTCTTTTTAGTGTTTCTTTACTGTTTTTAGTGCTTATTTATTACCGTTTTTTAACTGTTTTTGTACTATATTTTTTTGTTGTTTTTTATTCTATCTTATATTACAATCAAAATAACTGTTTAATGTTTTTTTATCACAATCATAACAACTGTTTAAACAATAATAATGATCATAAATTAAAACCAATGTTCTTTAAGTACTAAACCAACAATGGATTCTTACCAAATCGAAAATACAAAAAACATTCCCAAAAATTTTTCGAATATCTTGAACCGATAACCAATTTTTATCTAAAAAAAAAAGAAAAAAGCCAAAGAAATGAGAGATATAGTCAAACTAAATAATCAAATAATTAATTTTTTTTATAAGTTTGTCTTTATATACTGTGGCTTAGACGGATATCCTTTTCGGTTATGACCACTTTGCCTACAAAGGTTCGTGGAATTTGAAGGAAAAGTGGTCACAACCAAAAATGATGTCCGTCTAAGCCACGATATATAAAGACAGACTCATAAAAGAATTTATTCGATTATTTGATTTGATTATATCTCTCATTTCTTTGTTATTTTTTCTTTTTTGTCTTTTTGTCACTTCTTTATTGTTTAAACAATTGTTACAATTGTGATAAAAAAACATTAAACAATTGTTTTGATTGTGATATAAGATAGAATAAAAGATAGAAAATCAATAAAAAAGTTGTACAAAAACAGTTAAAAAACAACAGTAAATAAGCACTAAAAACAGTAAAGAAACACTAAAAAAAGTTAAAATGAAGCAGTAAAACAATTAAAAACAGTAAAAAATTAGTTAAAACAAAACACACTAAACAACAATCAAAAAATAGTAAAAACAAAAAAAACACCTATTTGATAGATATGTTATTAGAAAACACCTAATTAGTAAAAAACTCCATACTCCGTTAGTCCATTATACGCGATTAGTAGATAAGTGGCCCAATGCTAAAGTAAATAAGTGGCCCAATAATAAAAACTAAAAAGAGAGAGGAAAATGCAGACGAGCGTGGTTTCTCTCTGGCTGGTGCAAACGACGGTGAAAACAGACAAGTAGGAACCACAAACCAATTCCTCGAGGGTGGATTCGAGAGTGTTTCGTGACTGGTCCTGCGTTCTGGGATATCTTCACGGGCTAGGGTTCCAGCTAGGGTTCCGGCGAAGAACAGGAGCTAGGGTTCCGTTTTATCAGGAGCTGGGTGGCGGTCTTTTATAGGGGTTTCGCGAAGAACAGATGCGTGAGCACTGAGCAGTAACCTCGAATAGAATCTTCATACCCACTGACAAAAGCCTCCGATTTTCTTGAACAGAAGAAGGTATGAAATGTTTTCAGTATATCATATTGAACAAAGAATATCAAATATATACAAGAGTTACATGGCTAAACTAGGAAAGAGTATAATCTATACTAGGAAAGTAAAATCTCCTCTAGTTAACATGTATACAACTGTAATACTCTTTATCATTTTCTACAATAGATTCTATCTGGAGGAGTGTGGTGGTCTTATATCTGTAGGAAGGAGGTCATCAGGAGAATGCAAATGGTAGTTCTATATAACAATTCAACCACTATCAATTCAAGTTATATTCTAATAATTTGTTACCTAATATAAATAGGTGTAAAGGGCCAAGGTGTTGATTAGGAATGAGAATGCGTACCATAATTGACATAAGTGCTGAAAACAATGACCCAACACACTTGTCAGAAACTTAATCACAATTTTCGTTATTCATTTACATGGTTTATGCTTTGTCTTTTCCAAAATTTATGTATTACATTTGTATACAAACAGTAGCATTTACTGGTTTGGGATCTTCTTTTTTTTACATGGCGTATATTTTCATACAGGTTACTACGAGAGATTGACACTATATATAGTTTCTCATTTGTTCTTCAGCTGGAATGACTCAAATTAGCTTTGGTTACTATTTTTACTAATTTGTATATGATTGATTATCACGACTCTTAAACTTAATAGATATATCAATGAAGATTGCCATAGAAGGATGCATGCATGGGGATTTAGATAATGTATACGCAACTCTCTTGCATCTACAAGAAGTTGAAAAGACAAAAATTGATCTTCTGATATGCTGTGGTGATTTCCAGGTCAGACTACTTGGTTCTCTTTTTTCTTCTTTCCGCAACACAACTTAGAATGAGATTTATCTTTTTATCGTCAGGTCTAATACCATTTGTTATTCATATGTAAGATATGATGTTTAAATAGGATATGATGTTTAAATAGGATGATTGACCCTCATATGTTTATTAGGGTTGGTACTTTTTATCAGTGTGTTGTAAACTCGGCCGTCTCGGCGAGGACTTGGAAATCGGACACCTGCCAAGGCAAGTCTGGGCTACTCTGCTAACTTACCCGGATTCGGTCAACGCCGGTCAAACTCGGTCCTACTCGTTCAGCCAAAGTCAAATTTTTAAATTTTTTTCGAAGGCATACGGTACACGCATCTGTATTGTTTTACCAACTCCATTCTTCCTCTTTTGCTATTTTGGACGACTATGAAGCATTGTATTCCGAGTGCGCGACACGTAAATGGATTGTCTCTCTTCCACTTTTTCTTATGATTGTCAACTGGACAACACAATTTGAAGTTTTGAACAACTACGTTTGTGTTTCTAAACATATTTCTTGCGTTCTAACTTCTAAGAACAATTATCTTTATATTTAAGTATTATGAACATGTGGTATGTATAATTTTGAAACCTTGGCCCTTTACACCTATTTCTATATTTCCCGCATAGGCCGATTACTTCCTACTCCCAGGTTAGTTGCTCGAGTACCACCTAACGAGTTTTACAACATTGCTTTTTATTGCATCAAAATGTTGAACATAACAAAACACAATGGTTGGTACTTGGTTCCATATTTTTAATTGAATGTCCAAATTTCCAATTAATGCCATATAAATGCAATAACTACCCGGTCTCCTTGTTCATAGATTTTTAATTAAATATTCAATTAAATGTCCATAATAATATTATGTTTATGTTTGAGTATTTTTTTTATTTCTATGGTGTATGGTCTAATGGTCCTATACATAGGCCACAAGTAGCCCTTCACAAAAATGCACCTTGTCCAATTTTTTGTAAAACTAGGAGTCCAAGGCCGAGCACTCGTAATTTGGTGGGTGACATTGTCGATTTGAGGTGAATCGGACTCGGTACTCGATTATAATCAAACTTGGCCAAAACTTGGTCCCAACTCGGTCACGGTTGGGGTGACTTATTTCTAGATCTGTCAAAACTTGCGGTCTTCTCTTTTGAACGATTTTCTTGTGTTTACCGGCAATGTGACGACCGAGTGCTTAGCTTCTAACCGTGTAAAACACCAAAGAACTAAACATGTTGAACTAGATTCACACTTTGGGTTGGAAGTATTTCATTTGGTCAAGCTAGTTTGCATAACTTTTAACTAATGGGTATGTTAAGTATGAATATAGTATAGATTCTAATGGGGCTTGGAGTGCGATGGCTATGTTAGGTATTAATATTGTATAGATTCTATATTGTTTATAGTCTGCTCTTTACATGATATAGTATGAGGGTCTCATTGTAACATTGCTCTTTTGGTATTACAGTTTATGCTAGTGTGAGATGCTCAAATACATCAAACCTAATGGGGATTACCTCATTACCAAATTACAAGTCCCAACGATTTTAGGATTCCATATCTTTACCGGGTTTCACTCAAGGCCCAAGTTCCATCCAGAGATGTTCTCTGAGATGTGAGATCTTTGACCATGAGATTTTGTCCTTGTTTTGCATCGGTCAAAGATGTGGCCTTCTTTTCCTTCCCTTCTTTCATTTTCCGATAATATTCTAAGCCCCTTCATTCTCCCTCAAGCCATGGCAGCCTTGCCTTGTTGCAGCGCCCCTTGGTGACCTTTCTTGCTTTCCCTTCCAAGTTCATTGCTAGCAACCTTGTCCGTCATTCCTTTTCACATCAGGCCCCGGACTTCTATTATATGACAATCATACAATGATGATATCGCTAAAATGAAATATATTCCTGGGCCTACTATACTTTTTTCATATTGGTTGTCTGTCTGTATGTATGTGTGTGTGTGTGGGTGCATGTCTGCATGTATGGCTGGATGTGCGTGCGTCTGTGGGTGCATGTCTGTATGTGCGTATCTATGTGTGCATGCGTGTATGTATGGCTGGATTTGCGTGCGTTTTTGTGGGTGCATGCATGCATGTGTGCTTGTGTGTGTTAGTGTATGTATAGCTGCGTGCGTCTCGTGACTTTGTTATTATTAAATTGTAATTTGTCGAGGGTTTTTCTAGAAGCAGTTTCTCTACCTGCGGGTAGAGGTATGTATGTCTATTATCGTACATTTGTCATGATAATGTTTAAATACAAGTGTGTTATGTTTTTGGAACAAAATACATACATGATACATATTAGATTTATCTACCACATCTCTCTATATGTATCATGTATGTATTTTGTTCTAAAAACATAACACACTTGTATTTAAACATTATCATGACAACTGTACGATTGTAAGGATAGTGTCAACCTGTGTTACTAATGTTTTACCATGCTTTTTATGAATATGAAAATTAAAATTACTTTCGTATAAACAACATGAAATTGTTTAATAGAAGTCTTTGCCTTCTTTTTAATTGCTTGAAGCAGAAATTCTTTTGACTAGTTAAGGTGGTTGGTTACCTCCAAAATTTCACCAATTGTATGCATTTTCTTCCAAGTTCCAAACACCACACACATGTTGTTATTTATTTTTGTTTCTTAATTGCACATGAATCCTTTTGATTGTGACCAGGCTGTTAGGAATGAGAAGGATTTGGAAAGCTTAAGTGTACCACCTAAATACAGGAGCATGAATTCTTTCTGGAAGTATTACTCGGGAGAAAAAGTAGCCCCATTTCCAACTATTTTCATTGGAGGAAATCATGAAGCATCCAATTACCTCTGGGAATTGTGAGTTGTTTATATATTTATTTATTATTATTATTGTTATTATTATTATGATTTATGATGTTATCCCATGCCTAATGAATTAAAATTTATACATATGATTTCATATCCAAGTGTGAGTGGAAGTAGTTTCCATAGGATAGGATGTAGTCCATGTGTATGCATATGATAAGGATCAGTCTACTTCTCTTTCTTTGAGTGCCCAGCCCAATGAGCCAGGGGCAGGACTAATGTAGGGCAGATTGACACCAAGTAAGTCTTGATGAGAGAATATTATATAGTTTAGGAGGGAGAATGAGTGGGGTATGGTGTATTATTTGTTAGTCTTTTTCGGCTTGTTTTAACTTGGGCAGGAAGACATCGACCGTATGATTCTTCTTTAATTTGAATCCCTTTCATAGTTTCATTAGCATTCAATCAATGAAGCCATTCTTATATCCCTATTTAGCTTCTTCTTCTTCCTAAATTATCCTTGCAACCAAAAGTGAAAGGAGGGGGCGAGGTAATAGAGCTTTCTCAAATGTTAAGCCTCAAAGTCTCAAATGTCTGTCAACAAAAGAGCCTCTTCTGAAAAAAGAGGATAACACATCTTTTGCCTCTCTTTTAAGAAACACAACCCTAGATTTGATGTCCAGATTGAGAAGATCGAGCTTCTCTTAAATCAGATGCGAGATTTATCAGGAGTGGTGAATTCAATGCGCGGAATCCTTAACAAGTTACCCAAATCTATGGGGAAGATATTGGCTGGGCAGCAGAAAGCACAAGGGAAGGGTCCCTAATGTGAATTTGCTGATAAATCCTCCTTCAGGCAACCTATAGTGGAGGATACAAGTGGATCAGGTGGTAAGAACCTCGGTTGTGGTTTCAACAAACTCTGTGGAGTCAACGCGTCAACCATTTTAGTGATGCAATTTTCTCCATGCCTGAAGTAAAACTACTTATGTTTGAAGACGGGCGATCCATGAGGATGGCTAATCAAAGCAAAGCTCTATTTCCATGTACACAAAATTCCTTTTTCTTTAGAAGATGAAATTGGCACAAATGTGTATGGATGCTACACTAAATTGGTTCACAAATATGCTAATTGAACGTCCAGGTGGCAATTTTGAAGTAATTGGATGACTTGATTCCATGGTGCAAATTCCAAAATGCTCATGAAGCTCTTGGATATCTGTCTCAACAAGGAGATATCGATTTGTCTAGTGAGGAATTCTTAGCACTATTTGCGCAATTGGGATGTTCTTACAAGGGTTATGAAATGAGATTTGAAAATGGGTGAGAATGTTAAACCCATATTTGTGCAATGAAGCTATGTATCTGGCTAGACACGTCACCATTCAAGGCGAGAAGATAACCACCAAGGGAAGATGGGGTGAGGAGCCCCATTTTGGAAAGAATTACCCACAAATAGAAAGGCCAATCAGCCTTATTCCCAGCCCAAGCAGATCTGTTGCAACAAGAAGACAGGTCCAATTTCATTCCTTTAATCTAGTTAATATAATTATCAAGAGAGAAAGCAAAAGATATATTTACATTTTTTTCAAATGGGCTTACAATTCAAGTTCTTGTTTCTTTGCTTCTGCCCCATGAATTTTCCTGGAGGAAGGTATGAGTAGTTTCTTGTTTCCTTGCTTCCCTGCTTCTCAAAATCCCAAGGAGGTGTAATTCTTGTTTTCTTTCTTTTGTGTTTCTTGAGATCTCCACAGGAGATTTATATAATGGATGTGTATTCAAGTTGGGCCAAGAACTGATTGGGTTTAGTATTTTTAGATTAAATAAAAGTAGGTACAATGCTCTCCTAATCTACCTACATTAACTCATATAAAATCATTTCGAGCCAACCCAAACTCTAAAGGGGATAAATTTTAGATCACAACTCTAAACACTTCTCTGTTTTTACTCTATTAAAAGCTATTTTATTAATATTTCTTTTCAACTTCCAACCTACTCTTTTCGGGTCCGTAACACGTAAATATTTATTAGCATCTAAAATTAAATTTTAACCCCAACTCTTTGGGTTTGACTCTATAAGTCAAACTTTTCTAAACTCTTCGCCTTGGGGTTGGAAGTCGAACAAAAGAATACATTGGATTTGCTTGGGAGACGGTACTAAAGTTTGACCTTAAAGTAAGTAAACTTCAATTCAGTTTGAGGGTGATAACTGACAATCTAACTGAAGTAGTGATTAGAAGCTTGATCTTATCATGTTTTAACGAATACCACGCCCTTGGGCCTTGATATAGTCTATGGTAGACCGCCGCCTTCAGGTGTGTTGTGAAATTGTTGCCCAAGATCTGCTTGATAGAGATGAAGCACTTGCACAACTAAAATATCATCCAACTCAAACTCAAGCCCATATGAAACTTTCAGCTGATAAAACAAAGACGTGATGTTGAGTTTGCAGAGGCAGATTAGGTGTTTCTGAGGCTTCGACTACACCATCAGCAATATATCCTACACAGGATCAATGAAAAACTTCCTTCTCTTTTTTATGGTCCCTTCTTAGTCATTGCTTGACTGGGTCATGCTGCCTACAAGCTGCAACTCCCCGAGTCAGCCAAATTCACCTGCTGTTCACGTGTCCCTTCTAAAACTGGTGGGAAATGCTTTAGTATAGAGTTCTCTTCCTTCTCTTTCCTCTGGGCTAGAAGACCTTTCTGAGTCTTCTCTTCCAGCAAAATGCATAGCTACTTGTATCATGACCTAGATGGAAAAGAATTAGATTTGTAGAACAATGGTTGATTAATTGGCAGCATCAAAATTCAGAAGATGCTACTTTGGACTTGGGAGAATGGCTTTGCAATCTAGAGCCAATGTCATGACTTCAGCTTGATGCCACCAAGGCGGGGTAGGAAGGAGGTAAGGTGTAGTAAGTCATACCTCTATCCAATAGAAGAGAGAGTGCCTCCTCAAAGATATCCAGCTTATCATGTTTTGTTCATAGTTGTACTTTATGATAATGAGTTATACTACTATGTAGATGATGGCTACTTTTGTAAGATGATGATATTATATGATATTTTTTTATTATTAATATATTTTATCATTATCTTTTTTGTTAAAACTATTATAATTTATTTATTGCTATTCTTTTTTTTGTAATTGGTTTTATAATTATGTTTGTTCCCTTTTTAATGTTTTGTTATAATACACACACACATGTTTTTAATTGAGAAGCCGCAGAAGATCACTAACATATTAGTTGATTATCTAGATACTATGGAGGATGGGCTGCACCTCATATATACTTCTTGGGATTTGCAGGAGTGGTCAAGTTTGGGACCATTCGGATTGGTGGTCTCTCTGGAATTTACAAGTCTCGCGACTATCATTTAGGTTAGTTAATTTGTGTGTGACATGTTTGAAGTGTCAAAAAATTCTAAAGGGGGGGGGGGGGGGGGGAGGGGGGACAATATTCACACAATGTTTTCATTGTACAGATATCCTTGTGTAGGAAGATATACTTGAAAGCAAATTTGTATAAATTCTGGCTGTTTATCTGAATGCTGCATTCTTGTTTGCTTATAATCGGATAAAGATAGATGTCGATTTTTGTGACAAAACCAGGCATAGGAGTTGACCTAAACTTTGCAGTCTATTTTTCATTAAACAGGACATTTTGAAAGGCCTCCATATAATAGTAATGAGATAAAGTCAGTATACCATGTGCGAGAGTATGACGTTCACAAACTCATGCAAGTTGAGGAAGCTATTGATATATTTGTTTCACATGATTGGCCCCTTGGCATCACTGACCATGGCAACTGCAGAGATCTTGTCAGAAATAAGCCTTATTTCGAGAAGGAGGTAACTGAATTGTGTTTGTTTTTTTAGCTTAAATGATGTTCACTCAGTGGACACACACACACTGTACAAACACCCACTGACCCACATATATGATATATAACAGTATCAAATTCGTCCTCATCAGTTGGAAACCTGATTATCCGCTTCTACAAATTCACTAAATTAGTAAATTCATAATTGTGCATCTTATTTAGTGTGTCGTGTGAGTTTTCGGAGGACTGTGTTCAAGATTGTTGGGAAGTTCGCATGCGTGTAAAAGGAATGAGATCGACGTTGCATCTGATGTATTTTTGTGCATCTACGAATTTCTTGACATTCTTCAACTCTGAAAACTCATGAAAAATTCTAATTAAGATGCTTAATTATGAAATTAATAAATTTGTAGATGCAAATAATCCGACTGCTTAGTTTGATTACTTTAAATTTTTAGTTTTTTGTTTGAAGTTTTTACTCTTGTACGACTTCTATAGCTCTTAGCATACTTATAGGTATCATATATTCCATAAAATCCTTATTAGTTCCTACAAACTGGAACAATGTAGCGCTTTTGCACATCAAAATCTACTCATAACATTAGTAAGCATTCCTGCAAGTCGGATTTGAAAATGACAAATTGCTAATCCTCTTCTCAAGTCTCCTGATGCATATAGCTTCTTTCGAATCATGCCACTTTAATGTCAAACCAGCATAATAACTTGTAATTTTGGAGAACATGAGAATAGCTGCTGAGTTAACCACGATAATGGTGCTTAAATTATATCTTTGGCCGAATCTCCAACCAGTATTTAATTGTGGTTATCTCATGCACCACTCTATAGTCCAATATCTTTTAACATTCTAAGTCTCCATTGATTTTTGTTATTATTTCTTGCTGCAGCAGATTTCTCTAGAGTTAAATAGTTTAAATCACTATCTTGAAAGTTGACCATGTTAAAGTTGTACAGATTCAAAATAGAACCTTAGGAAGTAAACCAGCAGCAGAGCTGCTAGAAAAATTGAAACCTCCTTACTGGTTTTCTGCTCACCTACATTGCAAATTTGCTGCCTTAGTTCAACATGGGGATGCAAATTCTTCTGTAACAAAGTTTCTTGCACTGGATAAGTGCGTCCCGGGACGAAAGTTTTTGCAGGTACAATCTCATTGGTCTACTCTCCTGCAACCTACTCGATAGGGGGCTTCTCTTTGAGAGTTTGACTTAACATTTTTTTTGTATATAGATTATTGAAATTGAATCAGGGCCTGGGCCACATGAGATTCAGTATGATGAGGAGTGGCTAGCAATCACCCATAGATTGAATTCCATTTTTCCTCTAACATGCAAACCTTCAAATTTCGGGTATTTACATCCAAGAACGCATTACTTATTTGTTTATTTATTTTTGGGAATATTATTTGACCACAATGTAGTTGTTAACTCTCTCTCTTTCATGTTTTTAGGGGTATACAGCTTGACATGGAAGACGGTCGTCGATGGGTAAGGAGTAAGTTGCAATCTAGAGGGACTACAAAACCTTTTGAGTTTGTGCGCAATGTTCCATGCTACAATTCTTCTCAGGCTGTTGCTGATGGTTCCTTTTCTGGTATCTATACCCTGTATATGTGTGCGTCTGTAGCCCATTATCGCTTGCTTTGTCTTGATATTTCTATAAAGTAGCAGAAGTAATTTATCCTCCTAATGGACACGTGGCAGTTGGCATCAATCTGAGAGAGAGGATATGGCCCTTTTTAATTGGATGGATGGATGCATGCCAAGTGTCTGTTAGGAGGATTTGTAGGCTAAATGTTTAGGAGGATATATCATTACCTTTAAATTAAATAGCTATGGATATGAGCACGGACAATATGAATGAACTTAATAATTTCAAAAATTTCTGAGTTTTGCACTTCTTGGCTTGGGTGGTCTTTCTCCATTAAGTGTTGATGTGAAGTTTTCCGCAAAATAGATCTATTTTATTTTTCTAGAAAACTATTGAAAATCTGGAAAACTTGTTCAAGAGAGAGCTGATTAAATTGACTATATACTGCAACTCTGGCGGTCTTTCTCCATCAAGTGTAATTGATGATGATTTTGCATTTTTTTTTATCTAGTGAGGAAACTTTATGGTGTGTTGATGTCTAGTTTTCCGCAAAATAGATCTATTTTCTGTTTTCTAAAGGTCGCGGTAGCGGTGTTGGCAGTGGCTGAAAAAGTCTGAAAAACAATGTTGGGTTGTTTCCCAACTTGTAGTCATGAAGCAGAAGACCGACTCTTTCATATCTCATGAATTGTTTTTCTTGAAATGACCTATTTGAATGTGCATTCTGATATTTGTGATTTCCATGGAGTATTTTTGGAAAACACCCCCAATTTTGTGCAGCTAAAACACTGTTAGTAAGATGATGGGCCATTTTCTGCTAAGATCTGCACTGTTTGGGATCCTACCTTCAATTTTCCAGCTGAGATGATGTTGGTGTGAAAAAGAAAAGTAGTGACAAAACTGAGGGTGCATTTAATTGTAGAAAAATGGTGGTGTTTTCGAGGAAAGTCGGAGAACATGTTCAAGTAGGTCTTTTCAGTAAATTTTATGGAAACAGAAGCTTGGTTTTCTAGTTTATAACCACAGTTTAGAAAACATCAAAACTTTGTTTTGCAGACCTTTTCTCTATACATTTGATTTGTGTTTTTCAGTCTTTTTCACCCATTGCTGCCTACCATCACCCTCCACCACCACTGTTCAGTTCTTATCTTCATCGATCGTTGCCGCTGCTAAGCTCCCACCCAGCTCTGTCGGTTGCTGTAGCTCACCTCTTTCGTACATTGTTGCCCACCTTCATTGTCCACTGCCTTCCACTGGTAGCTGCGGCACCTCCATTGGTCGTTTCCACTCATCTTCACCAGTTGTTGCTGGTGCCACCTTGTTGGCCTCCAATGTCCACCTCCAATCACTACCCATCGATGTCATTGCCAACCACCATCACCATGAATTCTTGTATATTTTTTAGTTTTTTCCCCTTTCAAACATGTTTTACAACATTTCAATGGTTTTCTAGAGATGAAACATAGAAAATGTCTAGAAAACGGGAGAGAAAAATGAAGAAACTTAACACACCCTAAAGTTTCTTGAATGTCTTTTTCTTTTTTGATACTAAACTACTACCTACCTGTGCATTTGAAAACTGTTCTGTTTGTTTATTTGTTTATTTATATTTCAGGGCATAATCGTAACCCACAAACAGAAGCTTTCTTACAGTTTCTAGAGCTTTCTTATGTTCTTGACGAGAACGAGTCATCGGCTTCTATTTCCAGAGGTATGAAATGAATTCTGGGATTGTTTGAAGCTCATTCCATCACTCAAGTTACTGATTGGTTGTTTTTTTTCATACAACTGATTCCAATTGGTAATTTTCTTGAATAAAGTCCAGGCATTCCCCAGTGTTTATTAGAAAAATAAAACCACAAAAATATTTCAGATTCTTGTTGTCTTTTGAAACATGTAATGTTTTTATTTAGCGAAGACGGTTTCAGGTGGTAGTTGAAAAGATTTTTGCCATGAATAATATCTTCTTCATGTTTGCAATGCAAAGCAGTGAAAGTAGAAAATTTGGTGTCTGTCGTATATTACTTGTGCATTGTTACTGAAATTTGATACACTTGCAGGTCCGGTTGATTATGAAAGTGAAGATGGGCCCATTGAGGATGAGGATGAAATACAACTCCCGGAGGACGATGACGATGACGATGAAGATAAACCTTACACGTAGGCGATGGTGATTCGTTTATTAGTTATCTTTCCTTTTCTTTCAATTTTTTTTTTAATTTATTGACATGTATTATAACGTAACATGTTTAACATAAATCGTGAACTGTTAGTCTGTTACCCTATTTCTTTCTTTGGTCATGGTCATACGCTACACAGAACTTCACTTGATTTTGTAGTTGATGTGGGTGTTTTTTAATTTTTAAGAATAGGGTATAGGGATGGTAATTTATCTTTTTATTATACAAATAAGCAACATACGATGTAAAGGATCTGAATTTTCTGACCAGATTTAAAGAAAATGATTGTGAATTTTAAATAAATAAATTCTTTTTTGGTGGAAATGGTGAAGTCTGATCAACCTCTTGCCGGCCTTCGTTGTCGAATTTAAAGAAAACAATTACACAACTTTTTTTAAATTCGGTTGGAGCTAAAACCTTAATTGAAAATTTTAATCCTTTGAATGTTCATCACGAAGTAATGTATCTGTTTGAGTAATGAAAAATTAAATTTTCTATATTTGACACTTTTGGAATAGTAGGATGTTATTTAGTAGCCTAAACCTTTTATAATAAAGCCTGGAACGGAATGATTCGTAGAAAATGTTGTTTGAAATATATAACTACCTGGCTTAAAACACATGGTGAGATTTATTTGTAAATTAATCGTGCAATCTAGGATTTATTTATACGGATTTTAGATAGCGATATTTACTATCCAAAATTTCGAACATCCGAAAATGAACACCCCTAGTGCAATCTATATCCTTAATCATACATATATATTTTTTTCAAAAGACATTTATTTATGACTTAACAATAAAATCAAACTTCAAAATTAAACTCCGACTCGGAAAGCTGAGATGATAATTGAACCCTATTCAAACTTAATCAATAAACATAGTAGATGATGAAATACTACGCGTCTCAAGTTATTTATGCTTATTTTCAAGTTTATATATTTATGCGCAGCTGGACGCTAGTTATTTATGTGTAGGCTTGTGTGGCGATAACTGACGTTAATGTGATGTACTTGTTACCTGAATACGTAGTGCAAGTACTATGTTAGCTCACTAAGCTTTATGCTTACCGTGTGTAATTAATGTTTTCAGGACCATCGGGCAAGGCTTTGGCGTGAGTGCCGCGTGACAGCAGATTCTTCAGTAATTAATTAATTACAGATTTCGAAAAGTGTTGTTAACACGATTTAAAAAATTATTCAAGTTGATTGTTATTTAAATCCCTATTTTCTAACAGTAGTGTATCGAGAGAATCTTAGAGTGGACCCTACAAAGGGGACCCATTCTTAACTAAAATGGTTAAGATCCTCTCATGTTTGGGTAAAAAATGATTGATCATGTTCTCTCACAAACATGAGAGTGGACTCTACAAAGGGGACCAATTATTGACTAAAATAAGGGACTCACTCTCATATTTGTAAGAGAATATGATGAGTCATATTTAACCCAAACATGAGAGAATTTTAACCCTAACTAAAATAAGGGACCCACTATCATGTTTGTGAGAGAATATAATGAGTCATATTGACCCGAGGATCTTAACCCCAAATTTATTTATCTTCATTAATCTATAATTGAATTGAAGTTATATAATATATAATATAGAGTTTTGTTTAATATAGTCCTTAATAAAAGCATAGTCATGAGCGATAATTATTAGCCATTAGATTTCAAGATCAATGGTCTAGATTTAATCTTAGATAATAATTAAAATTGATTTAAGTAAGGACAATTCTGACTTTTTGCATATTGGTCCCCACTTTCTCTTTCCTCTAATTTATTTAAAATTAATTATCTCACAAACCGCTAATCGTTAGACGAAACCAATTATATCGTTGCGATCCTCGTGTTCCCCTCTTTTATTAGAGAGGTCCCTTGATATACTTTTGACACTTTTTTTTTCATTCTTTTAGGTTGGACTTAAATTTTATTAATGTATAATTATATGTGATTCATAACAATATTCAATGTGTTGTTTTATTAATTTTTTTATCTTCTTAAATTGTATATAATTTAACGTTTATTAATTTTGAATGTTTGCTTAAATAAATCAACGTTTGCTTAAAACCGTTTATATATGTATGTACATATTCAATTTCACCCGATCCAATTGCATTGTCTACTCATGAATGCATATATTGTGTACTAGCAACACCCTATCCCCTCTATCAAAGGTCTAGATGTGTTCTCCTTCGAATTCGATGTCTTTTATATTGGTTCTCGTAATAAGAATGGTTCTCGTTTGAACAATCCTCTATGCAATCATATATGATTGAATACCAAATCTCATGTTTTTTTGGCATTCATTCACATTTGAATCTGTACAAACTCTCGTGTGATTTTGTACAAAATCACATGTGATTGAATACGCAATCACATGTGATTGATTCTGTCAAATATGTGACATAAAAATGCTACATTTAATTTAATCACCTGTAATTATGTGCATGTATAAGAGATAGATAATTACATGTGTTATGAAATAACTAATAACTTAGAATCGCTTTCAATTGTTGATTTTTTGTTACTAAACCATAGAACTTTGTCAGATTATCAAACACCAAACTATAATTTTATAAAAACTATATTGATCACACCTCTATGAATCACATGTGATTATACTTTAATAAAATTTAAGTCTAATCTAATAAAATAAGAAATTTTTTTTTGTCGAAAGTATATCAAGTGACCT
The DNA here is from genome assembly GCA_038502395.1 of Dittrichia graveolens. Lineage (NCBI taxonomy): Eukaryota > Viridiplantae > Streptophyta > Magnoliopsida > Asterales > Asteraceae > Dittrichia > Dittrichia graveolens. The sequence continues at coordinate 114,111,264 of JARJIL010000001.1, read as the reverse complement.
CTCTAATAAAAGAGGGGAACACAAGGATCGCAACGGCATAATTCGTTTCGTCTAACGATTAACGGTTTGTGAGATAATTAATTTTAAATAAATTAGAGGAGAGAGAAAGTGGAGACTAATAGTTAAAAAGTCATAAATGCCTTCTTTTATATAAATATGTCAATTTTGATTATAATCTAAGATTGAATCTGAACCACTAAATCTTAAAATCTAATAACTATAAATTATTTTTTGTACTATAAATTAAATTAATACTATATTAAACATTTCTCATGTAATATAATTAATTAATTAATTAAAGCGTGTGGCCAAAAGATATGAAAATATACGAAATCATTCGCATACGGATATTACGGAAGCTCCATACGACGGGCGACGACATACCTTACGATCGCCGACCAACTCAAGTCGCCTTCTAAACTCTAACCAGTGTCTGTAGCTGCTGTCGTAGCTGCTGTCGTTGAACCACCACACCTATAAACACCGTCGTCTAACGACCACCGTAAACACTAAAACTGTAAATTAACCATCTCCGATCGTCATTGTATCACCATGTTTCTGTTTTCAATCGATCTCAACGAAGAATGTGTTTAGGTTCGCTCAGGTTGTTTCTGTTTTCAATCGATCTCAACGAAGAATGTGTTTAGGTTCGCTCAGGTTCTTGACCGTTGAGTTCCGAGGATTTCTTTGATGAAGAAGAATCGATTGAGCCACTTTGACCGGCCCTGTTGACTCAGGTTCTTGACTATCTTAATTTTGACATAATTGCTCTGTTATTTGACTTCTATTAATCTTGATTCAATTCTTGATTGTGATCTTCATTATTTTCGATTATTAAGTGTTTCATTCAATTCTTGACTGTAAATCTTGATTGTTTTCATCACCTTTTTTGTAATCTTGACTGCAATGTTGACTTTCTTTTGTCTCAATTGCTCTGTTATCATTATAATCTTGATTTACTTCTTTATTATTTTCGGTTATTAAGTGTTTTTTTCAATTCTTGACTGTAAATCTTGATGGTTTTCATCACGTTTCTTGTAATCTTGACTTTATTTGGTCTCAATTGCTTTGTTATCAGACTTTTTTAAAATCTTGATTCAGTTCTTGATTGTAATCTTAATTGGTTTCATCCAATTTTTTGTAATCTTGACTTTCTTTTGTCTCAATTGCTCTGTTATCATACTTCTTATAATCTTGATTTACTTCTTGATTGTTTTCAGTTAATAAGTGTTTCCAGGTCTGATTAATTGTCTTTTTTTTGTCAATTTACTTAGAATAAACTGTGTTTTGGTTAAGCATCAAACTGGTCATTGCTCCTTAACAGAAGTTGTTTGCTTTAGTTTTTTTAAGTTCAGCTGTGTTTTGGTCAACACCTTATCAGAAACAGTTTGCTTCAAACTGTCACTTATATGTAATTACATTTACACCTGGGAATTTATTTAGTAAACTATATATGCCTGTAGTGTACAAAGATTAAGAAGACAAGCTTGAATTGAAAACAAATATGCATGTCCATAAATGTGTAGTTACAAATGTATGTGCCATCTTCTGAAATCTGAATCCTGATGCATGTTATGTTACCTTATGTGCATAATTACTAACTTTTAGCCTCAGCAAATTTTACTGCATCATTGAGAAGCTAGCTACGCTTAACTAGGTCGTGTTATGTGAAGTATCTCTGATCGTTACACCTGGGAATTTATGTAAACTATGTCTACCTTAACTCAGGACCTGACTGTCTTCTCGATTTATATTTCAGATCTGATTCTCAACAACACTCATGTACATAGTGTCCATCAGTTTCTTGTTTTCTTTTCACCGGTAGGTTATTCAATTTTATTTTCTTTGTTTTGATTTCCTGTTCTTGCTTGGAAAGTGGTCAGGTCCTTAATGATTTATTCACCCATTGCATCAACTAATTCGTGTATATTTCTTTCTATTAGAGTCTGCTGCGCTAACAAACCATATAGATGCGCCTTCATGAAGCAGGATTTGTTGAAGAATCGGTTAAGCGAAGGGATTAAGGTTCACTCTGACGAGCTCTATTCACTTATCGCTCATACTTGAATTCAAGGTACTTCATCTTTTCCCCATATGTTATCAGACTTTTAAAGTCGATCATGCCTAATAATTCGATTTTCATTCATGCCACATGTTTCCTTCATTGTTTAACACTTCTATGCTTAATAAAATCTTTGTTTGCTACCACGCACCCTATATGTGGATCTAAATGAAATTACTATGTTTGACTTTTCATATAACATAAGTAAATGTTTGACCTTGTAATTTAATTGCTGACTTTAACTGTTATTGTTCGGATTTGTCGACCTTGTGTCTGCTGAATTTAATGGCTGAAACAATATTGATGCTGATGCTGAAAAAGTTGGTCTTTACTAACTTGCTAAAATTTCAGATAAATAGAACTAAATTTTTTTATTAATCTAAAAGTACAATTGTGCACTAATCACAGCGTACAATCACTTCAAACTCATTTCTGGTTGTTTCATTGCAACAGCATCCAAGAAGAGGGGAAGGTATGTTTCAGTCTGCTATAAAGGTACAAACGCATGATGCACAATGAATAATGATTTTGAACTCGTAAAGATTGCTGTTTAGATCGATCTTTTTTAGTCAGACACGATGCTTATTATTATTATTTTGTTAGATATAAATCACGTATGAGATGACAGATGTATAAAATATTCCTTATTAAGTTTTTCCATATCAATCTGTACATCAATACTACATATGTATACACAATATACAACCGATTCACCCTTGGTGTCGGCTGGATTAATAACTGCTAATAGAGCGCCAATATAACTGCTAATAACTGTCACTGTAATCTAGCTTATACATCTAACATTCCCTCCTAAGCTAGATTTCCACAACTCCCAGATCCTTCTTGAATTGATTAAAGCTTCCAACTTGCAATGCCTTGGTGAATTTATCAGCCACTTGTTCTTTGGTGCTGCAAAAGTCAATCATCACTTCTCCTCTTTGTACCAAATCTCGAATAAAATGGTATTTAACTCTTATATGTTTACTCTTTCCAAAACACTGGATTTTTTGTAAGAGCTATGGCAGACATGTTATCACAATATATTTTCGTAGGCTCATTTTGACTCCAATCCAATTCTTTCATGATAGAACGTAGCCATAATGCTTGACAATCTGCTAAAGAGAGGGAGATGTACTCTGATTCTGCTGAAGATAATGCAACTATGCTTTGTTTTTTGCTTTGCCATGATATTGCTCCTGAACCCACATTAAACACATACCCTGCGGTACTCTTGCTGTCATCAAAATTCCCTCCAAAGTCACTGTCGCTAAATCCTTTAAGGACTGGTTCATCTGTTCTGAAATAAGTGATTCCATGATTTAGTGTACCCTTTATAAATTTTAAAATTCTCTTCCCTGCCTCCCAGTGACTTATTGTTGGGGCCTCCATAAATCTGCTAATTAAACTAACAGAGAAGGTAATGTCAGGACGTGTTCCTGTAAGATATATCAGACTTCCTACCAGCCCACGAAATAATGTAGCATCCACACTTGTTTCAATGATATTTTTAGAGAGTTTTAATCCAACATGTTGAATCTAGCAAGCAAATCTTTAGCATATCTTTGTTGCTTGATGCTGATCTTGTATTTTTCTTGTACAACTTCTATTCCTAGGAAGTAATGTAGTAACCCAAGATCTGACATTTCAAACTCCTTTTTCATTGAATCTTTGAATTCTTCAATCATCTTTAGATCTCCACTTGTAAAAACCAAATCATCCACATAAAGACATAAGATGAGAATATTATCTTCATGTCTTTTTATGTAAAGTGTATGCTCATGGGAACATTTGTCAAACCCATGTGTCAAAAAATAAGAGTCAATCCTGCTGTACCAGGCCCTGGGTGCCTGCTTCAAACAGTATAATGCTTTTTTTAATCGACATACCTTTCCTTCCTGGCCTTCTTTAACATAGCCTTGAGGTTGTTCAATGTCGACTACTTCATTTAAATATCCATTCAAAAATGCAGATTTGACATCCATTTGGTGTACCTCCCATCCACGTTGTGCTGCCATGGCAAGAACCAAACGAATTGTCTCTAATCTGATAACAGGAGCAAAAACTTCATTAAAATCTATCCCTTGTTTTTGTTTATACCCCTTGACTACGAGTCTTGCCTTATGTTTATCCAATTCTCCTTTTTCGTTTAATTTTGTCTTGATTACCCATTTCACCCCAATCGGTTTTTGTGTGGCAGGAGGATCAACCAAAACCCAAGTATTATTTCCTTCAATTGCATTTATTTCAGTATCCATTGCTTCTCTCCATTTTTCGTCTTTGACTGCTTCCTCAAATGTAACGGGATCTGCATTGGCAAATAGGACAAAATCTGTCACTTCATCAAAGTCAATTCGTTGTGTATTTTGAAGTATATTATGCATCCTTCTAAATTTTCTTGGTGGAGTTTCAGTCGATACATTTGGTGATGGATCTTGTTGAATAATTTGATTTTGAGGAGTTGCTTGAAAATCGCTGGTGTTAACTGATGAACCTTCTTGAGTAGAATCAATGTAGATATCATCATGTTCAATATTTGTTATTGTTTTTCCTTTGTCTGTAGCATCATACCAGGTCTTTCCTTCATCAAAGATTACATCACTGCTCACTGTAATCTTTTTTGTATCAGGATTGTATAACTTGTATCCTTTGGAACTTCCACTGTATCCAACGAAGATTCCTTTTTCAGATTTATCATCTAATTTCCCCCTTAATTGTGAAGGTACGTGAGCATATCCTATGCACCCAAAAGTTCTAAGATGTGATATATTTGGCTTAACCCCATACCATGCCTCCTGTGGTGTCATATTAGATAAGCTTTTTGTAGATGTCCTATTTATAAGATAGCACGCACATGAGACTGCTTCTCCCCAAAAATTGTTTGTCAATTTCTTTCCTTTGATCATACTTCTGGCCATTTCCATCAAGACTCTATTTTTTCTCTCTGCCACCCCATTTTGTTGGGGTGTGTAGCTTGTAGTTAATTGATGTTGTATCCCATGTTCTTTCAGAAATTCTTGAAAGTAGTTTGCAGTAAATTCTCCTCCACGGTCTGATCTTAAAGTTTTCAATTGTTCTCCACTTTGTTTTTCTACATGGGCTTTAAATATCTTGAAGTATTCGAATGCTTGCGATTTTTCTTTGATGAAATATACCCAAAGTTTTCTACTGAAATCATCAATAAAGGTGAGAATATACCTATTCCCTCCTATAGATGTGGTCTTCATAGGTCCACACAGATCTGTATGAACAAGTTCTAATGGTTTTGTTGCTCTCCAAGTACCTTCATGAGGAAACGAATCTCTGGACTGTTTACCAAGTATACATCCTTCACAAACTTCTTTAGTAGTGTTAATATTAGGCAGCCCTCTGACTATGTTGTGCTTGTGCATATAATTCAAATAACCATAATTGACATGCCCGAATCGATTGTGCCATAAAAGAGATGTATGATGTGCAGATGAGTTTGTGAAGAAGACATTTTCATCAAAACGTAAAGGAAACATTTTATTCTGAGTCATACTAACCTTTCCAATCAAGTTTCCTTTAGCATCTTTGATCTCGCATTCGTTATTTTTGAATTGCACACAGAAGCCTTTGAGTATTAACTGTCCCACACTTAATAGATTATGCTTCAGTCCAGGCACAAAATGTACATCTGAAATTCGTTTGTTACCGTGCAACGTTTTTATAGTAATCTCACCATTTCCTTGAACATTTAGTTTCTTGTTGTCGCCTGTACGCACTTCCCTTTTGATTGATGTATCGATATTAGTGAATAGGGCATTATTTCCAGTCATGTGATTGCTACATCCACTATCTATATACCAAGTATCATCAAAGATTTCTTCCTTTGTACTTAACATCATAAACATTGATTCTTTATCACTCTCTTCTTCTTTATGCATCAAATTGGAACTTTTGTTCTCATCTGCAATTCTTTTTCTACATACCTTAATCGTATGTCCAAAATTCTGACAATAGAAGCATTGAATCTGTGAGAATGGTTTCCCTCTTCCTCTTCCTCTGTTCATATTATCGTTATGATCATCGCTGTTCTTTGATGACGTACCGGGATTTAAAGATCTTAATTGAAATGCTTGTTCTGTAGAGGGGGAGTCGAAATGTCTCATTCTTAGTTCGTGTGATTGTAGAGTTCCGATCAGATTCTCTAAAGTCAATAACGAGATATCCTTCGATTCCTCAATTGCAACCACTACATATTCAAATTTCCTTGTCAGACTTCTCAAAATTTTCTCGACAACTCTTGTATCTTCGATTTTTTCACCGTTCATTCTCAACTGATTTAATAGAAGGATGATCTGATTGTAGTAATCTTCGATTGTCTCTGATTCACGCATCTTTATATTGTCAAATTCACACCTTAGTGTCTATAGTCTTATAATTTTAACTTTGTCATCTCCCTTGTATGTTCTGTGCAGAGTATCCCAGGCTTCTTTCGATGTTGCAGCGCTTGATATTCTTTCAAATATGACATCTTCAATGGCTTGGTAAATCAAGAAGAGAGCCTTCTTATCCTTTTTCTTTAATTCAAGATTCCGATTTGATTCTTCTTGTGAGGGAACCGACATCTTACTATCGTTAATTCCAGTATCGATAACTTCCCATAATTCCTGTGATTCAAACAGAACCTTCATCTGGATGCTCCAATGGTAATAATTTGATCCATTTAGTTTTGGTATTTGAGAGTGAAAGTTGTTCGTAGTGTTGGTGGCCATGAGATTTGTGGCTCTGTTACCACAATGTTAGATATAAATCACGTATGAGATGACAGATGTATAAAATATTCTTTATTAAGTTTTTCCATATCAATCTGTACATCAATACTACATATATATATATATATATATATATATATATACACACAATATACAACCGATTCACCCTTGGTGTCGGCTGGATTAATAACTGCTAATAGAGCGCCAATATAACTGTAATAACTGTCACTGTAATCTAGCTTATACATCTAACATATTTGTGCAGACCATCACTTTGATCTGCTAGAATTTTATTCTTATTTTTTATAAGTAAATTAATATGATAATAACAAACTGTTAGTTCTTGACTGAAGATGACTACTATTCGGTTGCCTCTCATTCTGTAATCAGAAGACATATATAAACCCTTATTTTATTACTATCCTTTTCATTTATGTGTATTAATTAATTGGGCTCTGATTTTGTACTTAAAGGTTCAAGTATGTGTAAATTAGCTAGTTTATGGATCTGCTTTGTTGCTTCTTTTGTGTTTGAATTTGTGAGATTTTCTTTTATGCTTAGTATACTTATTTATTCCTGATCTTTGATTAGTTATTCATGTTATATTTGCCTCACTAAAAGCTGTGTATATGCTCATATTAGAAATGATGTTCGTGTGGTTTCTTTGACTTTATACAGTTTGGTTTTCAATTGTTATGACGGTGCTGACACATTATTGACGAATGAATGGAGGAATGGATAATGTTGACCTTTTCATGGTGCTGAAGTTTTTGTGGTAAATCAGCTATGCTATGCTACGCCCCTTCCGGTACGTTCTCTATCTTTATTTGATGACCAAGTTAGTTTGATGTAGATATACACAAAATCTCTAGTTATTTGTAATATTAGATAGATATATAATTCATAATAATTTTATAAGTTTCTACGACCTTAAAAAAAGGAATGTCCTCATTCCCTATGCCTACAAAAGATCTCTACTCTACAATAAAAACTCAAGTTTTCCCTACAAGCACTTCCAAATACAAAAAACAAACATCCATTAATAAATCTTACTTAAAGCAAGTTCACATGCTTGCTTTAAAATAAGTATTTGTATCACTCTAAAAGGAGGGATGTCCACATTCCCTATGCCTTCAAAAGATCTCTATAATGACGTCAACTCCTACATGCACTCCCGAATAAAAAACCAAACATCCATTAATAAATCTTACTTCAAGCAAGTTCACATGCTTGCTTTACAATAAGTATTTGTATCATTCTAAAAGAAGTGAATGTCCTCATTCCGTATGCCTTCAAAAGATCTCTACTAAGAAGTCAAGTACTCTCCTAAATGTACTCCCAAATACAAAAAACAAACATCCATTAATAAATCTTACTTCAAGCAAGTTCACATGCTTGCTTTAAAATAAGTATTTTTATCATTCTAAAAGGAGGGAATGTCCTCGTTCCCTATGTCTTCAAAAGATCTCTACTAAGAAGTCATGTACTCTCTTACATGTACTCGCAAATACAAAAAACAAACATCCATTGATAAATCTTACTTCAAGCAAGTTCACATGTTTGCTTTAAAATAAGTCTTTGTATCATTCTAAAAGGAGGGAATGTCCTCGTTCCCTGTAACTTTAAAAGATCTCTACTCTACAATAAGAACCTTAAGTGTGCCTCTACATGTTTGCTTTAAAATAAGTATTTGTATTATTCTAGTCCCAAATATAACGTCTCATACTTCGTGGTTAGGCTTTTTAGCAATCTCACATGCCTAATGAACACACTTTATACAAATTCTCTTAGCTTCAAAAGTTAACACACTCCGTATACACAAAACCAAATATCCTACTAATTCTACCAAAACATAAAACACAAGAACCTCATGCCAATTCTACTTAAACATAAGACACAAGAACCTCTTGCCTTTAATAATCTCATAAGTTTCTACAACTTCACTAATGCCTTTAAAAGGAGGGAATGTCCTCGTTCCCTATGCCTTAAAAATATCTCTACTCAACAATAATAACTCAAATGTGACCCTACATCCTCGTTTTAAAATAAATAATATTTTAGCTTGATTTCTTATAGAAAATAGTCAAAATAAGTTCATTAGTTTGACTTTTCATAGATCCTTCTTATCCTCATTTTTAAAATTTTCTCCATTTATTAACTTTTTCATCAAATCTCCCTCATCTTCGTTTTTCATCAAATTTTTCGTCCTCGTTCATCCTCTTTTTTAAAAACTATTTCCAAATTCTTTAACTCATTTCTCATCAAATTTATCCCATACTCATTTATTAAACTAAACTAATATATAATTTTTTTAATCAATTCCCCTTCATCGTTGTTTTTTAGAAATTTAACTTTAGCGTTTCATCCTCATTTTCAAAACCGTCTTAAAACATTTTCACTTACTTTTTGTCAAATTTCCGTCATAATAAAATTTTGTATAACCTCTCTCATCCTTGTTTTTTAGAAACTTAATTTTTACATCCCTATTTTCAAAAGAGTCTTGAAAATATTCAACACATTTTTCATCAAATTTACCTCATACTCATTTTTTAACAAACTCCATTTATTAAAATCTTCATCAAGTCCTCGTTGTCTTGAAAGCTAATAGTGTTTCATACTCATGTTTTGAAAATATTCAACCCATTTTCCATTTTTAAGCAAAATCCATTTCTAAATTTTCCTCAAATCTCCCTCATCGTTGTTTTTTCTTTAAATTTCTCAATCTCGTACATCCTCTTTTTAAAGAACGGTCTAGAAATTCTTTAAACTCATTTTCATCAAATTATCTAATTCATTTTTTATTAAATTGACTTCATCCTTATTTACTAAACAAAATCCATTTCTTAAATTTTCCTCAAATCTCCCTTGTCTTTGTTTTGAAACTTAAGCGCCTGTTCATTTTTATTAAAAATTTTAAAATAATTTTATTAACTCAATTTTCACCAAATCTTTACCAACCCCATTTTTAATAATTATATACTCAATTCTATCTCACGCCTCTTTTTTAAAAACAATCTAAAAAATTCTTTGGTTCATTTTTCATCAAATCCTCGTTTTTTAGAAAATTAACCTTAGTTTTTCATCATTGTTATCAAAAGTGTCTCAAAGTTTTAACTCCTAACTCATCAAATTTTCCTCTTCTTTGTTTATTAAACTAGATTATAGTTTTCATCAAGTTTATCATCGTTTTCTTAGAAACTTAACTTTAGTTCTTTATCCTTATTTTGAAAAGTGCTTGAAATTTTCTAAATCATTTTTATCAAACTTTCTACATTCTTGTTTACTAAAGAAATTCAATTTATTAAATTTTCATGAAATCTCCCACATCCTACTTTTCATCAAATCTCCTTCATTGTTGTTTTTTAGAAACTAAACTTTAGCTTTTCATCCTCATTTTTCAATTTGTCTAAAAATATTTTTTACTCACTTTTCATAAAATTTCAAATTATTTTATTATACTTTTTTAAAAATCCATCCTTCTTTTATAGAAACTTAACTTTATTTCTTCGTCCTTATTTACTAACAAATTCAATTTTTTAAAATTTTCTCATATCTCCATCGTCCTCGTTTTTTCATCAAATTTCTCATACTCGTACATCCTCTTTTTAAAGAACGGTCTAGAAATTCTTTAAACTCATTTTCATCAAATTATCTAATTCATTTTTTATTAAATTGACTTCATCCTTATTTACTAAACAAAATCCATTTCTTAAATTTTCCTCAAATCTCCCTTGTCTTTGTTTTGAAACTTAAGCGCCTGTTCATTTTTATTAAAAATTTTAAAATAATTTTATTAACTCAATTTTCACCAAATCTTTACCAACCCCATTTTTAATAATTATATACTCAATTCTATCTCACGCCTCTTTTTTAAAAACAATCTAAAAAATTCTTTGGTTCATTTTTCATCAAATCCTCGTTTTTTAGAAAATTAACCTTAGTTTTTCATCATTGTTATCAAAAGTGTCTCAAAGTTTTAACTCCTAACTCATCAAATTTTCCTCTTCTTTGTTTATTAAACTAGATTATAGTTTTCATCAAGTTTATCATCGTTTTCTTAGAAACTTAACTTTAGTTCTTTATCCTTATTTTGAAAAGTGCTTGAAATTTTCTAAATCATTTTTATCAAACTTTCTACATTCTTGTTTACTAAAGAAATTCAATTTATTAAATTTTCATGAAATCTCCCACATCCTACTTTTCATCAAATCTCCTTCATTGTTGTTTTTTAGAAACTAAACTTTAGCTTTTCATCCTCATTTTTCAATTTGTCTAAAAATATTTTTTACTCACTTTTCATAAAATTTCAAATTATTTTATTATACTTTTTTAAAAATCCATCCTTCTTTTATAGAAACTTAACTTTATTTCTTCGTCCTTATTTACTAACAAATTCAATTTTTTAAAATTTTCTCATATCTCCATCGTCCTCGTTTTTTCATCAAATTTCTCATACTCGTACATCCTCTTTTTAAAGAACGGTCTAGAAATTCTTTAAACTCATTTTCATCAAATTATCTAATTCATTTTTTATTAAATTGACTTCATCCTTATTTACTAAACAAAATCCATTTCTTAAATTTTCCTCAAATCTCCCTTGTCTTTGTTTTGAAACTTAAGCGCCTGTTCATTTTTATTAAAAATTTTAAAATAATTTTATTAACTCAATTTTCACCAAATCTTTACCAACCCCATTTTTAATAATTATATACTCAATTCTATCTCACGCCTCTTTTTTAAAAACAATCTAAAAAATTCTTTGGTTCATTTTTCATCAAATCCTCGTTTTTTAGAAAATTAACCTTAGTTTTTCATCATTGTTATCAAAAGTGTCTCAAAGTTTTAACTCCTAACTCATCAAATTTTCCTCTTCTTTGTTTATTAAACTAGATTATAGTTTTCATCAAGTTTATCATCGTTTTCTTAGAAACTTAACTTTAGTTCTTTATCCTTATTTTGAAAAGTGCTTGAAATTTTCTAAATCATTTTTATCAAACTTTCTACATTCTTGTTTACTAAAGAAATTCAATTTATTAAATTTTCATGAAATCTCCCACATCCTACTTTTCATCAAATCTCCTTCATTGTTGTTTTTTAGAAACTAAACTTTAGCTTTTCATCCTCATTTTTCAATTTGTCTAAAAATATTTTTTACTCACTTTTCATAAAATTTCAAATTATTTTATTATACTTTTTTAAAAATCCATCCTTCTTTTATAGAAACTTAACTTTATTTCTTCGTCCTTATTTACTAACAAATTCAATTTTTTAAAATTTTCTCATATCTCCATCGTCCTCGTTTTTTCATCAAATTTCTCATACTCGTACATCCTCTTTTTAAAGAACGGTCTAGAAATTCTTTAAACTCATTTTCATCAAATTATCTAATTCATTTTTTATTAAATTGACTTCATCCTTATTTACTAAACAAAATCCATTTCTTAAATTTTCCTCAAATCTCCCTTGTCTTTGTTTTGAAACTTAAGCGCCTGTTCATTTTTATTAAAAATTTTAAAATAATTTTATTAACTCAATTTTCACCAAATCTTTACCAACCCCATTTTTAATAATTATATACTCAATTCTATCTCACGCCTCTTTTTTAAAAACAATCTAAAAAATTCTTTGGTTCATTTTTCATCAAATCCTCGTTTTTTAGAAAATTAACCTTAGTTTTTCATCATTGTTATCAAAAGTGTCTCAAAGTTTTAACTCCTAACTCATCAAATTTTCCTCTTCTTTGTTTATTAAACTAGATTATAGTTTTCATCAAGTTTATCATCGTTTTCTTAGAAACTTAACTTTAGTTCTTTATCCTTATTTTGAAAAGTGCTTGAAATTTTCTAAATCATTTTTATCAAACTTTCTACATTCTTGTTTACTAAAGAAATTCAATTTATTAAATTTTCATGAAATCTCCCACATCCTACTTTTCATCAAATCTCCTTCATTGTTGTTTTTTAGAAACTAAACTTTAGCTTTTCATCCTCATTTTTCAATTTGTCTAAAAATATTTTTTACTCACTTTTCATAAAATTTCAAATTATTTTATTATACTTTTTTAAAAATCCATCCTTCTTTTATAGAAACTTAACTTTATTTCTTCGTCCTTATTTACTAACAAATTCAATTTTTTAAAATTTTCTCATATCTCCATCGTCCTCGTTTTTTCATCAAATTTCTCATACTCGTACATCCTCTTTTTAAAGAACGGTCTAGAAATTCTTTAAACTCATTTTCATCAAATTATCTAATTCATTTTTTATTAAATTGACTTCATCCTTATTTACTAAACAAAATCCATTTCTTAAATTTTCCTCAAATCTCCCTTGTCTTTGTTTTGAAACTTAAGCGCCTGTTCATTTTTATTAAAAATTTTAAAATAATTTTATTAACTCAATTTTCACCAAATCTTTACCAACCCCATTTTTAATAATTATATACTCAATTCTATCTCACGCCTCTTTTTTAAAAACAATCTAAAAAATTCTTTGGTTCATTTTTCATCAAATCCTCGTTTTTTAGAAAATTAACCTTAGTTTTTCATCATTGTTATCAAAAGTGTCTCAAAGTTTTAACTCCTAACTCATCAAATTTTCCTCTTCTTTGTTTATTAAACTAGATTATAGTTTTCATCAAGTTTATCATCGTTTTCTTAGAAACTTAACTTTAGTTCTTTATCCTTATTTTGAAAAGTGCTTGAAATTTTCTAAATCATTTTTATCAAACTTTCTACATTCTTGTTTACTAAAGAAATTCAATTTATTAAATTTTCATGAAATCTCCCACATCCTACTTTTCATCAAATCTCCTTCATTGTTGTTTTTTAGAAACTAAACTTTAGCTTTTCATCCTCATTTTTCAATTTGTCTAAAAATATTTTTTACTCACTTTTCATAAAATTTCAAATTATTTTATTATACTTTTTTAAAAATCCATCCTTCTTTTATAGAAACTTAACTTTATTTCTTCGTCCTTATTTACTAACAAATTCAATTTTTTAAAATTTTCTCATATCTCCATCGTCCTCGTTTTTTCATCAAATTTCTCATACTCGTACATCCTCTTTTTAAAGAACGGTCTAGAAATTCTTTAAACTCATTTTCATCAAATTATCTAATTCATTTTTTATTAAATTGACTTCATCCTTATTTACTAAACAAAATCCATTTCTTAAATTTTCCTCAAATCTCCCTTGTCTTTGTTTTGAAACTTAAGCGCCTGTTCATTTTTATTAAAAATTTTAAAATAATTTTATTAACTCAATTTTCACCAAATCTTTACCAACCCCATTTTTAATAATTATATACTCAATTCTATCTCACGCCTCTTTTTTAAAAACAATCTAAAAAATTCTTTGGTTCATTTTTCATCAAATCCTCGTTTTTTAGAAAATTAACCTTAGTTTTTCATCATTGTTATCAAAAGTGTCTCAAAGTTTTAACTCCTAACTCATCAAATTTTCCTCTTCTTTGTTTATTAAACTAGATTATAGTTTTCATCAAGTTTATCATCGTTTTCTTAGAAACTTAACTTTAGTTCTTTATCCTTATTTTGAAAAGTGCTTGAAATTTTCTAAATCATTTTTATCAAACTTTCTACATTCTTGTTTACTAAAGAAATTCAATTTATTAAATTTTCATGAAATCTCCCACATCCTACTTTTCATCAAATCTCCTTCATTGTTGTTTTTTAGAAACTAAACTTTAGCTTTTCATCCTCATTTTTCAATTTGTCTAAAAATATTTTTTACTCACTTTTCATAAAATTTCAAATTATTTTATTATACTTTTTTAAAAATCCATCCTTCTTTTATAGAAACTTAACTTTATTTCTTCGTCCTTATTTACTAACAAATTCAATTTTTTAAAATTTTCTCATATCTCCATCGTCCTCGTTTTTTCATCAAATTTCTCATACTCGTACATCCTCTTTTTAAAGAACGGTCTAGAAATTCTTTAAACTCATTTTCATCAAATTATCTAATTCATTTTTTATTAAATTGACTTCATCCTTATTTACTAAACAAAATCCATTTCTTAAATTTTCCTCAAATCTCCCTTGTCTTTGTTTTGAAACTTAAGCGCCTGTTCATTTTTATTAAAAATTTTAAAATAATTTTATTAACTCAATTTTCACCAAATCTTTACCAACCCCATTTTTAATAATTATATACTCAATTCTATCTCACGCCTCTTTTTTAAAAACAATCTAAAAAATTCTTTGGTTCATTTTTCATCAAATCCTCGTTTTTTAGAAAATTAACCTTAGTTTTTCATCATTGTTATCAAAAGTGTCTCAAAGTTTTAACTCCTAACTCATCAAATTTTCCTCTTCTTTGTTTATTAAACTAGATTATAGTTTTCATCAAGTTTATCATCGTTTTCTTAGAAACTTAACTTTAGTTCTTTATCCTTATTTTGAAAAGTGCTTGAAATTTTCTAAATCATTTTTATCAAACTTTCTACATTCTTGTTTACTAAAGAAATTCAATTTATTAAATTTTCATGAAATCTCCCACATCCTACTTTTCATCAAATCTCCTTCATTGTTGTTTTTTAGAAACTAAACTTTAGCTTTTCATCCTCATTTTTCAATTTGTCTAAAAATATTTTTTACTCACTTTTCATAAAATTTCAAATTATTTTATTATACTTTTTTAAAAATCCATCCTTCTTTTATAGAAACTTAACTTTATTTCTTCGTCCTTATTTACTAACAAATTCAATTTTTTAAAATTTTCTCATATCTCCATCGTCCTCGTTTTTTCATCAAATTTCTCATACTCGTACATCCTCTTTTTAAAGAACGGTCTAGAAATTCTTTAAACTCATTTTCATCAAATTATCTAATTCATTTTTTATTAAATTGACTTCATCCTTATTTACTAAACAAAATCCATTTCTTAAATTTTCCTCAAATCTCCCTTGTCTTTGTTTTGAAACTTAAGCGCCTGTTCATTTTTATTAAAAATTTTAAAATAATTTTATTAACTCAATTTTCACCAAATCTTTACCAACCCCATTTTTAATAATTATATACTCAATTCTATCTCACGCCTCTTTTTTAAAAACAATCTAAAAAATTCTTTGGTTCATTTTTCATCAAATCCTCGTTTTTTAGAAAATTAACCTTAGTTTTTCATCATTGTTATCAAAAGTTTCTCAAAGTTTTAACTCCTAACTCATCAAATTTTCCTCTTCTTTGTTTATTAAACTAGATTATAGTTTTCATCAAGTTTATCATCGTTTTCTTAGAAACTTAACTTTAGTTCTTTATCCTTATTTTGAAAAGTGCTTGAAATTTTCTAAATCATTTTTATCAAACTTTCTAAATTCTTGTTTACTAAAGAAATTCAATTTATTAAATTTTCATGAAATCTCCCACATCCTACTTTTCATCAAATCTCCTTCATTGTTGTTTTTTAGAAACTAAACTTTAGCTTTTCATCCTCATTTTTCAATTTGTCTAAAAATATTTTTTACTCACTTTTCATAAAATTTCAAATTAGTTTATTATACTTTTCAACAAATCCATCCTACTTTTTTAGAAACTTAACTTTATTTCTTCGTCCTTATTTACTAAACAAAATCCATTTCTTAAATGTTCCTGAAATCTTCCTCATCCTCGTTTTTTCTTCAAATTTCTCATCCTCGTACATCCTCTTTTTTAAAAATGGTCTAAAAATTCTTTAAACTCATTTTCATCAAGTTATCTAATTCATTTTTTATTAAATTGACTTCATCCTTATTTACTAAACAAAATCCATTTCTTAAATTTTCCTCAAATCTCCCTTGTCTTTGTTTTGAAACTTAAGCGCCTGTTCATTTTTATTAAAAATTTTAAAATAATTTTATTAACTCAATTTTCACCAAATCTTTACCAACCCCATTTTTAATAATTATATACTCAATTCTATCTCACGCCTCTTTTTTAAAAACAATCTAAAAAATTCTTTGGTTCATTTTTCATCAAATCCTCGTTTTTTAGAAAATTAACCTTAGTTTTTCATCATTGTTATCAAAAGTGTCTCAAAGTTTTAACTCCTAACTCATCAAATTTTCCTCTTCTTTGTTTATTAAACTAGATTATAGTTTTCATCAAGTTTATCATCGTTTTCTTAGAAACTTAACTTTAGTTCTTTATCCTTATTTTGAAAAGTGCTTGAAATTTTCTAAATCATTTTTATCAAACTTTCTACATTCTTGTTTACTAAAGAAATTCAATTTATTAAATTTTCATGAAATCTCCCACATCCTACTTTTCATCAAATCTCCTTCATTGTTGTTTTTTAGAAACTAAACTTTAGCTTTTCATCCTCATTTTTCAATTTGTCTAAAAATATTTTTTACTCACTTTTCATAAAATTTCAAATTATTTTATTATACTTTTTTAAAAATCCATCCTTCTTTTATAGAAACTTAACTTTATTTCTTCGTCCTTATTTACTAACAAATTCAATTTTTTAAAATTTTCTCATATCTCCATCGTCCTCGTTTTTTCATCAAATTTCTCATACTCGTACATCCTCTTTTTAAAAAATGGTCTAAAAATTCTTTAAACTCATTTTCATCAAATTATCTAATTCATTTTTTATTAAATTGACTTCGTCCTTATTTACTAAACAAAATCCATTTCTTAAATTTTCCTCAAATCTCCCTTGTCTTTGTTTTGAAACTTAAGCGCCTGTTCATTTTTATTAAAAATTTTAAAATAATTTTATTAACTCAATTTTCACCAAATCTTTACCAACCCCATTTTTAATAATTATATACTCAATTCTATCTCACGCCTCTTTTTTAAAAACAATCTAAAAAATTCTTTGGTTCATTTTTTATCAAATCCTCGTTTTTTAGAAAATTAACCTTAGTTTTTCATCATTGTTATCAAAAGTGTCTCAAAGTTTTAACTCCTAACTCATCAAATTTTCCTCTTCTTTGTTTATTAAACTAGATTATAGTTTTCATCAAGTTTATCATCGTTTTCTTAGAAACTTAACTTTAGTTCTTTATCCTTATTTTGAAAAGTGCTTGAAATTTTCTAAATCATTTTTATCAAACTTTCTACATTCTTGTTTACTAAAGAAATTCAATTTATTAAATTTTCATGAAATCTCCCACATCCTACTTTTCATCAAATCTCCTTCATTGTTGTTTTTTAGAAACTAAACTTTAGCTTTTCATCCTCATTTTTCAATTTGTCTAAAAATATTTTTTACTCACTTTTCATAAAATTTCAAATTATTTTATTATACTTTTTTAAAAATCCATCCTTCTTTTATAGAAACTTAACTTTATTTCTTCGTCCTTATTTACTAACAAATTCAATTTTTTAAAATTTTCTCATATCTCCATCGTCCTCGTTTTTTCATCAAATTTCTCATACTCGTACATCCTCTTTTTAAAAAATGGTCTAAAAATTCTTTAAACTCATTTTCATCAAATTATCTAATTCATTTTTTATTAAATTGACTTCATCCTTATTTACTAAACAAAATCCATTTCTTAAATTTTCCTCAAATCTCCCTTGTCTTTGTTTTGAAACTTAAGCGCCTGTTCATTTTTATTAAAAATTTTAAAATAATTTTATTAACTCAATTTTCACCAAATCTTTACCAACCCCATTTTTAATAATTATATACTCAATTCTATCTCACGCCTCTTTTTTAAAAACAATCTAAAAAATTCTTTGGTTCATTTTTCATCAAATCCTCGTTTTTTAGAAAATTAACCTTAGTTTTTCATCATTGTTATCAAAAGTGTCTCAAAGTTTTAACTCCTAACTCATCAAATTTTCCTCTTCTTTGTTTATTAAACTAGATTATAGTTTTCATCAAGTTTATCATCGTTTTCTTAGAAACTTAACTTTAGTTCTTTATCCTTATTTTGAAAAGTGCTTGAAATTTTCTAAATCATTTTTATCAAACTTTCTACATTCTTGTTTACTAAAGAAATTCAATTTATTAAATTTTCATGAAATCTCCCACATCCTACTTTTCATCAAATCTCCTTCATTGTTGTTTTTTAGAAACTAAACTTTAGCTTTTCATCCTCATTTTTCAATTTGTCTAAAAATATTTTTTACTCACTTTTCATAAAATTTCAAATTATTTTATTATACTTTTTTAAAAATCCATCCTTCTTTTATAGAAACTTAACTTTATTTCTTCGTCCTTATTTACTAACAAATTCAATTTTTTAAAATTTTCTCATATCTCCATCGTCCTCGTTTTTTCATCAAATTTCTCATACTCGTACATCCTCTTTTTAAAAATGGTCTAAAAATTCTTTAAACTCATTTTCATCAAATTATCTAATTCATTTTTTATTAAATTGACTTCGTCCTTATTTACTAAACAAAATCCATTTCTTAAATTTTCCTCAAATCTCCCTTGTCTTTGTTTTGAAACTTAAGCGCCTGTTCATTTTTATTAAAAATTTTAAAATAATTTTATTAACTCAATTTTCACCAAATCTTTACCAACCCCATTTTTAATAATTATATACTCAATTCTATCTCACGCCTCTTTTTTAAAAACAATCTAAAAAATTCTTTGGTTCATTTTTCATCAAATCCTCGTTTTTTAGAAAATTAACCTTAGTTTTTCATCATTGTTATCAAAAGTGTCTCAAAGTTTTAACTCCTAACTCATCAAATTTTCCTCTTCTTTGTTTATTAAACTAGATTATTGTTTTCATCAAGTTTATCATCGTTTTCTTAGAAACTTAACTTTAGTTCTTTATCCTTATTTTGAAAAGTGCTTGAAATTTTCTAAATCATTTTTATCAAACTTTCTACATTCTTGTTTACTAAAGAAATTCAATTTATTAAATTTTCATGAAATCTCCCACATCCTACTTTTCATCAAATCTCCTTCATTGTTGTTTTTTAGAAACTAAACTTTAGCTTTTCATCCTCATTTTTCAATTTGTCTAAAAATATTTTTTACTCACTTTTCATAAAATTTCAAATTATTTTATTATACTTTTTTAAAAATCCATCCTTCTTTTATAGAAACTTAACTTTATTTCTTCGTCCTTATTTACTAACAAATTCAATTTTTTAAAATTTTCTCATATCTCCATCGTCCTCGTTTTTTCATCAAATTTCTCATACTCGTACATCCTCTTTTTAAAAATGGTCTAAAAATTCTTTAAACTCATTTTCATCAAATTATCTAATTCATTTTTTATTAAATTGACTTCGTCCTTATTTACTAAACAAAATCCATTTCTTAAATTTTCCTCAAATCTCCCTTGTCTTTGTTTTGAAACTTAAGCGCCTGTTCATTTTTATTAAAAATTTTAAAATAATTTTATTAACTCAATTTTCACCAAATCTTTACCAACCCCATTTTTAATAATTATATACTCAATTCTATCTCACGCCTCTTTTTTAAAAACAATCTAAAAAATTCTTTGGTTCATTTTTCATCAAATCCTCGTTTTTTAGAAAATTAACCTTAGTTTTTCATCATTGTTATCAAAAGTGTCTCAAAGTTTTAACTCCTAACTCATCAAATTTTCCTCTTCTTTGTTTATTAAACTAGATTATTGTTTTCATCAAGTTTATCATCGTTTTCTTAGAAACTTAACTTTAGTTCTTTATCCTTATTTTGAAAAGTGCTTGAAATTTTCTAAATCATTTTTATCAAACTTTCTACATTCTTGTTTACTAAAGAAATTCAATTTATTAAATTTTCATGAAATCTCCCACATCCTACTTTTCATCAAATCTCCTTCATTGTTGTTTTTTAGAAACTAAACTTTAGCTTTTCATCCTCATTTTTCAATTTGTCTAAAAATATTTTTTACTCACTTTTCATAAAATTTCAAATTATTTTATTATACTTTTTTAAAAATCCATCCTTCTTTTATAGAAACTTAACTTTATTTCTTCGTCCTTATTTACTAACAAATTCAATTTTTTAAAATTTTCTCATATCTCCATCGTCCTCGTTTTTTCATCAAATTTCTCATACTCGTACATCCTCTTTTTAAAAAATGGTCTAAAAATTCTTTAAACTCATTTTCATCAAATTATCTAATTCATTTTTTATTAAATTGACTTCATCCTTATTTACTAAACAAAATCCATTTCTTAAATTTTCCTCAAATCTCCCTTGTCTTTGTTTTGAAACTTAAGCGCCTGTTCATTTTTATTAAAAATTTTAAAATAATTTTATTAACTCAATTTTCACCAAATCTTTACCAACCCCATTTTTAATAATTATATACTCAATTCTATCTCACGCCTCTTTTTTAAAAACAATCTAAAAAATTCTTTGGTTCATTTTTCATCAAATCCTCGTTTTTTAGAAAATTAACCTTAGTTTTTCATCATTGTTATCAAAAGTGTCTCAAAGTTTTAACTCCTAACTCATCAAATTTTCCTCTTCTTTGTTTATTAAACTAAATTATAGTTTTCATCAAGTTTATCATCGTTTTCTTAGAAACTTAACTTTAGTTCTTTATCCTTATTTTGAAAAGTGCTTGAAATTTTCTAAATCATTTTTATCAAACTTTCTACATTCTTGTTTACTAAAGAAATTCAATTTATTAAATTTTCATGAAATCTCCCACATCCTACTTTTCATCAAATCTCCTTCATTGTTGTTTTTTAGAAACTAAACTTTAGCTTTTCATCCTCATTTTTCAATTTGTCTAAAAATATTTTTTACTCACTTTTCATAAAATTTCAAATTAGTTTATTATACTTTTCAACAAATCCATCCTACTTTTTTAGAAACTTAACTTTATTTCTTCGTCCTTATTTACTAAACAAAATCCATTTCTTAAATGTTCCTGAAATCTTCCTCATCCTCGTTTTTTCTTCAAATTTCTCATCCTCGTACATCCTCTTTTTAAAAAATGGTCTAAAAATTCTTTAAACTCATTTTCATCAAGTTATCTAATTCATTTTTTATTAAATTGACTTTGTCCTTATTTACTAAACAAAATCCATTTCTTAAATTTTCCTCAAATCTCCCTCGTCCCTGTTTTTCTTCAAATTTCTCATCCTCGTATATCCACTTTTTAAAAAACGGTCTAAAAATTCTTTTAACTCATTTTCATCAAATTTACATCATCCTCATTTAATAAACAAAACCTTTCTATTAAAATTTTCGTCAAATCTCCTTCCTCTTCTTTGTTTTAAAACTTTAGCGCCCTTGCGTTTCTATTCAAAATTTCAAAATAATTTTAGTAACTCAATTTTCACGAAATCTTTACCAACCCCATTTTTAATATTTCTATACTCAATTCTCTCTCATGCCTCTTTTTAAAAGGGCAAAATGCATGAAAATACAATTAACTTTGTCTTAATTGTCATTGTATACAACTAGCTTTAAATTCTTAAAAATAATACAACTAACTTTCAAAAAAATTTCATTGTATGCAAGCAACTTTTTTCCGTGTCTAGTCTTTAGCTACCATTGTATAAAATAAACTTTTTCATAATTTCCATAGTATACAACAACTTGCATACAATGAGATGATTATAAAGGTTGATTGTATTATTTTTAAAAAAATAAAGATGGCTGTATACAATAATAATTAAGACAAAGTTAATTGTATTTTCATGTAATTTACCCTTTTTAAAAACAGTTCAAAACGTTCTTTGCTTCATTTTTCATCAAATCCTCGTTTTTTAGAAAATTAACCTTAGTTTTCCATCATTGTTATCAAAAGTGTCTCAAATTTTTATCTCATATCGCATCAAATTTGCCTCTTCTTTGCTTATTAAACTATAATATAGTTTTCATCAAATCCATCATCTTTTTCTTAGAAACTAAACTTTAATTCTTTATCCTTATTTTGAAAAGTGTCTCGAAATTTTCTAAATCATTTTTATCAAACTTTCTACATTCTCATTTACTAAATAAATTTAATTTATTAAATTTTCATCAAATCTCCCTTATCCTCATTTTTTTGCAACTTATATTTTTCATCTTAATTTTAAAAATCATGTTCTAAATTGTCAGAAAATATTTTTAACTCACTTTTCATAAAATTCAAAATTATTTTATTATACTTCTCAACAAATCCATCCATTTTTTAGAAACTTAATGTTATTTCTTCATCCTCTTTTTCAAAAGTGTCTCGAAATTATCTACTTCATTTTTTATTAAATTTATTTCGTCCTTATTTACTAAAAAAATTCAATTTTTTAAATTTTCATCAAATCTCCCTCATCCTCGTTTTTTCTTTTTATTTCTCATTCTCATTTTTTTTCTTATTTCTCATCCTCGTACAGTTTCTTTTAAAAAAACGGTCTAAAAATTCTTTAAGTCATTTTCATAAAATTTACCTCACCCTTATTTATAAAACTAAACTAATATATTAAATATTTAATCAAATCTCCTTCATTGTTGTTTTTTAGAAACTAAACTTTAGCTTTTCATCCTAATTTTTATCCTCATTTTCCAAATTGTCTAAAAATATTTTTAACTCACTTTTTATAAAATTTCAAATTATTTTATTATACTTTTTTACAAATCCACCCTCCTTTTTTAGAAATTTAACTTTATTTCTTCGTCCTTATTTACTAAATAAAATCCATTTCTAAATTTTCCTCAAATTTCCCTCGTCCTCGATTTTTCTTCAAATTTCTTATCCTCGTACATACTCTTTTTAAAAAATGGTTTAAAAATTCTTTAAACTCATTTTTATCAAGTTATCTAATTCATTTTTTTATTAAATTGACTCCGTTCTTATTTACTAAACAAAATCAATTTCTCAAATCTCCCTCGTCCCTATTTTTCTTCAAATTTCTCATCCTCGTACACCCTCTTTATAAAAATCGGCCTAAAAGTTCTTTTAACTCATTTTTATCAAATTTACCTCATCCTCGTTTAATAAACAAAATCTTTGAATTAAAATTTTCGTCAAATCTCATTCCTCCTCTTTGTTTTGAAACTTTAGCGCCCTTGCATTTTTATTAAAAGTTTCAAAATAATTTTATTAACTCAATTTTCACGAAATCTTTACCAACCCCATTTTTAATAATTCTATACTCATACCTCTTTTTTAAAAAGTCTAAAAAGTTCTTTGCTTCATTTTTCATCAAATCCTCGTTTTTTAAAAAATTAACCTTAGTTTTTCATCATTATTATTAAAAACGTCTCAAATTTTTAACTCATATTGCATCAAATTTGCCTCTTCTTCGTTTATTAAACTATATTATAGTTTTCATCAAATCTATCATCGTTTTCTTTCAAATTTAACTTTTGTTCTTAATCCTTAGTTTGAAAAGTGTCTCGAAATATTCTAAATCATTTTTTATCAAGCTTTCCACATTCTCATAATCTCATATACTAAATAAATTCAATTTATTAAATTTTCATCAAATCTCCCTTATCCTCATTTTTTGCAAATTATATTTTTCATCTTAATTTTCATCCTCATGTTCTAAATTGTAAAAAAAATATTTTTAACTCACTTTTCATAATATTCAAAATTATTTTATTATATTTTTAACAAATCCATCCTCTTTTTTTAGAAACTTAATGTTATTTCTTCATCCTCTTTTTTCAAAAGTGTCTCGAAATTATCTACTTCATTTTTTATTAAATTTACTTCGTCCTTATTTACCAAACAAATTCATTTTTTAAATTTTCATCAAATCTCTCTCATCCTCGTTTTTTCTATTTATTTCTCATTCTCATTTTTTTTTATTTCTCATCCTCGTACATCTTCTTTTAAAAAAACGGTCTAAAAAATTCTTTAAAGTCATTTTCATCAAATTTACCTCACCCTTATTTATAAAACTAAACTAATATATTAAATATTTAATCAAATCTCCTTCATTGTTGTTTTTTAGAAACTAAACTTTAGCTTTTCATTCTACTTTTCATCCTCATTTTCCAAATTGTCTAAAAATATTTTTAACTCACTTTTCATAAAATTTCAAATTATTTTATTATACTTTTTTACAAATCCATCCTTCTTTTTTAGAAACTTAACTTTATTTCTTCGTCCTTATTTACTAAACAAATTCAATTTTTTAAATTTTTCTCAAATCTCCATCGTCCTCGTTTTTTCATCAAATTTCTCATACTCGTACATCCTCTTTTTAAAATATGGTCTAAAAATTCTTTAAACTCATTTTCATCAAATTATCTAATTCATTTTTTATTAAATTGACTTCGTCCTTATTTACTAAATAAAATCCATTTCTAAATTTTCCTCAAATTTTCTCGTCCCTGTTTTTCTTCAAATTTCTTATTCTCGTACATCCTCTTTTTAAAAAACGGTCTAAAAATTCTTTTAACTCATTTTCATCAATTTTACCTCATCCTCATTTAATAAACAAAATCTTTTTATTAAAATTTTCGTCAAATCTCCTTCCTCCTCTTTGTTTTGAAACTTTAGCGCCCTCGTGTTTTTATTCAAAATTTCAAAATAATTTTATTAACTCAATTTTCACGAAATCTTTACGAACCCCATTTTTAATAATTCTATACTCAATTCTCTCTCATTCCTCTTTTTTTTAAACAGTCTAAAAAGTTCTTTCTTTTATATTTCATCAAATCCTCGTTTTTTAGAAAATTAAACTTAGTTTTCATCATTGTTATCAAAAGTGTCTCAAATTTTTAACTCATATCATATCAAATTTGCCTTTTCTTCCTTTACGAAACTATATTACAGTTTTCATCAAATCTATCATCGTTTTCTTAAAAACTTAAATTTAGTTCTTTATCCTCTTATTTTGAAATGTGTCTCGAAATTTTCTAAATCATTTTTTTTATCAAACTTTCTACATTCTCATTTACTAAAGAAATTCAATTTATTAAATTTTCATCTAATCTCCTTTATCCTCATTTTTTTGCAACTGATATTTTTCATCTTACTTTTCATCCTCATGTTCTAAATTGTCAAAAAATATTTTTAACTCACTTTTCATAAAATTCAAAATTATTTTATTATACTTCTCAACAAATCCATCCTCTTTTTTAAGAAACTTAATGTTATTTCTTCATCCTTTTTTTCAAAAGTGTCTGGAAATTATCTACTTCATTTTTTATTAAATTTACTTCGTCCTTATTTACTAAACAAATTCAAATTTTTAAATTTTCATCAAATCTCCCTCATCCTCGTTTTTTCTTTTTATTTCTCATTCTTTTTTTTCTTATTTCTCATCCTCGTACATCTTTTAAAAAAATGGTCTAAAAATTCTTTAAAGTCATTTTCATAAAATTTACCTCACCCTTATTTATGAAACTAAACTAATATATTAAATATTTAATCACATCTCCTTCATTGTTGTTTTTTAGAAACTAAACTTTAGCTTTTCATCCTATTTTTCATGCTCATTTTCCAAATTGTTTAAAAATATTTTTAACTCACTTTTCATAAAATTTCAAATTATTTTATTTTACTTTTTTACAAATCCATCCTCCTTTTTTAGAAACTTAACTTTATTTCTTCGTCCTTATTTACTAAACAAATTCAATTTTTAAAATTTTTCTCAAATCTCTATCGTCCTCGTTTTTTATCAAATTTCTCATACTCGTACATCATCCTTTAAAAAAAATGGTCTAAAAATTCTTTAAACTCATTTTCATCAAATTATCTAATTCATTTTTTATTAAATCGACTTCGTCCTTATTTACTAAATAAAATCCATTTCTAAATTTTCCTCGTCCTCGTTTTTTCTTCAAATTTCTCATCCTCGTACATACTTTTTTTAAAAAACGGTATAAAATTCTTTAAACTCATTTTCATCAAGTTATCTAATTCATTTTTAATAAATTGGGGTCCTTATTTACTAAACAAAATCCATTTCTTAAATTTTCCTCAAATCTCCCTCGTCCTTGTTTTTCTTCAAATTTCTTATCCTCGTACATCTTAATTAAACTTAGTTTTTCATCATTGTTATCAAAAGTGTCTCAAACTTTTAACTCATATCGCATCAAATTTGCCTCTTCTTCGTTTATTAAACTATATTATAGTTTTCATCAAAGCTATCATCGTTTTGTTAGAAACTTAACTTTAGTTCTTTATCCTTATTTTGAAAAGTATCTCGAAATTTTCTAAATCGTTTTTTATCAAACTTTCTACATTCTCATTTACTAAATAAATTCAATTTATTAAATTTTCATCAAATCTCCCTTTATCCTCATTTTTTTGCAACTTATATTTTTCATCTTACTTTTCATCCTCATGTTCTAAATTGTGAAAAAAATATTTTTAACTCACTTTTCATAAAATTCAAAATTCTTTTATTATACTTCTCAACAAATCCATCCTTTTTTTAGAAACTTAATGTTATTTATTCATCATCTTTTTCAAAATTGTCCCGAAATTATCTACTTCATTTTTTATTAAATTTACTTCGTCCTTATTTACTAAACAAATTCAAATTTTTAAATTTTCATCAAATCTCCCACATCCTCGTTTTTTCTTTTTATTTCACATTCTTATTTTTTTCTTATTTCTCATCCTCGTACATCTTCTTTTAAAAAACGGTCTAAAAATTCTTTAAAGTCATTTTCATAAAATTTACCTCACCCTTATTTATAAAACTAAACTAATATATTATATATTTTTAATCAAATCTCCTTCATTGTTGTTTTTTAGAAACTAAACATTAGCTTTTCATCCTACTTTCCATCCTCATTTTTCAAATTGTCTAAAAAAATTTTTAACTCACTTTTCATAAAATTTCAAATTTTTTTATTATACTTTTTTACAAATCCATCCTCCTTTTTTAGAAACTTAACTTTATTTCTTCGTCCTTATTTACTAACAAATTCAATTTTTAAAATTTTTCTCATATCTCCATCGTCCTCGTTTTTTCATCAAATTTCTCATACTCGTACATCCTCTTTTTAAAATATGGTCTAAAAATTCTTTAAACTCATTTTCATCAAATTATCTAATTCATTTTTTTATTAAATTGACTTCGTTCTTATTTACTAAATAAAATCCATTTCTAAATTTTCCTCAAATTTCCTCGTCCTTGTTTTTTTTCTTCAAATTTCTCATCGTCGTACATCCTCTTTATAAAAAACGGTCTAAAAGTTCTTTTAACTCATTATAATCAAATTTACCTCATCCACATTTAATAAAGAAAATCTTTCTATTAAAATTTTCGTCAAATCTCCTTCCTCTTTGTTTTGAAACTTTAGCGCCCTCGCGTTTTTATTAAAAATTTCAAAATAATTTTATTAACTCAATTTTCACGAAATCTTTACCAACCCCATTTTTAATAATTCTATACTCAATTCTCTCTCACATCTCTTTTTTAAAAACAGTCTAAAAAGTTCTTTGCTTCATTTTTCATTAAATAATCGTTTTTTAGAAAATTAAACTTAGTTTTTCATCATTGTTATTAAAAATGTCTCAAATTTTAACTCATATCGCATCAAATTTGCCTCTTCTTCATTTATTAAACTATATTATAGTTTTTACCAAATCTATCATCGTTCTCTTTCAAACTTAACTTTTGTTCTTTATCCTTATTTTGAAAAGGGGTAAATTACACGAAAATACAATGAACTTTGTTTTAATTATCATTGTATACAACCAACTTTATTTTTTTTAAAACAATACAATCAACTTTTATAATCTTCCCATTGTATGCAATTTATTATATACAATGGAAATTAAGAAAAAGTTTATTATATACAATGATAGCTAAAGACTAGACACAAAAAAAGTAATTTGCATACAATGAATTTTTTTTAAAAGTTAGTTGTATTATTTTTAAGAATTTAAAGTTAGTTGTATACAATGACAATTAAAACAAAGTTAATTGTATTTTCATGCATTTTGCCTTTTTGAAAAGTGTCTCGAAATTTTCTAAATCATTGTTTTATCAAACTAAATAAATTCAATTTATTAAATTTTCATCAAATCTCCCTTATCCTCACTTATTGCAACTTATATTTTTCATCTTACTTTTCATCCTCATGCTCTAAATTCTCAAAAAATATTTTCAACTCACTTTTCATAATATTCAAAATTATTTTATTATACTTCTTAACAAATTCATCATCTTTTTTTAGAAACTTAATGTTATTTCTTCATCCTCTCTTTCAAAAGTGTCTCGAAATTATCTACTTCATTTTATATTAAATTTACTTCGTCCTTAATTACTAAACAAATTCATTTTTTAAATTTTCATCAAATCTCCCTCATCCTCACTTTTTGCAACTTATATTTTTCATCTTACTTTTCATCCTCATGTTCTAAATTCTCAAAAAAATATTTTCAACTCATTTTTCATAATATTCAAAATTATTTTATTATACTTCTTAACAAATTCATCCTCTTTTTTTAGAAACTTAATGTTATTTCTTCATCCTCTCTTTCAAAAGTGTCTCGAAATTATCTACTTCATTTTATATTAAATTTACTTCGTCCTTAATTACTAAACAAATTCATTTTTTAAATTTTCATCAAATCTCCCTCATCCTCGTTTTTTCTTTTTATTTCTCATTCTTATTTTTTTTCTTATTTCTCATCCTCCTACATCTTCTTTTAAAAAAACGGTCTAAAAATTCTTTAAAGTCATTTTCATCAAATTTACCTCACCCTTATTTATAAAACTGAACTAATATATTAAATATTTAATCAAATCTCCTTCATTGTTGTTTTTTAGAAACTAAACTTTAGCTTTTTATCCTACTTTTCATCCTCATTTTTCAAATTGTCTAATAATATTTTTAAGTCACTTTTCATAAAATTTCAAATTATTTTATTATACTTTTTTACAAATCCATCCTTCTTTTTTGAAACTTAACTTTATTTCTTCGTCCTTATTTATTAAACAAATTCAATTTTTTAAATTTTTCTCAAATCTCCATCGTCCTCGTTTTTTCATCAAATTTCTCATACTCGTACATCCTCTTTTTAAAAAATGGTCTAAAAATTCTTTAAACTCATTTTCATCAAATTATCTAATTCATTTTTTATTAAATTGACTTTGTCCTTATTTACTAAATAAAATCCATTTCTAAATTTTCCTCAAATTTCCGTTGTCCTCGATTTTTCTTCAAATTTCTCATCCTCATACATACTCTTTTTAAAAAATGATTTAGAAATTCTTTAAACTCATTTTGATCAAGTTATCTAATTCATTTTTTATTAAATTAACTTCGTCCTTATTTACTAAACAAAATCTATTTCTCAAATCTCCCTTGTCCCTATGTTTGTTCAAATTTCTCATCCTCGTACATCCTCTTTTTAAAAGACGGTCTAAAAATTCTTTTAACTCATTTTCATCAATTTTACCTCATCCTCATTTAATAAACAAAATCTTTTTATTAAAATTTTCGTCAAATCTCCTTCCTCCTCTTTGTTTTTAAACTTTAGCGCCCTCGCGTTTTTATTCAAAATTTCAAAATAGTTTTATTAATTCAATTTTCACGAAACTTTACCATCCCCATTTTTAATAATTCTATACTCAATTCTCTCTAATTCCTCTTTTTTAAAAACAGTCTAAAAGGTTCTTTCCTTCATATTTCATCAAATCCTTGTTTTTTAGAAAATTAAACTTAGTTTTTCATCATTGTTATCAAAAGTGTCTCAAATTTTTAACTCATATCGCATCAAAATTGCCTCTTCTTTGCTTATTAAACTATAATATAGTTTTCATCAAATCCATCATTGTTTTCTTAGAAACTAAACTTTAGTTCTTTATCCTTATTTTGAAAAGTGTCTCGAAATTTTCTAAATCATTTTTTATCAACCTTTCTACATTCTCATTTACTAAATAAATTCAATTTATTAAATTTTCATCAAATCTCCCTTATCCTCATTTTTTTACAACTTATATTTTTCATCTTAATTTTAAAAATCATGTTCTAAATTGTCAAAAAATATTTTTAACTCACTTTTCATAAAATTTAAAATTATTTTATTATACTTCTCAACAAATCCATCCACTTTTTTAGAAACTTAATGTTATTTCTTCATCCTCTTTTTCAAAAGTGTCTCGAAATTATCTACTTCATTTTTTATTAAATTTATTTCGTCCTTATTTATTAAAATAATTCAATTTTTTAAATTTTCATCAAATCTCCCTCATCCTCGTTTTTTCTTTTTATTTCTCATTCTCATTATTTTTCTTATTTCTCATCCTCGTACATCTTCTTTTAAAAAAACGGTCTAAAAATTCTTTAAAGTCATTTTCATAAAATTTACCTCACCCTTATTTATGAAACTAAACTAATATATTAAATATTTAATCAAATCTCCTTCATTGTTGTTTTTTAGAAACTAAACA
Organism: Dittrichia graveolens; assembly: GCA_038502395.1. Classification (NCBI taxonomy): domain Eukaryota; kingdom Viridiplantae; phylum Streptophyta; class Magnoliopsida; order Asterales; family Asteraceae; genus Dittrichia; species Dittrichia graveolens. The sequence continues at coordinate 114,080,235 of JARJIL010000001.1, read as the reverse complement.
TTAACTTTTCATCCTACTTTTCATCCTCATTTTCCAAATTGTCTAAAAATATTTTTAACTCACTTTTCATAAAATTTCAAATTCTTTTATTATACTTTTTTACAAATCTATCCTCCTTTTTTAGAAACTTAACTTTATTTCTTCGTTCTTATTTACTAAACAAATTGAATTTTTTAATTTTTTCTTAAATCTCCATCGTCCTCGTTTTTTCATCAAATTTCTCATACTCGTACATCCTCCTTTAAAAAAATGGTCTAAAAATTCTTTAAACTCATTTTCATCAAATTATCTAATTCATTTTTTATTAAATTGACTTCGTCCTTATTTACTAAATAAAATCCATTTCTAAATTTTCCTCAAATTTTCTCGTCCCTGTTTTTCTTCAAATTTCTTATTCTCGTACATCCTCTTTTTAAAAAACTGTCTAAAAGTTCTTTTAACTCATTTTCATCAAATTTACCTCATCCTCGTTTAATAAACAAAATCTTTCTATTAAAATTTTCGTCAAATCTCCTTCCTCCTCTTTGTTTTGAAACTTTAGCGCCCTCACGTTTTTATTAAAAATTTCAAAATAATTTTATTAACTCAATTTTCACGAAATCTTTACCAACCCCATTTTTAATAATTCTATACTCAATTCTCTCTCATTTCTCTTTTTTAAAAATAGTCTAAAAAGTTCTTTGCTTCATTTTTCATCAAATCCTCGTTTTTAGAAAATTATACTTAGTTTTTCATCATTGTTATCAAAAGTGTCTCAAACTTTTAACTCATATCGCATCGAATTTGCCTCTTCTTCGTTTATTAAACTATATTATAGTTTTTATCAAATCTATCACCGTTTTCTTAGAAACTTAACTTTAGTTCTTTATCCTTATTTTGAAAAAGGGTAAATTGCATGAAAATACAATGAACTTTTTCTTAATTATTATTGTATACAACCAACTTTTATTTTTTAAAAATAATACAATCAACTTTTATAATACTCCCATTGTATGCAAGTTATTGTATACAATGAAAATTATGAAAAAGTTTATTATCTACAATAGTAGCTAAAGACTAGATACAAAAAAAGTTGTTTACATACAATGAATTTTTTTTGAAACTTAGTTGTATTATTTTTAATAATTTAAAGTTAGTTGTATACAATGACAATTAAGACAAAGTTAATTATATTTTCATGCATTTTGCCTTTTTGAAAAGTGTCTCAAAATTTTCTAAATCATTTTTTATCAAACTTTCTACATTTTCATTTACTAAATAAATTCAATTTATTAAATTTTCATCAAATCTCCCTTATCCTCATTTTTTTGCAACTTATATTTTTCATCCTCATGTTCTAAATTCTCAAAAAAATATTTTTAACTCACTTTTCATAATATTCAAATTTACTTTATTATACTTCTTAACAAATCCATCCTCTTTTTAGAAACTTAATGTTAATTCTTCATCCTCTTTTTCAAAAGTGCGTCAAAATTATCAACTTCATTTTTTATTAAATTTACTTCGTGCTTATTTACAAAACAAATTCATTTTTTTAAAATTTTCATAAAATCCCCTTTATCCTCGTTTTTTCTTTTTATTTCTCATTCTCAATTTTTTTTCTTATTTCTCACCCTCGTACATCTTTTAAAAAAACGGTCTAAAAGTTTTTTAACGTCATTTTTATCTAATTTACCTCACCCTTATTTATAAAACTAAACTAATATATTAAATATTTAATCAAATCTCCTTCATTATTGTTTTTTAGAAACTAAACTTTAGCTTTTCATCCTCATTTTCCAAATTGTCTAAAAATATTTTTAACTCACTTTTCATAAAATTTCAAATTATTTTATTATACTTTTTTAAAAATCCATCCTTCTTTTATAGAAACTTAACTTTATTTCTTCGTCCTTATTTACTAAACAAATTCAATTTTTTAAATTTTTCTCAAATCTCCATCGTCCTCGTTTTTTCATCAAATTTCTCATACTCGTACATCCTCCTTTTAAAAAATGGTCTAAAAATTCTTTAAACTCATTTTCATAAAATTATCTAATTCATTTTTTATTAAATTGTCTTCGTCCTTATTTACTAAATAAAATCCATTTCTAAATTTTCCTAAATTTTCCTCATCCTCGTTTTTTCTTCAAATTTCTCATCCTCGTACATCCTCTTTTTAAAAAACGCTATAAAAATTCTTTAAACTCATTTTCATCAAGTTATCTAATTCAATTTTTAATAAATTGACATCGTCCTGATTTACTAAACAAATTCCATTTCTTAAATTTTCCTCATATCTCCCTCGTCCTTGTTTTTCTTCAAATTTCTTATCCTCGTACATCCTCTTTATAAAAAACGGTCTAAAAGTTCTTTTAACTCATTTTTATCAAATTTACCTCATCCTCATTTAATAAACAAAATCTTTCTATTAAAATTTTCGTCAAATCTCCTTCCTCCTCTTTGTTTTGAAACTTTAGCGCCCTCGCGTTTTTATTAAAAATTTCAAAATAATTTTATTAACTCAATTTTCACGAAATATTTACCAACCCCATTTTTAATAATTCTATACTCAATTATCTCTCATTCCTCTTTTTTAAATTTAGTTTTTCATCAAATCCTTGTTTTTCATCAAATCCCCATTTTTCATCAAATCCTCGTTTTTTAGAAAATTAAACTTAGTTTTTCATCATTGTTATCAAAATTGTCTCAAACTTTTAACTCATATCGCATCGAATTTGCCTCTTTTTCGTTTATTAAACTATATTATAGTTTTCATTAAATGTATCATCGTTTTCTTAGAAAATTAACTTTAGTTCTTTATCCTTATTTTGAAAAGTGTCTCGAAAATTTCTAAATCATTTTTTATCAAACTTTCTACATTCTCATTTACTAAAGAAATTCATTTTATTAAATTTTCAGCAAATCTCGCTTATTCTCATTTTTTTGCAACTTATATTTTTCATCCTCGTGTTTTAAATTCTCAAAAAATATTTTTAACTCACATTTCATAAAATTCAAAATTATTTTATTATACTTCTCAACAAATCCATCCTTTTTTTAGAAACTGAATGTTATTTCTCCATCATTTTTTTTCAAAAGTGTCTAGAAATTATCTACTTCATTTTTTATTAAATTTACTTCATCCATATTTACTAAACAAATTCAAATTTTTAAATTTTCATCAAATCTCAATCATCCTCGGTTTTTCTTTTTATTTCTCATTCTCATTTTTTTTCTTATTTCTCATACTCGTACATCTTCTTTTATAAAAAGTTCTAAAAATTCTTTAAAGTCATTTTCATAAAATTTACCTCACCCTTATTTATAAAACTAAACTAATATATTAAATATTTTATCAAATCTCCTTCATTGTTATTTTTTAGAAACTAAACTTTAGCTTTTCATCCTCATTTCCCAAATTGTCTAAAAATATTTTTAACTCACTTTTCATAAAATTTCAAATTATTTTATTATACCTTTTTACAAATCCATCCTCTTTCTTAGAAACTTAACTTTATTTCTTCGTCCTTATTTACTAAACAAATTCAATTTTTTAAATTTTTCTTAAATCTCCATCGTCCTCGTTTTTTCATCCTTATTTACTAAATAAAATCCATTTCTAAATTTTCCTCTAATTTCGCTCGTCCTCGATTTTTCTTTAAATTTCTCATCCTCGTACATACTCTTTTTAAAAAACGGTTAAAATTCTTTAAACTCATTCTTATCAAGTTATCTAATTCATTTTTTATTAAATTGACTACGTCCTTATTTTCTAAACAAAATCCATTTCTCAAATCTCCCTCGTCCCTATTTTTCACGAAATCTTTACCAACCCCATTTTTAATAATTCTATACTCAGTTCTTTCTCCCTTTTTTTTAAAAACAGTCTAAAAAGTTCTTTGCTTCATTTTTCATCAAATCCTCGTTTTTTAGAAAATTAAACTTAGTTTTTCATAATTGTTATCAAAAGTGTCTCAAACTTTTTACTCATATCGTATCGAATTTGCCTCTTCTTCGTTTATTAAACTATATTATAGTTTTCTTTCAAATTTAACTTTAGTTTTTTATCCTTATTTTGAAAACTGTCTCAAAATTTTCTAAATCATTTTTTATCAAACTATTAAATTTTCATCAAATCTCCGTTATCCTCATTTTTTTGCAACTGATATTTTTCATCTTACTTTTCGTCCTCATGTTCTAAATTGTCAAAAAATATTTTTAACTCACTTTTCATAAAATTCAAAATTATTTTATTATACTTCTCAACAAATCCATCCTCTTTTTTTAGAAAATTAATGTTATTTCTTCATCCTCTTTTTCAAAAGTGTCTCGAAATTATCTACTTCATTTTTTATTAAATTTACTTCGTCCTTATTTACTAAACAAATTCAAATTTTTAAATTTTTATCAAATCTCACTCATCCTCGTTTTTTCTTTTTATTTCTCATTCTCCTTTTTTTTCTTATATCTCATACTCCTTTTTTTTCTTATTTCTCATACTCGTACATCTTCTTTTAAAAAAAGGTCTAAAAATTCTTTAAAGTCATTTTCATAAAATTTAACTCACCCTCATTTATAAAACTGAACTTATATATTAAATATATAATCAAATCTCCTTCATTGTTGTTTTTTAGAAATTAAACTTTAGCTTTTCATCCCAATTTTCCAAATTCTCTAAAACTATTTTTAACTCACTTTTCATAAAATTTCAAGTTATTTTATTATACTTTTTAACAAATCCATCCTCCTTTTTTAGAAACTTAACTTTGATGTATTTTAGAATACGTAAAGCAGCATCCCAATGAGTGTCACATGGAGAATTCAAGAACTGGCCGACTATACTCACAGCAAAGGAGATATCCATCCTAGTTACTGTCAGATTATTGAGCCGGCTAACCAATCTTCGATATTTCCCTTGATCTTCTAAAAGCTCCCCGTAGAAGCTTAACATTAGGAACCATTAGGGACTCGACTAGTTTACAATTTGTCGGATGAGCTTCTTCCAAAATGTCTAGAGCATACTTTCTTTAGGATATTGCAATTCCATCTTTGGATTTTGCAACTTCAATACCTAGGAAGTACAGGTTGTGGGAGATTATTTTAGGCCATAAAGAGATTTTCAAAGCTGACAAACCAATCCCGACCCCCATATAAGTCTCTTCCTACAGATAGCCATAAAGGAAAGCATTTTTGATGTCCAATTAGTGAAAAGGCCAATCACGAATAGGACCCATGGATAAGAGATTGCAAATACTAGTCATCTTGGCCATCGGGAAGAAAGTCACTATAATCTAGGCCAAAGATTTGTGTATATCCTTTTGCCACCAGACGTGCTTTTAGACGATCAAGTTTACCATCCGGTCCAACCTTGGGAGTGAATATCCAACATCCAAACTTTGTTTTTCCGGGTGGTAAAGAAATAACTCCTAAGTTCCATTCGTGTGTAAGGCAGTCATTTCGTCCACCATTGCCCTATGCCAACCTGGATGCAATAAAGCCTCTCCTACACATTTAGGAATAGAAACAGAGGCAAGACTTGCAACATATGCAGAATGTGTGGGTGATAAACGATCATAGTAAACATAATTGTATATAGGATCGGGATTTGTAGTAGAAAGTTTACCTTTACGATAAGCAATTAGGATATGTCAACAGAACCGTAGCCGGAGGATCAACCGGTGAAGGAGATGAGTCACAAGTATTATGGTTAGGTGGATCAGTACACGGATTCTCTGTACTAGGAACAATGGGATGAGGATGGTGCTTAATAGGATTTTAAGGGAGGATCAGCACGAGGATTTTGATTGTTCTCATTAGAAGGAGGAGAGAAGACTGGGAGAGGAAGGACGTGATGAAGATCTACAGAGTCCTGGTGATTAGAGAAATAAAGTTGATGATCAAAGAAGGTTACACCGGCAACCATGAAATATTTGTTAAGACCGGGAGAGTAACACTTGTAGCCTTTTTGAAATCGAGAGTAACCTACGAAGACACATTTGAGTGCTTTAGGAGCTAGCTTATCTCAACCGGGATCCAGGCAATGACCAAAACATATAGAACCGATTGGATAGAGAGGAAGGTGACAAGGAGTTTGATTGGGAAACAAAACAGAGAATGGAGTCTGATTTTCTAAAATTGATGAAGGCATACGATTAATGAGATAGCATGTAGTTAGAACCAATCTGCCCAAAACCTTAATGGAAGTTTGGTGTGGAGGAGTAAAGTGCGGGTCATTTCAATTAAATGATGATTCTTTCTTGCAGCAACACCATTTTGCTATGGGGTTCTAGCACATGAGGATTCATGCAACATGCCTTAAGAATCCATAAAACAAGTGAAAGGCGTTGAAAAATACGCGAGGGCATTGTCACTTCTCAGAGTACGAATAGTCACACCAAATTGAGTTTTTATTTTAGCATAGAAATCTTAAAAGATTGCAAACAAGTCAGAACGTTGTTTCATTAAGAAAACCTAAGCAGAACGAGAATAATCATGAATAAATGTAACAAAATACCGAAAACCCAACGTAGAATAGACTCGACTAGGACCCACACATTTGTGTGTACAAGAAAGAAAGGAGAATCGACCCTATTATTAATACGTTTAGGGAAGACATCACGGGTGTGTTTCCCTAACTGACATGACTCACACTCTAAAGAAGACAAAGTGGATAAACTGGGAGCTATCTTCTTCATCTTTGACAGAGATGGATGTCCATAAAGAGGTGATGGAGATAGTGTGATAATGTTGTACTGGCTGCAATGGAAAGGTTAGACCCGCCTATGTGATAATGTCCTTGTGACTCATGCCCCTCGCCGATCATCCGTCGTGTGCTTGGGTCTGTAAGAAGACAAAATCGGGTGTAAAATTATTAAACAAGAGTGATTCTTAGTCAAGTGACTAACAAAAAGTAAACTAAAAGCACTTTTAGGAACATATAAAACAAAGCCTAAGGATAAAGATGACATAGGTTGGGTTTTGCCAATCCCATGAACTGCAGTTTTGTTTAGATTATCTGAGTATGTGAGACTAGAGAAGAGATCTTTGTTACCACACAAATGATCGGTAGCACCAGAGTCAACAATCCATGGACCTATAGGTTGGCCTTGAGTAACACAAGGAAAATGATTACTAGAGCGACCTGTTGTAGTTGGAACAGCACGTTGGGCTGACTGATACTTTTGAAAAGCACCATATTCACTTGCTGTCATATGCATAGCCTGGGTTTCGGATGTAGCGAACTTGAACTAGTGTCAAAGGCATGAATTGATCCAGAAGGCTGAGCTAATCGAAAAGGTGGGGCTGCAGGTCTGCCATGTTTCTTCCGACACTTACTTTCATTATGCCCTAGTTTTCAACAAAATTCACAGTAAGGACGCTACTTGTTTGTTCCTTTCTTGGTGCCAGCAGCGAAGGCAAAGGTAGATGGAGTTGGAGCTGTAGAACTTGGGTTTGCACCATTAGTACTCGTTATATTCAGAATCTCCTAAAAGTATCTTTCATAGTAGGAGCACTAGAGGAGACTCATACTCTATATCCTAAAAGTATCTTTCATTGTAATATGGTTCTTCGAAGTTTAACTTTTTCATTCATATGAATAAGCTATTAAGTACAAACTTTATGGTCACTTAGATCATTTGCATAGTTAGTGCTTACAAATTTTTGATCACTAAGATCTAATTACAACTTTGGGTCACTTGTACCTATTTATATAGAACTAAGTGATTTAGCATCATATTCAGGATGATTAAGTTCTCAAACAACTATTTCTTTGTTGATGCTATCAATAATTTGTTCATAGTTAGGAAGACACTGCAATTGTTGCCTTCTTGATCTCAGATCTCTCTTTATTGAGTTTATATCTGTAGTAGTTATTGTACTCTAAGTTCTTATATATCATCCTCATAGACAAAAGTTGATGTACTGACAGGATTAGAACATTACACACCACCTTTATCAAGGAACATGAATATCTCAATAGGATTGTCAATGTAGGTGTTTTCCTTGAATTTCGCAACTAAGAGAATCATCATGTTTCCTCAGCCCTACTTGTAACACCATTTTCTTACAAACAAATACTTAAAAATTTTATAACATAATAAAATCATTGATACGAAATGTAACATCTTAGGCAAATACCACATAAACTCTATACTATTGATTACACATACAATCATCAACCTATAAGCATTTGGCCCCGTCTTCATCACCAACAGAACCCACACCCATTGGTCCATTCCCTCCATCAAAAAGCTAGAAAACAATACCATAGGGGTGTAGAAAACTTACCTTATTGTCGATTGATGAATTTATCATGATATTATCACTGCTTGACAACTAATTGCCCGGACTGCCACATGATCATCTCCTCTCATTCAGTGCTTTTCTTTGGCAGATAGTGGTGGTGGTGGTGGTAGTGGTAGTAGTAGTAGTACAAAAACAATAATCCTTTTGTAAAAATTAAAATCTTTAATTAAAAGAAATCGGGGCATTACATGTTGGAGGAAAGGGTTTGATACAGGGTTAAATAGGATTTAGAGTAACAATAATAACTTGGATAATTTCGTGGATCGTGTTCAATACACTTTCCGTAATTTTTAATTCGACCCTTTTGCCTAGGGTATCACGAATTAAGATACAGGATAATTCAAAAAACTTGATTTGATTTATAGGCTTTATTCAAATCCAAACACAGAATATCTTTGCTTTATCTTTCGTTTATCACAGACTATTTCGACAGAATAACGACTTGTAATACTAATCGTATATTCTTCTCTCGTATATCATTTGTATACTTCACGTTTTTCGTATTTCGTCTGTGAAACACCAAGGCCGAAATGGCTTTTATATAGGCCACGCATAAGGTGGATACAGGCGGTTATGCCGGCGGCGGTTATTTCATATATAAATATATAAATAATTTTTGCTACGGGGCGCTGCCCCGCACCCCACCCGCTAACCGGGCAGTGGGACCCCCACCAGGGGCGATGCCCCTTGGAACCCCTCCAGGGGCCAACCCCCAGACCGTATTCACGATACCAACTTAGTTTATTTGAATGTGCACTCCGCACCTCCAAATCCGAATTATAACTAAGTCTATAATCGGCTAGTATCAAGTTAATCCCGATTATACTAAATGGCTTGATGACACTAAATTCACCAACATTACACGTTCTTTCCCGCTTTATAAAATGTGAATAGGAGAAGACTTGCTTCATCAACTGGAATGAACTTCAGATCTTTAGCTCTGGCCATTAACTTCATCAGCTCATCTTCTACAGCATTTCTAATATGAGTTTTCTTCGTATCTTTGATCAACATAGCAATCTTCTTCCATTCATTGAAACCCATTCTATGAATGTATCTCAGATCAAGACTAATAGATGTTTTCTTGTCAAAAGTGAAGTTAACATTATCACTCCTTTCATCCTTCTCAAACTCAGCTTGATGATCTCCTCATCATAATATCTTATGGTAAAACAATCCCCCTGAGATCATTATCAGCTGATTGGTTCAGCTCTTGGGCCTTTGTATTCAGCTTCAAGCTTTGTCTTCTCTTGTTCCCTGGCCCTTTCAAACTTTCTTCTTCTGAGCTCACTGAGAATAATGCCAAGCTGATCTGCTTCATCTTTCTCTACCAGGTCCATGGCTTGAGCCGTGGCCTTATCAGCTGTAGATTCATGGAATTCAGTATCAGAGCCCTTAAACTGATCAAGGTTTTTCTCTTCACTGTCTTAAATAATCGGTTTCCTTCTCTTTGCTTCAGGATTGGTTTGTTTGACCTTGGGTTTCATTGGTCTTTTACCCTTGGCCTTTTCTTTCAATTTTGCCTCTGCCCCAGCTTCCTTTTCTGTTTCCTCTTCTTTCTGTTCATCCCCCTCAACTTGATATTTCTCTCCTACTAATGAGTTCCAGCCTTCTCCCCCGTTTAGCATCATCAATAGGGTTTGAGGGTTGAATCTGTGCACTGTTAAGGGAGGCTTTTAATTCTTTAATTTCTGCCATTAGATTATTCGAGTTTCTGCAAAGTTATCAATCTTTTGCAGTATTTTTCTCTTGTTCTTGACGACTCTGAGATGCGTGAAGCCTTTCTCTAATCATCAGAATATTAGTTTTTTTAATTTCTGCCATTATTGTAAGTTTCATTGATTTAAGTCTTTTATTAGAACTAAACGTAGTCCTGATTTAGGAACTAACAATGAATAATATTCCAACAGGTATTGTTTTGTTCTATAGTATATGTAAAAATCCCAATTCCACTCCATAATTCACAAAGAAGAAGAAATAAAAAAATCTCCAATTCCCATGGCAAAAATTCAGCCCATATAAACTTTATAAAAATCAAAAGATGAACAAGACGTGAGTGATATCCTACGGATAAAACTAGTTAAACTAGTCTGACCCATAAAGAAAGTAAACATATCTTCACTGTTTATATGTCTATTTCCATATGATAAATTTCTTCACCATCTTCAACCTTGCGCTTCATAGCATCATCATCTCTGTGGTGAAGCTGAAATCTCATTTGTTTCTGTTGATTCCTGAATAAGATCCAACCTAATGCTCCTATGAAACGAAACACCATATGATGATTTCGCTATAGAGGTGATGATGTTAAGAAGGGCAAGGTCGGATCGTTGGATGATTTAGGTCGGATCTGTAGAATTTCACTACAGAGATGCATATGTTGATTTACCGGATGGCTTCTACTTTCATAGGAGCATTAGGTCGGATCTTATTCAGATTTCATAGAAACTAGAGAGGTTTCATTACAGAAATGATGATGCTATGAAAGGCAAGGTTGAAAATGGTGAAGAAATTTAGCATATGGAAACAGACATATATAACAGCAGTGAAGGTATGTTTACTTTCTTTATGGGTCAGAATAGTTTAACTAGTTTTATCAGGGGGATATCACTCACATTTTGTTCACTATTTGATTTTTATATAGTTTATTATGGGCTAACTTTTTCCCACGGGAAATGGAGCTTTTATTTCTTCTTCTTTGTGACATGTGGAGTTGGGATTTTTACATACAGTTAGAACAGAACAAGACCTGTTGGAATATTAGTTACAGTTAGTTCCTAAATAAGGACTAACTTTGGTTCTAAAAATAGGAGCATTATGTCAAAATCTCATTGTGACCAACACAATTGGGTCATGTTCATTTCTTGCCATTCTTTTGCTTGATGGGTTCATCTTGTTTTGAGGTAAACATAAATATTTAGACATAATTAAAGACTACTGGGTCGAGGATTTGCTGCAGCGACCTACCCTTGGAACTCATTGCCTGAAATATATTAATTTCATTATCTCAATTTGTGACCTCAGATGATATAAAAAAACTAGTGGGCTCTGGGATACCGGCTTTCACCACCTTATGTAGGGGCAAAATGGTATGGCTGTAAATGAATTCTTTGGAAAGAGTTGTAGACATCATTTAATTCCTTATTTAAGAAAGAGTTATGATTTATATCATTTAAAGGAAATTTACCACAAACAACAAGTATGATACAAAAACTTCACATTTCTTGGTTAAAAGTTTTGGTAATATCCAAGTACCTATTTTGCATTTCAAGACTTCGTATCCTCCTCCGAGAAAACTGTATCACGTCTCTAAAAATTATTAAACTCTTTGGAGCAAGCAGTATTTACTGGCTTGGCACACAGTAATAAAGATAACCTAAAAATTCCCTGCTATGGATTTTCAACATCCCATACAGTTTTGTGCTTTGAGTATTTAAATTGCAATTGCTTTTCTTCTGGTAGAAGTTGAGTTTTGTTCATTAATTTATCCATTCAAGTAAGTCAGCTGAATTAATTAAAATGTATTAGTATTTACCATTAAAATGTGGGTATCTTTTTGAGATTGTGTGATGATTTGTGCACAACTTTTTGTCATACACAAGAAAAAGAAGTTGTTTGAACCATTATACTCATGAATTTATGGATGAGATTAATAGTTAGTGGGTTGATAGGGACAAAAAGGTCCTAATTATTGTGTATAACAAAAAATTACTATGCACAAATCATCACCCTTTGAGATTGCACTTTTTGACATAGAGTTCTCAGTCACACATAAGGAACTGAATCTCAAGCAAGTTTACGCATTTGTGATTAAAGAATGATTTTGGTTCAACTTGTTTCCGGTTTGAACTTCAAAATTCTCTACTAAACAAACCTAAATGAAGATAACATTTCACTTTGACATTTTAGCAAACACCTAATCTGCATGTACAACTATCAATAAGAACATTGGTAAGATCACTCAAGAATTGCAAGAAACTAGATGAGAAATCAATAAACCTTTTAAACAATTGGAGCAAACACATATTAATTGCACTCTGATATAAAGAAAGAGATTATGAGAAATCAAGAAACAACTTACCTGAGATTGGAAAAATTAAAAGAAACAACGATGTTGATTCAGGCTCTAGCTTGTCGATGAAATTGCAGAAAGATATGCGGCAAAAATAAAAGGATCGTGTGTGGTTAGTTCAAGGGTATTTTGGTATATTTCTATCTTTTATCTACAAATGGAATGAAAAAAATGGGGGACAAAAAAACTTATCAAGAAAGAAATTGAGGGGTCAGGACAAAACTAAAAAAAAAGCTTCTTAAAAAATCTACAAATACTCGACCTAATTGTTCAAGCCTAATACGAAGAAAGAAAAAAGACGAGAAATCAAGATTTTTTTTTTTTTTTAAATAGCCCGATGGTAGGAAGGCGTTGACTTTTGAAACTTGACGGATGAGTAAGAAATAGCTTGTTGAGATTTTGATAGGGAGAAGCTAAAGCAAATTGCGAAGAAAAAATAACATGGTTAGAATGATATTATGTGGATCATTTTATGGTTAATTAAAAGGCATATTAGCATGGGCGAAGCTACAAATCTTCTAACATCTAGCGGCACTGCAGCAGTCTTCAGGTTCATATTTCATACAAATCTTCTAACTTCTTTTAAGTTTTTCAGGTTCATAGTTCATACCCTCACTGGAGTCACTGCTGTATAGTTTTGAAGTTGAACTGTTGAATTGAAGATGCATAAAAACTTAGAACTTAGTATCTAAGTCTTAAGAAAGAGATGTAGAGAACTAAAGATTGAGAAAGAGAAATAGGACCTGAACTCGAGCTTGTTTTATAAGAAAGAGAACTAAACTACTAAAGATGGAGAAATAGGAGTTAGTAAGAAAATATACTTTAAAAAGTTAAAAGAAAAAGTAGGTACTGTATATTAGGTTTTGTCTTCAAGTCTTTAACTGTGCAACACAGCAATAGTCAACAGATCATAGATTCTACTCCTCCACAACTGTCCTCTACTCCTCCACATTTGAACTATTACCCATTAATAAATTTAGATATAATATAATATTAGAAATTAGATGTAGTGTATTGTTACTTGTGTAAATATATGAGGCCATGTCTGGTGTAGTGGTGTCTCCATTTGAATTTGTTTTTTGGTATTAAATATATATAATTGTATACTAAGATTTGGATATAAATAATTTAATTGTTGTTATTTGTTTCATACTTTTGATGAAATGTAGTTATTCAAGTTTTTTAAAAAGAAAGAAGAATCTAGTTCATATGCAAATGATTCTGAAACAACAAAGGTAGTAGAAAAGACAACGGGTGAAGATAATGAGCAACATAAGTATATGAAAGTTGATTTAAATTTACTACTAGTTGATCCGGCAGAACGACCAAGCATGGAATTTTATCATGTGAATCAACAACATGAAATTAGAAGAGCATACTTACAAAAAGGGTCTTGCCAACCTCAAAAACATACTTTTCCACAGCGTGATTTTGGTGGTAAACCTCGAAGATTTAATCCATCTTGGTTTGATGATAATAAATGTTGGTTAGAGTATAGTATAAAAGAGGATGCCGCATTTTGCTTATGCTGTTATCTATTCAAATCCAATATACCAAACCAAGGTGGATCGGATCATTTTGTAAAATCTGGATTCAAAGCTTGGAATAGGAAAGCAGGACTAGATCTTCATAAAGCAGGAAATCCACACAATATTGCTGTCCAAAAGTGTCAAAATTTGATGAACCAACGACAATCTATCACGTTTGCTTTTGAGAAACAAACTACTTCACAAGAAAATGATTATCGTATTCGTTTAAATGCTTCAATTGATTGTGTTAGATTCCTACTACGTCAAGGATTAGCATTTCGTGGTCATAACGAGAAGGAAGACTCCCATAATAAACGTAACTTTCTTGAACTATTACAATGGTTAGCCGATCGATGTGATGTCGTAGATCGTGTTGTGTTAAAGAATGCTCCAAGGAATACACAAATGAAATGTGGTGAAATACAAAAAGATGTTGTGCATGCTTGTTCAAAAGCAATTATAAAAGTTATTATGGAAGATCTTGGAAATGATTTTTTTTCAATTTTAGTTGACGAGTCACGGGATGTGTCTTGTAAAGAACAAATGGCATTGGTTTTGCGATTTGTTAATAGAAATGGTGAAGTTGTAGAAAGGTTTATTGGCCTTAGAAATGTTAGTGACACTTCAGCTTTGTCACTAAAGACTACCATTTATGATATGTTATCAACGTGGGAACTGAGTCCTACTAGGATAAGAGATCAAGAACTTGCACCACTATCAAGTTGATGTATTTTACGTCGTGATTGATATGCAGCTTCAAGAGCTTAACCATCGTTTTAATGAACTCAACATGACTTTACTTCTTTGTATTGCTTGTTTGTGCCCGAGTGAATCTTTTAAAGAATTTGATTTGGATAAATTAAAGAAGATGGCTACATTTTATCCAAAAGAGTTTCCAACTGAATATGATCTTCGAGTTCTTGAATTGGAACTTCAAAATTACATTACGGATGTGCGAGAAGATGAACGATTTAATCAGTTGAAGAGCATTGGAGATCTTGCCAAAAAGATGGTTGAAGTAAAGAAGCATATAATTTTTCCGAAGGTTTATATTCTGTTGAACTTGCATTGATCTTACCCGTTGCAACATCAAGTGTGGAACGTGCATTTTCAGCAATGAAGTTGATAAAGAGCGATACACGCAACAAAATGGGTGATAAATTTTTGAGTGATAATTTAGTATCATATACTGAAAGAGTTATCCTAGAAAGTATTAGTAATGAAACAATTATGCAAATATTTCAAGGTATAAGACCTCGCCGGGTACAATTGTAAGAACTTTAATATAATTATTGGGTATATTTTAAATTTTAGTTTTGATGACCCAACCAAACGCATGCATATAGTTGACTTTTTTTATTTTTATCGGCTTAACCTAATTAGGAAACTACGTTTTTTTTAATCCTAGATTCGCCACTGCATATTAGTCAATCTTCATCTTATCTACAAATGAAATGAAGAAAAAAAACATGGATAGGTAATGAAATGAGAAAATGGGAATTGAAGAAACATGATTAGTCATATTGGTAAGTAAGAATGAATGAAGGAATGGAATGAGTCTCTCTGGTGTAATAAAAAGACATTTTGGAATGGTACAAATAATTGCTTAATGAATCTGATTCCCACATTGGTAGGTAGGAATGAAAGATGGAATGGAACGAGTCTCTCTGATGTAGTAAAAGGACATGCTGGAATGGTACGAATCGTTACTTAGACAATGTTTGGTATGAATGATTGAAAGATGAAATGGAATAAATCATTACATCATGATGGAAAAAACCATTTTGTTAATCATACAGGAATGGAATGAACCATCGCATAAGAAATTTGATTCCTTCCATTTCATTCTATGGGAGAGGTGTTTTTTTCTTATTCCATCATTGAATGAAATGAAATTTAACAATTAATCTAATTTTTTGTAGTATTTTACTAACATTAACAAAAATATTTTTAGATATTTATAAAATTTATTCAAAAAGATATTTTCTATAATGATCTTAACTAATTTTTTTTAATTATTTTCAAATAAAAATAGACAAATAAAAGAAATATTTCCTCTTTCTGATGTTGTATGTAAAGATTATTCCAGAAATTTCATTGAATGACTCATTTCATTCTGTTTGCAAACATGGTAATAGAATGTAATGAATCGTTCAATTTCATCACTCGTTTCATTTACTTGTTCATTCTATTCCTTCATAATTATATTATATTCAACCAAACACACTCTTAATAAATTTGATTCGAACCATTTTAAGAATTTCCATTCCTAAAAGATGGGTGTTTTATGGAATGAAATTTATAATTTACTTCAATTTTGTTTCTTAGACAACATTACTTTCCCAAAATAATGAGAACAGTTTTTTATATATATCTATATAACATGAAAATCAGGTTTAGGAAATATTTCTTTTAAAGAAAAATATATATTAATTTTTTCTAATTATGTTATATTTAATGATTATTCAAATAAAGAATTCATCGAGTAAACTTATAATAAATATTTATATAAAAATATGACGCATTCCATTACGTATTTCTGTTACCTCCTCCATTCTTCAGATCCCTAATTATTCTAAATTTCTAATCAACCAAACGCACTCTTAAGTTAATTTAATTGATTCCTTAATGAAAGGGTGAAGCTTGAAAGGGACCTGGAGGGAAAAAGTCTCGTGCATACTCTTTTTCCATGTCCCCTCTGTGCATCCAACGGCAGAGAAATCTTCTTCCCAACACGTTGACGGTCGATCCGCACTCTCCTCTCCGCACCCAGTTTTGCTTTCACCTCCTCCACTCAACAGCCTTCCTTTTCTTCTATAGTTCCTTCTCACACGTTAACCCACTACGCCCCATCCCACATACACACATACACACAGAGGCGAGTAGGCGACCTGCCGAGCTCGATAACCATGGAGAAAAGGATCGCCGTCTTCACCATCATCACGTTCTTGTTATTTGTCGTCTCCACCGCTCGTATCGCCTTAGACCAGATCTCCGCCGTGACTCATGAAGTGTCGTCGGCTGAATCTGAGGAGCCGAAATTGGCCATCGACGAAGCCCCTGCTAATGATCGTTTGCCGGAATCTGAGAAGATTCAGACCATTGACCTCAGCACTATTCATCCGATGCCGCGTCTGAGTTTCGCCAGACCACTACCGATCAAGCGTCACTATTTTGATGAATCCACTCGGATTCCGCTAAGGTTCGTCCGACGTCACCCGTGCCGGATGTTTCAGAAGAAGTTCATGATTCCGACCAAGATGTCCGACCGTTCATACGGAAACGACATGATTTCATCCGGTAAAACCTATAGGTTCGAGCTGGAAACTCTCGGCGATCAGGTTCCGACAAAGTGGCTAGAGTTCAAACACAAATCCGGCCATCGCCATCGTCATCACCATGATCACGACGACGAATTCGAGATAAAGTACGAGTACGATCAGGAGAAGCTGAATACTATGTCAGGCCACCACAAGGAGAAGAGAGAACACAATGGCGGTTTCATGAGGCGCATTCGCAAGTTTTTGAAGCACGCTTTTGATTGATCTATCTTCTAAAGAGGTATGTATGTTTGATTCGCGTGTATTATTGTTAATCACTTGTTTTAGCAAGGAAATATGTATGCTCTTTATCGCCTAACCGCATTTGGATTATGATAGTATACTCTATTAATACAGATATCTAGCATATTAAGATAAATAATGCTTGAACTTGTGTTTGCGGGTTGAACAGATAATGTGAATATGATAATCAGTATGAATTTGGCATCATTTCATTCAAGTTCTAATGTTCTACTATTTCAATTTCATTCTTCAAAGTTCAATCTACACTATTTTATGGTCAATCTGAACTACATGTGTGTACACAATCTCATGAATCATGACTCAACTAAACACCGATGCACCAGTGAATTCTTTATCTATTTCCTTTTCGTAAGTACGGGGATGAAGCAGCTAATAGGAACCAAGTTTCATTGCTGTTCAAATGTTTTTCAAACAGTAAAAACCTTATGTTTCAAGGGGAAATGATAGTGTTGTTAATAGCACCCAACTATCTGTGATTGTAATAGAACTTAAGTTAGGTGCGGCTAACATGCACAGATCATTGTTGTTTCACTATTGACTATTGTGAAATTTTATAAAGATATTGAATGGAATAGTTATGAAACTAAGTTTATTAAAGTTACCACAACAGTGGTTAGTGAAACGATACTAAAACTTGGTTACTATTTGACACCTTTCACCTGAGATTATATTATGATGGGATACTATTACATTGCTGAACATACCAAAGATTCAGATTTCAGAAACCAATAGAGCAGGTACCCGAGCGCCTGCTGCGGATAAGCTCTGCACATGGTGAAGGTCTAACTTGAATGGCTACACCACAAACATCAGAGCACTTCCATGGAATCTTTCTGGGCCCAGTAGAACCATGGAGATTTACGTTTGATAGGCAAATATCCGTGAAGGGCGAGTTCTTCAAACCATGTATTAAACCAGCCTGCTGGACATTTTTGCCCCACACGTTTCTGATCCTCACATGCTTTAAAACTGGTAGGGCATTCGGGTTGTAGTTTTTATCAGGATGGTCACCCACATCAGCAGCGATCTTTATTCCCTTACGAACGTTCTCCATGTAAACATCAGAAACAGTGATGTTTCTTATGATTCCACCCCTACCTATGTTTGTTTTTAAGTGGATTCCGACTCCCATGTTGTTGAGAGTTATATCCTCTGCTAGTATGTTATATACCCCGCCAGATGTTTCGCTTCCAACTGCGATTCCAGCAAATGGAGAGGATCCAGTGACCCGGCGGATTGTAATGTCGTTGCTAGGATGACCATATTCAATCCCGTACTCATCCCAACCACTTTTTACTGCCACGAGATCGTCTCCTGTGGAGATGTAGCAGTCTTCTATGCAAACATGGGAGCTTGAATCTGCAAGAAGTGAACAAATGAGTTATCTGTCAAGTTACAAGTACAATACTTGTTTGAAAGTTAATTCGATAGATGTTATCCTATTATTCTCCTGTTCTATGAACATTCAACGTAACTTAAAGCTTATGACAAATAGTTGAACATTTTTCTATTATCATGTAAGAGATGTAGGAACTAGGAAGACGTCTAACCAAATAAAATATTCCTATGCACAGTACAACAACGACAATAGTACCCAATCCTCCCTAAATGGGATATGGGGGAGGTAAGATGTAGACAATTATACCTCTACACGTAGGTAGAAAGATTGCTTCTCGATAGACCCCGGCAACAAAAGCGACGGAAAAATATAAATAAAAATAATTTAAATAAAATGCAATAAAAGAAAAAGGAAAGGCAATAAAACAAAACAAATAATAAACAAAAAAACTAATTTAGTTAGTAATCTAGGTATACTCCACTTAGATATTACGATAGGTATATTCATCTGCACTGAATGACATCTATTTGTAAAACATAGCAAACATGATTTGTGATCATAAAGGAGTTTGTAATTCATTAATATAGCGTACCTGGATCAATTCCATCCGTGTTTGGAGAGCTAGGTGGAGCCAAAATGGTGACATGCCGAATAACAACATTGCTGTTTTCAAATAAAGACAGAAACTAGAGAATATTTAGGGGTGTTTGGGTTAGCTTATACAACAATTTGTGCCTATAATAGCTTATCAGCTTTTATTAATCTAAATGAGGTCTTTTAGTACCTCAAATGTGGCTTCTTAAAGATTATGATGGAAGAAACATTCATGACTTACAATTTCAAAAGATCATGAAGTTTTGTTTAAAGATTATGGTGGCAAAGTACCTGCAGTATACAGGATGAATGTTCCAAAATGGGGAATTCTTGAAAATCAGATTAGAGATGATGATGCTTTTAGAGTCTTTGAACTCGATAAGATTCGGTCTAGTGAATCGCAAGGTTCTATGTTTCCACATGTTCCACCAAACCCCACCTTGGCCATCAATGATCCCCCTCTCACCTAAGAAAACAGTTATCAGATCAAAAGAAGATAGAAATGGATAATTTAGATTGTGTTTGACATATGTGCATTCCTACATACCAGTAATAATTACATCATGGAGTCCTTCTCCATGGATAAAGCTCATGTATCTTCCTCCAGGGCGCTCTCGCCCTCTTCCATAAGAAGGTAGAGGGGCAATCAAAGGCCAGTTTGCCGTGTTCTGAAGCACAAATTGTAAGAGTGCGATGTCAGATACAAACGAAATGGAAGGAGATTGGTAAACACATAACAGGACCTTAGGTAATAGTTTATGAATCCTTACCACTTCATATGTTTAAAACAAAGTCCTTATTTTTGTATTGATGCTTAAGTATAAAAAAATTCCAAGTTATTTAGCAAATTGCAAACCATGAGACCATTACTTGACAATGTAACAATGCTAGCGACGTGGAGATGACTATCATGCCCTATTACACTGTCAATCTCTCATGTTAAAATCATACTAAAACTCTCTTTGTTACTCTAGTGGTCACATCTTAGGACCACCTTTTTTTTAATTTCATTTTTATAGGAAAACCTAAAGCGAAACACAATGTACATCAATAAAAAAAATCAAATTAAAAGGCGTAAAGCGCCCCAAAGCATCAAGTTTGGAAAGTCGTCTCAAATTTTACATGATACTTTCCAAATCTTAGCGACGACCCGCACTCACTTTAAGCACACGAAGCGCCCGAAATTTACAATAAAAATACATTACACTTATAAATTACCTTATTCAAAATTTAGAAGTATTTTAATATCAAAATATATATCTCAATTTACTTAGAGCATTAGGAGTACCCACATACCAGTGCTTCATGTTTCACCTGCCACATCCCCATCCATACTTCTTTATGCTTAAACTCGGAAAATACTCATTCTTCGTATGCTTCAAAGATTTTTTTAATTATCTCTCCTTTTTACTCTCTCGTCTCTCTCTTCTTTGGTGGTGAAATGTCGAGAAGCATTGGATGCTTCGGTACAAAAAAGGTGGGGTTTGGTGTTTGTCACCGGTACCAACCTCGTTGGAATACCGATAGTGTGCTGACTCGTTGTTCTAAGGAAGCTTCTTGGCCTTGGGGTGAATAGGAGATGGGAGAAGAACTTCTTTGCTTCGTGAATGCAAGAAGGAAGATGATGATTAGCGAATCAAAAACATCTTTTTACCACTCCGTTTGGATGATGACTCTTTCTTTCTTGACCTAACCCATCGTATAGAAAGTAGCCGCTAATAACTTAAAAGTTAAAACCCACTAATAGCCCAAACTAATACGTCAATGTTCAACGGTTCGGTTAATGGGTTTATCGGTTTATTCGGTTTTTGGAAATTTTTAAGTGAAATCGTAACCGAACTGAAAATCGTTTCAAGAATACCAAAACCGAACCGAAAACCGTTTATGAATTCGGCTCGGTTTTAACCGAATAATTTACTGGCTCATAATTTGCTATTTACTTGATGAGACATATCAACTTATCAAGATTAAAAAAGGATGTATCATATTTTTCTATCTTGTGTAGTTGGTTGTGTCCGACTCTCCACAATCTCACCCAATATACTATTAATATGCAAACTATTTTTTAACTCTTCTTTAATATTCTTTCTTGAAAACAATCTGTTGATTGTCATAATTTGATCGTGATGTTACTGAGCATGCAAACAAGCTTATTTCATATTATTGCAAGGTATGCATAAATAGATAGACATAGGTCGAATATAAGATAGTATAAAAATATATAAAATTATTTATATGTAATTCGGGTTTTTCGGTTTATTTTGTTTACTAATCTTCAAAACCATAACCAAACCCCAAAGACCGATCACCATAATCGGTTTTGGTTTATGAACCGAACCGAAAACCGTATTCAAATTCGGTTTGGTTTTTTCAGTTTTTGAAATGGTTAGTACAACCCAAGTATTGTACACCCCTAACAGTCTAACACTTAGCGCTTAAGCGCTTTTTATAAACCAAGAATTAAACAACATATAGAAAAAGAAGTATTAGGTAAGATGTTTAATGATACGAACTATCTCATACTAGGTAATAGGTATGTATCACGCCATAAACCAAACCGGCTTGTAAAATGAAGAGACTTATAAGCAACTACTTAATTTACTTTTAGTCTATTCGGGATTATAACATTTAACAATTCAGCAAGTATACAAGTCCCAATCATTCATCAAGAGCCCTAGATCCGGATAGAAGTTAACACACTATAACATAACGATTGAAACGGAGAGTATTAACAATGAATCAAGAAAACGTACCCGTGTGGCTTTGATAACAGCACCTTTAGCGAGATACAGAGTCATTTGACTTGTAAGATTGAAGCTCTCTGTTAAATAAACACCTGCAGGTATATACAGAAGCGTCCCTCCTCTCCTTCTCAAATGCTTAATCCTGTAAATCGCCTCATTGAACGATTTCGTATTCAACGTTTTCCCGTCTCCAACTCCACCGAAATCCGTTATCGATATCTTATCTTTCCGGTACGCCATCGGTACGATTCCTGAACACGTCACCACGTCGGCGGCCGCCGAACAGGATTCACGGACGACTAATGCAGCCAATAGGCAGGCTAGCAATCCCCAAACAATTCCACGGCTCATTTCCGGTGATCAGGTAGCGTTGGAATCTGTTCCGTTAGGTTTTCAATTCTTTCTCTCCGCAAAATCGATTAATGCGGATTGGTAAAATCGAAGAATATAAATGGTTACCTGATTTTGATGTTGATGGAAGCAAGAAAGTGAGACGGCGGGATTTGGGGGTTAATGAGGTCGAAGAATGGAGGGGACAGTTGGTTTCTGACTTTCAGTGCAAGCATTGTCTTCTTCTTCTTCGCGAGAGAGAGAGAGAAAGAAGGGGCATGGATTTCTGTTTCTCGGAGTTGATAAACGAATGGTGGGGTTTAGGAAGACTCAATAATGGGCCTGTTGAAGTACGGATTGGATATGGGTTATGTTGCCATGTGTTATACCTTTATTTTTCTTTTTTTTACTCAATATTATATTAGCGTCACATTATTTATTCTTTTATTTTTTTTACTCTACCTAAAATAAGTGTTATACCTTTCCTTTCCTTACCCAAACCTTTTTCATATTTTATTTATATATATATAGTGAAAGGTTTATTTAAGAACCGTTTTATTGCGCGAAAACCAATCTTAGACGTCTAATTCCCCCTTCTTCAATTGGATTGCCCACCCATGAATTCCTTACATGCACCCTGCCACACTCAATCCCCTCACGCTCTTCATCCATAAATTCCATTATCCAAAATGAACGGCCTAGATTGGTTCTCGTGTTTCTCGCAATAAAAATGGTTCTCAAATGAACCTTCTCCTATATATAGATATATATATATATTGAAAAGTTCATTTGAAAACCGTTTTTATTGCGAGAACCGCGAGAACTAATCTTAGCCGTCCAATTCCCCCTCCTTCTATTGGATTGTCCACCCATGAATTCCTTACATGCACCCTGCCACACCCAATCCTCCCACGCTCTTCATCCATCAATTCCATTATCCAAAATAAACGGCTAAGATTGGTTCTCGCAATAAAAATGGTTCTCAAATGAACCTTATATATATATATATATATATATATATATATATATATATATATGTATATATATATATAATGTGTGGGGGGTGGGGGGTTGGGTATCTCTAGTTCCCATCGAGTAAAGAAATCCGCCTGGCTTACCCGATTGGCCTACCCGAAATAGTTGTTTTGATGTTCCCGGCGATACCCGAAGCTACCCAAAGGCTTCGGGTTATGTACAACGCTTGGTCTTATGATTATACACCGTGCTTGTTATTGATTTCACATCTTAATTTATAAATGTGTAATGCGATGATGACGATTAAAGAATAATAATAATGAATACTCAGCCACTCAGGCAATAATATTTGTGAATGAGGCCCGAATGTTAGAATAAATTTGAATAACTGAAGTACTATTATTTGTCAAATTTATGTTAAATGAAAGTTTTATTAATAGTGTGGTAATATTGTTTATACACTTTTACTTAAAAAACAATATGAGACTATACAAATAATACTAATATGATATGTTGAACTTGAAAATCATGAGTACTATTAAAAAATTGAATTATATGTTTTTAAAGAAAAATAAATTCTTATTTGTATAATTAAGATATTTATTTGTTAAATGAGAACAAGAGATGAAAGGTTTAATAAATTGATGGATGTGATTAATGTAAATAAAATTAAGGGTGAACATTTAGTATTGATTGAAAAATTAAAAACTCTTAATTTTTTAAGGAGAGGGAGTGTTGTATTTTTAATATAATGAATAGATGAAGAAAAAGAGGTGAAAGGTTTAATATAGTAGTATAGATAAAGAAGTGAAATGTTTAATGAATTGATGAATGAGATTAATGTAAATAAAATTAAAGGTGGAGATTTAATATTGATTCAAAAATTAAGAACTCTTAATTTTTTAATGAGATAGGATGTTGTATGCTGAATATAGTAGCATATATTTGTGAGTATTTGAACTTTTGTAAGTTTTTTAATATGGTTGACTTAAATTTAAATGGTTAAGTTATAGTAGGAATAGTAGGATATTAATAGATTAGAGTGTAAGGAATAATATCTATTGGATATTAGCCTATTAGAGCATGGGGTGTGTATCCATGCTTAAGCATTTCATGCTTCGCGCCATATCAGTGTACCTTACTTTATGTTTCAAGCATACTAAAACCCAAGTATTAACCACGCTTCGCATAGTTCAAACTTTTTTTAGTATTAAATTTAGTTTATTAAATAAGCATTAATTAAATTCGAAATTAATAAAAAATTTAAAATGTAAAAAATTAAAAATAAAATAGATAATAAATATTTTAATTAATTCAACATTACATATAGAAATTCAAGATTACATTAAACTAATTAATATATAAAAAAAGACACTCAATTTTTTTTGTAGCGGAGTAAACCCTTCCGACCCCGCGTATTCCATTTTTGTGTAAAATACAGGGTTGCAATTTGTAAATCATTCACGATCCGCAAAAACAATTCTTTGGACATCCTAAATCGTCTCCTAGACGAACATTCATCAAAAACACAATCTTCGTCAAAGTAGTTATTCATGAGCCAGAGATGTGCCTTGTCACGCTGCCTATTGACCACATTTCTTGTTTTCCATGGACCACTTGGTGTTCCTGCTTAATCAATTTGATTTTTGATATATAAAGCCGTTCGGGCTAACGTTTCATAAAAAATTTTATACTGCATATTTGGTTCCTCTTCGGAAGATGATAAAGAAGACAAAATAGAAAAAAAAATCAAGAAATAGAGTTTGATGACATTTTTTGTGTTTGATAAAAAAAAGAGAGAATAGTTTTGAAGAAGAAATGGTATTGTTTATAGAGAAAGAATTTTGTGTGTTTTTTAAGAAAAAATGGTATTGTTTATATATTAGGTAAAAAAATTATTTTTAACGGTCATGTGAAAATTGCAAAAGTTCCTTCTCTCTTCGACATTCAAATGTCGATCCTTTTTATCTTTTTGCGGTACCGATAAACCGGGGGTGGTGTTGCCCTCGGTACCCAACTCCAACTCAGCATGGCATGCTTAAAGCTTAAGGTACACCCATTGCTCTTAGGGGTAAGTTGACACAAATTGTTAGTTTGTTTTCGGATAACGATTCATACACCTTACTCTAAAGATCTTGGAAACCCTAATTTATATTTAAATACTTCTAGTTGGTTAATGGGTCTACTTTTAATGTTTTCTAAGTGATTTTGACATCATTAAATTATAAAAATTAGTTTTTAAAATTATATACTAAGGTGCATGTCTAAGCACCAATTTTCTTCTAGAGTAGGGTGTATGGATAAAAATATAGACTTAATAACTAACCAGAATTGATAAAAATATAGACTAATGTGTTTAAGATTTTTAGAATAGGGTGTATGAATCATAACCCTTTTTTCTATATTTTTTTTAAAACTGTTGGACGATTTGGTCATTCAAAATGCCAGATCTTTTCCTTCTACAAAACATTTGGTGTCTCAGATCTTCGAGAGGGAATATGAGGAGAAGCTATATGATATTCTAAGTAACTTGACGCAACAAAATGACAAGCCGGATGATATTCAATTAGTAAGTCAAGACGTGTCATTAAAACAAAAAATAATACGTATATTTGATAACTTTATAACTTAAAATTATCAGGGCCGGCCCAAGAGGGGGGCAACCTGGGCAGTGGTCCAGGGCCCATAAAATTCAAGGGCCCATTCTCATGTTATAATCTATATATATATATATATATATATATATATATATATATATATATATATATATATATATATGTATAAGTTAGTAAGGAGCCCAACAAATTGAAAAAAAGCCTACTTAAGGAGGCCCGGCTGCTTCATTTAGTCTTTGTGTTCTTCGATGTCTCGTGAAAGGTGGAGGCGAAAAAGGATACGACGCAAGACAAGTATCGATAGGCGATAGCGAGGCGGCAGCGAGAGTTACGATAGGGCAGGGAAACGTTAGAAGAACGGAGGATGAAACGAACGTCGAAACGAAGGTATGAAAGGGCAACTCCACTCCCGAAACGAAGGTACGAAACTTCAGCTCCATTCTTCAACCCTAGTTTTCAAAATTCGAACTGATTCAACCGATTTATCATTTTCTGATACTGAAATTGTGTCATCGTGATCGACAGAGTATAGATGGGTAACTGATTAACAAACTGAAATTCTGAAATCACAAACTTAATTGATTTCTCATTTAGTCATTTTCTGATAATCTGATTCTGAAATCGTGAATTCATGATCGTTCTGATTCTGAAATCGTGAATCATGATCGACAGTCAACAGAAGAGCAACTGATTTCACAACTCTGACCGGATGAGACAATGACACAATGTTGAGTTGCTGTTAATCAATCAGATTTCAGACAAAAAAAAGGTGTATTAGTTCTAATCCTTTGTTTTTTTATTAATTAGATGTTTAGATGTTTATTGTTCACTTAATCACTTGCTGTTGAGTATTGATTCTTGATTCACTTAATCACTTGCTGAGTTGTTGTTGAGTTTTGATTCTAAATAATATTCTTGTTTATTGAATAATATTATTGTTCCCAACTTGAGTTTTGATTCTTGATTCTTGAATAATATTGTTAGTTCTGAATAATATTCTTGTTTATTGAATAATATTGTTGTTCCCAACTTGATTCTTGAATTCTTGTTTCTTGAGTAATGGATATTTGAATAATTTATGAGTTCTAAATTTTGATTATTGATTATTGAATATTATTAGCTTTCTTCTCACATAATGTTTTTCAAAAATATTTATCGGGTAGCAAAAAAAAAGAAAAAAAAGATAGGAAATTGAAAACGAAAGAAGAGCTTTATGAGAATTAATAGATAGATTTGTTAAAAAAAATTAGAGGGCCCTTTTTTAAGATTTTGTCCGGGACCCAAAAATTATTTGGGCCGGCACCGAAAATTATGTGCATATTTTTTTATAAACATACTAACATGCCTTGAATAATGATTATTTACGTGAAATAAACAAGAACAAAGAAGTTATATTTAGTTCGTAGAAATCGAAGGGAATTGATAGATTTTATATTGTCAATTATATCCCTATGTTTCGTTCTAGTATTGGCTTTAACTAGAATTAAAGAATACTTTCACTCTCGTTTGTGAACCTCCAAACAACTACGGCCAGCCACCATCAACACGTAACCGCCACCATCAACCACCACCGCCCACCATCTCCATCCACCATCACCACCATCACCATTAGGGTGTTCAAAATGTTTCGAAATTGAAAGATTGATATGAAAAACCATAAAACCATACTATTTTTAACATTAACGTATCCGATTTATTTTGATTTTTGGTTTGGTTAACCGAACCAATTTCTTTTCTTATTTTTACGTTCGGTTACAGATCATGATATTTAACACGGATGATTAACTGCTAGTTTTTAGCTAAGCTAACTACACACATCAATACATCTATCATCGAGAGTTTACTAAAATATAAAACGCCAACAAGATGCACACCCTCTTACCATAAGTTTTATGATTTTAAAGTTTTACTTTAATATTGTTTACAATTATAAAGTTGACTATGTATACAATGTTCGTAATGAAGTAATATATGACATTAGAAACTTTAAAGTTAGTCATTTGTATCTTTTAGTTATAAATTTTAATAGTAGATTTCTTTGTTAATTTACTTTTACAATTGTAGAAAACTCACTTAAAAAGTTTTTCAACTTGTGAAACTACAAATGCGTGTGAATCAAGAAACGAAGATTGAGAATATTTCATTTACTTTTTATGTAATGATTTGATTTGACTTATTATAAAATTTAGATATTTTAAAATTGTATGTGGATGATTGTACTTATATAACATTTAAAATTTAAACTTGTTAATTTTATTAATAACATCAAATAGCGAAATAAAGTAGTGGTAACTCTTTCTGGCTTAGTTAAGTTCAAGCTCTAACATTTTTGGGAATCAACAATAGCAAACACTTACTTTTGTTATTTATAGCAAAGATTTGTTGTGTATAAATCATCTCATATTCAAAAAGGTTAATCACAATTTTGTCTTTTTATAAGGTTACTAGTTTAAATACCCGTGTACATACACGGGTAATCATAAAATTGTTATTTTATATTTTTTATTTAAATATATAATTGTTTTGTACCGACGAAATAAAAACTCAATATGAGACTTTTTCGAAAGCTAAAAGAATTTTATATTGAAGTTAGTTGACATATAAAAGTAATTGATGACAACTTTAAAATTAATGTAAAACTTAATTACGGTAAGATTTGTATCATATAATAACCGTAGATGATGATAAAAAACTTGAATATTTATTCCTAAATTAATGTAGTGGATTAAAAGTTTGAATTAGATAATAGTTCTAACACAAATTAAATAATAATGTGTCGTGAATATTTATTTCTAAAGTTTGAATATTTATTAATATGCGAGTTTAATTTTTTTATTTGTACGTATATATTTTAAAATTTAAATAATATTTTTTTACTTACTATCTTATCTCCTATTAAAATTAAATTTTAAAAATTGAGTTTTTAACTTTGACTACTAAAAGTCAAAATTAGACTTTTAATTTTAATAAAATGAATGAATATAATTTAATTTTAATTAAATGAAAGATCAAAATCTTCTAATTAAATTGATAAAGGTTGGTTTTTTATTTATATTAGAAGATTAGAAGATAAAGGATTAGTATATCAAATATGATTAGACAAAGTAGGAGATGTGATTTTTAGCTCTTTATACAACGTTCAACTCATGCCTCACTCTTTTTTTAAATAATAAATTTTTAACCTAAATCTCTACTCCATTTTTTTGTCATCGTATAGCTACAATTAAGTTCAAGCTTTAGCCAAGAGCTCTTGAGCAATGTTCACCTCGACCTCTCCTACAACTTAGTTTCGTCCAAAATTTCTAGCTACATCACTGGTCAAACAAACCTAAATCATCTGATTAGTGTATCTCTATCCAAGAAACTATGGTAATAGGTGATAAGAAGGCAATTTCAAACGCAAAAACAATAAAATAATAAAATAATAAAATAAAATCTAAAAATCTGTTAATTATCTATAATAATAGGTTGCTTGCATACAATGAAAACTTTTATAAAGTTTGTTGTATTATTTTAAAAAAATTAAACTTGGTTGTATACAATAATAACTAAGATAATATTTGTTGTATTTTCATGCAGTATACATTTTTTGTTGACCATCATGTCAGTGTCACTAATATGTAATTCAAGACGTATCGATTTGTATTACTATTAGTACTTAGAGGTTAGAACTGTGAAATAGCTATTACGTTCATCAGTATTTCGATATTGATGTTTTTTTACACATATACCCTTTAAACTAAGCAAAATGTATTATTATAGTCATTCTGTTGATTTTAATTTGCTATTGCGGTTCATCTCCTTCCCTGTCGACATTTTACCTTTTGCACCTCTAACACTCACGAAATGGAGACTTTGTACTCAAACTTATCCATGAATACTTGATAAAAAGTTATGATTTTTTAGTCGAATCATAAAAAAGTATGAGGATGTTGAATGGTTTGGTTTGGGATATGCCTAACTTTAATTAGTTATTTCTTGGCCTACACTAGATAAAAACTTATTAAATTGGTGTCTTTTGTAAGGTAAAAAGATTACCTACTATAATCTATAAAAAGAATTAGGTAAAATGATCAAGAATGGAGCAAAAAATTGTTTGAATGGTTGCCCTTTCTTCAACAAAAGAGTAAGGAATGCGACACTTTGAGCATTGAATTTGTGACACATACGGATGAAAAGTTATGATACTTGAGTCATCAAAAGGTAATCGAGTTGTATCTAAATTAATGCAAAAGAAACAACTAAAACAAGTTTAAAATTAGTCAAATCATTAAAACTTAATAAGAGGGTACAAAATGATTTGATTTAGGACATATTCAACTTTAATTAGTAACTTATTAGTCTATCTTGATGAAAATTGGCTTCTTTTTAAAGGTAATAAACTAATAATATTACCTATACTCATCTATTAAGAAAACGGTTTACTTCTCACAAGTGTATCCAACATGTCAAGTTTTACTATTGTATATATTGAACTTTTAAAGTTATCATTTAATAAATCCAGCTAGATGTGAGCATGGGTACGGCCGTACCGGCGCTATATCGGAATTGGTACCGGAACAAGTTAGAGTTTTCAGTCTGGTACTCGGTACTTGGAATACTGCTAAATCGATACTCGGGGCTCAGTATTCGGGACTAGTACCGAACCGACTAGGTAAAATAGGTACCCAATACTAGTACCAGTATCGTTTATGAATACCCGATACGTTATTTTGCACCTTCTTTGAACCAAATTCGGTAATCAGTAAAATCTTGAACCGGTCCGACACCATGCTCATCCCTAAATCCAACTCTCAAAATTTACCATTTAATATGTCAAACCTAGTATTGCAAGTTACACTAGTTTAGTAACATGACAACTAATGTAGTGTGACATGGTTTTTCTTCTTCTAAAATAATTCAAAATAAATGAACTTTTAAAACTAATTAATAATAATGATAATAATAACAATAACATAAAAAGAAAAAGAAAAATTGTAATCAACCCCCTCAAAATCAACAATTTGGGCCTCACAATCGACCTACGATTTAGGTCTCATGATCAACCTGCTCAAAATCTACCGACATGTTGTAAAAGTTGATCAGATTTGTTCGATGATTTAAAGGTCGATTCGAGGGTAATTCTATATAACCCCTCTTGATTTGACATATGTGAGTAAAAAAGGTGCATTGAAAATATAACATTCTTGATTTGATATGTGGGTTTATGAGGAGAGGTGGTGGTGGCGGCAACGGGTGGTGATGGTGGTGGCGGCAGTGACAAGGGTGGTGGTGGCGACGGTGACAGCAGTGGTAGTGGTGGGGGTGACGGCGGTGGTGGTTTCGGCGGCGACAGTGGTGGTGGTGACGGTGATGGTGATGGGGCGGCTGTAGTGGTGATTGTGACGGTGGCGGTGACGGTTACGGGTGGTGGCAGCGGCGGGTGGTGATGGTGGTGGTGGCGGCGGTGACGGCGGCGGTAGTGGTCGCGGTGGCGGCGGCGACACGGGTGCTGACGGCAGCCGGTGGTGATGGTGGTGGCGGCGGTGACAAGGGAGGTGGTGGCGGCGGTGACAGCAGGGGTAGAGGTGGCGGTAACGGCGGTGGTGGCGGCGGTGACGGCGGTGGTGGCAGCGGTGACGGCGGTGGTGGTGGTGGCGGCGGCGGCGGCGGGAGGTGTGGGTGGACCGAGGGGGGTTGTGGTGGGGTGGGTTGGGTGTGCGTGTGTGTAATGATAAATTTTTAATATAAAAAATGAATAAAAGGGTATTTTGGTCTTTTAATATGATTCAATTGCAATTCTTTGTATAAATTTACAAACAAATGCAAAATATGATT
The DNA here is from genome assembly GCA_038502395.1 of Dittrichia graveolens. Lineage (NCBI taxonomy): Eukaryota > Viridiplantae > Streptophyta > Magnoliopsida > Asterales > Asteraceae > Dittrichia > Dittrichia graveolens. Next base: position 114,048,347 of record JARJIL010000001.1, on the reverse strand, counting down.
GTAATGAAATTCAATTTCATTCATTTTTCTGCGAAACAAACATGAACATAAATCTAATTCCTTAAGAATTTAATTCCTATAGGAATTGAAATTCTATTCTTTCAAATTCCGTGAAACGAACGGAACATTAGGGTCTCGATTCAATAGATTTTCATTTATGGTCGGATTCCATCTGCGATTCTCAGGGCTTGGGAGGTAGGATTTCATATGCGATTCTTAGGTTTTTTATGCAAAGGGCACATCTGCAATTTCATCTCCACTGAGTTTTTGATTTCAGATCTATTTCAAATCTTCATCAACAGAAAGTGCAAAATTGAATTTACACAATAATAATAATAATAATAATAATAATAATAATAATAATAATAATAATAATAATAATAATTTTTTGATATAAAAATAATTTAAAAAATAACCCGGGAAGGGTATAAGAGGTAACCTAATATCTTAAATGGTAATTTTGAAAAGTCTAGTATATTAAATGGTAACTTTTTAAAGTTGGATACATATAATAGCCTAACATGACAAGTTGGATACATTTTAGTGAATTAAACTCTTAAAAATAATTAGTTAAAACGATCAAGAATAGAGTAAAAAAATTGTTGCATTGACTACTCTCTTCTCAAATCAACATTTTTAACTGTTAAAAAAGTTGCAAGTTAGGAAATGAGCATAATGATACGTTGAACATTAAAGGGCATTTGTGTAAAAAAAATCACATACCATGCAGAAACATTAATGAAACATTCATACTATTTCACAATTTAAACCCTAATATTTATTTATTTTTAGTTAAGAAGTAATAAATTATATAGAAGTACCATTTAATTTATACATATATTTTTATTTAAAATGCACAAAAGTTCAAATATTAATTTTATATAAAAATTTAGCTTTTTTATATTGAAAAAGCAAAAAGTTTTTAGTGGCAACCCTTGACTCGCCTAGATGGCTGTCCATTTCCTCCATTTTCCTCATTATTGGAAAAATTGCATAGCAGTGCAATTAACAACAGTTAAGAAATTAACTTCACATAAATAACAAAATGATTTTTCAATGTAAATATATAAATAAGCAAGTCAATTCTTGTATATGGCTGTACTTTTCCTCACTATTGAAAAAACTGTATAGCAGTGTAATTGACAATTAAGAAATTAACTTTACATAAATAACAAAATGATTTTCCAATATAAATACATGAATAAGCAAGTCAATTCTCATAAATGACTGTCCTTTTCCTCCATTTTCCTCACTATTGGAAAAACTACATAGTAGTGTAATTGACAGTTAAGAAATTAACTTCACATAAATAACAAAATGATTTTCCAATGTAAATACATGAATAAGCAAGTCATTCTCATAAATGGCTGTCATCTTCCTCCATTTTCCTCACTATTGGAAAAACTGCATAGCTGTGTAATTGACAGTTAAAAAATTAACTTCACATAAATAACAAAATGATTTTCCAATGCAAATACATGAATAAGCAAGTCAATTCTCATAGTAAACCGGACATCAAACTACCACTTACCAACGATAAAAGAATTGAAATACTCTTAAATTGAGTCAAACACGACCTATTATAATCTATCAAAAGCATGAATATGACCTTTGTTTTAAATTAAAATAAATCATTTATAGTTCTCACTTCTATGTTTGCGAAAGAATATGGCGAGTCATATTTGACTCAAACTTAATAGGACGACAATCCCAAACAAAAATACAGATACCACTCGACACCTGAACTCTAGCCCAAGACTTCAAAGCTAATGTGTCTTGTAAACGTAGTCCCTATAACATAAAAAAAACATATCCGATGAGTCTTTACAAAAACTAATTCGAAAAACTTCCTATTCTAGTTATTTATATTCACAAAAAAGAAAAAAAAACAACAAACACACACATACACACAGCTTCTTAAATGCCTCTAAAGATTGTGTCCAGGGCAAGAACGTTGATATCGACAACGAGATTCAAACATATTGTTCACAATGAGGAATGGGATTCACAAAACACAATCATGGTTTTTGTCCATCAAGGAAGAAAGTCTCTAATATGCACAAAGATGACAGATTGTCCGGTCTAGTACTAATCCTTGTTTCCACTACAATCACACTCCAACTATGGACTCTGTTCGGTCTTGCACAGCCAAACGCTCCGAGACATCAGCCAACGACTTAAGGTTGCATTTAATGAGTGCCTCCACAAAGTAACATGTCTCGTCTTTCGTGTTGCCATCTGGCACGTCCACCACGAATGATTCAATCACTAAAGTTCCTGGCCTCCCGTCTAAAATCTCGGGATGTAGGGTGATAATTGACGAATAATTCTGTACATATTAAGAGCAAAGAAATGACAGTTATTTTATATCAGGAAACGACCAAGAATAACCACTTACATGAATCACAAAGATACTCCCTCCATACCGAAATAAGTGTTCACACGACACAGTTTTATAAATGTACAATAAATACAGTTTTACTCATTTGGAAAACACAGTTTTAAGAATGTAATTATAGGTAGAACAAGAAACTTGTGGGTTGTTTAGGTTAACTTATTTAAAACAGCTTGTGCTTATTAACTTATTAGTTTATGAGCCAATAAAAATTCTTTCTTAAAAAGGCACCTCTACAATGGCTTCTAGAAAACAACTAACAAATAAGTTGTTAGGCTATAAGCTATTTGGGCACCAAAAGATGTTTACTGCATTTAGGTAACACAATAAGCTAATAAGTTGTGTAAATAAGCCCAACAAGGTATATGTGTGTGCGTGTGTGTTTGTTAGAGTAAGAGAGATACCCGAAGCCTGTGGTCACCACCAACTATCTTTATGCCCAAGATATGCTCTTCTTCATTGAGAAGTTCCAACCTCTCCATACTTGTGGTAGCAGGAAGCCCGGATCGAACATTCACTTCTCTGACACTCCCAATTTCAAGGTCACCTTGGACATTACACCCGCTAACAAAGGGTTTGTACTTTTGTGGTTGATCAAACCTCCTCACCAATGACCATACCTTACAAAACAAGTTATTCATTCAAAATATCTTTCAATCAATAATCATCAACTTCTATGTTTTTTAATGTTCTCCATAATTATTGATTTTTTGGCCCGAAATTTTCATTCTTGTGTAATAAACACATTTTAAGTTTTCTGTATTTCCAAAAGAGCATACAACACAGTACTCATTCGTTGTAGTCGGTACCAGCAGCAAAAAGTGTTCATCAACAAGCTAGATAGCAAAGATCCAATGATCAAAGTATCAAACAGGTTGAAAATGGGCAAGAAAAGACCGGTGGCATTATTACTTGAGTTTGGTGGTGAAAAATTAGTTTTCATTATAATGGTGGTAAATTTCCCTAAAAAACTAGTATTGCACGATGCAATTTGTGAGGGAAGATGATGAACCCAAGCGAAAGGCTAATCAAAAGGCCTTGAGTGACAAAAGTTTACCAGTTCTGAGACAGTGAGCTAGACATGGGAGAGAACCATGTTTAGAAGCATAACTAGCTTTACTTTAACAGTCCCATAGTTGGATTAGAATAAAAAGGATTAAATAATTCAAGTGTATTCTTATATCTACAAATTCAATTAAAAAGTTCAAGGAAAATTTTCCAATCAAATGCCAATCTCGTGGTGCGTATCCACGGCCATAGGTACTATATTCATTTTCCTACTTTCTAATTCCTAGTTATCTTAGCTGATGTGGGACAACAAGACTGGTAAAGATGTTTATTAGGCTGTGCTACATGGCTTATACTTAAAAACATCACATTTCTAATTTAAGCAACAAGGCATAATCACCTACCACATCTATTCCTAGAAAAGTTAGTTACACTTCCACTTACAAATCCATCCCCACAGTATTACATAATGATGATAACTACCCCTATTCCAATATGCTTGCTACATTAAGATTCTTTTAACTTTCTAAAAATGTAAGTTGTTTAGCTAATCTAGGAGCAATTAAATAATATCATTCTTCCTTCTATGGAAGTATGAAAGAAGTTTAGAGGTAACAGAACTTAAAACGGTAAGATAATAACAGCATTTACTAACTAAGCCCAAATTTAAACGACTAACGTTTATGGCACCAGTAGATACAATAATATAATGTCACTATGCCAACTACCGTTCTTTATCATTATCATTGCAGTGACCTTTGGGAACATAAAAATTAAATGGCCATTTTTGATATGTCTCTGTCTTTTAAACCAGCAAGGGGACCAGATAAATAACTTTATTGTCACAGATGCACCTCCATAAATTTTGTCCTATGGGTTCCAAAACAATTTTGGCATATTCCAGCCATTTCTATATTACGTAGATTTTCTAGTACCCGTAAAGAGCTAGGACTTTAAAAAGCATCATGAATTTGTACAATACAAATCCCTTATGCATTTTGGTTGAGACACCAAAATTTTTGTTTCACATATTTTAAATTTTAAATAACCTGATTATATTTGCTACAAAATAACATGTTAAACAGCAATTAAGTTATGGAACCAGCAGAAAATACGATCATAGGAAAAATATGCATCAGATCAATCGAAGTATTGAGATAGGCGTTATGTTCCTACTAAACACAAATTTGTCATATCCTTTATTTCTGATGAAGTGATCATATAACACGAACACTGATTGAATCCATGAACAACTAACGAGTAAATCTAGCTATTAGCTGTTCTATACTTCTATGTTATCAGTAATCATATTACGATTTACGAACAGACTATGGACTCTCTCCGATCAGAATATTCAATTTAATCCGAGCATGCATTCAATATTGTTAAGAGTACAATAACTTCAACTCAGATCCACATCGACAAAATAAAAACCGTCTAAATTGAAGTATTCAAACAAAGATTCATACAGATTGGAGATCTCACCAGGTGCACAGGCGCTTTGATGTGTTTAACGAGAGATGAAGTGCACTGGTTGTCTCTAACCTCATGCTTATGATGTCTTCTAATGTAACCGTACTCCGACGAATCTGTGTCGTCATCGCGTACTCCGGTGATCGCCATCGGAAATTATGAATGACAACGACAGAAATGAACGACCGTGGAACAATCCGTCACCGGAATTTGATCGGAGCGATAGATAAAGTCTCAAAAGTCGGTTGATGCGTTGAGATTTTCTAGAGGGAATAATCACATCACGGCATCACCAATTGGGGGTTTCTGTGTGCCTTAATTGGCTTTTGGTTCTTTCTCATCCACATCTCTCTTCTCTCACTTCACCATTTTCATGTGATATTAAATTAGTCATAGTATCTATTTCACCCCTATACTACTCAATGTTGTCCGTTTAGTCCCTTGCTTATAGAAGATGCATAAAAACGCAGCATGCACAATTCAAGATGTATTTTTCTGAAAGCTACAATTTTCTCGATATTTTTTAATTAATTTTCTTAAAAAATGTACTAACATGTTTAATTAAGAAATAAAAATATGAATTCAGTTAATTTGTAGATATACATAATCAGAATACTCGGTTCCTAAGCTTTTGTCAAATATTGTGTTCTTATTAAAACTAAATTGATCAAGCATATTTTAAAACTTGAGTGCAAAAAGAATGAGACGGGTAGTTAGTCTTTTATCTTGGTGGCTAACCCCAAGATAGGATCAAGAGTCTATGGCAGGAATGATGAGTGCATCAACCGGTTGATATGGAGAAAATGATCTCCATATGAGTGTGTAAGTTCATATCGGAGGAGGGAAATGTTTCCGAGGAAGATGATGTATTAGACCTCTTTTGAGAGGAGAGTAAGTGAGGAAAGATCCTTAAAGTGTTTGGGCCTTTTTGGTCTCTTCTATCTATTGGGGTGGGAGCTAAGGTGCGCAGATCCTTTAGACCAAGTCACATATATAAACCTAATTTAAGGTTGCAAACGATGGGTACATCATCATATATCTTCATCTTTTACAACTTAAAACAACTTTTTTTCTAGCCTGTGTGGTGTCTAATTAGGGTTCTTATTTTCTTCTTAGTAGAGAATCATCGTTATTCCCTCCTAACGAATTAGCTACCGTTTAGTTTTTATTATGGTTGATTCGTGTGCTCTCTTGACTATTTGGCATGCCCTTCAGTTTTTTGATGCTATTAATTACGAGAACTTGCAAGAATGAAAAAAAATTCATAGAATAATAACCAAGTTTAATCGACTGTACGTTAACGTAAACTAATTTCTTCCAAAGCATGGTTGTCAATTGGTAAGGAAAGAAACAACTGCAATTTTATTGGAATTCAGATTCTCTTTCCTTGGAATTAAATCCTACTACCCTCCTTTTTGGCCCTTTTTGTAAGAATCGCAAACAAGTGTCATTGTGTTAGTATGGTGTTGCAGTACCATCTGATCAAGTAAGTAAATCCAAACGAGGATGGATGGAGGCTAATTGAGGCACGTATTATTCATCTCTGGACCAGCATACATATATTATATATAAAACCTTAGGAGAGGAACAACATTGATAGGGTGTTTATCGATGAGGAGGGTTGTTATCTTTTTTAGTAAGTTGGTTAATTTGTTATTGTAAAAATGTCAAGTGCTTGTAGTTATGCCGCATATTGGGTCATTTGTGACAATCTCTTACACACTAAATTCTCTCAATATTCATGCACATTTGTGAATTTGTGATCGTCCAAAGACAGATTTCTTGAGTTGTTGCAAAAAAAAGATCAAGATCCATTATAACTCATTGCAAGAGAATATCATACAAGAAAGTTTCATCTTCTATATGTATATTCTTGTATTTTGTTAAGAGAGCTTGGTGATCACTACCAAACTTTGTGAAACACTTTTTGTGAGGTGATCACTACATTGTAATTAGTGAGACGCTGTAGAGGAGATCAATACCTTATTAGTGAGAATTGCAAGGGTGATCACTACCTTGTTAATGAGACGTAGAGATGATCACTACCTTAACTAGTGAAACGTTGTAAAGGTAATCAATATTTGTGTTAAAGGCACACACGCACCAAGTTTTGTATTATCTTATAGTAATAGTTACTTCTTTTTAATTCTCAAATGCATCTAAAAGATTTTAATATGCCAGTACAAACCAAGGTCGAAAGACATGTATTTATGAGTGAATAATATTGTCATAAACACATTATGATATTTGGAGTTCCAATTAGTCTTCATATTCACTATCGTATATGGTATGTAAAGGTTTGTACTTAGAGAGGTGTCGCACTCGAAGAAGTGATAGGGGAATTAGGCATGATTGCATGAATACCTTGATCATGTCGTGATGCACCGATGCTAGAAGGGTGCAAGTGTGATACGCAGGCGTAATACTTGTCATGTTGTTTATCGTCTTTTTTTATATTTTCCGTATGTATTAAAAAAGTTGCGTGAGTGTGACGGAATAAGGGTTCAATGTGATATGTAAATGATGACCAGTGTGATAATAGAAAAAATTGACATAACACGGTCAGATGATGTGATAGAATACACCCTTTAAGGTTTGATGTAGTTAAGGCATGTAAAACTAGATACAATTGTTCATTTGTAACATCCAGAATTTTGTTTACATGTTAAGACAAGGAAACGTATAAAGTGGTATACGGTTATAAATGGATATATGTGGTAAGAGGTGATTTCAAACTAGAGGGGCTAAAACCGTCAGATTTTATGATATCTAAGTCCAGAGACCATTTGTGTAAATTAGCTAAACTTATATATATATATATATACATATTTCATGTGCAAGAATCCTTACACATACATATATGCTCCCAACTAGAACACAGCCAATACACCTTCATCTCTGGCGATTTTAGACTCAGAAGCACAACAATTATATCAGTTTTATAGCATCATATCAACCTTGCTTGATAGAGGTATGTGTAGTTTAGTAGTTATTGTGTTCTTCATGTTATTATGGGTCAAGGATTGATCACAAGGATCAAACCATGTTAACTTGTAGTTAGATATGTTATTCAGATGTTATGGGTGTAGGAAAACACCCTATACACGTTTGTAGATTGTTTATATGGAGTTTATACCGAATTTGTGGCCAAAAACCATGGCTGTACGCAATAACAGTCTGCTGGTCTGTGATGTACACGGCCCGTGTAGCGGTACACGGCCGTGTGGTAGTATAGGCGGTCACAGGGCCATGTAAAGTTACATGGTCGTGTAGTATAAGAGGTACACGGCCCGTGTAGCGGTACATGGCCGTGTAGTGTGTAAGACGGTCATAGGGCCATGTAGGATTACATGGTCGTGTAGCATGAGTGGTACACGGCCCGTGTAGAGGTACACGGCCCGTGTAGGGTGACTAGACCACACTGGCCATGTTGCCAGCTTAGATCGTGTAGCATATGAGGGACACGGCCCGTGTAGAGATACATGGCCCGTGTAGTCCCTATTTCAGATCAGAATGACTTATGTATTATTTATGTATTGTTTATATAGGAGGTGATTGACATATTACCTGCATCAGTGATCTGTGAAGTATTGCATATTACAGTTATAAGGTGAGTCTTCTAGACTTCACTTCATATCAGCAGCATGTGTAGTTTCATATCAGATTGCTAACATGCTATGTTATACATGTGAATATGTAAGCTTACTGCTATGTGCAGTAGTGCTCAGATGCGGTGCAGTACTGTGACCTACGATGCTGCCTTGGGTCTAGAACCAGAGGCTAGCTTTGATTGCCAGACATGCGTGTATTATCTTCATGTGATTGTATACGTGTGCTCATACGATGTTATGTTTAGACTACTCACTAAGCTCTCGTAGCTTATCAGATACTATTTTTAAAATGTTTTGCAGGTTTTATCAAAGGCAAGGGCAAAGCTCCGGTTTGACTTCCTATTGTTAAACTCTTTGAAATTAACGCCTGGTTTGTATATATCAAGTTTTTGGTACCAAACTTATGACAGTATTTATGTGAGTATCTATTGATACGTCAAATTTTCAATAAATTGCTTCCGCTTTTATGATAAACCCTGAGATGCGAACACTAATAGGTGTTTGATCTTAATATTTTAAATTTGGTTTTCGGGGCGTTACATCATTGCCCACCAAGAGTAAATGAATTATACCATTCTTATATTTATCATGAAAAAAAGTTACAAAATTAATATATTCTAGGGCAAACTATATTAAAATACAACCAACTTTGACTAGATACCATTGTATATAATCAACTATAAAATTTTTAAAACAATACAAAAACATTCATAATTGTTACATTATATGCACATGACCTTTGCAGCAACCGGTTGCCCTTTTTTTGTTCAAAGAACACAAGTAGTTGCCCGATTCAGTTTTTGATCTTCAAGGGAAATAGTGAAATACCCCCAAGCACCGCCGCCAATCTTCAAGCACCACCATCACCACCGCCGATATTTGTTCAAACCACCACCACCATCAGTATTTATTCATGCCACTTGGTTTAGGGCTCCAGATTTTCATCATGCTCTAAATGGGTTCTTGTTTCTTAAACTCGTGCTCAAGAACAGATCTTCGTCGTATTCTTAATGGAGTCAATTCCAGATTTGAGGTTTGGTGGAACCGACTTGCGATGAAGAAAAGGCCGACTAATACAAGATTTCGAATCATGTTAAGGTTCTTAAGGGAACCGACTTCTTCTTGATGGTAAACGATTTGGGTTCTTGGGTTATGGCTTAGGTTAGGGTTCTTAGCTTTGTTCATGTTTGCTTCATTCCAGATATGTATTCATGTTTGATTCAAAATTAAGTTCATGTTTCTTTTTTCCCGTAATAGCTTCTATGTCGTTTGTATCCCCATATGTGTTAACATGGAGCTGATCAAAATATGAAGTAGGGGAGGGCTCATAGAGTGTGAAAAATTATCTTCTGTTTCTTAAGTCTCGTAAGAGAGGAAGACTTTGTAATATTATGAGTTAGTGATTCTCAGTAATGAGAGCGGTATATTCCAGTTCAAAAAAAATTATGTTCATGTTTCTGAATTTGTTCAAGTTCTAGATATGTAATTCAATTATATATTTATTCATGTTTCCGATTTCCAAATTATCTGGTTTGTTCATATTTGATTCTTGGTTTTGTTCATAAGAAGATGAATGTTCATAATCTTCTTGTAATTTCCTTAAAAACAAATTATTTATGAAACTGAAAATAATTTAAAATATTAAAAAAAATAAGTGGTAACATGTTGATAAGGTTTTATATACAATAGTAATATTTATAAAGTTGATTTTATGATTTTTAAAATTTATAGTTGATTATATATAATAATAGCTTAACTAAGTTAACTATACTTTTATCAGTGGACTGTCCCATTTGTAACAATCAAGCAGAGTTACTTAAACATCTTTTTATTTTTTGCCCAGCTATACAAGATGTTTGAAATTGGTTTACAAATTGGTTTAATTTAAATATTGAAAGTCAGGCTTCAATGGATCAATAAATCAACATGGTGGTAAAAAAAGATGACTCTAGAAGCAAAAAGGTGTTTTTAGAAGCCGCAGTAGGATGTCAATGGTGGTTTATTTGAAAAGCACAAAATAATTTGGTGTTTAAACGGAAAAGATTCTCAGCTGCTTGGGTGGTAGACGAAGTACAAGCCTCACTATTTTCTTAGATTAAGTATCGTGCTAAATATAGTACTTTACTTTAGTCAAACTGGTGTTGTAATCGACTGATATCATTTTAATTTCTTTGTACTATCTCTAGCATCTTGCTAGAATTTGATTAATAATATTTATGGTATACCCGTCTAGGGTGATGGCCAAGCCGAAACTCTAATCATGCATTCCTTTCTTGTTGTTAAAAAAACAAATGATTTTAATAGAGTACCTGAGCAACATTGTTTATATCGAGGGGAGTGTTAGAATCTCTCAAAATTGAAGTGAATCTTTTGTAATAAAGCATTAGTGAAGGAGAGGTCTTGGGTTCGAGTCTCTCTGGAGGGTTTCTTCCTAGGAGTAGCTGAGGGTCACTCCCTCGTTGGTGAAAACAGCCCTACCGAATTAATTAGGGGGGTGTAGTTGGAGTGGTTCGAAACCGGGGACCGGATTAGATCAACCGGTTTCGATCCTGTGCGCCACTACCGCTGAGGCGAATCTATTAAAAAAAATAAAGCATTGGTGAATTTTTTGTATATATTTTTTAACCTTCTTTTATTTTTTTTATTTTTTTATGAATCGGGTATCTAATTTTATTTTATTTTATTGTTATTTTTACTTATTCTAGTTTTATTGATTTAAATCTTTGTTAGTAAAATTTTTATTGTAGTTTTATCAAATTTCAAAAAAGTTATGAAATAAAAGGGAAATGACCTTAAAAGTATTTTTTAATTCAATTATTTTATTTTATGGGTGCTTTAGAATTGTAACCATGACATCACAATCATAAGTGATATATAAGTGGTTCAGCGTTAAACCGATTTATTTAAGTTTTTAATATTTATCGTTCTTTTAAATTTCTTATTTTTCTTTATCTTATAATTATTTGATACATTTTTTTAATGTTTATTATTTATTATTTTTTAAACAATTTATGTAATTACACTACTATGAATATTATATCATCCATCAAAGTTGTAACCATCAACTTAATTATATATTTATTTTCTAATATAAATAAGGGTTTAGTTCATAAATATGTATTCAACTTGTCACCTTTTGCTATTGTATGTATCAGAATTTCAAATTTATCATTTAATATATTGAACCTACCAAACATACTATTTTATGTATCTAACCTAGTAGGTAAGATGATGACTTGGCACCGGTTTAGCTAACATGGCAGTGATATGGAGGTGAGTTGGCAGCTGATGTGTTTTTTCATCTTTAAAAAAAATTCTAATAATAATAATAAAAACAAGATCAGCAAAAACACTTTCATCGGGACATTTTGAAGAATCAAAATTTGCTTAGGTTGCCATCTCCAAATTCATCATCTCCAAAATCAAAGTAGTTTATCTTCAAGTTCATCAACTCCAAATATGCTTGGGTTCTTGAAGGGCTTCATCTTGTTTTTCTTTGTGGTCCGATTTTTAATTTCTTGAGGGTTACAATTTGCGAAACCTATATATGATTCTTGAGTTCCGATTTCCAGATCTGTAATTTAGAGTTTTCAAACGAAGATTCACGGTTCATCATGGACGGTTTTGAGTTTTCGATTTGCTCAGGTATGTTTTGATTTAGGGTTCAGATCTAGATTACAATAAAGGGTTTTTGTTCATCGTCGATTTAGGGTTTCGATTTATTGCAAGTTCGTCTTCATGGCTTATGATGGTTCGATTTAGGATTTTTGTTCAATGGTTCGATTCATCTGTGTTTTGAGGTTTAATTTTATCTGTGATTTCTCTTCGTTTTGAGATCCGAGTTGCGATTTCTAAATAGGTTTAAGTTTTGAGATCTGCGATTCATTTGTTTCATCGGTTTAAGTTTTGGTTTCCAGATAGGTTTCATCAGTGTAAGTTTTGATTCAAATCTGGGTTTCATCGATGAATTCAGATACTGGTTTCATCAATATTTGGTCTTTGTTCATACGAGGTTTTGCTTTTCTGCTCATATGTATTACATCTTTGTCGATTCTTCATCTTCTTGATTGTGTTGTTCTCCTTTGGTTTTTCATTTGGATTGTGTTGTTCTTGTTTGGTTTTCATCTGGATAACAACTTCATCTTCATCTTCTTCTTGAATTTATAAATAAAAATAATAATAACGACATTAAGAATAATAATTGGTATAAAAAATAAATCAAAAATCAAAAAATAACCTGCAACTTGCTATTCAGGTTGCATGATACATAAAATGGTAGCTTTTGGGAGTCTAGTACATTAAATAGTAACTTTGAAAATTCGATACACAAAATAGCAAAAGGTGACAAGTTGGATTCATTTTCGGGAGCTAAACCCTATAAATAAAAGATTAACTTCAATAAAAACTATTAGATAATTTTAACCATAAAATTTAGATAAAAATTTTAATTATCAAATTTTAACCGTCCATGTTGATAACAATTAAAGTTCAATTTTGACTTTTCTGAGTCAAAATTGTATTTAATTCTGACTTTAATTTAAATTACAATTATTAGAGATAATTTCATATATGTCCCTCTTAAACCCTAAAATATCGTATTTGTCCACATGAATTTACAGATATCATATTTACTATTTATAACATTTCAAAATATCATATTTAATAAAATTCTTAATTTTATTATTCTAAAATATTTTATAACCCATTTTAATTTGTTTAATTATAACTTATAATCATTTAACCTTGTTTCTCTTTTATTATAACCATAATAATTGATGACTTGTACTAGAAATACAATCATTTTTTCCATATTATGATACCACGTGTCTGATGTCATATCTTCTCTCCCATTCGGATCGATGTTTTCACCACTGGTCTTACTACTCCGTTTCATTTTTTAAATACCCATTCTATTCGTGTTTTTTTTAATTATTTAAATTAATGTTTACTGTTTTCTTAAACCAACCCGTATATCGAACAGACATTTAATCTAGTTATAATAATACAAGTTTAAGTTTATAAAGAAAGAAGCAATAGCTCTACTAGCAGATGCCGTGTATATTTTTATTATTTCATTTGTACTCGTCATCTTTTAGAAATACTTAAACTAATGAAGTTACGAAGGGGTTAATGATTAAAATTTATTGAAATAGAAGGGTGAGATGAACAAGTTCCGGCCTACAAAATAACAAAAAGTAAAGAAGGGGGCAAAATAGAGAAAAGAGAAGAAATAGAGGGGGTGAAACTGTTTTTACATAAAAATAGTAAGAGAACAAAGCGATTGGATTGGCTAAAAGGAGAAGTTAAAAGCATGGTTGGATTTTTGTGGCAAGTACGTTGCATTTAACCCCCCCTTCCACTTTAAGGTTTTCCTTTTACTTTTTCTTTGATAACATTTTGATTCAGTGTTAGCGACCGCACCGTGAGTTTCTAAACCTTCTTTTGTCGGCTTCCTTCTCTTTAAGTTCTTGAACCTTGTATTATTTTGTCTTTTCTCCGCTAGATATTTCACGAATATAATGTTACCAAATTCTATGTCCATGTCTCTTTTCCAATACGTCCTCGATTGTACCAACATAATTTAAGCAATAAATTTAATTTCCTTAAATCAAAATTGGAATTCAAATTTACATTTTACTTAATTAAAATTATTGGAAAATTTCTTATATATATATATCGTTTTTAAATATTAAAATATTATATTTACCCATTTTAATTTATAAATTATCATATTTATTTTTTAAAATATATCATATTTAATCAAATTATTAATTTTATCGTTTTAATATATTTTATAATCATTTTAAATATTTAACCTTATTGTTTTAGTTGTAACAATAATGATCGATTAATTATACAAAAAATACAAATGTGTCTCTTCAAATCATAATACCATGACATTTCGTGTTGATGCTTTTACGTATATCATACGGACATTTAATATAGTCTAGTATATTAATAAAGCTTTAGCAAGATGCTCGAATAAAGAGTTTATAATACAGTTAGAAGAAAAATACAGGATTACAATACCAAATAACTCAATGTAATATATCACAGTTGGCTCTAAATTTGATCTACATGAAAAGAGTGGTTTGAATTTCAACCACAGTCAACGACACCATTAATCTTTTCACATTGAAGACAAAGTTATTACAAGCCTTTCCCTTGGTGCAACTTCTAAATTTTTTCTTTTCCTTTCGGAACTCCCACGTATCAAAAGACTAAGTAAAAGAAGTTCAAGACTCAAATTTTGGCATGTAGTTACCGATTTTACACCATTTGAGGGTTTTAGAGATATATATTTCATGGCCGTCATTGCCATAACCGTTGACTTTTCAATCGTCACATTGTCTTAAAGTAAGGTTTTGATGGTTAGGCTTTCAATATGTTGTGTTTCGATCATGATTTCGTCCCCAAATCAACGGTTTAAATCTATTTTGGTTAATTTATGATGATTCATAGATTTTGATTTTTGTTTGTTATGTGTACTTCAATGGATTTTGATGTTCTTCGATTTTGTAAGATATGTCGTGTTTCGATTTCGATTATGATTTTGTTCACATATCACGATTAAATATATATTGAAATATAGATAAAATTTCACCGTCACAAAAATGTATTCAGAGAAATATAATTGTATTTAAATAAAATATTATATGTAAAAAGTTTTAAAGAATAATAAAATAACATGGAGAATTAACTGTCTTAATCTTTATTGTAAATAAAAGACTAACTTGAATAAAATTTATTAGAAAAATCTTAACCATTAATTTAGATAAAAACTTTTAATTATCAAATCTAAACCATCCATTTTAATCAAAATTCAAATTCAATTTTAACTTTTCCAAGTCAAACAAATGAAATTATCTTTTACAATTAAAATTTTATCTTATTCCTTAATAAACAAATTTCATCGGGATGTAAAACACATCCTAAACTTTTTAATTTGAAAGTTGACAAAATAATTTTAAAAATTGTTATATATCTATTCATGTTATAATGATCTTTTGATATTAATATAAACTAGAATTATTTATCATTCTTTTAAATACTTTTTTATGTTTTATAATTATTTAATATTTTACATTAATGTTTAATATTTATCTTTTTTAAACAACTCGTATATTAAACGGAAATTTACTCTAGTACAATAATAATCTTACTCCTATATAATGCATTTATCACCTAAAAACTCTTAATTTTAAGAAGAGTAAATTTACTAAAATACCCCTCATTTAAGTCCACAACTAATGAATTTAAACAAATAAATATTAAAAAATAACCGACAATTAATGAATTTAAACTAATACTTATAACTGAATTATTTGTAACCATATAATTTTAATATTAACTTTTGATTATAACTGAATTAAGTCTAATCATATATTTTTAATATTAACTTTTGATTAATGAGATCACCTAAATTTCTGTTTTCAATAAATCAAGTTCAAGAGATTTCACAAACACCAAACAAATGAAAGAGTCAAAGAGTTGAAATTTATAAACATTTCATTCTAACTCAATTACATAATAATTGGAATTATGAAACATTACACACACACATATACATACATATATATAATCAGCAACTTCATGATTCAGACATGCGACAAAATTCTTCCAACAACCTGAAAGACAAATAACTCAGAGTTAGCAATTTAATTCTTAATTTCAAAGTAGCTCTCGCAAAGAATTTTCACAAACTCATATTATATTCATCTTGCAAGGAATCTTTACAAACTTATATTAGCTCTTTGTGATTATTCTGCACAAAACTCATCACAACCTTCTTTTTATTCGCCGCGTCACATTGCGCGGATACCCCACTAGTAAATTAATAATACAAATATAAATACTTAATTTCCCATTTAAATCTACAATGCAAAGGGAAAATTAACGCCAATGTCTCTTCCAGAGTAAATGAAGAAAAGGAAAATTAAATTCAGCTGTGAGCTTCCAATTCTTGGATATAAGGAAAATTATATTTAGCCGTGAGCCAGCAGTTTTTTAATATATAATGATTAGTAGAAAAGTTATTGTTCATTAAACGATAACCTTTATACCTAATTGTTAATAAAATTGAGATGTGGGGCTCGAACCCTCGGTCTTCAGCTTGCATTTACATTGCTTTATCACTCAGCTAACTTTACATTCAGACATGCTAGTAGGTTTTAATTTTTTAAATATATATAAAAATTTGGTATAAAACAATAGGTTTTTCTTCTAATTATTATTAAATATAATTATAATCCTTTTTTTAATTATTAATTAAAAGTTATATATTTCTTTGTTTAACATTATTAGTCATTCATACATATCCCAACCTCCTATTCATATGCCGGAGTGTATCAACATGTACGAAACTATGTATTTATATTCTATTTTTTTTTACAAAAAGGTGATTCTTATATAATAAAAGTGATTATTAACAACTCAATGCATCATCAATTTGTACATGTGCATTAACTATTTGTATTTATAATTATTCGTTTTCTAAAAAAATATTTCACGAAAAATATATCAATCTTCATCTTAATCCTTCCACATTATTTGTTACCTTTTGGTCGAGTCCTCATACAGTCGTACTCCAGTTTATTTCTAAGCTTCATTAACAACTTTCAAATAAGGCAAGAAGGAGACAAGGAGTGTATTTGGATTCTACACTGATCTTAACATTTTTAAATCAATAAACTACACATGTTATAAAATGTCGATTAACTCACATCATATTCTTATATCCTCAGTTTCTCAAAAATTTATAGTATCACCAATTAGTATATTAATAATTTGTAGACATCATTAATAATTGAGCATATAATATATGATTCTAGCAGTATTACAATAGGTGTTTCATACTTGAAAATACTTTAAGTGGGGTTATGGTGGTCATCTGATCATTTATTCATTTAAATGTTTTTAAGTGTGAAAACACCTGATAAGTGTTTTTAGCTGAACACACCCTTTTCACTTTATAATTTCTCTCTAATAAATGAGTACTTTGAGGGTGCGGAGTAAGGCAATTGAAGAATTTGTCATTTCCCTTTCCTATTTCATCAAGCTCGTCACTTTACTTGTAGGCTTCATCCGCCTCGTTTGTGATCCGTGTTCATCGTCGGGGTGACTCTCACAATGAGCCAAGCCCGTTTTTCTTTTTCTTTTACAGTTAATATACAGGAAAAATAATTATGTATGGTCCAGTGATTATAGTGATGTTAGTCAATACTACATGATGGTAGTCACTACTACTGGTGTTAGTCATAAGTTAGTCATACTAATATGACATCCATTATTACGTATACTCTTAATGTCTCGCTTGACATCTTAATGCATTAAGTTATACTGTTTATTTATTTTTTATAAAAGTATTACTTATGTAAAATATAAGTTATACTACATTCCATATACCTATACCTATACCTATTCCTGTAATACACATGGCTGATCTAGTTACATTATATATATATATATATATATATATATATATAAAAGATAGGTCTTATATCTTTTTACTATAGATCAAGACAAATATTAAAATAAAAAGAAAATACGAGAAAAGAGGACTAGTAAATTTTATATATCATATTTTGGTGTGTAAAATTAATAATGTAGAAAATTGTAGTAGTAGGAAATAAATTTCTTTACATATAAAGTTTATAGATGACATTAAAAGTGTAGCTTAATTCATGAAAAATAACACTTAATCAAGATGAATTTAATTTTTACTTTTATACTATCCGAGTTGGTAACACACTTCTGCTTGTTATATCAATATACACAAAGGGTGACTAGCAATCTATTGAACGGGTAATACCTTTCAAAATCAGTAATAAAAGCTATTAAATAACAATCTACTTTTTAACATGTAACGAAATTTTATTGTTATACCAATATACATGAACGATGATTTGCAGCCTACAAAAATGATAAACCATCACCTCTAAGACTAGTCAAACTTCTCATTCTTACTAAAGTGAGTCTCTCTCTCTTTCTCTCTCTCAATACACTTACCGACTATAGAATCAAAACGAATAAAACTTGGCCATAACTATTGCACCAGAGTAAACTTTAAAATTATTAAATAATGAATAACTAGATTAATTTTTCTTATAAAATGTTACTTAAAAAGAATTTTTTTAATAAATAAATTAAATAAAGCTTGTTATCCAAATAAATAATTTCTTAATAAATGAATTAAAGAATATTTTACAAAAACGTGTTATTTAATGTCCTTTACGAAAGAGTCAATAAGTTTATATGATGGCTAATATGTTATCTACTTTAGTAATAAAAAAATAAACTACTTATAATAGTATATTTTAAAAGGTAAATTACTATCTAGTGGCCTTTTTAGAACCTAATAAACATTGTATATGCGATCGTTACTTACTTTAACAGGCCGTCACGAAATTTGTTGCTCATTTACGCTATAAAAAATAGGGTTTAGTACACAAAAATGCATCAAACTTATTACATTTTACTATTGTACGTTTCAAACTTTAAAAGTTTCTATTGTGTGTATCAAACTTTAAATTTGTTATTATTGTATATATTTTGGTTACATAAAAATGGAAAAAATGTAAAAGTTTAGTACATACAATAGAAAGTTTAATACACACAATAACGAAAAGCTAAATGTTCGATACACACAATAGAAAATTTTAAAATTATATACATAGAATAGCAAAATGTGATAAGTTGGATACATTATAATAAACTAAACCCTAAAAAATATCACTATCTTTGGAAAAGTAACATGCTACTTAATAGTTTGATAAGAAAATATATTATTAACCATTACTTTGGTGTTCTATTGGATATTCTTCTTGCCTCATAAGAGAGGTAAGGGTTCAAATCGCAGAGGTTTCAATTAAGAGTTGCCTAGGAAGTTGTTATCGGAAACAACTATGGGGGATGCCAGTTAGACCATATACATAAGAGCCAAAGTTCGGCATATCTGGAGAACCTAAACAGGAAAGATCCGCTTTTGAGAAAATAAGAATTAAGAAATAACATTTATGTTGTGGAAAAAAAATTGAGCTAAAAAGATACAGTTGCTGAGCATCGGCCCAATTCTCACCGGACTAGTGGGCCGTGGCCTACTTTGTTCGCGCCATTTTCATCCCCACAAAATCGGTCGATTCCATCACCTGTCGCGCTTTTTGTTGTTTCTCCGGGGCCTGGCGATGGGTTTCAGGCGAATGATGCCCAGGTTTTGCTGTTCCCTGTCAATCATCATCCTCATTTGTCATCACCGTTTGTCGGTGTGTTCATCTGCTTGCATTCGTCACGTTTCAGATCAATGGTTTGGTTTTGAACTTCTGATGGATAGTTTCAGTCCATGATTGCATGGAGGTGCAACTAGGGTTTTTGTCTAGCAAATGTTTCAGTGACTTTCATCGGAGATGCCTGGGGTTGAAAGGACCCGGCTCCGACGAAATCGAACCAACAGATCGAGGAAGAAAATCAACTAGCGTGTATTGATTAAAATCAAACACCCATGCTAGACTCCCTGGTAACTTTGATCATTATTCCGAGCCATACGCATGCTAAATCGAATCGCATCACGAATTTCATTGTTTTTTAATTATTATTTATAACACCCGGGGATCTGTTTTCGATTTCTCAAAATTTGAACATACTCGTAATTTGCATTGATTTAGGTTTTCTGATTGCGACATGGTTTTGTTAGGGTCTGTGAAAGGCGTGACTTTAGTTTAAAAAGAGTCGATACGTTGGTTGATTGTTAGGGTTGCGAAAAGGGTAAACTGATAACCAAATGAACAGGTATACAAACATTACTAATTTGAGTTAAGATCCCGCTAGGATTGGTTTTTGCCTCCCCTTCTGACTGTATACATATTGGTATTCATATATTTAGTGTCCATAAAAAAATGAACAGTGTTCCAACTACTAGTTTATATATCTGCTCATTAACTTCTTGTAACCAAAGAGTGGTTTATATAATAACTACCTATTGTCTTTATTCTTGTTAGGGACCCATGTATTATTGTAATTCTTAGTATCATCATCATCATCATCATCATCAGGGTTATTTAGAACCTTAGACATGTATTTTAAAATTTAAGAGATTTGTATGAAGTTTTAGTCTAACATATTTGATATGATTGTAATTCATGCTATGGGTGGAGGCGTGGAGCTTGAGAAAAAAAAAATATGAAACCAAACCAGGTTACATTTCTTGAAAAATTTGTTCCTATTAAACCTGGATTACCAGACTCAAATGACCTTGATTTTAGTAGATCAGTGAGGCTTTTATATTTACAAGAATTAGATACACATTACATATTAACGGGTATGACTAAATGATATGCGCCAATATAAATCTTTTGTCGACAAAACAAATTTAAGAAATGGAACTTGGCTCAAATGTGATTTTCATATTGGTGAGCAAAAATGTATGTTTTAAAACAATGCTACAACGTAGACAGAAAATCCTCCTTAGAAATAAAATCTGTATCTGAATCGACCCATTTATATGTAAATTGTTTGAACTTGGCATATCTAATCACCGACTTCAAAGAATTTCATACATGTGAAGCATGTGTTGAGCTTTTGAAGGGCCACTTGCTGGAATGTGTTACTAAATAAAGATTACATGCTGTGAGAGTAGCTAGATTTTAGTGTGTGGCTGGTCTTAGTGTTGTCGTCTATTTGCTACTTAGTAGAAAGCAAATCTAAATGGTAATTAGATCTTTGTGTGTGACATCTATTTGGTACTTGATAGATGCCACATACTTACCTAGTAGAGACTCATACCTCCCTTGTATCCCACAGCACAAGTTATATTCAATATGCTGCTCTAGGCTAAGCCAGAAAGCAAAACTTTGTTTTCATCTTGATAACAAAAAAACAGCTAGAATTTGTTGGCATTTACATGTGATATGCAATTCTAAATCCAAGTGAGTTGTTTGTGGATCTTAGATGTTTCTGTAAGACACTAGGACCACAATGTCATATCATATGTTATTTTCCGCATATTCAAAAGTATAAAGGATAACTTGAGATTTGTGGCTTAGCATTTTCCAACACACTGTCATCCTCAAATATAGGTTCTAATTACATATTATGTGTATAATAGCATAAAGAGACCCGAACCACCACTAACAGGGTTCGGGCTAAGGGCGAACTGGTGACACACGCATAACTTTTATCATGCTTACAACCATCACACATAATACCTGGAAGCCACAATTGAAAAGGTGAAACTTTCGCAGTCCACCTGTTCATGCACTTTTGGGATCACTTAGCAATATGTAAATATGAGATTTAAAATCAAGAATTATTAGTTGTTCAGAACAATTTCAGACAAATTGAGCGAAGTTAACTCATGTATCATGATAATTGTAGTCCAGATTATGGTACAATCTTAGAAGTTGGCAGTAATATCTTGAGTGTAGCTTACATCTCTCCTACTCATACATGAGAAAGTTTCTAGATCGATAAGGTAAAAAAATAAAACAATGAAGGGAAAGATAACCTCCTTTAATAAACTTGATTCTAGCTCAACATGAAACACACAATTGGAAAACAGTACCCAAAATTTGTGCATGCCTTAAATCACAATTTGGTTGATTGCAGCCTAAATATGCAGCAGGTACTGCTACTGATACTAAAAATGTCAATTTGCTAAAACTTCCCAGATTAACTCTGGATCATATGAAGGCAATCTAGCAAGAGAGCATCCTTCGAACTCCGACTCACCTGCTGCCGCCACCTTTGATTCACCTGAACTCTCTTCCTTCCAAAACCCATCTTCAGAAATACTCGGTGATGACATCAATTCATTCCCAACACACGAAATTGAAGAAGAGCATTCATTTTTCAGAACTTTCTCTCTCTCATCATCACAACCAACACTTTCACTCTCACTCTTGTTCTTATTCTTGTTCAAGTTCTTCTTGTTGTTCCTCCTGTTGGCTTTCTCTCTCCTCATTTTCTGGCAAATGGCCTGAATCTTGGCATCAACAGCACCTTTGAGAGCATGTAACCTCTGTGAATCTCCAATTAGCCCCAATTGACTAGGGTCCTGTATGTTTGGAAAATTCAGTTTTGCATATTCACCTCGTAGCTTATAAGCAGCCCGATCGTAAGCATAAGCCGCTGCCTCAGCCGTCTCATAAGTCCCCAACCACACCCGCATTCTATTCTGAGGTAGTCTGATCTCAGCCACCCATTTGCCCCAATGCCTCTGCCTCACTCCTCTGTAAAGCTTCTTCTTGTAGGGATTGATACAATAATCTGAAAACTGAGAGAAGCCGTTGATTTTTACTGGTGAATTTGACACAATGTTTTGTTCTGAGAATTTCTGGAGCAAATCTCTCTGTTTTAGGTAAACCGAAGAACCTAGTGGTTGCCGAACAGAGTTAGAGGTTACTGATGATGAACAGTAAGCGAAGATCGAATCTAAGGTGTTTCTACCATTCCCACCACTTAAAATTAGATTAGAAAGAGAAGAACCAATGTCATTGTACGGATTGTTCTGTTGCATAATGGGCAAATTCTTGCAGATTTTACAGAAGAATAATTAGAAACAGGGAGAAAGACAGGGGAAACAGAGCACTGCCCTCGATAGATTTGAGTAGTTCTACAGTAATCTAACAAAAGGGTATTTAAGAATTGGCTTTCTTTGCAGAACAACAGGAAGAATATGCCAATAACTTGGAGCTTTTTGACTCTTATGTGAATTGGAATCGAAGAAAATTTACAGGTTCGAAATCTTTCTCGCTTATTTGCTTTATTGTTGGTGTATTTATAGCTGAAAACCTTGAGATTTTCCATGGTCCCTTTACATAACTTTTGTGAAATGACCATCTTGCCCATGCAAAATATAACCCAAGAAATCTTAAAACCGTGTAAGATGGTTTTAATCAAATGGGAAAATTGCACCAACGGTTAGCTTCATGGGTAGATGACCGTCCGCATCTTACCTCCCAATACCATGTTTAGATGTGATTGGAAACCGTTATTGTTGTTGTTGTTGTGTGTTAGCTTCATTTAAATTATAGAAAAAACGTATTAAAATAAAATTCTATGTAAGATAACCAACTTTCTTAGTTATATTTGATGCGTTGGAAGTTTTAACCATGCTAGTTTTTTCCCCGGTGTGGTGCTTATAATTTGATATTACGGTTGGAAACTGGTTATCGTACAAGATCGCCTTAAAGTTTTTGAAAGTATATAACCTTTTCGTATTTGAAAATGTTACCTTTTTATACGTTTTAGCTTTATAAAACTTACAAAAAGAATACATGTTACATCAGAAGATGAATTGGAGAGTATTTTAGTAATTGACAATTTTACTATTAGTAGTTGACCTCCTTAATTCTGTTTTAAAAAAAATCTCATCTCAAAGTCAAAAGGGAGGTTTTGGGGTTCACATTTGAGTCTCAACTGGCCTCATTTTATGTTTTGCAAAAAAGTGAACCTTTTGCCTGTTGTTGGTAGGAAGATCGTAAGATCGTTTCTTCTTCTTCCCTTTTCTTTTATTTTTATTTTTACTTTTATTTTTATTTTCTTGAATTCTAAATAAGAAATTTAATAAAAGTCAATCAGAAGAGTGCCACGCGTAACTGTGGTCTCCATTTTGCTTTTATCATAGGGTGGTATGGGTCTTCTCCAGGAGATATTTGCTTCCACTCCTTTTTTCATCAATCTTTTTTTCTAAAGCTGTCATATTAAATGTAAAGTCTTTATAATTAGGTTTTGAAGCAATGTACAAGTCTATATGCTTGACGTACAATTTAACATTGCGTCATTCATACTAAGACTACCCACATCCAACCAGCGGGTGTGTGGCTGGTTGGAGCGAGGGAGGTTGCTACACCATCGCCCCCGTGCTATCACTCTAAGTGGTATGTTTCAACTGATTCACACTCTAAGTGGTATGTTTCAACCAGCGGGGATGGATGTGGGAGTTAGTGGGATGAAGGGGGTGAGAGAGAAAAATGATGTGACGTTGATGTGACAAAAGAGGAAGAAAAGGGGTAAATGTTGATGATCTAATAAGGTTTCCTTTTTACAAGTCTCAATGCTTGAGGTACAATTGTCATTACATACCCAAAGTGTAGAAAAATCTTGGGCGTTGAAATAAGGAGGTAAATGTAAATGTAAAGAGTGTTGACATAACACATGATATTGGAGCTAAATTTCAAAAGCTAAACCAAACCTCAAAGCAAGGAGTCTAAGATGATGATGGTATGAAGAGGTTGTGTAACATGTCATGTATCTACACCACCAATGTTGATTGTAGATATAAACGAATCATACTTCAACTTTCACATAAATGTTGAGACAAGAAGTTAAAGAAGTTTGAAAATCAAGCCACCAAGGCCTTAAAAGGTTTTTAAGATCTATCTTATGATAACAAATTTTGTCAAAAAAAATCCGTTTTTTAAGATACATAAGTTGGTTCAAATATATTTAGTTTGAGTTGTATTTATGTGCACACGTTTTGGTTAGTTTTATATATCTATCTAAGTTAAATAAAATACTAAAATAAATCTATTAGACAATCATAGTAATTAATTTATATAGAAATTAAATCTGAAATATCTATTTTGTTAAAAATTTAAAATCCAATTCTAACTTTTTTTGTCAAATTTAGAGAGTATTTGATATATGCTGAACTTTTTAAACCATAAAATATTGTTTTTGTACATCCTGATTTAAAATATCATATTTAACCAAATTTTAGTTTTTATTTTTATCATTACAAAATATTTTATAATTAATTTAATCTCTTTTCAATTATAACCAATAAATAATTGATCTTATTACCCCTAATTGCAGCAATAATTATCGATGACTTGTATAAGAACATTCAATCAGGTCTCTTCATATCATAATGCCACGTTTCTCTCGTCATGTTTATTCTCCATCTTGTGTCGATGCCGTTTGTTTTCATATCTTTTTTTTAATTCACATTTAATCCAGTTTATGAATGAAGAGATTTGTTAAAAAAAGATCCTTAAATGATTTGTTTGAGAGGGATTTAGTTTTCTGGTTAGCATCATTATCGAAGTTTTGGTTCTTTCGTTACGTAGAGGTATTTCGGAATTTATAAAAAGTATTTTATTATATAGGAAATAAATGAGGGTTGTCAACTTGTTATGGGACAAGCGTGATGACAAAGGTGAGTTTTCTCACTGTGTGATGATCATGGAGAGGGTGCGTGATCTCCCAACTAGCAAACAATGTTCTTTGTTTGGTTTTTCACATATATAAAGGAGTTTGTAAGTGAGTGTGTAGTGTGGTGGATTAATGGATAGTGTGATTAGAAAAAAAGTTAATATGATAAGGTATGATAGTGTGATAGAGAAAGAGTCTACTTAGTGTCACTGAGTAGTATGTATTCTATTTAAATCATGGACACATAATTCTTATATGTGATTAGGGTAAATTACCACATTGATGATAGTTAAGTGACAATATGGTAGGGGCCTTAAAAGGTGGTTACCCATAAAAGGGATATAAATGAGATTAATAGAAGATGAAGATAAGCTACATTGAATTCAAAAAGTAGATTGGTGATGGGTGTATTGAAAAGAAAGAAGAAAGAGTGGTCCACCTTCCATGTGAAATCCTAAAGTCAAACTATCCACCACCTCTCTTTACAACTTTTTCTTTCCCTCCCATCCTTCCTCCTCCTTTTCTCATGCATGTGTGCCTAAGAGTGAGAGAAATGATATACCTTTCTATTTTTTGTTCCTACTTATCTTCCTACTCAACAAGTGTCAAAATCAAGAGAGGAGGTGAGGAAAAAGAATTAGTGCTAAGAATCAGTTTAAAACTTCACTTAGAAAATACTCCATAGAAATACTATTATCATGATGTTTGTCTATAAAGAAAAACTAAAAATAAAACTTTGAAAGCAAGCTTTATTTACCATTTTTTTAATTATTGAATATCTAACAACACATATTTGGTGAAAAGAAGGGGAAATGATATTTGGTTATTTTAGTATTTTAACGATTTATATAGTATGTGAGTGTAATAATACTTAACTTCTTATTGCTAAGAGCACATGCCGGTGAAGATATCTTAAATACATGCCCACATCACCGTACAATACACAAAACCCATTGATTTCCTCTGCTGGCCGACTTTAAAAGCAAGTTTCACACTCTAAGCTCTTGTTTTTCTTTATATTTTTTTAATATATTTTTTAAAACAACATGCTAATACAGTCTACATTTTTGTGTATATTGTGTCTTTATCAAGTACCCGGTTGAAGATATCTTAAATACATCTTAGGCAAAGTTAAGTTGCAGACATCTTGATTTCACATTCTAAGAGGAGGCCTGTGTGATATAATTAAATGAGTTGGTCAATGAGTTGGCCTAAGGCCCTAAGCTTTTGCTTAAGTGATTGCAAGGTAGGGATCAACATAAGCCCGTTGACTAGCTAAAAAAGTTCAATTGAATAAAGGAAGGACCATCAGTTTAAGGTGACGTTTGGTTTATAGAAATTGAAAATAATTTGGTATATTTGGAATTGACAAATTCTAAATCATAGGAGGTGTTCGTTTCACGGATTTGAGAATTGCTTAAGTCAAGGATTTGAGAATTCTTTTCCTAAATGAATATAATTATTCAAATTTATAAGGAATCTCAAAACATAATTCTTGTCTCATACCCTTACCCTTACTCCCATCCTACACTACACTACCCCATCCCCACCCTACCCTATCCACCCCGACCCCGATCCCTACCCACCCCATCCCTACCTACCCTACCCCACACTCACCCCTATCCTACTATACCCTATCCCACCCTATTTTACCCTACCATATTCTCATCCTACTCCATCTTTACTTACCATACCCTCACCTACCTTATTCTACTCTACTCTACTCCACTTCACTTACTCATACAATCCCCACCTTACTCTATTGGAGTAGGGTGGGGTAGGTATGGTAAGTAAGGGCTAGAGTAAGGTGGAGTAGGGTGGGGGTAGGGGTGGGCTGGGGGTCAGGGCTAGGTACGGTGGCAAAGCGGGTAGGGGTGGTGAGCGGTTGATTGTATATATAATTTATTTGGTTTATACATATTGAATTAATTTATTTTTGGTTAGATTTCAATTTCGGTCTTTACTAACCAAACACCATATAGTTTTTCACAAATTTCAATTCCTATGAATTCCATTTCCTTGGTCAAATTCAATTTTCTTCATATTTATCCCGCGAATCAAACGGACCCTAAGGCCCTGTTTGGTTCACTGTATTTCGTGGGAATGTGATTTCAAATACAGGGAAATGTTGTGTTTGGTTGGAAAAAAAGTAAGGGATTTTAAATGCGGGGAATTTTTTAAAATCCCTCAAATTCCCTTACTCAAGGGATTTTACAAATGCATCCACCCCCATGGTATTTCAAAATGCTTTGTATTTTCCATTTTACCATTTTGCCAAATGCAAATCCATTTTACAATTCTGTCAAATGCAAATAATGCGAAATGCAAATCCTTTGACAGAATGTAAATCCCATGAAAAAAAATGTGCGAACCAAACGCCCCCTAAGTGTCTAACTACCGTTGAGTTGGAGAATTTTCTTGACAATCCGTGTAGCCATAAAGCAAGAAGGTAGTGAAAATTTTCATAGTTATACTAAAATATACAAGTTAAAAAACAAATCATTCAACGACCAATTGGAAAGTAAGAATCATGATTTTAATCCATCAAGCTATCAATAAATATCTCTCACACACACACATACACACACACACACAAAAAAAAAACTGAAGTCGTATTGATGCTTTTAATAGTTTAACAACCCAAAATCTGATCAGCACTAACCTAGTTTTGGTACCTCGGCACATAACTATGTGTTGCCTTGTAATTATTATAGTGTTGTTTATACTTCAAAATTTTCATTAATTTGTTCTACAACTAGCATGTAATATGATTTAAAAATATATGTGTATATATAACATTTAAGTATCATTTTTTTATTCCAATCCAAAATTACAATCTCAATTTTCTAATCGGTTTTTGATATCTTGGTGATAACGGTTTTTGATATCTTGGTAATAATGTTTCTTTTAAAAAATATAAGAAATTCTCAAGGCTTTAAAATCCGGATTTTTAGTTGATCCTCCATACACACACATATATATATATATGTATATATATATATATATATATATCAAACATTTGTTTCCAAGTTAGCGCTTTTATTAGTTTTGTTGTTTTTATGTTCATATCTTATACGTCATATGCCATACTTTTAAAAACCGAGTTAATAATGAGTTGAAATTGCCATGTCAACCAGTTCGGCCGGAAATCTGACCTGTCCGATACGGGTCAAAAAAGGGCATCAATCCAGTCATTATTAAACTGCTCTTCCGACTGATTCATAGGTCAACACGGGTTCTAAAGATTAAATACAATTAAAATCTGGATCTTAACTAACCCATACAGGGAAGAAGGGTTTAAAAAGTTGATATTTGGGACATAGCTAGTTGGACGTGGTCTCCTCTTTCAACGCCTCACGTCCCCACCCAAGACTTCTCAAAAGGACAAGATTCGGAGTAAACAAGGTTTTTACATTGAGAGATAATTTGTATAAATCTTTTTATCATATATGATAATAATGATTTTATTTTACAAATTCACCAACCATTTTTCTCAATCACAAAAAATTATTGCGTACAAATTATCTTTCAATTCTAAACATTTTTTTAGAGGTTTTCTAAATGTAAATTTATAATACTTAGTCTATGTGTAGAAAGAAAAATTATATTTCCTTTACTAAATTCTTCTACTTTATCTTTCTATTCACTAGGGGTGAGAAAATTTCTTGTGGGTATCATACTGAATCGAGACCGAACCAGTACTCACTGTATGCTTATATTCGGTTCGGGAATTGGCATTTTGAAAGCGGTACCATCGGGTAAATTTGGTACTAATCCCAAATTTATATATTGATTTTTAGTATTCAGTTTTTTATTTAACTTTGAGTAGTCATGACTATTTCATACGAACTTTGATTTGATTGATTTCTTCCCATGTATTCTTTACTTTGTAAACTTCATTGTAGAATTAAAAACTTACTGTTTTGTTGTACTTAAACATGGGAAATTGGACTATTTTATCATTTTTAAACTTAGAAAACATTTTCAGTTTGTACAAAATTGTTATTTACACTTTGAGTAGTCATAACTATCTTATAAGAACTCAAATCCTTAGATATTACTCTTTTTTCTTCTTGTGTGAACTTCATTCTAAAATAAAAAAACTTATTGCTACACCTAAATATGTTTTTCATAACCTCAAACATGGACTGTTAGACTATTTTCAGAGTTTCTTGACTTAGAAAATTGTCAACTTCTCTAGATTGTGCATAGTTTTTGTTAAACTTTGAGTAGTCATAACTATCTCATATGATGTTGAATTTGAGTGATATTTCTTCCCATATATAATTTGTTGGGTGAACTTCAACCTAGGAATAAAAACTTATTGTTTAACTGCGCTTAAATCTATTTTCCGTAGCCTCAAACATTGATTGTTGATTTCATTTGAAAATTCGGTACTATATGGGAAAGGTACCAAAGTACCGGTACCGAACCGGTATATTTTATTCGGTTCGGGATTCAATATCATCAAAATGTAAACTTCGGTATTTGGTATTTTTGATTCGGTACCTAGCTCACCCTACTATCCACTAAATGGTGACATGTAGATTCTGCTCATTTTCTTTTCTTTATTTGCTCTCTTAATTTTGACACATTTTCTTTTATCTAGGACTATCTTATAATAATGATTTTTAGATATAAATACTAAATTCTTATATATCGCCCTTTCAAAATAATGTGTGCATCTAAAATTTTTGTATTCACATTGTTTTGTGGTTAAAAAGTATCTTATAGAAAATCTTAAAAGTTGAAAGATCAAAAAACCAATTATTATGATTTATATATTATAGCAATGAGATAAATAGTTACAAACACTAATACTTAATAATCTTTAAATTATATAGGAAGTGATAAAAAAAATTATTTCACAAATTCTTTTGATCATCACTATCGGGCCAATAAGTGAATTTACAATTAATATTGTATACGGGATAGTTGGCTTAAAGTGATGGCAAATCTCATTTTATTACATCGTCATGTCATCTTTTCTCTCACTATTCATTTTCGTATTAGTTAATTCCCATCATACCAAATGTTGAAATCTATCTAAAACCTTAATTAATCAACTAAATATTATAAAAACAAAAGAGATTACCCTGCTAAACTCACACCTTCTTCACCCCCAACCTCACCAAATAATGACTCGCATCCACTCTTAGCCGACAACTACTCTGCTCTCTCCTAAATTATGTGCATCCATCCCGTTGGAGAGGGCTGGATGGACAAAAGATCATCATCAACATTCAACACCATCACACCCTCCTCTTACACACAGGTTCAGCCTTTTCTTTCCTATCTAGCTGGTTATTAGTCCTGTAACTCTTCTCTTTCTCTCTCTTACTTATCTCTTTCTCTCTCCTCTCTACTTATTTTATTAATTTATTTATATAAAAGAAGTGTTATGTGGGATGAATGTGAATGTTTGTGGGTTGAAGGAAAAACTGGTGTGACACATAAGAGAGTATGAAAAAAATAAGATTGGATGTTGATGATCTTATAAGTACTCTGCTAAATGTCATATCTAAATTTCTTCATATTATGAGTGAATTTACTCCATTTAACTTGTGCAATTCCAATTGACAAGAGTTAAAGAAAAACAATAATAATGTGCACATATGGTTCAATCATAACTTTAATAATCAAGGAACACATGATGATACATAGAAAGAAAATTGTAAACAATTTTTAAAACTAAAAAAGAACAACAAATATCACAAATTCTTCTTAATTAATTTGCACTTATCTAGCTATCACTCCCCGTTGATGTTACAAACCATTAATTTTGGTATGGAGCATCGATAAAGTTTAAATTTGCACTCATCGAACGAGGTTAATTATTTATTTTTTATCAAAACTTTATCCACCTTTTCTTTAATGTAAAAGCTAACACCACTTTACGTGGTTGTCATGATCCAAGAACCTTAGGGTCCGTTTGGTTCGCGGAATGAATATGGAAGAATTGGAATTTGACCAAGGAATTGGAATTCATAGGAATTTGAATTCGTAGGAATTGGAATTTGTGAAAAACTATATCTTGTTTAGTTAGTAAAGACCGAAATTGAAATCTAGCAAAAAAATAAATTAATTCAATACGTATAAACCAAAATAAATTATGCAATCAACCACCCACCACCCCTTTGCCACCTACCCCGCCCCACGCCACCGTACCCCACCCCCACCCTATAGTCTACCTAGGGCGGCAGTGGCGACGGCGACAGGTGTGGAGGGTGGCAGTGAGTGGCGGTGGAGGGTGGCGGTGAGTGGCGGTGGAGGGTGGCGTGGAGGTTGTTGATGATGGCGGCGGTGGCGGAAGTGACGGTGGTGGTGGCGGCGGCGGCGGTGGTGGCAGTGGCAGCGGCGGTGGTGGCGGTGGCGGCAGTGGTGGTGGTGGGGGTGGGGGTGGGTTAGGGTGGTGACGGGGGTGGGGTGGGATAGAAGACAACAATTATGTTTTGAGATTCCTTATAATTTGAAGAATTCCTTAGAATTCCATCCATTTGGGGAAGGAATTCTCAATTCCTTGATTTAAGGAATTCATCGGAATGGTCAAATTCCATTCCATAAATTCTGCGAACCAAACACAAACAAGATTTAGGAATGCTCAATTCCAATTCCGTCCAATTCCATCCAATTCCAGCGAACCAAACGCCCCCTTATTATCACCAACAACACAAAGGGAAAAAAGGCGGCTATCTTAATACCTTATATCTAACTAGTACACATGCCCATGTTCTCGGTATTTTACACATATATACATGCACCCTCCAAATGCATAGCCACTTTTTGCTTAAACAAACACGTACAATCCTAAGAATTATTGTAATCACGTACCTTAAAAGCAACTTCTTCATGAATTATATATATGACTTCAGTTTAAGTTGTTTGTTTTCGACGACATAAGGTGTCCTATGTATTATTTCGGCTTTGTTTGTTTTTTAAAATAAGGTATTATTTAAAAAAACGTCTGCTGGCGCACAGACATTTCTGATAAGCTTGTTTGTTTTTTCAAAGAAACGTCTGCGTGCCCGCGGACGTTTCTAATAAGTTTGTTTGTTTTTTCGCAGACATAAGACCTTATTCTGTCTTATTTTTACTTATTTTGAGAAGCTAAAAACTACATATTTTTTTGGCAGACCTTCTCAGATTTAATACCTTCTAAATCAAATCTTCTCTTGAAGACATGAAATAAGACGTAAGACATTTATGTCTTAAAAAACAAACGACACCTTCATGCTTTTAGAATAAGATATGATTTAGAAGATCTTATGTTTGCAAAGAAAAGATTGTTTGTTTTTTTAACTTTAAGAAATATCTTATGTACTATAACTCTACAATTTTAAACTAAATTCAACAATTTGAGTAAAATTATCAAATATCTAGGTTTAAAACATTAATATCTAATATCCAAAACATTAATATCCAATATCCAAAATATAAAATTTTAAAAAAACTAATATCAACTTTAAATAATTCAATCGACTTACCATGGAGTTGTTGGAGACCTCTCAAAGGTCAAAAGTAAAACAGAAATTGTGATTGGTATTTCAAACTAGAGGTCAAAAGTTCGACTCATTACACGTGAAGGGTCGAATTCTCTGATGGTGGAAGGGTTGGCGGTGGAAGAGTGCGATAGTGGAAGGGTTGATGCTTGACGTGTGTAGAAGCGATACCTAACATCTTATCATAAAAGATGAAATAAGATAAGAGAAGATCTAATTCTGCCAAAAAAACAAACAATCTTAAATAGAAACGTTTGCCCGCACGCAGACGTTTCCTTAAATAAGATCTTATTTAGAAAAACAAACAAGCCCTAGATATTATAACTCATGATACATGAAACTAAAATGGAGCTCCGTTTTTCACTCAAAAGGAGCCGTCGCCACTCGCTAGGGTATAAGATTGGTGATCCATGTTTTATAAGTAGAAAGATAGAAAAAAAAACATGGAGAGCATAAGAATTATAAGTTATCTAGCATAGACCGGATGTCATCTTAGCTCTACATCATTTTTCCTTGTTTTTAGAAATTTAGTCACATCGAAAATCTAACTCATAAAAGGACAAAATTTTCTTTCAATTCCTTGATTCCTACATGATTGAAGCAACATTTCAATCGATTCCTAACATATCCAATATGTTAAGACATAAGAGTTCCAAACTTTTATCTAAATCAAACATGAACTTGAAACTGGATAAAGGTCCGACAATTTTTTGTTTTTCTTATTTGATACTTATAGGTGTATATGTCAAATGAACATTATGTGTGGGCTGTTGTTTAAGGAAAGGTCGGTTAAAATTCAAATGATTATCTACCCACGGTGAGTCCCACAAGAATATATAACATTTTACGTACATATATACATGCCTACATATGTGTGTATGTTTATTCATGGATTTACAAAATGCTTCAATTACGACAAAGAATCTTCTTCTAAATAAATTAATACGAAACTTTAATTTTAGGAGATATGTATAATGTATTATTCATATATATATAGAAGATTTCTTATTAATGTTGACAATAAAGTTATAGAAACCTCTCGAGAGAATTTTAGACTTGATTATTGTAATGGATTGCAGATTAATCTATTTAATCGCTCTAAAGTAGGTTCAATTAACTTAATTTACGTAAAATTGTTTTAATTTTCTTCTTACTTTACAAGATTAAAGGCATTTGATAATAGTACAAACAGTAATTTTGTTTTAACAAATGAAGAGGTTGAATACATAAATTACATACATTATATTAATGTTAAACACTAACAAATGAAGAGGTTGAACACGTAAATGACATACATTATATTAATGTTAACACTATGGATGTATTATATTTTAGTTCATATAATATATGTTAAGGTTTCATTTTTAAGAATTATTGTACACACCGAATATATTTAATTTCTTCAAGGTTTCATCTTTGTGACGATAATATTAAATGATAGTTTTTGAAGTTGGGTATATACAATAACAAAAAGTGATAACTTTAATACATTTTTGGATACTAAACCCTAAATAAAACTATGAATACAATATATAAAGAAGTACTACTGAATATGAAAGCTCATTTTAATTCAATCTTTAAACATTTGATAAATATGTTGGTTTATTAGTTATTTTTTCTATGGATATGATTGTGTTTGTTTAAACTATTTTATATACTTTATTTATGATTTATTACATGTTAAATATTTATTACAAGTCATTCTAACTAGTAAAAGATTCATTTGAATCATCTTTATTAGATAATCCTAACCGTTAATTTTAATAAAATTAAATTTTAACCATTAAATTAAGTTGACATTTTGGTTTAATTTTGAGTTTGAGAAGTGAAAGTTATTTATTTTGAATAAAAAATATTATAAATAATTTCATATATGTCCTTCTTAAACTTTTAAATATCGTTTTACACATCCTAATTTATAAATATCATACTTATCCCTTATGAAGTTACAAAATATCATATTTAACCAAATTTTTAATTTTATCATTTTAAAATATTTTGATTTTATTTTAAATTCTTTTTAATTATATCAAAAAAACATTTGACCTTATTTTTTATAATTGTAACGATAATGACTAATAATTTGTACAAGAAATATAATCAGTTTTCTTGCTATCATGATACCATATTTTTAACATCATATCTACCTCTTCCCACAAAAGGCTTTCACCGCTGATCTTGATGTTAAAGGTGTCTATCACCATTTTTTTAAAGTGTTATTTTTTTCGTGTTAATTAATTATTTGTTAAATCAACTTGTGTATCATATGAATAAATCTAGTATACCAAACTATATGAATATAAACTAATAGTGTTAGCCTAGTTATAGCGGAATTTTTTTAAAAACTCAATTAATATAAAGTTATCTAAAGTCGACTATTATCATTAATCAAAGACGCTAATGGCTTTTTTTCCATCAATTTATAAAAATAAATTAAAAACAAAATAATATGACATAAAGTTTATTAACTATAAAACAAAACCTCATTTTAAAAGTTTTCAACTTTTCATGCCTTAAATTTGTTTCGAAAATCATAAAATATTACAAATTTATCCTTCAAAAAGTGAATTTTCCACATATCTCATAATCAAATAGTTGGGCCTCGTGGGTGTGGGTGCCCGGGTGGGCATGTCGTGATGTGTTTGTAAGATGTTGTTTTCAGTGTAAAAGTGCATTAATCACTTTGCCCGTTGAAAATATATTCTTATTTTTTTAATGTTTAATGTTTTAATTGTTCGGCCATCCGTAGTGCTTTTCCTTTTTCCTTTCCAACCCCAATGATACATCAATGTCATATCAGTTTTTTTTACTTTTTCCTTCCCAAATCAAATCAACTCCAAACCCAAGTATAGTTTTTCCCTTTTCAACCCAAACATTTTCTCTCTCCTACTCTCTCTACAAAACCAAAAAAAAAAAAAAGATTCCACGGGTTGCATCGGGTCTGCGAAACCGAAACAGGAAAATAAGGCGGAACCCGAAACCCGCCGTAGCGGTGCTCCCGAAGGAGCCGACCAAACCTTCATCTACCCGAAGGCCACACCCGAAGGCCATACGGATGGACTTATAACGGTAAAATTTTTTTAACTTTTATAATGTTTAATGGTTTCTAATGAAGCCATGTTTAACCTAAGTTGCTAATATCGGATAAAAAATACATGTATATTTTAACCGATATCAAATACCTACTAATGACGAGATTGTATTACAAAACTCATCAATTACAATATGAGTAATCTCTAATATTTTTTACTGTGATCTTTTAGAATGGACAGCTTAAAATTAATGTCCATGTATAAATTCATTTGTATCATATAAAACAACACTGTAAACAAAAAATTATATTTATGCATATATTTTATAGATTACATAAAATATATCAGGGTTGTTTGAACTTAGTGTATTCAAGATGGCTAGAAAATCAATAAATGTTATATTACGTTTGGATGGATCCGTTTTATATGATCCAATTAAATAAATCCGATTGGATTTCGATTTCAAAAATAGGATCCGATATGTTCATACAAATATAAGATCAAAACCGAATCAACCAAATTATAATTCGATCGGTTGGATCGTTTATACAAATTCAGTTTTTTCATTCTTACATAAATATATTTTAAAGAGTCAAGAATATTTTAATTAATCAATTTAAACATTAAATTCACTTCCTTTTGCAAAAAAAAATTTAAAGAATAGCTTGTTGATATCATCATCATCAACATTATCTCTATCAAAAAGTTAAAATATGTTCATCAAATGCCAACTAAAACAAATTTTAATGAAGGAAAGTTAACATGTATATGTTTATGATAACTACTCGCTTTGTATACATATATAATTATACACAATAAATTGTATATAAATATAGGGGAGGGTTCATGCGAAAAGTGTTTTATTTGCGAAAAGTGCGAGAAGCAATCATAGCCTCTTATTTGTATTTGATTTAATGGCTTAGATTAATCTTGTTTTTTGTTTTTTTAAATTCAAAAGGTATAATTGTAAACAACGTTTTTTCTCTCTCTCCAATCTATTTTTCTCTCTCCTAAAATTTTTAAACAAATATAAATTAGAAATAATTTAATAATAAATTACTAATTTTATAGTGTTCAACGATGAACACAACAAAAAACTTACAACTTTTTAATCATTAAATGTTATGTTATACTTTGTTCACTAATAAACTCTTGGTTTTTATTGTTTTTTCATAAAATGTTATTTTTCTTTCTCTTCTTAATCTTCATGTTTTTTTATCTTTTCTGTATCATCTTTTTCCCAAGTATCACTAATGCTTGTTTATTATTGAACAACATGGTAGACGTCTTTAATTTACATCTTTTATGTTATTAAAAAACGTTCACCAATAAACATGTATATCACTTAAATAAATGTTCGTGTTTTATTCATAAAGTTGATGAACATAGAAATAAACTACGAAAATTGTATTTTCTTCATGCCTTCACTATTGAACAAAGTAACAAGAAATAGTCACGTCATAGAACAAATCCGCACTTTTAAACAATGAACAAAAACATACATATTCATCTTAAAGAAGAAAAAGAAACAAGTAATTACATCATAAAAACTTGTTATTCATTGTAAATAATATAAAAAGAAGCCTTAATGTGATAATCTATATATACTTCGAAGTTGATAAATAAACAATTGGCAACTTCAAAAGTTATGATGATGATGTTCTTCAATGTACAACAATTGTCGGGGTGTTCTTTCTCAACATTCTCAATAGACAATAGTGGATATGTCAACGATGAGATCATACATCAAGCAAACGTCTCAAGTTCTCAACAATATACAACCATACCTGGATGTGGTGGGCACCTAAGATCAACAGATCCATGAACTATGAAATGTACGAAACCAGATCCATGCATGATGGCCAACGGTGAGTGTGGAAGAGTGAACGGAGACCGACAAAGAAGAAGAGGGTGAATCGTAAGAAGCATTTTGGTAGTAGATTTGTTGAACGGTAGCCACTATTGAAGGTGGTGGAGTGAACGACGGTTCTTAAATGATGATTTTTTCGACGAACGACAGCGGAGGATTAAAGATTACACTTCAGTTGATTCTTCAACAAGCCATCTAGGCGATCACCGGTTCTTGATCGGTGATTTCACCGGCGAACGGCAGCGGAGGGAGCATATATAGGGCAGAGGGGTTAGCGATGGTTGGATGGCTAAAGGGAGATTGAGAGAATCACCGTGAGTTAGAGTTTTCAATGTGAATTTGAGAAAATTAAGGAAATAATCGTGAGTTTTGAGTGGTGTGAGGTAAATAACTAAATAAGGAAAAAATCTTGATTTGATTATGAAAATGAAATTCTAATGATACCCTTAGAAATGGTATAAAAACTCACATAATATTGTTTTTATTTACATTAATGCCACATTCATTTATAGCCATAGATCATTCAGTTCAAAGGTTGAGGATACTTCTCGCATTTTTCACAAAATATGAACTTTTCGCATGAACCTTCCTCTATAAATATATATATCCATGAGATATATTTGATTACTTTGTTATATATAACTACACACTCATATACATGAGAGTAATATATATATATATATAGGCAAAAGTTCAAACGAGAACTGTTTTTCGTATGCGAGCCGCGAGAACCAATTTTAACCGTCCAATTCCCCCTCCTTCAATTGGATTGCCCACCCATGAATTCCTTACATGCACCCTGCCACACTTAATCCCCCCACGCTCTTTATCCATGAATTCCATTATCCAAAATGAACAGTCAAGATTGGTTCTCGCAGTTCTCGTACGAAAATAGTTCTCGTTTTTACCCTCCCCTATATATCTTACTCCTTTATAATACACTTACAATAT
Organism: Dittrichia graveolens; assembly: GCA_038502395.1. Taxonomy (NCBI): domain Eukaryota; kingdom Viridiplantae; phylum Streptophyta; class Magnoliopsida; order Asterales; family Asteraceae; genus Dittrichia; species Dittrichia graveolens. Next base: position 114,009,360 of record JARJIL010000001.1, on the reverse strand, counting down.
AAAAAACTCTTAATTTTAAGTAATTTGAATGTACTAAAATACCATTCTTAACCATTTCATTCTCTCTCCTAATTTACTTTAACTTTTAAAATATCACTTTTTAACCATTTCATTCTCTCTCCTAATTTATTTTAACTTTTTATCTATTTAAAATATATTTCTAACACTAAAACACTTTCTCACACAAACACAATTATCCACCACATCAGCATAATTTTAAAAAAAAATTAATTTCTCGCTCCTTATTTCATAAATATAAATCCTTTTCTTATTTTAATGTCTTTTAGAATTTATTTTTAAATCTAATAAAATAGTTGTTGCAAATAAAAAATAAAAAACTGACATTGTACGAACTTTTTCGTGACATTGAATTGCGCGAATTACATATTATTACATTTTTAAAAGCAACATGATGTAAAATAAAAATTATTTGTCGTTACAATATTGCACGAGTATCTTGCTAGTATATATATATATATATATATATATATATAGATCGATAGATAGATAGTAAAAAGTTCATTTGAGAACCGTTTTTCGTTACAATTGGATTGCCCACCGATGAATTCCTTACATGCACCCTGCCACACGCTTTAGCACCTGGTGCAACGGCTCCTCTTTCAAATTCAAAGTGGATGTTCTCGCGCGATCAATCCCTCCACGCTCTTCATCCTTGAATTCCATTATCCAAAATGAACGGCTAAGATTGGTTCTCGCAGTTATCGTACGAAAAACAGTTCTCGTTTTAACCATCTCCTATATATATATATATATATGTGTGTGTGTGTGTGTGTAATATTTGGTTTTTTTATTATTATTCGATTTATATTATGGTAACCGAAACAATCCGATATCCAAAATAATTATTCAGTTTTGGTTTAATCCAAACCAAAAATCTAAAATATCCGAACCAAATAGTCCAATTTAAAACTTATGACTGAATAATTTGGTTTTATCCGATTAGTGAACATCCCTAATGCCAAACGGGAGTTGGAGGAGAGTGTTAGTGTTAGTGTGTGAGTGAGTGAGTGAGAGAGATATATAAAAAGTGAAAACAATAGTGAGATGGATTTCCTTAATAGGATGGAGTGAGATGAGATCTCAGTGGTGATGTAATGTTAATCTAACAACCGAAATGAAGTGAAAAGATATTTGAATAGCTTATCTCTAATTTTGAACATTGTTATAATTTTCTTATATCTCTTCACGATGTTAGGAGTACATATCTTTCTTTTCTAATGTTTCATTTGTCACATTAACGTCATTTCAGTTTTTTCTCTCTAACTCTCCAATCTTTTCATCCTACTAAAATCTTTGTAGTACTCATCTTTCTACTTCAATACCCCACTAACTTTTCTTTTTATTTTTAATTGTGGTAGACAGGTTCGGTTCATTCTAGTTTTTTAGTTCTATTTACTTAGTTTTGTAGTCGGATTTTACTGTTTGGGCTGTCTGCTTCTTGTAGACCTTGCGTGTTTTGGTAGGATTGTTGTTTGATTTGGTGGTGAATTTTTTTTCCGAATACGAGTGTCAGACTTTTCGTTTACATATCAAACATGTCATATTAATACATTACAATTTTAATTCTTATCATACACTTACATACATAAGATACATCAAATCGCAGTTGTTACTCTTTTAATATATGTTTTTTTAGAAAAAATTCAAAGAATATAAAATGTGTTGAAAAATGTTTTCTAGTCCACATCAATATATGTTGTGAGGGACCGGGGACCTTGGACCAAGGTCGGTCATGTGTTTTTGGAAGTATGTGTATATTTTCAACCCCCTACTTTATTGTTTAAATGCTTCATAATTGCACATAGTTGGTTGTTATAACTCCAGCAACAGATAAAAAGGGAGACCGTGTTCATGCTCATTCAAGATTTTAGTTTAAACTAGATATATTTGTAAAATATAAAAACTAAAAGTCAAACGTTATTGAAATAAAGTAAAAACGAATAAACGCTAAAGAATTAGACATATGGTGAAATTTTATTTTAAATATTTTGTAGGGCATTCACACCATTTGGAATGAATTAAAAGGATAAATGCTTCATTTCGTATTACAAAAACTAAGAAAGAGTTTCACAAGAAAGAAAAACACTATCAATGAAGCATTCTAAGGACACCCGTACCACCCAGCCCAAAGGTTTCTGGAGTGGCTTTAGGTTGGTTGGGTTCAAGTTAAACATCGTTACGTCCCCTACTCACCCGATCCGGTGACTCATTCGAGTCCCCTAACCTGATCTCTCTCCCAGGCCCAGCCCGGGGTGGGCAACAAGGGCGGTGGCCCAGGGCCCAACAATTCTAGGGGCCCATTGTGAAAAAACCGTCTATATGTATATATGTGTGTAAGCCCAAGGCGCCCATTAGAAGTCCAAAAAGGATTTAGGAACTACAGAGGCGGAAGGAACAAATTTAGGAACTGAAGAGGAGGAAGGAAACGAGAAGACGACTATCGCAATACCGGCTTCTTCTTGAAAATTGCATTCTTGAATCTCGATCTCTGATTTTGTGACATGTGAGAATGTGAATTTGAGTATTTAACCTCAGTCTATGAAATGATTTAAGTATTTGACATCAATATGTGAATCTGTGATTTATATTTGAGTATTTGACTTCAATACGTGAATCTGTGATTTGTGTTTTAGCCTAAGTCATTCTCTATGTAAATTCTACTTATTTGATAAAAATTTAGTTTAGGGCCCTTTCTAAAGTTTTCGTCCAGGGCCCAAATAATGGTTGGACCGACCCTGCTCTCTCCTCTCTCTTCATCTTTCTCTCTCTCTTATATATATATATATATATATATATATATGAGTTGTGTTCAATAAAGTCCATTTAAAAAACATAGTTCTGAAATTTTAATGTTCAATCACAAGTGATTTAGTATACAATCATATGTGATTTGTAAAAGCATCACATGTGAATTATGAAAAACTACAAAAATGTCACTCCGTCCAAATTTTTAAAATTAAACTGGATTATTGATAACATTAATCCAAAGGCTAAAAAGCCTAAAATCAGTCCCTTAAGATTATGAATTAATTATGAACTATATTGAACATTCTTCATATATATGAGAGGGTTCGTTTGAGAACCATTATTATTGTGAGAACCGCGGAACTAATCTTAGTCGTTCAATTGATAAGTGAAATTCATGGATGAAGAGTGTGGAGGGATTAAGCGTGACAAGGTGCATGTAAGGAATTCATGGGTGGGTAATCCAATTGAAGGAGGGGGAATTGGACGGCCAAAATTGGTTCTGGCGGTTCTCGTCATAAAAACGGTTCTGAAATGAACTTTTCAATATATATATATATATCTATACTGTATTATAAAGCATTTAGGTAATTAAAATCTCTTAATTTTAAATAATTTGAAATTACTAAGTTACCCTTTATTTAACCCTATAAGGAAACTATTATATAGAGTTAATTATATTCTTAAATACCATTTTGATAACTAAACATTCTATAATAAATAATGTTTAAAAAAGTCAAGTCAAATGCAAGTTAAATTTCAACGTATATGATATTAAATACAAAAAAAAATTAAATAAAAAGGATCTTCATAAAAATAATAGTTTAAATATTTTATCATATGACACATATTTTAATTTAAGTATTAGAAAATACGTATAACTATAACTTATAAATCTAATAAAATGTAACCTAAATTTATAAACATTTTCAGATTTTTAAATGACTCGTGTAATCAAAACAAAAGGTTTAATTTATAAGATATTTAATATTTTTTTTGTTTCTCAATTTATTGTTTTTTAAAATTAATAAAAGAGTAAGAAAATAGAAATAAAAGTAATGGAAACATGAGAAAGAAAATAGATAAATTGCGAAAGAAAATTGTTCGATGTCATTATAATACGTGATCTAATAGTCTTACGTTATTAAAAACAGACATATTATCGAGTAAGAATTATTTCTAGTCGCCGCATTGCGCGGATACTATGCTAGTATATATATATATATATATATATAGGGAGCGGTTCAAACGAGAACTGTTTTTCGTATAAGAACTACGAGAACTATTTGTAACATCATTAATGACTCATTAACAGGGATATTTTGGTCATTTATATGATTACCCAACCGTGAATTGCGTCCGTGTGAGCCGTCGTTAATTTACGAGGCTTGATTTTTCCAAAATACCACTCATTAATGCTTCTTTAATGAGTCATTAATGAGCGCATTAATGACTCATTAATAAGCCACTACCATTAATAGTCATTGATTTATTTAAATTAAGGGCTAAGATTGGTTGTCGTGGTTCTCATACAAAAAACAGTTCTCGTTTGAACCATTATCTGTATATATAAAATAAAAAATTAAGGTAAAATTGAGTTAAGCTATACTAGCTTTTGAGTTAGAAAGGAATGAGAAAGTGATGTGGCTCTAATATGGTATTCGGTTGGTTAACCCGAATTGTATGTCATTCAGATGATCTAATATTTTCATCAAAACATATTTACAATTCTAACTTTTTATTAACTTTTTATTAACTTTTTATTAAACTTAAAGTAAAAGTATACATAAAACCATTTATTACATAAAAAGAAACTCAAAATTTTGATCTTTATAAAAAGTTTAATGGGCTATATTGAAAAGCAAAGAAAATTTGGTGATTTAATAGAGCAGGGTTGATGGAGCGAAGGAACATATTTTTCTATACAATATTTGAAGTTGCATCTCTCCTTATTGTTGACGAAGCTGAAAGTTCGAGTCCAAGACTATTTTACCGATAATCCTAATTATGACAATGACATGTTTATGAGATGGTACAAGATGAACAAACCACTGTTTCAATGAATAGCTGGTGATTTGGAGTTAGATTTCCATTTTAGGGTGAGCCGAGATGCAATAGGTAAAAAAAAGTTTTTCCTCCGGTAGAAAGTGCACTTTGCCAACTAGCATACGGGACAACCCATGGCTTATTTTCCGAGTATTTGAAGATGACAGAAAGAACTTATGAGAGTGTCTACAACACTTCTCTAAATGTATCATTAAGGTTTATGGTAAAAAAATTGTAAACCTACTTACAATAATGTTTAGCAATTACTTGTGGCGCATGAACTAAGACACAACTTCCCTGATATGCTAGTAAGCATAAATTGTACACATTAGTCCAGGCAAATTGCCTAGTTGCATGGCGAGATCAGTACACAAGAGGCGATCATTATCATCCGACGAAAATGCTACAAGTAGTCATGTCTCATGATCTTTGAAGTTGACATGTACTATTCGGTATTGCTGATTTCAACAATAATATCAACATACTCAATTAGTCACATAGCAAATAGCAAACTCTAAATTTATAAGATGTTAATATTATCATGATATTATTGATCTAGTGATATTTTTCAAAGTTATGATTAATAAAACAATTAATAAAAGATGACTTAAAATAGTTGGGGCTTAGAGATTAGATTATTTTATGTGAATGTCAAAGCCTTCGACTTTTGAGTTTCTAACAATTGGTCTCTTTAATTTCTCTGATGGGCTTAAAAATGTCTGGTTAGTGGTTTATTTTATTCCCATATTAGAACCATGAACTTTCCTACTGTTACAAGTGTACAACTTTGGACCCAAACATCTTGTAGTACCGCAAAAAACTGGGCTAAATTACCCAAGTTCTTAAAGCAATTGGGCTGGGGCCCACTATCCTTAATCTGTAATCGCTAATTTGACTTCTTGAGTCAACACAGTCTCCATCCCCCTTCCTCTTTTGATGAAAAAATCAATGTGGATACACACGCCTAGTGGGTTCCTGTTGGAACCCTAAATCGTCACACTTACCATTTTCATCTCAAAAGGTTAGATTCCTTCTACTGTCCTTTCCTATTTGAACACCAAGTTAATGGAATAATGATTGATTTAGTTTAATCTTTGTTTAATTCATGCAATTGCAGTGTGAATGATTTCGGTTTTAATGTAGGATTACGAAAGTAAGATGAAGCTGAATTTGACCTTGTTTGTTGCTCTGCTTCTAATCTCAGTCGTTGTTCGCTGCGCTGACCCGGATCCTGTGGTAAGAAATCATCTTTTTGTTTAAATCATGGGGTTTGTATCATAAGAGGAAACTTTTCTCTAGATGACAAACTGAATTAGCTTAGGCAATGAAATCTTGCTCTTTAAGTTTATATTTAGATGCTATTACCTAGATTATGACTTAGCAATTAGATATAGGTCAATTTAGCTTTAGAAGAATTAACTAAGATATAGTTATAGTCAATTTTTTGAATTATTTCTTCTTCTTGAAGTAATATGTTAATTGACCAAATGCTTTGATTTAGGTGAAGAAGAGTAAAAATGATGATATAGGTTCAGAAACACAGATAAAGCCTGACCCGAAAGTTAGTTTGAACGCCAAATCAAGCACAACAGGGTCTAGTTTAGAATCTAAGCAAGTGGATCCTTCAACGAAGGCGAAGGTTTCAAATGATATCCAAAATGGTACTAAGAGTGTTCCAAGTAAGCAATTAGGGGATAGAGAAGCTGGTGCTAATGTGCAAACAGGTTCAAAAGATAAGGAGTTGGTAGATAATGTTGATAAGAAAAGTAAAGAAGACAAAGAATCGGGATCTAAAGTCGTAGAAAAGGAGGAAAACCTGTCAACCACAAGGAAAGGGAGTTTTACAGGAGAACTATGTGATTCGTCTTTCAAATGCACAATTGATAATGGTGATAATCACGGAATGGTTGCATGTCTAAGTGTTCCAGGAGATGGTATGTATTTTTCCTTCTTGTTTTTAACATTTTTACTTTTGTTCTTATTAACTCATTCATTGATTTGTGATTGCAATCCAAAGTAAAAAAGTGATATGATGCCTTTGGATATTAATATCAACATGTTTCTAATTATGGTTCTCCTTATAAGTGTTGATGTAGCTGTCTACTTACTCTGTTTGACCTCAAAGATTAGATTGTATCTTTGTTTTTTGAATGCATGGAAATATGGAATGCAGATAAAGAAAAATCTTGCCTTCTAGGAACTTGCACAAGGTTTTGATAACAGTCACGATTTTTGCTTGAAGTAGTTGTACCACTGATAAGTGTGCTGTACAAATTACAACATGCACATTTGATGAATGATGCTTGAAGTTCATGCAGTGACTACTTAAAATTTTCTTTAATATCCTTAAAACTTGTTTCTATTTTATTGCTACAAAAAGTTGGCGATTTGATTTTGTCCTATAAGATTTCCTTATTGTTATGCTATGTGTTCAAGGAAAAACGTCACATGAATTTACGTGGTACGGCCCAAGTGCTTTGACCTACTCCACGGGTGGGAATTGGAGATATCCTTTATATAAGACTGTAATCAAAGTGTTTCATTAGGAACCCTAGCTACTAGTATTTATAACCGAATAACACTAGCAACTATCGCTCTGGGTTCATATACAAGTGAATCTGAAATAATTACACAGGTCCATGCCTGTTGATTTCACAATTTGGGTAATTTCACTTCTTTCGGGCAGGGTCATAAATCCATTTGCACTGCCATACAATTCCAGGTCACGTTCTAACACTTATTTTATTAGTTGTTACACTCACTTACACCTATACGCATTTATGGGAAATTAAAGTATATTCATACATGGGGTTTGCAATTTAGCTATGTTTTATTAATATGTTAGTTGCTAGGTAATTTGAAAACAAATGTTGGCTGTAGCTCAAATTGCTTGATATTTATATGATATGTTAGTTGCTGGGAAATATTCCGAATTTATGTTTCCTGCAGTCATGAATGTTATATTCTTATTTATTCAGCCAAAATTTTGAATGTTATCTTTTTTTATTCTATTTTATTTCCAGAGTCTACAGAAGTTTCCCTTTTAATCCAGAATAAGGGAAAGGGCGTGCTGGATGTTGATATTAGTGCTCCTGACATTGTTCGCCTAGACAAAACGAAAATCCAAATCCAAGAAAACGATGACCAAAAGGTAACCAATCTTTATAAAAGAAAATTCAAAAGGAACAGAATCGAAATAACCTTGTGACATGAGAACCTTTACTTGCAGGTAATGGTCACTATAGGAGATGGAAAAACCGAAAAACTCATAACTCTAAAGACCCGCGAAGGCAGTTGCAGTCTCGACTTTATAAACTTTCTTACACATAATCCCATGAAAAAGTCAAACCATATATCACAGTTGAGCTACTCCAGTCTCTTCAAGCGAACCCCATTTCTTGGACTCATATCTTTAGCTTTTCTACTAGTAATAGTGTCAGTTGTGGTATGTGTGACTTATCAAAAAAGACGTTTTATGAACAACGGCACAAAATACCAAAAAATGGATGCCGAGCTCCCGGTTTCGGGTGTGGCCAAGATTGACTTTGACCAAAAAGATGGATGGGATGACAATTGGAGTGATGATTGGGATGATGTGGAAGCACCCAGTACTCCCTCTATGCCTCTTACTCCAAGCATTTCTTCTGCTGGTGTGTCTTCACGTCGAATTAACAAGGATGCTTGGAAAGATTAGAATTATAATCAAGATTTGAATTATTTTTTCTTATTAGTTGGAGTAATCTTAAGATGTGGGTAGAGTTTGTATTCCCTGGCAAGTAGATATATTTTTTTCCATGTAACATTTTTCCATGAGAAAAGACGAGATTTGTAAGTCGGAAGTCTGAGTTTCTTGTCATCTAATCTATTTGAGTGGATTTTTCGGTCACTCGATTCAGTTATTATGCTGTGATGTTTCTTTGTACACCACCAAATTAGTTCTTAAAACGCCTTACATGAAGAGTTGCTTGATCGCTAGAGTTTGATAATGCCTATTCGTCTTTAACAATTATATTATCGTACTAGATTAAATGTTCGTATGATCCATGAGTTTATTTAAAAAATAATAAATATTAAACATTAATTAAAAACATATTAAAATCATTATAAAACGCGAGTTAATTGAGAAGAAAACGACATATGACGTCAATATTCAGACTAGCGGTGGAAACGTCGACTCGAGAGGGAGTGTAGATGTTACGACAGTTTCGTGGTATCATGATACGAAGAGACATTGTATTTCTTGTACAAGTCACCGATTGTTATTGTTACAATTAGCGGTAATAAGGTTAAACGTTTATTAGTTATAATTAAATAAATTAAAATGATTATATAATATTTTAGAATGATAAAACTAATAATTTGGTTGAATATAATATTTTGAATTATTATAAAGGGTAAATATGATATTTGTAAATTAAAATGTGCAAATACGATATCTTATGGTTTAAGAATAGCGTATATAAAATTATCTCTAATGATTTTTATTTAAATTAAAGGCAAAATTGGAATTCAATTTTGACCAAGAAAAGTCAATTGGATTTTACTTTTTATCAAAATGAATAGTTAAAATTTAATAACTAAAATTTTCATCTAAAACCAATTATTAGAATTATCTAATAGATTTCATTTAATTTAGCCTTTTATCTAATAGACTTTAAAAACTTGATGAATCTTGTTAGGCCAAGCGTATGGCCTCTCCTGAAGCATTCGGGTTAGCCTTCAGGTGAGTTGGGTAGCTTTAGGATCACTGCTACGCCCCCAGGGCCAGCCCAAGACCTGTGCAGTCTGGGCTTGGGCCCAGGTCAGCACCTGAAGAGGGGGCATCAAAATTTTACTGAACCTTGCATATACTAGGCCCATTAATTTAATTTTTTTCAATCTGCTAAGGAAATATAAAATATGGAAGAGGAGAGGTCGGACGAATCGGTCAATTGGGATGCATCGGAATAACATAGCAGAGGGTGATGGGGAAATCGAAGTCGACGATTGGAGTTTTCGATGTGCAGTTCGCGATGGGAAAATCGAAGTCGACGATTGGAGTTTTCGATGTGTAGTTGGGCACGATTCACAAACGAGCAATCAGCGATCAAAACACAATCAATTTCCATGGTATCTTTTATGAAAGTGAATTATGCATTTGATATTTCTATCGATCAATCTAGGCAACAACAATGACCGAGTGACTGTCTGATTGAAGAGAATAATCAAAGAAAATTTAGAAATTTGAACGATTGACGAGCCACGATTCACACGACCAGTCGATTCACAAGCCGATTCTAGGGTTTTTGAAACCAAAAGCGGCCGTTGATTGGACAACAAGAACAATTGTTTGTGACTTTGATGGTGAGAACGATTGTAACTTTGTAAGAAAGCGAAGTCGATTGCGTATGTATTCTTCCGGTCCTAATCTCTAAGTTCTAATGTTCGATTCATTGAATTCTTTTACATATTCTTTCTAATCTCACTCGTATATTCTTTTTTAGTTCTCACTGATGCAAAATATCTAAATGATTGTGTAACATCCTAAGATCGGGCCTAGTAATTACAATGACTTGGTATGTTAATTTGTGATTAATTACTTGTTAATATTAAATTTAAATGGTTTTAACTAAATTGATTAATTGTTAGTTATTAATTTTAATTTAGTTTTTAAAGTATATATATATATATATGTATGTACGGTGACATATATATATATATATATGTGTGTGTGTGTGTGTGTTTGTATGCATGATAAGGTGCCACCTCATGCTACTTGTTTTAAGAAAAGGAATACGTGGGTTTTTATGGTTAACATCTGAATTACATCTTGAAAACCGACAATTGATGGTTGTGTGCTCTTGAGAGAAGAAAAGCAAGAAAAAAGCAAACTTAAAAGTTGGAAGTTGTGATTTGTGTTGTGTTAATTCAAACTAAAGGTATGATAATGTTCAATGCATGATTCTAATTATCTTAACATGTTTCGTTTGTAAAGATATGCTAAGAACATGAAGTTGCCATGGTAGAAGTTTAGAAGTAAACTTGTTTGGTGGGTTTTGTATCATTTGCCATGTTAAAAAGGGTTTGATGTGTTCTTATTATTGTATACATGTTATAAAGTGTTTATACATGTTTTGGAAGTGTTCATATTGAATGAGGAGGGTTTGAATCGGATTTGGGGAGTTAGCATGAACTTAAATCCGACACAAACATGGAGAAGACAACCTGGAAGAAGGGTGTCGCGGCGCTACGCTTAGGGTCGCGGCGCGACGAGGGTGAAATCCGGAAGTTTTGGTTTCGGATTGTAAGAATCCGATAAATTGCAAAACCGACCCTCGGAAATCCGAAATTTGGCAAATCCGACACTGAAATCCGAGTTATTGGAAATCCGCCACGAAATCCGAGTGATGAGTTCCGGATTTGAAATCCGACACGGTCGCGGCGAGACGGGCATTGTGTCGCGGCGCGACGGACACTGTTTCAGAAAGTTACTTATTTTTAATATGTTTTACTTGGTTTAAGTTAGCATATTAACTATGTGATATATGTTCATACATATGTAAATCATACATGCTTATGTTTGATTAAAGGATATAAATTTATGTGTTTGACATATATTTATGAATCGTTATTGATTTCAGTTTGTTGTGTTCTCAGGAGCAAACGAGGCTCAGTAAAATAAGATCACTGAGTGGAGAAACTGAAAGCTTGAGGTGAGTGGACGTTTACTCACAGATGTTATTAGTTGTAACTGGCTTGGGTTGCAACTGTTATTGGTTTGACGCATGGACAGATTGTGCATCTGATAATTGATTAACTGTTGATTGTTAATTAATTGTGCGTCAGTGATATGTATACATGAGGATTGGGAAGTCAGCTTCGGCTGGGCATATAGGCTGGGTTTGTTTGCTATCGGCTAATCAGTATTGGGATCTTTTGATGCATTTGTTGCAACTTAAGGTAATGCTGTGTGAGAATAGCAAATGAATTATCGGTAAACCTTTGCTTTGGCCGGCATTGGTTGTAGTTTTACTCCATTCACTTAGTTGTTATGTGTTGTTGATATTGATGCGGTTATTTGCTGATATATCTGTTGTGGTTTTACTCCATTCACTTAGCTTTGTGCTAATCGCCCCACCTCTTACTCTTTTTACAGGTTTTGGTAAGTCAGCGGCTCGGATGAGAGTGGTTAGCTTGGGGAGTAATCACCTAGGACTCTGATAAAGATTTTTGTGACGAGCCGTGTTTTGTAATACTGATATTTTGTAAACAGTGGTTTGTAATTAGTGATAATTACTTGTTGTTTAAAACGCTTCCGCAGTGTAAATTAAAGTGAAAATTTTTGGGTTAAAAATACGGTGTTACAGATTGCAAGAAGACTGCAAAAGAACTAAAGAAGATAAGAAGATCACACATTGAGTTTGAGAAGGTAAAAAACTTTGATATTCATTTTTCTGCATTTAGCGTGTTTTCACTACTAGTATGTTTTTCTTCACTTATCGAATAGAATAAATGAATAATATTAAAGTTACTAGTTTGCTACATGTATTTGAAGTGTAATGGACTTTTTAGTTTTTTAATAATTTTGTTTTTATAGACTTGTTGTAGAATTGATCATTTGAATAATTGATTTACCTCAAACTCAAAAGTTCAACTGAAACTATTTGATCATCTTGATTATGTTTTTTGTATGTAGAGTTGGAATATGAGGAAGAATTATGATTGTTACTGTTATGTTTGGAAATAAAAGATTAGAATGTTAAAGAAGTATAAATTTAGTTTCGTCAAATTAGTGTGTTTGTTTTCTAATGTTTGTAATTTGTGGTTTTGTTTATTTACATTTTGTAGAAGTGATGATTTGAACAAATGAATAGTAGATTTATCTGAAAAGTTCAAGTGTTGAATCTATTTTATCATTTAGATCAGGTTTGATGTTTATCATTTTGTTTGATTGTTTCATTGAGCGAAGACATCGTTTTATGTAGTTTTTATCGGGTTGATTGAATATTTTTAAGTAAAATAATGTTTTACTTATTTGTTTTGCATATTTACGTCGCATATCTCTTCCGTGCGTAGCAAAGTTCACACATGTAGGGCATTTTTAGCCCACTTCGCCCAGGGCATCAAATACTATTGGACCGGCTCTGTACGTCGTACATTTTGGGTCCGGCTTAGGTTTCCCTAACCAGATCTACGTGATGCAATTCTTTTTTTTTGGTTTGTAAGAGAGAGTAAGGAGAGAGAAAATATTTGAATTGTCTAGGTTAAACTATACTTAGGTTTCAGGTAAGAGAGAGAAAAGAAGAAAAAAATATTGTGACGCTAATGTGACATTCAGGTTGAAAAAGATAAGAGGTGAGTGCTACTCATGATCTTATTGTTATTTTATGAACTAGTGGCGCCGGATGTCATTTTAGGAGCTAGTAAGTGATTCTAAAATTCCTAATTTACCTTTAGAGCATGTGGTGTACATGCTTGAAGCACCCCATACTTCAGCGCCACATTAGTATAACCACTTCATATTTTAAGCATTCTTAAACCCCCGTAATACACACGTTTCGTATGCTTCAAAGATTTTTTTTAAATACCCTCTATCCTCTCTCATCTTTTTTTCTCTCTCTCTCCTCTATCATCTTTTCTCTCTCCTCACTCTCTCCTCTCTCAATTGGTATTTGGATACCGAGTATTTTTACTTGGTTTCAGTACCAAATGGTTGGGGGTGGTGTTCATGTTGGTACCTAGGGACGGAAATGGATCGGATACGAATCAATCCATATCTCCAAGAAAATAGAAAGTCGTATATACATTCCAATCACATTTAATATGTATTTTTTTTATATTTAGTAGATTGTTGTGATTGTGCATACATTTAGGCTATCTTTGTTTCTTTCCTATTGTTGTATCTCAGTATATAATCTCGATCATTGTTCTATAATAATACAATTCATTTTCTTCTTCTCATATCTTCTATACCATTATATGGTATCAGAGCACCCATTTTGCTCTAACGAGAAACCGATCCTAGCTTCTTCCAATAATTTCCATTCCTTTATCTCAAGAAATGTCTAACACTATCATCCAAATCACCTCCATCTCTCACTTTCCCATCAAACTCAATGGAAACAATATTTCCGTATGGAGGAAACAGATCCAATCGACACTTAACGGTTTGAATCTCGACAGTTTTATCAACGGAGAACATGAGCCTCCATAAAAACTAATCATCGACAAAGATTCTACGAAACCAAACCCGGAATATACATGGTGGTTCCGGCAAGACCAAATCATCCTAAGCGCTATTCTTGGCAGTTGCATCGAATCAATCCAACCCATCTTGTCTTCTGCAGAAACCTCTCGCGAAGCCTGGAAACGACTAACCACCAGTTGTGCGAGTGCTTCTCGTTCCAGAATTATTTCTCTAAAATCCAAACTCGCCAAGAACCCCAAAGGACACCGATCTGTTGCTGAATTCCTCCACGATATGAAGTCAATTGCTGATGAACTTGCCCTCGTCCAAAGTCCTGTCAACCAGGAAGACTTGCTGATCCATATTCTTGGCCAACTAGGTGATGAATACAACAATATTACTGCTGCTCTAAAGGCTCGTGACACACCTATATCGTACCCTGAATTGTTTGATAAACTAGTTGACTTTGAAAGACAACTAGGTGATACTGCTCTTTCTTCCTCTCCAATCATAAGCACTGTCAACTACACCCAACGAAGCAATGGTAGAAGCAATCCTAGAAACCTGCAAGACACGCAGATCCAACTCTTCTGGACGCCAACAGTGGTTTAACTCCACCAATAATTCTGGTGGAAATCTCCCAAACCACAGATCAGCTTATTGCCAATTCTGTAATATCCCGGGCCATGAAACCAAAGATTGTCGCAAACTTGCTCGATTCTTACGTGACAACATTATCACCACACCAGTTGCCAACGCCACCACCTCCCGGCCTGCTTCTTCATCACCAACGTGGATGTTCAATACCGGCGCCTCACACCATATTGCTTCTGACAAATCCTCTCTTCACACACTCTCTGAGTACGGGGGACCGGATGAAGTTATCCTTGGTGATGGTAAGCCTCTTTCAATATCCCACACGGGTAACGCACACCTGTACACTCCCTCACGTCCACTCTCTTTACCCGATGTCTTATATGTTCCAAAACTACGCAATAACCTTATTTCAGTTGCCAAACTATGTCAAACTAACCACGTTTCTGTTGAATTCTTTCCGTATCATTTCTTTGTGAAGGATCTCCACACGGGGGCGCGTCTAATGCGGGGGGAGAATCATCTTGATATCTACTATGCTAATCTTCCCTCAACACCACAACTTAACTCCACAACAACCAGCTCGCTCCTTGACTGGCACCACAAACTTGGCCATCCATCAATTAGAATTTTTAAATTCCTTGCACAAGCTATAGGCTTTAAGACAAAGCTTCAAGACTTTCATTGTCATTCTTGTTCAATTAATAAAAGTCATAAAAGGCCCTTTGGTCCAAATTCATTCACTGCTTCAAAACCATTAGAACTTTTGTACTCTGATGTGTGGGGACCAATTGAAAAATCTATTGATGGTTTCAATTACTATGTAATTTTTGTGGACTTCTACACCAAATATGTTTGGTTATTTCCTATGAAACACAAGTCTGATATCAAAGAACTTTTCCCACAGTTTAAAAAGTTGGTTGAAAGGTATTTTCAAACCCCTTTGATCTCTATTTTCACCGACAATGGTGGTGAATATATAGGTCTCATTCCTTATCTACAAGCTCAAGGCGTATCTCACTTCACCACCCCCCGCATACACCGGAACAAAACGGTATCGCCGAACGACGCCACCGTCATATCGTTAAAACGGGTTTAGCGCTACTCCATTATGCTCACCTTCCATTCTCGTTTTGGTCTCATGCTTTCCAAACCGCCGTCTATCTCATTAATAGACTCCCGACATCAATTCTCAATTCCAAAAGCCCATATGATATTCTCTATGGAAAATCACCATCATATAACAAACTCAAGTCTTTTGGATGCCTTTGCTACCCATGGCTCAAACCGTATGCCAAATCCAAACTCCACCCAAAATCTGTGGCATGCATTTTTCTAGGCTATTCCTCTTCAAAATCCGCATACAAGTGCTATGACCCATCATCCCGTCGCCTATTCCACTCGAGACATGTTGAATTCATTGAACATATATATCCATACATGTCTAAAGAGGCCATAAAATCATCTTTACCCACTGTTGAGACATTCCTCCGTCACAACCCAAGTACATTAACCACCCCCACAAACCTAACTCATCACACCTCCAACCATACGCCAATCAATATTCCGAACCTACCCAATACACCTACTACATCTCCCATACAAGAACCACCTTCCCCTTCTCCTACCTCACCTCCCTCTCAACCGAACCCACTTGATAACCTCGTACCACCTACACCACCCTCGGCTACACCCACACCACCCACTCCTAATCCAACTGATCCTTCTCGTACACCTTTACATCGAACTCGCAAACCCAACCCCAAGTACTTCAACCCACAGTTTGTTAACACTTCCACTCTCCATCCTATTCCCCCAATCGTTGAACCCACTACCCACACCCAAGCCTTAAAAGATCCTCAATGGCGTAGTGCAATGGACCTAGAATTCAATGCCCTACTCAAGAACGCCACGTGGGATCTCGTACCTCCTCCTTCCCACAAACCGATTGGTTGCAAATGGGTCTTTCGAGTCAAACGCAAACCAGATGGCTCAATTGACAAATATAAAGCTCGACTCGTCGCCAAAGGTTTTCACCAGCAATACGGTAAAGACTACTTTGACATAGTCAGTCCCGTCACAAAACCAGTAACTATTCGCACCGTATTGTCCATTGCGTTGTCAAAACATTGGCAATTAAGACAACTTGACGTCAACAACGCATTCTTGCATGGCCACTTACAAGAAGAAGTTTACATGACCCAACCTCCGGGCTATGTCAATCCAGATTTACCAAACCACGTTTGCAAGCTTCACAAATCTCTTTACGGATTAAAACAAGCATCCCGTACTTGGTATCTCGAACTTACTACATTTCTTCTTAGCCTTGGTTTTCAAAAGTCAAGAGCAGACCCCTCATTGTTCATTTATAACCATGAAAACTTAACTTGCTATTTCCTAGTCTACGTTGATGACATTGTATTGACAGGAAATAACAACCAATTTCTTCAAAATATCATTGATGCCTTAGGACAAAAATTTTCTATTAAAGATCTTGGCATGTTACATCACTTCCTTGGTATAGAAGTTATTCCTACTTCCAATGGTTTGTTCCTATCTTAACACCAACACATCCAAAACCTTCTGACCAAGTTCAAAATGGATGGTGCAAAACCAGTTGCCACCCCTCTAAACTCTTCCGACCATCTATCTCCCACAGACGGTTCACCTAGTGTTGATCCCACACCCTACCGCCAACTAGTTGGCTCTCTCCAATACCTTGCATTCACCTGCCCAGATGTATCCTTCGCTGTCAATAAGTTATCCCAGTTCATGCACTCACCAAGTCAACTCCATTGGCAAGCATTGAAAAGAGTACTACGTTACTTAAAAGGAACCATCCATCATGGCTTGCACCTCAAACGTGGTTCCCCACTTCATCTACACGCCTTCTCCGACTCTGATTGGGGCGGTGTGTCCAATGGTGGCCGGTCTACTACCGCTTACATACTATACCTCGGGTCTAACATTATCTCTTGGAGATCCACGCGCCAAAAATCGGTGTCCCGCTCTTCAACTGAGGCTGAGTATAAATCCTTGGCAAATGCAGCGGCTGAATTAGCTTGGGTACAAAACCTTCTTCTTGAACTTGGCATATCTATTTCGGGGCCTCCCACTTTGTTTTGCGACAATGTAGGTGCCACCTACCTTTGTGCAAACCCGATATATCACTCACACATGAAACACGTTGCCTTGGACTATCACTTCGTGCGTGAGAAGGTAGCTGATGGCTCTCTTTGTGTCCAGCATGTACATTCAGCGGACCAGCTTGCCGATGTCCTCACAAAAGCACTCAGTCGAGGACCATTCCTTCATCTACGCTCCAAGATTGGAGTCTCCAACGGATCCTCCATCTTGCGGGGGCGTATTACGAATCAATCCATATCTCCAAGAAAATAGAAAGTCGTATATACATTCCAATCACATTTAATATGTATTTTTTATATTTAGTAGATTGTTGTGATTGTGCATACATTTAGGCTATCTTTGTTTCTTTCCTATCGTTGTATCTCAGTATATAATCTCGATCATTGTTCTATAATAATACAATTCATTTTCTTCTTCTCATATCTTCTATACCATTATAGACGCCATATCTACATTCATATCCATTTAATTTTTCATCATCCATATTTATATACATATCCATTTAAAATAATTTCGTTTGTCCGTATCCATGTCCATTAGATTAAACGGGTAAATGGATATCCATTGGATGTTAAAAGAACTTTTGCCCCAAAGAAAATACCATGTTTTTATATATAATTTATGATCTTTATTGATATAAATACATACTTTCTTCCAAAAAAATATAGGAATCATAGTTTCTTTCACTTTAACACTTAAATGTATATAATCGATACAACAGTACAAAAATATTATAGAAGAGGGTGTAAACTTATCCTACATAATTATATATATATATATATATATATATATATATATATATATATATATCTTTATTAGTATATTTATATATGTCTTAAAACTAAAATACATATATGAAATTATACTTAATTATATAAAATTATAATTATATCAAACTTAATTTGGGTTATAATGGATTCATCCATGGATGAAAAATCGTTGTCCATATCCGATCCAATAAACATCCATATCCACTCCATATCCGAAATTCACCCATTTAACTTCGTCCATATCCATCACAGATGGATTGGATCAGGTGGATGATCATTGGATCAGGTGAAAATTTCCATCCCTATTGGTACCACTCGGACACATAAGCATGTCGAATTCTTCGACATACACCCATTGCTCTTGCTGGCAGTTAAGTTTTTCAAATTTTGACTTTTATCGAAGATCTAATAGTTCATGATCCTCCTTACATTTTTTCTACATGCTTCATATACACCCATTGCTCTTACTGACAGTTACGTTTTTCAAATTTTAACTTTTATCGAAGATCTAATAGTTCATGATTCCTCTTTACATTTTTTACTATAAAATCCCCTTACACTTTTGACTTTTACTACACACACAAATGAGGCACGTGTGATGTCTACACTGTTAAATTTTCCTCGAGGGTGATTATATACTATTAAATTATCCTCGTATACCTTAAATGTACAATTAATCGTAGTTATATATTTAATATTTAATATATATTAATAAAAATAAGTTATGATATTGTCATTCAATTTTTAAAAAATTTCTATTAATCATCCATCTTTATTTCCTAAAATGATTAACGAATGAAGAGTTTCTTGTATCAAAAATCTGAAGTCATAAATTTTTAGTTGAACGCAAATTTTAAGTAGAAACATATTACACGTTTTCTTAATCGGATCACATGTCATTTAAAATCATTATTCACCAAAACCCTAATTCCTAAAATATTATCGTAAATATGTCGGTCAAATTTCAACACCAACTATTGGATCTTATGTCAATTCTTAATTTCACTAACAATTGCCGGCGCAAATATGTGAATATATCAATTTTCTTTCTTCATTTTTTGATTTTCATTAATGTTTCTTGATTTGTTATCGATATAGCAATTTATTATATATTAAAGGTTTCATACCATAAATATTAATAATTTACATTTTCAATCCCCCTTTTTTATGCACGAGGTATTAAGCTAATATTATTAAGTCCAAAACAAACCCAATTAGCTAATTTTGATTTAGAATATTTAAATCAAATGCTATCAGTTTCTACCGGTTTTTGTTTTAGCATGTTCCTGCCATTAATGGTTATGGTTTCGATTTATAAACTAAACCCACCTTTTCTCAGTCTTATTTGTTTGATCCAAATATATTTTCGGGTTTAACTCTGTTGTTTTAGGCCTTTAAATGTTATTTTTGTGCTAAATATGTTATAAACAACACTAATATGCAATTTTTAGCAACATTTTTTAAATTTTAGGACTTGAACAAAAATCAAGCATCATATTTTAGCATTTCCAGTATTAAAATATAATTCGTAATACTCATCTTTATACTCACAAGATTAAAACAATCGAGGAGATGAAAAAACAAAATTATTAGATATCAATCAACATGTATTAATAAAAGTAAAAGGATGAAATAGAAAGATTTAATAGACGGAAATATAATTTTTAATAATTCTATTTTGTTAAATTGAAAAATACAATAAAAATAATGGAACAGCTAGCATGGCCATGTTTCATTCTTCTTCAATCAAATTACTTGATTATGTTTTCAATGAAATCATGACATTCAATCTACATTCCCCTTTTTTTAATGAAAAAATCATTTAAACATTCTTGTTTCCATTTATTTTTCTTAATAATGATATGATTAATGTCTTAATTCATTGAATTTTATGATTAATAAATAGCTTTTAACTTGTCTTTAATACACACATATGCCCCAGTCAGTGGGGTGATTAAGGAACATGTGGGCAGGGCAATTTGTCTGCGTTGTAATCCCTCCAGTTTAACTTATTTATTATCCTAACATTCGATCAATGTTGGCCACAATTTCTTAAGTATTGTGTATGAATGGTTGTTTTTCAATTCATCTTTTTATTTAGTAGTATGTGTTCAAAGATAGAATTAAGGGAGAAGAGTAACATATATTCGAGCTCTTCAAAATTTGTTCTAACAGCTATAAAAATTAGGTATTTATACTAGATAGATAGTAAATCAGTCAGTTACAATATACATTTAGTATAGTTATCTAATTTTTGTATCTGATTGTTAAAATAATTTAAAAGATTATTGTTTTTATGTTATTATTAAAGATAAAAATATAGGTAATTTGTTCATTTTTTTGATTTTACTAGCATTCTGTAAATACTTTTGAAGAAGGTATTTTTCTGAAATCTTACCCTTTAAATGAATAGTTAGTATGGGAATTGATAGATAAAGTTGTGTTCCATATAGTCCATATAAAAAAATAGTCCTAAAATTCAGTATATAATCATATGTGAATTTGTAAAAACATTACATGTGAATTACGAAAAATTACGAAAATACCACTCCATCCAAAATTTTAAAATGCAATCTGAACCATTGATGTTGTTGATCCAAGGACTAAAATTAATGACTCAGGACTATAAATTAAATATGAATTATATTGAAGATTTCACTTGATAGATAAGCGGGTGAGCAAGGTTATGTATTTGAAAAGTCGTATGAGTCTTCTTCGTGGTTTAGCTTCCTTTTTTCCATTGTGTTTCTTTCCATATATATATTTTATATAATTAAAACCATCGAATTTTTATCCGATTAATAGAATGATTACTACGTAAAAAAGGTAATTTTAATTTTTTAAAAATAGTAATTACGACTCCTGTTTTTATAGTCAAGTTTTCGTAATTTTTATACTTACATTTTAATTAGGTTTCAATTTTCAATAATTGAAACAAAATTGTCATTTTTATAAACTAAAATCATCTTTTTTTATTTTTATCCATAGCTCGTATGGTTGTGGTTATTATTATTATTATAATAATAATTATTAAATATATGAGTTTTTTAGATTATATAAAAATATATACATATTTAGGGGGTGTTTAGTAGAGAGAAAAGAAATAATCAGAATTGATTTATCTTGTTTTGAAGAAATGATTATAGTTTTATGAAGAGAAATAGTTTCTCCACCCATTCATTTCTCCCCTTCATTTGTATTTTCATTTCTCTTCAAATTGTGGAGAAATGGAGAGAAATGACAGCCGATATCTACTCATCATTGTTGATATCCGGTTGCACTATGTTTTCAATGATCTACTCGTCATTGTCGACGTCCGATGAGGCAGCCAACACCGCAACCGCCATCCGGTGACATGAGCTACCATTTCTCTGTTTTATTTCTTTGATGATACCAAATAAAGGAATCAATTTCAATTCTCTAAACATTTCCTTTTCTCCCCTATTTCCATTTTCATTCATTCCAATTTCATTTCTCTCTGTTAAACAACCCCCTTACATTTCAAGACCATGAGCATTCATCCCCCTTCTTTCCATTGTCACATCAGCTTCACATTATTTTTCTCTTCCATCTTCATTAAACCCACAAACCTCCACATCCATCCCCTTAACCATTCTCTTAAAAAGAGAAGTAAATATAGAAAGAGGGGGATATAGAGAGAAGAAGAGAGAGAAAGAGGGGAAAGAGTATGAGTGGAAACCAACTTATATGTGCCACTCAGAGTGAAAGGGGAGGGGACGATGATGTTTAAATGGGTCATGTACCATCCAACGCCTCACTAGCTTGATGGATGCTCGCATTCTAAGTGATAAGAGCACGAGGTATACAAAAACCATCATGCGACAAGGGTAAGGTGGCATTATCGAGTATCGACCCGCTCGTAAACACTATCCCGTCATCCCTTAACCCAACAAAAGCCATGCCTCTCGGCGTCTTTACCACTTGCCTTTCTTTCCTCCTTTTTTCCCCAAAATTATGACTATTTAAATGGTCATATATTTTTCTTAAAAAAATTCTTTATATCTACATGTATAACATCTCATTCTCTTTTCTTTTATCACATATTTTACTTACTTTTTAAAATTATTTATTTTCACATTTTATTCACCTCTTATATCTAAAATACATTCCCTTTAGTTCAAAATGTCACCATCTTCATCTTGGTCATCACATTCATGTGTCTTTGTCATCTTCATCCGAGCTCAACAATTTTATTATTTCAACTTTTGCACAAGCTTATCTCCTAAAAAAACACATCGATGAAGCTGAAAGTTCAAGAGGTACAAAAAAATGTAAACAATAAAACGCCAATATGCAAATATCATCTCGTAAAATTCTTCTCCCTAAGATTCTTATATTCTTATTTACGATGGTGTGTTCAAACGTAGGTATTTGATGGAAAGATAATTATTCGTACAAATAGTAGATGATCTAAAGAGAATTGCTATTTTAAGATTATGCCAGAATACTAGAGGCGGAAAGTGTCTTTGTTAAAGAGAAAATCCGTAATACACTGATTCTAACAATGACCTCAACGTTCTTAATTAGCCATCATTATTTTACGACATCTTAGACAGAAATACACATAAGTGTGCGTTTGAGGTGAATGGAGTGTCATACAAGCATAAAAGCTATCTTCTATGGTGAGATATATCTTGAATGAGTTACATATATCAGAACCTTGCATATTCATAAGATTTTTTTTTAATTATAGATATTGTTTTAATTTTTATAATTTAATTAATTTTGGTTGTTGTAAGTTCGGGTGTTTTTTATTGCATCATGCGAAAGTTCATGAATGAAAGAAGGCGGATAAAAAAGAGGGATTTAGAAAGCAAGCCACGTAACGGAATGTGATTGGGTAAGAGCAATAAGTGAAGAAAGAAAGAAAGAGCACGTGGCTTCTTCCTATTCGGTGGTGGAATTCACATGGACAACGGACACCACATACTTTGGATGTTTAAGTTGTCAGAGGAGTCACGTGCCGTCACATGACCACACCAACACGTTCTTCTTACATTACATTACAACCTTCGCCGTCCGTCGACAACCCCACCCGCACGTTCTTCGTGTTCCCGCCTTCGCCGCCAATTTCCTGCCGGTTTTAGAGCTGAGCAGGTTAATTCGTCTATTCTTTTTTTTAATTACATAATTTCTAAGGATTTCATTGTAAGTACATCATTATTATAAATTATGTGTGATTATTCATATCGAAAAATAACTATTTTAGTGGTTTACTATATAATTCACTTACACCCCTCGTAGCGGAGATTAAGTGATCAAATCATAAGGGCTAGCTAGGGGTTGTTTTAGAAAAGGCAACGAGTTACACTAGTTATACAGATATAACATACATCAGAGGTAAAAGTTCGAACCTCTAAGAAAAACCAAATAGAGAAAATCCATATTAAAAAACATATTCTTATAAGGAAATGTTACATATGTAGGGACTAGGCACATTCACTATGTTTGAATAAGAATTATCAATTATGTGCGATTTTGACTATTTGGTTTAGATATTTTGAGTTTTTTTAGATTGAATTGGACTAAAAACCAAACAAATAATACGAATTTAGGATTCGTTTTAGTTACTATAATGTAAAACAAGTAAAACATAATAAAATTTAACTATAATGTTAATTTTACAAACTATTTTAATTTTTGTATCATAAAACCAAATAAATTAAATATTTTGAAAGATAGATCAGCTTGTGAATATAAATTGAACAAGACTATTTTAATTTTAATATTATGTATATCAAAATTTTCACTTAGAATATCTCGACTTTTTAGACATCTTCTAATATATGTAGAAGACTAACTTTCATTAATCTAATTAAAAGATATTGGTCATTCAGTTAATCATGATTAAATACTAATCATTTATTTGATCAAAATTGAAAGTCTAAATTTAACTTTAATAGTCAAAATTGAAAACTTAATTTTTAAATTTTAATTCTTATAGGAGATAAGATAGTTAGTAAAAAACAATATTTTAAATCTTTTATTAAATCTCTTTTATTTATATTAGAAGTTGGGTTGTACGTACTTACTTTTTAAAGCTAAAAAATATGGTTTTTATTATATAGTTAGATTAGATTAGATAGATACTTAAATATTGTTTAATAGGAAGTCTTTTCATTTGATTTTAAATATGTATGTAATGTTGATTGGTTAGAAGTTAAATTATATAGACTTGTATTCTTTAATAATTTGTGTTATCTACTAATCATCTTCTAATCATCATCTAATCTAATATAAATAAAAGAATAACTTTAATAAAATTTATTAGATCATAATTTTAGCCATTTGATTTAGATAAAAATTTTAATTATCAAATCTTAACCATCCATTATTGTAAAAATTAAAATCTAATTTTTACTTTTTTTGGTCAAGATTCAATTTTAACTTTAATTTAAATAAATTTATTAGAGATAATTTTTATATGCTCTTTTTAAACCCTAAAATATTTTATTCGCCCAACTATACTTTACAAATATCATATTTACACTTTA
This sequence comes from Dittrichia graveolens, assembly GCA_038502395.1. Classification (NCBI taxonomy): domain Eukaryota; kingdom Viridiplantae; phylum Streptophyta; class Magnoliopsida; order Asterales; family Asteraceae; genus Dittrichia; species Dittrichia graveolens. Next base: position 113,984,356 of record JARJIL010000001.1, on the reverse strand, counting down.
TAATATTTTAAAATATCATATTTAACCAAATTTTTAGTTTTATCATTCTGAAATATTATATAATGTTTAATATTTATTATTTTTTAAATCACTCCGTGTATCACATAGGTAGTTAATCTAGTATATTTTCGTAAGAATAAAAAAAGAAATGTAAAAACTGATTTAGTTGGTTTGATTCGGATATAAAGATTGAATCATACTTTTAAAAAAAATCAAAATCAATTAAATTTACTTAATTAGATCTGATTTAATTGATCCATCAAAACTTAACACATGGCTTGCAAGAGAGGTAATTAAATTATTAAAAAAGGGCAAATTCAAACATATATGTTAGATAATTATACGATTTGTTAGCAATACAATGTAAACATAGTTTTTTTACTTATGTATTTCGATATAAGATGGACAAATTTAGCTGATATAATTATGGGAGTATATACACGGAAGAAAATAAATGACATATTTCGTCTAATCTTAATAAAAAATGTAATACGCAATCTGAATCAATAAATTACATACAAATTTAATCATCAAATATGAATCACCGATTTCGATAATAAATCTAATTTTGACTTTTTTAATCAAAATTTAATTAATTTTAACTTAAATTTAAATCAAAGTTATTAGAGATTTTTATTTATGTCTTTTTAAATTTTATAATATCGTATTTGTCTATCATAATTTATAAATAAGTGATATTTGTAAATTAGCATAGACAAATACGATATTATCTTTTTATAATATTTTAAAATATCATATGTAACCAAATCCGTAGTTTTATCATTTTAAACTATTTTAAATTCTTATTAAAAATAATCCAATAAAAGTAGACCTTACTGCCTCTAATTACAACAATAATGATCGACGTTTTATATAAAAATATAATCACGTCTCATTATATCTTTATACCACATTTCTACTATCACGTCTCCTCTCCCTCGGGGAGACGCTTCCACCGCATATCTGAGTGTTGAGGTCATCTTTTACCAATTTTATACAATCCTACTTTGTTCATGTTTTATAATTATTTAATATATTTTTATCATTTTTATAATTATTTAATATATTTTTAACATTTATCATTTTATAAACAAACTCGTGTATCATATTGACATTTAATCTTATGTCATTTTTCAAACTTAAATGTTTATTTAATTTTAAATTTATATAGAGTTCTCATGTTATTAATAATCATACTCTATTCCCTCTACATTGATTTAAAAGCGACACGTACATTTTATTGATATCTTACAAAAATAAATATATCGTGTTCCACCGTATCACGCCGATAAAATACTAGTTTAGTATAAGTTGTACATCTAAAGGTTTTATTGCTTCAATGTCTTTATGTTCTACTTCTTAATGTTTTTGCTTTTGTTTTTTTATATCTTATTTAGGCATATATTTTTGGGTTACAACCTTTCCTATTGCTTATTTTGTGTCAAAATGTAGGTCATTTTTTCTTACTTTATATATATAAGTTTGTTTATTTTCTATTGCTGTTATTGTTATTCCTGTTACAAACACCTCAACACACCTAGTTCTCCACCACTTTATACGCTACCTCCATAACCATGGCCCTCACGGCCCCCTCGACACCACCATTCCTAGTCAAATGAATATATACACAAATACATGGAAAGGTAAGGATTTCAGAGTTAATTAGGGTTCATCAACTTGCTGCTGCTGATGATGAAGGGATGAACACATATATATATGGTACGTATGTGTATATATATGTGCCAGAGTTTAATTGGTGTGTCATTGAATGAATTGATTTAGTGTGATAAGATGTTGGAATGGTTTTATTGATATTGGTATTAAGAACACGCACATGGTGATGATCATATATGCTCATTTTCAAAGATATTGTTTGTATATGTACGTTTTGCGTGTGTACGTGTTAAATAATGTGCTCACGTTCAAAGGTTTCGTGTACAGATATCTCCTCAAGGATTTCAATATTTTGCATGTGTGTGTTTGTGTATTCTTATATGCATTTTTGATTTAGGGATTTAAAAAATTTAGATGTGTTTATGTGATTTCCTGTAGGTGAATTCAATGTGGGTTATAGGCAGTACGTGTGCAACATCTTCAAAAACACTTGATCGAATATCGTCAAGAACATTACCACTCGTAATTAATAGTTCCTCGTTTGAGCTCGTCGAGGGGATGACAAGGAAGGGAATGACGAACGGACCACAGGGGCTGACGAGCGGAGGAAAGCCCACTATGAGTGTTCTTATATTCAAAACGATACCCACGGACATGTATAAAGTTTTGGACCGGGAGTTAAATTACAATACCCTAAAAAACAAACGTCTCATATATTAATTAAGAACTAATTTTATTCTTTTACATACATTAAAAACAAATTTAAATATTTTATGAAATTAAAATATACAATTTCATATTAAATAAATGCTTAATATTAACTAGAGTACGTGAACCACCTGTATAACGTACTACAAAACATGGACCACCTTTTACCAAAATAAGATGCAAATGCAAAGACAAAGTATGGTCCAAAAACATGTAATTACAAATTATGCATCCATTAATTCCCGGTTTTTGTTCCATTTTTATTAATTTTAATCCTAAAAGTTAATACAAAATGACGAAATCGGTTCTTGTTTGAGGTCTTGTCGGCTTCGACTATGACCAAAAATCAAATGGGTGCAAAAAGGTGGTATTTCTTTATGATCATTTGACTAGAAAATATACGAATCTAGATGTGTTTTAGTCGTTAGATAAAAACTCAAATTATGTTTCTGTATACATCTCTTTTCATATTTGTGTCAAAGCTTCTACTGTGCGCTACAAGAAATTCGGCCTCACCTCTCTCTAACTTTGGTGATTAATCCATAAAATTAAGGGTAAAGTTATACGAAATATATTTAACTTTACAACTTGTTACTTTTTGTGTATCTAATTTTATAAATTTATGTTGTGTATAACAAACTTTTAATTTGTCTTTATATCAAACTTTGTAAACTAATTTTTTTTCTTTTTATGTAGCTAAATTACATAAAATAGCAAGAAATTAAAAGTTTAACTTTTGAAGTTCAATACAAAATAGTAAAAGATGAAAAGTTAGATACATTTATAGAAGATTGATATCGGTAATTAGTGTATATAAAAACAACGATTATATAAATAATCTTGTACAGTATGCATTGTTCGGTGTAAGAAGTACATACAAAGTACATATATGGTTTGAAATTTGAATGAATATTATGTTTATAAACATACAGTTAAAATTGATTTGTTAAATAAAGGGTTAGGATTATTCATTAAATTTGATCTAAATTAGTCTTGTATTTATATTAAAAGATTACTCTTTCGCTATGTTATAAAATATATCATACATTTTATAGTGGAAATGATTTATCTACATAAACAATCTCTAGTGAGGATCACTTACTATAACACATTTTTTCAATATGCTAGACAACTTATTCATAAATACAAGGCCAAGAGTTAAATATGGGTTTTTTTTCGTTTCCTTATCCAATGTCACATTAGTATCACATCATCCCCTATTCTATTTTCTTCTCTCTATCCAAATTAAGTGTTATATTTTTCATTTTTTTACCCAAACTTATTTTTTATTTTTACATTAACAAATAACTATTTAAGTAAATAATATAATTTATTAATTTCTTACGTTGGAGAGGGGGGTGGGGGTGGCATCGGCTTCTCCATCGAGTGAATACACTCGAAATGGATACCCGACATTCAACCCAAAATATGCGTAATGATGTTCCCCTCCCTTATCCTATGGTACCCGATGCAATCTGGTGACCCATAACGCACAGTCTAAGAAACAAATTATTGATTTTCAACTTTAAAAAAAATACGTATTAAAAAATGAGAGAAAGTATAATTAAAACAAGAAAACTCTTGGAGGCAGGGGTGTTGATGGAGTTTATAGAGAATGATGGGTGCGTGCGTGGTGTGGTCAAGGGCTAAGGCACGTACTGCATTGCAATATTGCATGCGTAATTGATGAGGCCTTGCCTTATTTATTCCCAGATTCCCGGCCTCCCATTCCTTTGGACCACCCGAGATAACAGAATAATATATTAGATTGTATTACAATCATTTGAAACCATAGATAAATTCTTTAATCTTTCATACACTACTCGTATTTTTTACTAACTCCATCTAAAAACACTTTTAATATCATTAAATATTAATTAGTTTGTTTTTAATATAGTTACCTTTTCGATTTAAAATTAACCTGGTACTATTATTTTTATGGGTTTCGTTACCGAATATTTATAAATCAAAACCTCAACATAAATCGGCCGGGTCCGAATATATATAAGTCCGAAGTCATTAAACAGGTTCATGAAAAACTTCTTAGTGTGTGGATTACATACACATGTGTATATTATTCCTAAATTATGCAATGACACTTTACCCTAAAGTGATTTTTTTTTGAAAATAATGCTTTTTTCTAAAAGAATTATCAAAAGTATGCAAGTTTCCTAAGTTTTTAAAACTTTAGTTTTCGGGATTTTAGCTTCTAAATTTGTCATATGTACCTATACTTCACAACTTTTTTTTTAGATTCCGAATTCTCTTTGATAATGACATCCGATAAATTCGGGATTTTAGATCCCGAATTCTCTTTCAAATTCTGGATTTCAAAATCCGAAAACTATATAGAGAATTATAACATTCTTGTGAATGAACACCCATAGTTGTAATGAACTGGCCATTTTTAATAAATAAATAACTTTGTTTTGAAAAGAAATAATTAAAAAATAAAAATACCGTTATGAACATGACGATCGTGACTGTAAGATTGTCATGAGATATAGGGGTGGAATAATTACATAGTCATAAGTATGGCATGATGACTCCGTGACCTTCGCTAGCTACTTGGTATGTTGTTACGTACTTCTTAGTCGCATAAAGTACGAAGTTACTTTTATAGGGGTTGTTATTCTGATAAGAATTAAGAGATTGGGTGGTGGTATCCAAAATATATGGTGTTCAATTACACAAGAGACTAGAGAGGAGATAAGATTGCACCCTTCAAATTTCTTCCACGTACGTGCATGTTCTTGCCAATCACACTTTCCTACCTAGCTTCTCTTTATATATATATATAAATATAGGGGAGAGTTCAAATGAGAACTGTTTTTCATACGAGAACTGCGAGAACCAATCTTGTTCATTCATTTTCGATAGTGGAATTCATGGATGAAGAGCGTAAGGGGGATTAAGTGTGACATGGTGCATATAAGGAATTCAAGGGTGGGCAATCCAATTGAAGGAGGGAGAATTAGATGACTAATATTGGTTCTCGCAGTTCTCGCATGAAAAACAGTTCTCGTTTTAACTTTTACATATATATATATATATATGAGGGTTCACACGAGAATAGTTTTTCGTACAAGAACTGTGAGAACCAATCTTAGACCTTGATTAAACTTAATCAATGACTAAAAATTTTTGGTGGCTCATTAATGCTTCATTAACAACTCATTAATGCTTCATTAATGACAGAGGGTTATTTCGGAAAAATCAAGCCTTGCAAATTAATAACGGCTCACCCGGACGCAATTCACGGTTGGGTAAATATATAAATTACCAAAATACCCCTATTAATGGGTCTTTAATGGCGTTAAAAACGGTTTTTGTACGAAAATGAGAACTGTTTCTCGTATGAGAAACTGCGAGAACCAATCTTGGCCATTCATTTTGGATAATGGAATTCATAGATGAAGAGCGTGAAAGGATTGAGTGTGGCAGGGTGCATGTAAGAAATTCATGGGTGGGCAATCCAATTGAAGGAGGGGGAATTGGACGGCTAAGACTGGTTCTCGCGGTTCTCATACAAAAAACAGTTCTCGTTTGACCTTTTGCATATATATATATATATATATATCTTATTAAGTTTTGTATACCAAAGTGCTTGTATTCTAAGATTTTAAAAAGGTGTTTCTATGATTATGAGTTCTAATTTTGCTATGAAAAAAATGTAAATTTAGAAGTAGGGTAGGAATGCATAAATTCTACGGTTAAAAACAGTGTATATCATTGCAAAAGAATGTTCAACGTAGTCTACAACTAATTTATAGTTCTAAGAGACTAATTTTAGCCTTTGGATCAATTTTATCAATAGTCCAGATTAAATTTTAAAAATTTGGGCAGAGCGTAATTTTCGTAATTCACATGTGATGCGGTTGGGTAAATATATAAATTACCAAAATACCCCTATTAATGGGTCTTTAATAGCGTTAAAAACGGTTCTTGTACGAAAAACAGTTCTCGTTTGAACCTCCCCTATATATATATATATGGGAGGGTTCAAACGAGAACTGTTTCTCGTATGAGAAACTGCGAGAACCAATCTTGGCCATTCATTTTGGATAATGGAATTCATGGATGAAGAGCGTGGGAGGATTGAGTGTAGCATGGTGCATGTAAGAAATTCATGGGTGGGCAATCCAATTGAAGGAGGGGGAATTGGACGGCTAAGACTGGTTCTCGCAGTTTTCGTACGAAAAACAGTTATCGTTTGACCTTTGCATATATATATATATATATATATCTTATTAAGTTTTGTATACCAAAGTGCTTGTATTCTAAGATTTTAGAAAGGTGTTTCTATGATTATGAGTTCTAATTTTGCTATGAAAAAAATGTAAATTTAGAAGTAGGGTAGAAGTGTATAAATTCTACGGTTAAAAACAGTGTACATCATTGCAAAAGAATGTTCAATATAGTCTATAATTAATTTATAGTTCTAAGGGACTAATTTTAGCATTTGGATCAATTTTATCAATGGTGCAGATTAAATTTTAAAAATTTGGGCGGAGCGGCATTTTCGTAATTCACATGTGATACTTTTACAAATCACATGTGATTATATACCGAATCACCTGTGATTGAATATTCAAATTTCAAGACTATGTTTTTTAAATGGATGTTATTGAACACAACTCTATCATTACATGTGCTATGTTGGTTTTTTTTCTTTTTTTTATTAAAATCTATCATATAGTTGTCACACCATTACCTACACCTACCAATCCTTCTAATACACAATAATACAAAAACTAGTTTTCAACATAAGAAAACTCAAGTCAAAGGCATCACTCCGCGATGCAACACCATCTAATTTGGTTTTCAAATATCTATTTTTACTATTATTTGAACAATTAGGATCAAATATGGTTTAATAATCAAAATTTTACTTAATTTCCGTTTAACCATCAAAGTTTTTTTTAATGATTTAACCATAAAGTTTTAGTTGATGATCATTTTAATCCTTAAGTTTTGTTTACCTTTAACCTACTTAACAGGTTAATTAATATATTTCTTTTATTTTTTTATTTTTTCTTAATCTTGTTATTCATCTGTTCTTGAGTTTAATCTTGATTTGTTCTTGTCAAATAAAACTAATTTGTGATGATGAACAAAAACAAAGACAAACCCAGATGAATCAAACAAGTTGATGAATCAGAGTTCATGTGTATATGATTTCAAGAAACCCAAATCATGAATTTGTAGAAATGCAATTTGGAACCCTCCACCCAGATCATGATTTCAAGAAACCCACATGTTCATACCAAAAAATTGATTGAAGTGGGTAAAATCATTTGAACTGGAAACTATCTCAAGCCAAAAATCGAACAAAACCTAGGTATTCTTCAAGCTAAAAATAGATTAAACAAGGATAAAGACCATAAATCCATTGACATCCTCATCTGAAATCAAACCATCTGGATCAAACCCTTACCCAGAATCAAGGTGAAACCGTCACTTGAAATCAAGATATTTCTTCAAATTGGTTTGATTCCATCGAACGAACCTTCGAGTGGTGTGAACGAAATCAATAATCTAGAATGAACCGGTGGCGGTGGTGGTTATGGTGATGGTGGGTTTGGTGGTGGTGGAGGTTTTGTTAGGAGGGAAGAGAAAGGAGATGGATATGGTGGTGGAGGTTATAGTGGCGGTGGCAGTGATGGTTATGGCGGTGGCAGTAGCGGGTTCGGTGTTTAGGTTTTGGTGGGAGGGGGGTTGAATGATTAAGGGTTTTTGACAGAGAGAAAGAAAGAGAGATAATGGTTTTGTGGTGTTTGGATTAAATGATAGACAAAAGTTGGAGGGATTAGGGGGTGTTTGTTTACATTTGAATTGTTATCGTAGGTAAAATGATTAAAGTAAGAGGTAAATGAAACTTTATGGTTAAATCATTCAAAAAAAACTTGGATGGTTAAATTGAAAAATAAGCAAAATTTTGATGATTAAACCATATTTGACCCAAACATTTATGTTGTAGTGATTTTTGTCTTATAATAAGTAAGTGTAAATTACACATATGGTCCCTATGGTTTGGTGCTGGTAACTGATTTAGTTCTTTAAGATGAAAAATTATGTAAACAATCCTTTTGACATAGCACTATTATATTAACTGAATACTAAGGTGAGTTTACTAAACTCTTATTCATATCTGCAATATGTGTGATTTGATCATGTGGATCAAAAGTGTGGGGTAGCATACTGCTTCATGCGGTAATGCTATGATCAACATCTAGCCTGGTGAGGCGTTGTTAAGATGGTGCAGTACTATATCCATAAAAAGTGTGATATCTGTATATGAGTTATACATGTGCTTATATGATTTACAGTTAGCATTCTCACTAAGCTCTTGTAGCTTATTAGATATTATCTATTGTTTTTATAGGTCGTGATAATATCAAGGGCAAGACCCTGGTTTGACTGATAGCTGCTATAAACATCTTTTGTAATAATAACGTCTTTTTTGTATAACTGGAAACACTTTTGTTGTAAATTTATGTAAATATCTTTTTGTATGAACCCGAGTGTTTAAAAAATATATGCATCCGCTAGCTTTTCTAAACAAATGTAAACATCACAAATGAAGTTTATTTTATACTAGTGTTTAGTAAATTGGGGCGTTACACGACATCACCACTACCATCACCCGAGATGAGCACCGGCAGCCCTCCTTGGTTAAAGAAACCGACATCACCACTTTGACACCTCGTTTCTCCCCTACCCACCGTTACCTCCAGGCACTGGTGACTCTTCGATTTAGGTGTTAGAAGTTTTTGAGTTCATCGGCGACTTTATCATGTCATCTCCGACGTATGGATTGTTTAAAGGGGGTCTTTCTCTGTCATTGAGTTCACCACCAACTTCAACTCATCATCAACGCCGGACCACTACCATCGATCCACATCGCAATGGCCGGGTGCATCGCAGGAGAGAGTAGGTAAAAGACCATAATACTCCTTTGACCAAGTCAGCTAACATCTAATTTTAATGGATGTTAGCTTAAAGGATTGAATCAGAAACAAAAAATGAACACTAGGGACCATTGACGTAATTTTTCATCTTAAAGAACTAAACTAGTTACCAGCACCAAACCACATGGACCATCCATATAACTTACTCTAAAATAACAACAACAATATTAATGTATCACATACGTTAACAAAATTGAATGTGAAAGTTATAAATGTGTGACGATCATCAAGCTATATATGGAATAACGCTAGTATTCTTCATCATTTTAACAAGTGAATCTTATTGAATTTGTCTCTTGCGTTAAGCTTAGAGGGTTTGTTGTGAAGCTTGTTTCTTTGCGTGAAATAATACATCACAGTGTGGTGTTATGGAGCCTTTACTATGAGTCGTGGTGTGATACGAGCAACATAATCGATTAATCGCACTCACGTTAAGAGATGTCATGGTGTAGTGTATTAATGGTTACATATGATAAAAAATGACGTGATACGGTTTGATAATATGATGAATGACAATACCTTTTTAACCTTAAATGTATAAATTTAGGATAAGCAAATGTTATGAACTTTTATTTATTCTTATTTTATATTTTTTGATAAATCCAAATGGATATGCATAAACTAAATTTCGTTTCATGTTTATTGATATGATATGTCACAAAAACACCAGGGAAATGAAGAAAAGATGGCGTGAGGTGCGACCTTTATTGATATGATATAATTGTTAATAAGCTTGATCATTTCATTATTGACCTGAAATGTAAACATAGGATTAGTAATTTACTGATTTGGTTCTTTTTTTCCTATTTGAGATAGATAAATCATTTGGAACTATAATCCTCGGTTCTTGCCTAGGTGTGTATTGCAGTACACTAAGAGCACCTTTCAAGTCGGTTGAAAAAGAAAGAAAATAGACTTTCGTTGTCTTTTTCCGGCTTCCACCTTATTATTAACATTAATATGTAACTAATCAAATTTTAGAATACCATTAATAATATTTTAAATGATAACTATTGTGATAAATATTTAGAACTATTGCTAATTGTTTTAGCGTTAATGCAGTCGCTAAACCATATTTGAACACCCAAATTCATACAAACATTCAACACACGCCAAAATCACACACGTGCATAAACATTTAACTCACATACACATACCTAAATCAGACACACAAACCATTGAACGAAACAAATGACCTAAATCCCACACACAACAAAAAACACGAACCCAAATTAGAGTTCATAAAGACACACAAACGCAGAACACATATTATTGACTTGGGGGAAAGGTTAATCAATGTGTAAGGGAACTGATTTGTATTTTTTTTAACAGCAACAAAAAAGTTTGTTAAAAAAAGCTTTGACATGACCATCATCGTCCCCTAACAAGACCTATATCTATTAAAATCAATCTAGCAAGATGCTAGAAGAACAAAGTTCAGGAGGAAAACATCCCGGCAAGAAGTGATTTGTATGCAACACAAATTAGCCATACATAACAAAAATGATTGTTTGGACTATTATACCCTTGAATTTTTGAATAAGAATTGAATGAAAAATAGTGAGTTGGTAAGAGCATAAGAGTCATAATTGTTATGTATGACTAATTTGTGTAGTGTATAAATCATCTCCCAATGTGTAATGAGGGAAATGGCTATTCTACCGACATGCGATGTTTTATATTTTTCTATTTATCCTTCTACTTATTTAATAATAACCGGTGAGAATATGTTTGTAACATGTTATTAGTCATTTTGATACTTGAATCTGTTGAAATACATGTTTATGCAGAGTTTCACCATTAATGGAGCTTCAAGCTCAAACTAGTTAAATGGGTTTTGTATAAAATGATGTTTTGATGAGTTCTAGGATGTTCATGATAGTTGTATACATGTTATATTATGTTTATACATGTTTAGAAGTGTTTTGAATCGGAAATCAGAGGTTAAAATGGAAATATGTGAAGTTGGTAATGGCTGAAATCGAGTTGAGGAGGAAGATGATATGTAAAATGGAAGTTCGCAGAGCGAACTTTTGATGGGACGCTGCGCGACCTTGTCGGATTCTGACAATTTGAAATCTGATTGCTACAAATCCGCAAGTTACAAAACCGACTTTATGAAATCTGAGAAATTCCAAATCCGACCCTTAGAATCCGCTATAGTGAAATCCGACACCCAAATCCGATGATGACAACCGAAAAACTAAAAGATGAAATAAAGTATGAAGATAAAGTAGAAGTAAATATAATTTTTCTATATGATAAAACCTAAAAGATTTATTCAGTAAATTCCTCATTTTGTGTTTACTTTCCTAACTTTAAATAAAATTAGCTATAATTATAACATATCAAATCCAAAGATCATTAGCGTATTTAAATAGTAATGACCTTTATTCAAAAAAGGAATTGTTTTTATAATACAAGAATTATTTTTTTATTTTATAATAATAAATAAAAATATTTTATTTCAACCCAATTAACTAGACATTTTTTTCTTAGAAACTCCTCATTTTAATCAAATATATTTTGAATTTTGAATCTATGATCTAACACACACATGTATATATATATATATATATATATATATATATATATATATATATATTATTGACATATTGTGTTACAAAATTAAAAATAAGCCAACTTGAAAGATAAAAGTGTGTAGAATAACTTCAATTACAAGACCAAATTAATGCTGTGGCAGTTTGCACAACTGGCATCACAACCAGTACCTTCTTGGAAAACATGTCTTTGCTTCTAAGTTTGTACTTTTGGAATTGAATATTGTACCTGCATTTGCTACCCATCTTCTACCTCTGATCCAGGGACTAGTTTTATACTTTTAAGACAGCAAACATTACCAGTCAAAGTTTTAAGTCAACCATCTGGGCATTTATCTCCCAACTTAAGCAATACCCCTACTTTTTGCACAATTTGCCTGAAAAATTAAAAATTAATTATCTTGACCAAAATTATTTTGTCATAACAGTTTATATTAGTTAATTGTGTTAAAGTAGACAAATTGTAGGGAAATGTGAGAACTAAATTAATACTTATAATAAGTTGTATATTTTTCTATTTTGTTATTTCTTTTTTAAAGGCAGAATTTGACATATTACCACAAAACTTCAATACAACAAACAACACTAGTCCCAAATATAATTGTATTTTACCAAATATATCTTCTATTAAGATTCTTTAAGTCACAGATAAACATCATATCACTCACATAATATTAAGGGTTATGATCTATGCACCCTAATTTATTTTGCATCGACACTCTCTATACATGCTAGTTTATCATTAGCGACTATTTTAAATTTTAAAATTTTTATTTATTTGACTAAATTTAATAGGATATATTATAGTAGGGTATTTGTAATTAAGATGTAAGAAATAACACCCGGTTTATATTTTCAAATTTACTAGATGACAAATTAATAAAAAAAATCATAAGGTAATTCTTATATGATTAATGAAAATTTCAAGATACCGATCGATATACAGCTGAAGTGGTGAAGTGGTAGTGGTAGATCAACCGCAAGAATCTAATCCTATCGGAACCGTCTTCGCAAGTGTCGGCCATCAACGTGGTTCGAAAACGAAAACCATATGGTGCAATCCTTATTTGTTCAAGCAAATGGAATATGTTCATGATAAAGGAGTAGCAATTCAGAGGGGTTTGAAAGTAAAAAAATGAAAGTGAAGGGGGGTGGATTGTCTTGTTTTGGTATAAATTTTTTAACTTTTAGTAAAGTGTATAGAGAAGAGTTAGCAATGCGCATTGAGTTGAGGCCGTTCAGTTTTTGTTCTTTTCTTGGGGAAACGGTTAATTGCGGTTAGAATAAAGCTTTCAAAGTGGTCCACTTTTTTGACCGTTTTCTACTTTAGTCACATCTTTCATTATTGAGATCTCGTGAGTTCATAAACGTAAGCATTTTTGGAAAATGAAAAAATGATATGATTTGTATCGCTTAACATTTGTTATACTTTTTTTTTCTAAATACTTTTACTCACATAATTAAAAGAGTAAATTAAAAAAAAATTAGTTTAATACGCTTGTTAATATCGGGTGAATATAAGGATGAAATAGAAAAATATTTAAGTAAAGAAAAAAAAGAATTTTTATCTTTTAATTGAAAATGAACTTTACATTTAATGCACCAACTTTATAGTTTAGAATTGAAATAATAATTTTTTATCTAATTATTTTTTGTTGTTAACTGAGTCGTATCATTACTCGTATTTTTTTTTCTCAAAACACATTACCTCTTTCATTTTCATATCCAAAGAGGACGTGTATTTATCCTCACTGATTAAATTATTAAAAGATTGAAGAACCCTTAATTAGGGTCGGTACATTGATCTTGTACACCATGTGTAAAAGTAAAATTGAGCACCTAGATACAATATAGAAGAGAAAATTTTAAACGAGAATTATTTTTTTATAAAAGAACTATGAGAACTATTTGTATTACAATTAATAACTAATTAATAGGTGTATTTTAATCATTTATATGACTATAAAATTCGTTACATCGATACCAACTGCTATCTCTTCCTTTTGCACAAAAGAGAAATTCGCCCATAACACTCAATGTTCCATTTATAATTTTAGAAGACAGATTCTTCTAGTTATAGGAAAGCCGATGCTCCAACTATTATTGATTTCCAATAAGCTAATGCGTTTTTTTTCCTACTAGTAAGGATTACTCTGGTAATCTCATTAAAACCAGTTGTAATAATGTCATCATGCTTTCCATGTTAAAGAAACAAAATACATCTAGAGATCTATTGATTGCTTTTGAATAGATGTGTTCACATCATACTTTTTCTTTGGAATACACTTTCGTAACTACACTCTTAAGTAAATATCAAAGCTTAGAAAGGGAAAAAATTAGTGTTCTCATACTTGTATTTATATCATTGTAATGTGTGTTGGGTGTTTAATCTTTTCTAAATTGTAAAAGAAAGAACATTTTTCCCATTTGCAAGAGATAGAAGTTGTTGGTGACCACTATCATTCAAATGAGAAGCATTGTAAAGGGGTCCTCTTGTCTAATTTTGGATAGAAAGTTTAGTGAAGCAACTTTTGATGGAAGATCAATGAGTGGCCGGATGTGGAATGAGTTTGTTAGCATTTACTCGAACCGCTATACATATTTGTCTATTATGTGGCATTCGTCTTCCTTAAACTCTTAGATTTCAATATTGTTATTGCTTGTTGTAATTAATCCACTGAAAAACTATTGTGTAGTCAGGATAATCGATAACCTATTCACCCTCTTAATCTTTTAAATTTTTTTAAGTATCACAAGTTATGAATGTAATCACAATTGTTACGATCTGAGAATGTGTAAATGGTATTTGTTACAACTTCTTCCGTAAATAAAATAATTGTAATAAAAGTCATAAAAGCATTTGCTTAAGCTCAAGATTTCAAAGTTGTATTCATGTCGATATGCATGCATGAGTTTGCTGGCTTGAAGCCATTTGACACCGTTGAAAAGGGAAAAAGTTGATGCGATTAATATTTAAGTTAACCATTATTAATATTAATTGTAACATGTAAAATCTACTAATTCTCTTACCTAATATCATATGTTGATTTTGATACTTGTTTTGATTTAGTGAATATAATGATAAATAAAAAGATTTAATAGAAAGATATAATTACTCTCATATTAGAAAAAAGATGATAAAATGTATAGCTTTCACGTACTATATATGCAATTAAGAGCAAAGTAACAAGTAAGGTATTATTGGTATGAAACATGTAATAAAACACAAATTGTAAGGGTGATGATTCACATATATACTTAATACTTGTTCATGCATAAAGAGCTAGAATAGAATAGTGTCGGTTCGTCAAAGAGTCGGGATAAAAATGAAAAAATAAAAAAGATGACGGCAGAAGTTGGTAAATAAATGGATGGTGGGGAGAGTTGTCGGGATTGAACCTTATTTCATTTGTCCTGTTGCAACGTGTCAAACAAAATATATCACGTAACTATTTTTTTTTTAATTTTAATTTACCTAATTTGTCCGCATATATATATATATATATATATATATATATATATATATATATATATATAAACATAAAAAAAAACTTAGTGCATTCGTACGGTACTTTTTGGTAATTCTCTTTCTTTATATAATGTGTCTGGGATGGTGATACGTGGCCGCTATATATAATGGAATATCATATTATGGTTTCTACACTAGACAAATTATCATTTTTCAGCCAATATTTCGAGGCTGTAAATTTTTCATCTCTGATAATAAAAAAAATTATTACAAATATAATGAAAATATTTATTGTAAATATAAAAAATAACTTATATTAACAGGCTTTTAAGAACCTTCCAGGTAATTTACATCGTGTCCTCTATCAAAATTCATAGTTACAGAAGAAAATCATTTATTTATAGTTTTTCTTTTTTTAAATACTTATTGCTTAATAGAAAACATTAATTCAAAAACAGCATTTATTACTATCTGCCCATTTCTCAGCTTTTGGCACCTTCCATTCATCTCCTCAATATATACCTTCACTTTGCAACACTGGTTTCTCCATCCCCTCTTCAAACCCCCTCCCCCCTTCTTTTCTTTTTTTCCTTTCCCTCTCTCTGTTAATCTGGAATTGGTCATTGAAGCTGATAAGCAATACCAACATTGCCATTTGAACAGATTCACTTAGTTGTTTTTTTTTTTTTTTTGTAATGGAGGTTTTTTTGAGACTCTGTTCATTGGCAGTTACTCTGTTTCTGCTTATTGGTATTGTACCTTTGGCTTTAGCAGGTGGACATGACTATCGCCAGGCTCTCAGCAAGAGCATTCTCTTCTTTGAAGCTCAAAGATCTGGTTACCTACCTCCTAATCAAAGAGTCAAATGGAGAGGCCATTCTGGTCTCATGGATGGCAAAGTCAATGGGGTAAATTTTACATTCTTCTCTTGTAAAAAAAAAAAAAAACAGAAACAGAAACACTCATTTGGGCATTTAACTAGACTCAAAGCATATGTGAAACCAATAATGTTTTTAAAAAAGGATGAAATCTTAAAGGTTAAATTTTTGTATGAAGGTGGATCTTGTAGGAGGGTACTATGATGCAGGGGACAATGTGAAGTTTGGGCTGCCAATGGCTTTCACAGTGACAATGATGTCTTGGAGCATAATTGAATATGGGAAGCAAATGGCTTTAAGTGGTGAGCTTGGCCATGCCATGGATGCTATCAAATGGGGCACTGATTACCTCATTAAAGCTCACCCTCAACCCCATGTGCTTTATGGAGAGGTACAAACCTCATTTGCATCTAGTGTACAACCTAGCTACAGACTGACCCATAAATTAATGTTTGCATTCACACTCATTTGATGCACAACTAACATTTAAGTATTAACATTCTTCAATTTTTATTATATTTCTATAATGGTCCATATTTATATTTTGTAAAAATAATATGACTGGCCGTGTTTGACTAAAGAATAATCCAAACCCATTCATCAACAGACCCGTTTGTTGAGTGTTGTTTCATATCTGACGAGTGTGACTTTATAACGTGCTTAATAAGGGTCGTTATTCGCCAATTGGTTTTGAGCTAGACCCCACAAACTTAGACTATTAAGTTTTGTAATCGGCTAAATTGCGCTAAAGACATGGTTCTAAGTTTTATAATATGCTTAATAAGGGTCGTTATCCGCCAATTGGTTTTGAGTCGGAACCACACAAATTACACCATTAAGTTTTGTAATCAGCTAAATTGCGGTTAAGACATGTTTTAGGTGTGAGAATGGTTCTAATGGCATGAATTTGAAACGAAACATGAATGTTATTTTTAAGGATGTTGATTGAAAGGTGTGGATTTTTGTAGGTGGGAGATGGTAATACTGATCATTACTGTTGGCAAAGGCCAGAGGACATGACCACTTCAAGAAATGCTTACAGAATTGACCAAAATAACCCTGGATCAGACCTTGCCGGAGAAACTGCTGCCGCCATGGCCGCCGCCTCCATCGTGTTCCGCCGCTACAACCCTGCCTACTCCAAAGAGCTTCTCAATCATGCCTACCAGGTCAGTTAATGATTCACTACCGTACTGTCTTAACAATATAGTTAATCTTAATTCAAGCATGCAAGTTATATCTAACACAAAAATGCAATTAGAAACCCATTGGCTCTTTAAGTGAGGAAAAAAAGGCCCAATGGCTATTATGTTCAATAAAGTGTATGTTAGCAAACATGGGTGACATTAGTAAAATAATGTTAAAATAATCATAAAAATTACTTTTTTATAGTAAAAAAACACGAATCCTAGTACTTTTAATAAAAAAAATTGATTTATACATAACAATGTTTTATCATATACAATAATTATGATATTTATATTCTTAGAATCTTTATATTTTTCTATATGTTTAAAGGTAAAATATGGATACAAGTTATCTAAAGAAAGAAAGGTGTGTGATGGGAATAGGTTGAAGTAAATACAGTTGGGGTTTTTATGACACCCCGTATGTGGCAGTGTGTCAACCTCTTTTTGGCAAAAACAAAAATTCATTAAATAGATCTGAATATCCAACAGCAGACTGCAATACACATAAATGAGCGTATGTTAGCAAAGACAGTTGAAGTAAATAGGAAGACTATGCAGCGTATGTTAGCAAAAACAGTTGAAGTAAATAGGAAGAGTACGCTTTTCATGGCTTTACTGACAGGCTGGTTACTGCCAGGTGTAAGTTAGAAACAGAGGTGCTTGCATTTATAATGGAATAGTGATTACTTCCGCTAGTTCTTTACTCCTTTGGAAGTATTGTTGTTTTGTTAAGGTACAAGCATCGATGCATGGTCTACAAGTATTATTATTGTTGCTTTTAAAATATTATTTAATCATAACCAACAAATAAAGGGTTTTATTTCATCAAATTATTTTACGATGTCACGTCAGTTCTTTTCTTTAATCTTTATTACACTTTATATATTATGTTTTACATTTACATGAAGTTTTATTATAATAAGACTAGCAAATTACTAAGTAACAAGTTATATAAGAGTTTTTTTTGGGTGGGTCTAAGCACCAATTTAACCAAAATAATTTCATTTTCATTTTCACCCCTAGTATTTAACTGAAAAAAGGTACTGCGTCTTGCCAAACAAACCAACTTTCGAAACCACCTTTTCATTGAAGATCTTGTTCCCCACTCTGTTAGTGAGCCTTTAAGCTTCCAACTCCAAACCTAGCCGAATACAACGAGAACTATGATAACAAGAAGTCCCTTCTATAGCTCTTGAGTTTTGCTATAACTTTTTTAGAGGCCTTGTACAACGAGAAGAGATACATACCAAGAGTTCTGATAACAATATTTTTTTTAATTTAACTTTTTTGATCGTTTCCCTATTAAACTCACCTGCTCTTTCGCGCTATCCCATAACGATCTCCTATCAGTTTACACAAAGAACTATGAATATTTCCTCGGATTACTATTATTATTATTATTATTATTATTATTATTATTTGCAAATCAATGATGCCTTACTAAGGACGTCCCCATTAAACAAAACATGCCAAAGTACAGTCACGTTTTCATATTTAATGAAAAAGATATTCCTCTGAATAACTACAAATCCATATACTACACAAAATTAAGCGAAGGAAATACAACAAAAAAATTTCTTATTTACAAATATGTGAATTTTGCAATAATTCATACACAATTCTTTAGTGGGTGCTTGGATTTCAAGAATTAAAACCATCTTTATTTTGTCAATCAAGTTAAATACTATCCTAAAACATTAAATGTGCTTTTATAGTGTCATATATTAAAACACGATCTAAAACTTATCAATGACCGAGTTACTTATTTCAGAATACTATACTACATCTTCAATCCTTTGTGCTAATATTCAACACCAAGGTAGTAAGATATAATTCGCCTAAACAACTACAATCATAATTTTATTAGGTTTTTGTTTTGCTAAAGATCTAGTTGAGCCACATGAAACCATAGGCTGTCGGTGAACAAACACATGACCCCACGACATCTACTCATACCTTACTCTCTACATCAAATTCCCAATCTGCCCACACAACTTTCACTAATTTGATGTTATCAACTTTTCAGCTATTCGAATTTGCGGACAAATACAGGGGCAAATATGACAGTAGCATTACTGTGGCCCAGAAGTACTACCGATCCGTCAGTGGATACGCGGTATGGGATCAGAATCTCTTCTAACGACCACCAAATCTTAACTCGCGCTATTTTAAATCTTCAATGTGGATTTACATATTTACCCTTTTGTTTGTTTGTTTGTTTTAGGATGAATTGCTATGGGCAGCTGCTTGGTTGTACAAGGCAACAAACAATCAGTACTACTTGAACTACCTTGGTCGAAATGGCGACGCTTTAGGTGGGACTGGTTGGTCCATGACCGAGTTCGGTTGGGACGTTAAGTATGCCGGTGTTCAAACGCTTGTTGCTAAGGTATGTTTTAGATTTTTACGATCGATCACTCAAGATAGTCTATTTAGTGGTAAGATGTCTAAAATGTTTTAAAAGAAACCCGAATTTAATTTTTAATATATTAGAGTATATATTATTATTTTCGAGAAACATGCTAAAAGTGAATGATAATATGTTATAACTTTTTCATAATTAATTAGAATTAGGTTTGATTTTATGCAGTTTTTGATGGGAGGAAAGGCCGGTGGTCATGGGCCGGTGTTCGGGAGGTACCAAGAAAAGGCAGAGAATTTTATGTGTTCATGCCTTGGAAAAAGTAATCGCAATGTTCAAAAGACTCCCGGAGGGTTGATTTTCCGGCAAAGATGGAACAATTTACAGTTTGTCACAAGTGCATCTTTCCTCCTTACAGTTTATGCCGATTACCTCACTTCTGCCCGGAGAAACTTACAGTGTTCTTCCGGCACCGTCACCCCACCTCAGCTTCTAGCATTCGCCAAATCTCAGGTAATTTAACAAATTTTTTTTTGACAATTTGACTTCTTGAAGTGAACTGTGTCCTAAATATTCACTTATTCAGTAACATGTATAAAAAATAATGGAAAAACATTAGTGCAGTAATCACCCCTCCTGAAGTTCTATCATTGCGAAATCTCAGGTTAACAGAAAGTGACATTTTGACTTGTTAAAGTCGACTGTAACTAGTGTAAATTACTCGAGAGATGCTTAAGTGATAATTTTGACTAAGATAAGAAATACCCGTGTAGTACAATGGTAAAAACATATTTGGGTAGCAATCAAAATCCGAACTTTGGGCTAATATATTATTATTTTTGTAGGTGGATTATATTCTTGGAGATAACCCAAGAGCAACAAGCTATATGGTTGGATATGGGAACAACTACCCACGACAAGTTCACCACAGAGGTTCATCGATTGTATCGATTAAGGTTAACCCTGCTTTCGTTAGCTGCAGAGGTGGTTACGCGACATGGTATAGCAGAAAAGCAAGTGACCCGAATCTCCTAACGGGTGCCATTGTTGGCGGGCCTGATGCATATGACAATTTTGCTGATGAAAGAAACAACTATCAGCAAACCGAGCCTGCGACGTATAACAATGCACCTCTTCTTGGAGTATTGGCTAGACTACACGCTGGTCATGCTGGTTATAACCAGCTCCTACCAGGTACATTAATAACTTAATCATTTAATCTGGTTCCATATTTAAATAACATTTTTATACTGTTTTCTATCTTTTTTAATCTTTGTTTCTTTTTTTACAGTCGAAATCCCTGTTCTTAAGCGTACTGCTACTAAACCACAGCCTACCGTGACTCCATCTGCAGGTAAGTCTTGATAATAATTTTCTTTTTTAAATTAAGAATCATAACTTTATGTGTAGCCAGATAGATAAGAGTCAAGATTTTATCTTTTTAGGATTGATTGCAATTGCACAGAAGACTACAAGTACATGGCAAGCAAATGGTAAAAAATACTACAGATACTCGGTTATATTGACTAACAAATCAAACAAGACCATCAAGAACGTTAGAATTGTGGTTTCAAAGCTTTATGGTCCTTTATGGGGTCTCACCAAGACCGAACAAGGTTCATATGGGCTCCCAACACGGGTTAGCTCATTGCCAGCTGGAAAAAGCATCGAGTTTGTTTACATTCATAGTGCTTCTCCAGCTAAGGTCTCGGTATCAAGCTATACGTTGACTTAAAAGGTCAAAGAAGACCAAAATATGTATCTAGTCAAAGTCAAGATTGTGGAGATGGTATACAAGAAGCTTATGAGGAAAGTCCATTTTTTGTGATTTTTCTTGAAGGGGCTAAGAATAAGGTCTGAAGAATGGAGGAAGAATGGAGTGAAGAGACAATTTGATAAAAAGAGAGTGCTCATCCTCTTTCTCCTCCTCCTTCATTAGGTCTTGGAGACAATTTGAGAGCAGATACAAGAAAAAAGATATATTTCTACAACACAAGTTATAGAAGTATACATTTTTCTTTTTCTTTTTTTTTTGTTTCTTTATTGTTTTCTACTTCAAAATAGGTTTGAAGTGTTTGTCTCTTGTTGTGTGTGTATGTGTAAATTGGGAAAAATTTCTAATTTTGCAACATGAATATAGTTTTTGCAACAGTTTGTCTTCTGTGTTCTGTTTTCGTTAAGTTTTTTGAATTATATATGTCGAAAACGAAAGCTTAATAGTCACAATATACAATCGCAATTCACAAATAAAAGAAAATGGTGTTTCAAAGGAAACCTCTTTCTGGAATTACTCTTAGGGGGTGTTTGGTTCAAGTATTGTTTTTAAAGAAATTGGGATTTCAAATGGGATTGGTATTTGTTGGGATTTGCGTTTAGTGCGATTTAAAATCCCATCTTGTGTTTGGTTCATATTTCTTGTGTTTGGTTCATCTTGTGTTGGGATTTGCGGACGATGAACGACGGTGGACGACGAACGAACGACGGCGAATGACGAACGACAGTGGACAACGAACGACGGTGGACGAACGACGGCGACAACGAACGAACGATGGCGGACGACGGTTAACGACGGCGGATGACGAACGACGGAGACAACGGACGAACGACGGCGGACGACGAACGAACGACGGCAGACGACGGTGAACGACGACGAACGACGAACGACGAACGAAACACAGGATTTAGAAATCCCTCATCTGTGGGATTTGTAAATACCATGGGGGTGGGGGGATTTAGAAATCCCTCATTTGTGGGATTTCAAGGATTCCTGGGATTTGAAATCCCATCCCATTTTTACAAACCAAACACAAGATTTCTCGGGATTTGAAATCCCAATCCCAAAGATTCCCATAAAATACCACGAACCAAACACCCCCTTAAGAGCAAAGTTGTCAAAGGGCCATGAGGCACAAAGGGGTCCTTTCGAGTTGCGCCTTAGGTGTAGGCGCAGGATTCATAAAGACGAGACGCATCATGTTGAGAAGCAGGGGTGTCTTTGAGGTAGTGCAGGAGGTGCAGTTGTACAGGGCTCCCGTTTCAAACGGGGCCCACTTATATATATATATACATATATATATAGAGATATATATATATATATATATATATATATATATATATATGAGGGTTCAAATGATAACTGTTTTTCGTACGAGAACCAATTTTGACCGTTGATTAAAATAAATTAATGGTTAATCATTTTGACGGCTAATGATTGACTTATTAATGACGCATTAATGAGGGGTATTTTAAGCAAATCAAGCCTCACACATTAACGAAGGCTCACTCTGACGCAATTCACGGTTGGAAAAAATATATAAATAACCAAAATACCCCTGTTAATGAGTCATTAATGACGTTACAAACAGTTCTCGTACGAAAAAAAGTTCTTATTTGAACTTTTCTCTATATATATTACAATTTTTTCAAAGCTCACAATTTAAAAAATAAAATTTTAGAAAACCCATGTTTTGATTAATATATTAAAGAAGTGAACATGTTGATCGAATACTTTAAAATTTGAAAGAATTTAATGACAAAGATTTAAGTCATATTTCATTTTGTATCGCACTTAAGTATGATGGACGATCAAATCTTGATACAAATGAATTTTTTATAGAGTTGAAGTTACTTGACACGTTTTTATCTAAGGAAACTATCCGACCTAGCGATGTCTAAAAATACTTGTAAGAAGTTGATTGTTTTCCCAATGCATTTGTTGCATGGAGCATTGTTGACTATTCTAGTAACTGTTACATCTGCAGAAAAAAGTTTCTAAAAACTTAAGTTGTTGAAATCCTACTTACGGGCCAAAATGTCACAAGTAAGGCTTAATGGATTGACAATGATAGCTATTGAGAACGATATCTTGGAGAGTATTGTTTATGAAGAATTGATTTATAACTTTGTTTCTACTAATACTAGGAGAACTTTACGATTCATGTAACTATATACGATAAACGATTTTACCACATTTCTTTTGTTTTAGTTTTTGATATAATAAATATCGTAGTATTAGTGCATTTTTCTTATATGTGTGTATATAAAAGGCCCATTTTTTCACTTCGCACAGGGCCTCCAAAATCCACGGGATGCCCTGTTGAGAAGAATAATATAAAATATATAATCTATTTTTAGTAAAATCATAAAACTCAAATAAACTAGAACACTTATATAATCAAATTAGGTTCTATTTCAAACATCAAACATACCCAGCTCTAAACTTATAACATCAAACTTAGTTCAACTCGAGACTTGGACTATCAAGCAATGTCATGAAAACAATCAAGTACCAAGTAGAAAATGCTCAGCTAATGGATCACTGAAGTAGAAAACAATCAACTAATCAAGCATCAAAGTAGAAGTGTTTGCCAATTTTCACCATAAGTCGTTTTTGCGAGTACCAAGTCAAAGAAAGAAGAAATAAAAGTCAAAGTAGATGAGAAGTCCTTCATAGGAATGAAATAGAAGATCAATGTCGATATAGCAAGTCTAGAGAACTAGTTAAAAAAGGTACATGTTAGGGTTATGAGAAGTCCCGACCATAAATTATAAAAACAGACGGACACATTAATCTCGTGACATGGAGGATCTTTCATAAAAGAATGCCTACTAAAGTAAACTTGGAAAAAAGGGGTGTCCCATTCGTTTCATTAATGTGTCCCCTATGCAATTCATTTGAGGAAGATGAAATTCATTTATTCAAGGAATGTGTGGTGGCAAATAGAATTCTGAAGGAAATATACAACTGGTGGGGTATCAATCCTTCTTTCATTTGGGAGCAGCCTAATATTTTCGAATGGGGTGAGATATTGCAGTTGAAAGAAGGTAAGTTAAAAGCCTTTATGGGGATTCTATTCACTTTCTTTTGGACAATTTGGAAGGCAAGAAATGGAAAGGTTTTTGCTTCCACAACTCAAGGAAAAGAAGGAATGATGTTTTGTCAAATACAAGCGACATCATTCTTTTGGTTCAACCAACGATCAGGAATTCAAGGGTTTAACAGAAGTTGGATAGAGTGGTGTCATTTTTCATCGTCTTGTTTTTGATGTACTTCAGTTACGTCTTATGTGTATTATTCGGTGTTTTTTGTTCTTTGTACCTTGTTCTCTAGCATCTTGCTAGATGTGTTTGCTTAATAAAGTTTCTGATCCTTAAGTGGGGGTGATGGTCATGCCGAAGTTCTTTGCTTTTGGTCCTTTTGCTGTTCAAAAAAATAAAAACAGACGGACACAAAATTGAAAAGAAGAAAAAAAATCAACAGACACAAAATATGAGAAAAGCGCTCTTTACTTATGATTGTGCCCCGTCTCATTGCCTCAATGACATAAAAAGCCTAAGGCCCTACACTTCTACACCTTGGGCATGCTTTGAACACTTGCGCTTAAATGTAGAGGTTTACTTGCTAACATTTTGTAACATACATCTACAGGTAACCACTTTGACCTGTTTACTTGATAGTACTCTTAACACATCGACTTGTCAAATAAAAGATAGGTAAAATGCCAAAAGGGTCAAAAATCACCCAGTAAAATGTTTCCAGTCAACCAATCAGATCAGAATGTTTTGACTTTTAAAAATTTCCCATTTTGACCAGTCACCTAGTTAAAATCTGTTGAAAGATCTTGATGGGCAGGACGCTAGAAACAGAATCCATGGCATATCCGACGTTCAAAACCGAGTCCATAGCATATCCGTACAGCAATAAGCAAAATAACAACAGGGTTGCAAGATTATCTTTAAAACATAATATTGTTTTGCTGAACTTACTTAATATTCCGCAGTTGATGGCATGCCCCCAAATGGTTCAACCAATAATTATCACGTTACACGTGATATACAAACGGAAAAAAATGGAATAAGCATTATATGGTTAATGTCATACTCTTCTAGCTATAACAAGTTCCTATGCCAAAACAAGAACCCCCCCTTCACCTTAAAAAACAAAAATAGAACGTCGTTACATATTACATCAAGATATATCTAAAGTATCATATTGCTAGGTGTTGATAAATCCAGTAGAGCTATATAATGTCAAAAACGGATCAAAAAGAATATGATGAATATATCATCACATTTATTCAATGGACAGTATATGGTGGTAGAATGCCCATCATGATCATAACTTCACAAGATTAAAACTCATAAACTCAATCAACGACTCGTTGCATACTACTCACCTTCTCTTGTTCTTCTTTCTACCTTTGACTTCTTTCTCTAGATTCTTTATCCTATGACTGAGAACCGACGATGATGATACTCTTTGATTTGTAGTTTTCTGGTTTTCTGATGTTGGCTTCTGAGTTAGAAGTGGTGATGAAGCTATACTTTGATTTGTGGCTGGTGGATTCGGATCTCCTGCTTGTCGTTGTTGCATTGCTTGTGCAGCAGCAAACTTTTTCAATCCTTCAAAGAAGGAGAAAGCTGGTTTTGATTGACTAGCGGCAGATGGTGGTGGAGGTACTATTATCGGTATGTTCAAGAACTCCTTCACGGCGGGTCTTTTAATTACTGAATCAATAATAGATGTTAACTGGAGATAGGTGTGTTTATAAAATTCTCAAATTAACCAAATATATTGCTACTTATAGAAATAAGCGATTCCCAAGATCAAACAGATAACTTACTAAGTCCATATACAAGCGAGAACAAGTTGGAGGTGATCCAATAACAAAAGAGAGCCTGCACAAGTGTAAAAGTGATTTTTATTGAAAATGACATAATAAATCAAGAAATGTTACACATTCTGCTACAAATTTTAGAAATCAATAAAGTTTACACTCTTAACTATTTAGCATGTCTTCATTCAATTTATCAAACAGAGAAAAAGTAGAAGTTTAAATGCAACTCGAAATATTCCAAGAAACAGATTTATTAAATATTTTGTGATATATACCTGTGGGAAAGATGCAGTAAGGGGAACAGTAAGAGCAGCAAAACCCCTTGAAACATTTTTCATTGTGCCAGCAGCAGGATTACCTTCCAAACCTTCTTGCATGTTAAACTGAGGAACATAAAATATATTTATTGTAAACGTGTCAATTCTGATTATATATAAATCAATACCACTAACAAAATAAGTTCTATGATCAGCTACAATGAAAAAATTATGTTAATCCTACGTATTAGGAATAGAGTGAGTAATTATAAAAAGGTTATGTAGTTTAGACTTTAGAGGAAGTAAATATATGTTCACCTCTACAGTTATCCAGAATGTAAAGGCAGTCAAACAAGGAAGTAAATAGAAAGTATCAGCAGCTGTAAGATCAAGAAACCATGACGTTCCGCCAGTTTTAAAAGATGGAACCTTTTCCACCATGTTTTGAATCTGCAGATGAAATGTGAAAAAGATTCATAAAAAACCAGATTCATATAATAACTCGATAATTCAATCAATTTTACAAACTTGGTAAATTTATTCGAAACAAGCACCATTGAATACAATGTGAACCAAGATTATCAACTGATTGAAATAACGGATGTAATATTTTTTACTTACAGCAAGGAAAAAGCTAACAAAGACAGGGCCTTGAATGAAGAGCCCCTTCAAAGGAGTAAACGTACTAACACCATGGCTGCAGAAATATTAAATTCTAATATTATTGAAATTATATTTGAGGATGCATATAATTATATAAAAGCAACCAAGTATTATATCAATAAAAAAACATGGAAAAGTGCTCACTGTTTAAACACCTTCTTCATTTTATCCTGACCTTCAGCTACAGCAGATGGACTCATGCCCTGAAAAGGGTAGTTTAGTAATATTAGAAATAGATAACAAGTTCCAACATCTAAGAAGTTTATACCTACCACAATTTTATAAGAGAACAATCAAAAAACAATGGAGGCACATGAATAAAGTAAGTCAATTTCCTTTATTAGCCTTCTAATTTACGTAAAAAAATTAGAAAATCAAAGAAGCAAATATTATATGGTAGTAATACGCATAAAATTTAGTAGCTTGATGAGAAAAGCAGTTCAAACTTTCAACATTTCATACCTTATCTTGCATCTCCTGCTTAATCTCCTCCAGTTGTGGTCTCAAAATCTGTGTAAAATATGTGAAATGTAAACAAATCGATGATTCTTTTGAACAGACTATAAAATAAAATAAAGATTAGCTCATACTAAAAGCAATGAACCAATACTAAATTTTATTTTGAAACCAGCACTAGTTACTTAAACCAGATAGGTAGAAAAAAGATCAATAAATATGTTGTCGCTAAACGAGAAACTAATAAGTATGTTATGCAAAAAGTCAGATTAGTAAACAAAGAGTAAAGTGAGAAGGCTCACAGTTAACTTTGTGGTAGCCTTCAGCTGATTGATCATGATTGGGACCGACAAGATTCTAATAAAGAGAGTAGTTATTGCTATGCTTGCCCACCTGTTAGAAGATGGAAAATAATTGTTTCACAACATATGTAACCGAAAGAGGAGTATAGAAAATATAACAAATTAGAATTTATAAAAAAAAAAAAAACTGCAACTAAGTAGTAACATCCCATTCCACATGTCAACCTGTAAATCAGTTTCTACTGAAACAAAACTATAGCTCAGTATTAATATATAATAATTGTACGCGCATGATATGATGCATCAAGTATTTAGTAAATTTAAATGAAAGTTTTGTTGCAAAGCAACAATGTCCGAAATATATGTTTCTTAAAAGTTGGCCTAAAATTTAATTTTAACCATTCTTCCAATCTTCTAATGAGCCAAATAGCCAATAAACAATGAGCCACGAGCTAAACTCAGTTAAAGCGATGTAATACCACTTTCTCAATCAGCTTGAGAATGCCGACGTAAAATTCACCGCCCTTTTAGCGCTATGTGAATGTGCCAAGCTCATAACCAACAAAACTAAAACTCGAATAGGCATTCGCGATATGCTTAATAGTTCACATTTTTCCAGTCAGTTTAATTCAAATATTCTACCTCTAACTAACCTACAAACCTATTTACGCTAAGATACCTGGATACACAATAATATTAATACCGAAGCGAATTTTTAAACCAAATTATACTTTTCAAACATAAAAAAAAAATTATGATTGCGTTAGCCTTAACATTATTGCTTCTAAGAAATATCCTTACCAATTCAGTCCCGTAAAGGTATGAATCCCATCAATGGCATACTGCAAAGCTGCAACTGGCAGCCAGGAATCGGCAGCAGCAACAGCAACTTCACTAATAGCAGGGGCTTGAGCAGAAACGACTTCCATGGTTTTATCAACAAGAACATCGCCAATATCAGGCAAGAACTCGGTCTTATCTTCTCCAGATCCATCACCACCTCCAATCGTAGTCGACATATTTCTAGCTAACAAGAACCCACTTGTTGTCATTGGTACCTGAAGAAACTGAGACCATCTTGGATCTCGAAAACTTACACCGCCACCACCAAACCCTAACGAACTGTTGGCGTTGATACCCAAGACACCATAAGATCGAATTTGGTGAAAACCCTTCAGTCTCTCATTCGAATGCTGATTTTCAAGATCTTGTTCCTGACTAATGTAAGAAATTGAAGGGGTAAATCGTTGTTGAGCGAAAAGTCTCGCCCTTGTAGCAAGACTACGCCTGTAAGCCATCGATTGAGCTTCCACTGAACAGAGATCCGGATTAATATCAAAATCAGCTTAAAGCACGAAAGAAATATGCATGAAATTTATGGAAGCAAGAAGTGAATTGGCGTCATTTATGAACCTCGACGAGAGATGAAAAGGGTTTAGGGTTTTAAATTTAAAGTCGAGTTTATACCCCTTTGGAATCGGAACGGAAGTACGGAACTTGCGAGTTACGATTTCATATTTTCATCATTAGCAGTCGCCTAGCAAAGACAGTAGTCTGCAGGACCGGTTTGACCAGGGTCCAGGACACATCTCCGTCGCAGGCCCGTTTGTTCTAGGTTGGTTCCGGTTCCCTTCCTGAAAGCAGGCCTGGGCGTGTATCAGGGCCCGATTCTTTCTTTTGAGATAACCTATATCTTTCAAGTTTTAACTTGGCATATGAACAAGGCTGAGCTGAATTCTAGGTTAGTACTTAGTAAACCGGGCTCATTTAAATTATGTTAAGTCTGAGCAAAATCTTGACTCGTTTAAGACATATGAGGTTCGGGTTCCTGTGAAAACTTAATACCTCAAAAACCCTAATTTGCAATGTTAGTAGGTTTCAACTTTCAAGATGTAAACCACCACACACCCGTGTAACCTAGGATTTAACCAGTATTTGTAATATCATATATGTGAATAGTTATCGGATTCAAAAATAATTTTTGGATCAAGATATGAATCTGAAACAATTTTCAAACCGGTATCAACAATAATGCATAGCGGAAACATAAAATAAAAAATAATAATACAAGCGAAACAAATTCAATAAAACTAGGAAGTCAAAATTAATTAGACTAGGTCAACCAATTCCCTACTAGAGAGTTTAGAGTAGCAGCTGAGTAATTTAAATGATATACAAGTGAGCAAGAAAACTACGTCTGAAAGACCCATACACACAGCTTAACAGGATCATAGCAAATGTTAGCCAGATACGATCACCCTAAACCACCAACCAATAAATCAACTATTTATTTTTTTGGCACTTGAAAATTTCGACCTCCAAAGCCAACTTCGAGAGAGGACAAGGAGAGATAATTTTAAAACCTTAAATTAGAGCTAGGATTAGATATGGGTTTGCATGAGTCGGATTGAGTCGGTTAAGGCCCAAAACACTAACCATAACCAAACTATGAAGTTAATGAAAAACCATAACCGATTGGTTATGGCTATGGGTTAAAAATAAACATGCAACTTAATTCAAACAGTTAATTTTGGTTAACTATTTATTTTGGGACACTATTGTAGATGGATTGTTGATAGTTATGGACTATTTTTAGCTCACGAGTTAGTTAGCAATTGTTATTAGACTAAAGTTACATTTAAGACAAAAATAAAATAAAAGTCTTATTGTTTCTTAAGCATATAGAATATCAAACTAAGGGTGCATTTGTTTTATGAATTTTAAATCTTGAGATTTGTTATGGAAGGATTTGCATTTCACAATATTTGAATTTCAAAGGATTATAAATTGTAACGTCCCAAAAAAAATGTTTTTTTAAACATGATTCATTCATAAAAGATATTCATAATCATTGATAACGTAATTACACGACAAGTTGTTCGTTGAATAAACACCCATAATTCATTAAGTTACAATCATCCTCGTTGTCTGTAATTAAAACTATTACTGTTGAAAACTACGTTAAAAGATTGCGGAAGCTTGGGATTAGAGCTATCATCACTGTGCTGGAGCCCCGCCATGGTCGTTACCTGAAAAGATATGAACCAACAACTGTAAGCCCAAGGCTTAGCGAGTATACCCCTTACAACCAAAAAGTTCACATACTACTCAACTCATACCCACTACCGTAGTAAGTGGTCTCATCATACCCGTCACTAGGACGTTCTCGTCTCACCCGTTGGCGTCACAACGGTCTAACATACCCGGCATCGAAGTGCCGGTCTCATACTCGACACCGAAGTGTGCGGTCTAACATACCCGACACCGAAGTGTACGGTCTAACATACCCGACATCGGAGTGTACGGTCTAACATACCCGTCACCGGAGTGAACGGTCTAAACATACCCGTTACCGAAGTAAACGGTCTAAGTACAATCAACTATAACTCGTATATTCATAAATATCTGGTATTCACATGCATACATAACATCTGAAATCTATTCAAGTTATAAGTGAGAATACTCACCTGTTGGCTGGCTTAGTTACACAGTTCCTACTGAAGGACTTTACTTGCTTAGCTCTTAGCTCTGTCACTGACTACTACCTGACCAAGCCTAAACGTTGGTTAATATTGGGTTAACTGTTACTTACTGAAAGTCGCATGGCATGCATGCATGGCCTGAAAGTCGCATGGAGTCATCCATGCATACTGAAAGTCGCATGAACCTATACTCTACTCATGAAAGTCGCATGGACTTATCCTCAACATATGAAAGTCGCATGATATACATGAAAGTCACATGGACCTATCCAAAAGTCGCATGGCATGTTCAAAAGTCGCATGAGCTGGCATTGGCACATGAAAGTCACATGGACTACTACTCACTATACAAAAGTCGCATGGAATAACTCTTATCACATTAAAGTCGCATGAAGCATAGTCAAAAGTCGCATGAACTGTTATTTACCACATGAAAGTCGCATGACTCAAATATAACTACTAAGGTCGCATAAAATCATACATGTAACAATTGAGAGTCGCATGAACATACACAAGAGCCAAAAGTCGCATGAACTCAAACATACATAAACTGAAAGTCGCATGGCACTACCCTGGGCTCATGCGACTGTCGCATGGCACCCCCAGGTGTCCATGTGACTGTCGCATAGCACACCTTCTTCACTGTAAGTTCATCTTTTTGAAAAACCCAAACTCCATAGCCATAATCAAGCTTTGTAAAAACTCAATCAATTCAACTCAAACTTGTTGCAAAACATTTCGCCACTTATATAAAACTTTCCTTTTAACTTAAAACCATATTTTAATCAACTTACAAGGTGTTCTTGATGAGATGTTTCTCATGGGTTTTTCTTAAACCCTCAACCCATAACCCAGATTCTAAAAACCTTCAACAATCACTTAAGTGTAGCAAGAAATAATGTCTATAAGATCCTAGAGGATAGAGAAACATTACCTGAAGATTTTCTTGCTCAAATCTCAAGTTTTCACAATTTGGTGCAACCTTCTTCTTCTACCTCTCGTCTTCAAGATGGCACACACACACAACACACTCACAACAAGGAATGAATGAAACAGTAACTTGTTTGTGTGGGAGGCTGTGCCCTAACTTCTATTTATACTCATTTGCCAACCTCTTGTGGGCCTAAGCCCAACTCAAGCCTCCAAGTCCAATTACAACCATAATCTCTTAATGGATTATAACATATATAAGCCCAATCTTTCTTAGTGAATCACCAACCATAGAATATATACATATATAAACAACATAACTCTCATTTCTTGAATAATCTCAAACCATATATTATATATATAAAATCCCCATAATGTCCATAAAATATTCTTATACATTTTAAGATTACGGGTATTACATAAATCTTATCTTCTGTTTTGTTGATAAAATCTACATAAAGGATTTATAAGGCTAATATGATATATGAAAATTTTACCCCTTTAACAATATCATTTCAATAACCAGATAAAAACAATACCAAAACCAGTTCAATTCAATGATTCAAACAAATTGATTAACACAAATTCACTCAAATAAATCAACTATGGAACAAGAAACAAAAATTGTCAATCTATTTAACAACTACATACGAAAAACCCTAACCTTAACAATGAAACAAGCACATGAACCAGTCGACGTCTCAAGTCCAGTCGGGGGGTCAACGTTGGAAGCAATGGTCAGAGGGCATCGTGGGCCAACTTTAGAGGCATAATCATCTTTGGAGGATGGTGGTGTAGATGGCTAGTGGTGTAGGGGCGATAATGGAGGAGATGACGTTGGAGGTGATATCATCGCCGATAGTGGTGTTTTCGCCGGAGCAATGGAGAGACATGGAGGTTTTGGCACTATTAGGGGTAAGGGACGTAGTTGATGATGGAGATAGAAGTATTGATCGAGAATAATCAATGAAGAGAGAAGGAGGATTATATGTGTTTGGTAGAGTTTGCATATAACAACAGTTGGCAAACTAGTATTGGTATGGCTCCTTTTGAACTCCTGTACGGTCGTAAATGTCGAGCGCCAATATGTTGGAATGTGGTAGGGGAGAAAATCATAAAAGGATCGGAGTTAGTTAGGATTACAAACAAGAAGGTGGTAGTGGCTAAAGTGAAACTCAATCTCAAAAGAGCTATGTGGTCATCATCGAAGACCCTTAGAATTTAAACTGGGGGAGCATGTGTTCTTGAAAGTAAATCCTTGCAGGGATGTTCGTCATTTTGGGTTGAAAGGAAAGCTAAGTCCGCGTTTCATTGGTCTTTTGAAATTTTAGAAAGAATTGGCGAAGTCTCATGTCAGTTAGCACTATCTCCACTGCTATCACATGTTTACAACATGTTCCATGTATCTCTCCTAAGAGGTTACAACTATCACCCGCTGTATGTGGTTCATTATCCATTGGACAAGATTTAGAGAGATCTATCGTGCGAGGAAGAATCAAAATAAATACTTGATCGTCAAGAGAGAGTTATGAGGAAGAATTCTACTCATTTTGTTAAAGTTCTATGGAATAATCACCCCAAGAGTGAGGCTACTTGGGAGATAGAGGAAATTATGCGAGCGGAATTTTCGCATCTTTTTGTAAATTGATACATTTGGTTTATGAATCTACTCAAATTTCGAGGATGAAATTTCTTTTAAGGATGGTAGAATTATAATACCCGTATATGTATACATACATATATATATGATTATGCAGACAAATAATAATAATAATAATAAATAAATAAAGCAATTAATAAAACAAAACAAACTTGGGCCAATACATTTAAACATTTGACTAACCCAAACTTAAAAACCCAACTGGTGTAGCGTAAACCTATAAGTTCAAAACTTGAATCGGTGTGTTTGACTCCTCAACCAATCGCCCGGAGAAAGGAGAACGAACCCCTGATGCTTTGCAAATTCGATCCTTACGACTCTCCATCAATGAAGATGCATAAATACCCATCGCATTCTGTTATCCGCATGCTAATCGTCTGTAAACTCAAATCGA
This sequence comes from Dittrichia graveolens, assembly GCA_038502395.1. NCBI lineage: Eukaryota > Viridiplantae > Streptophyta > Magnoliopsida > Asterales > Asteraceae > Dittrichia > Dittrichia graveolens. The sequence goes on along the minus strand of JARJIL010000001.1, from coordinate 113,949,842 downwards.
AAATGAGAGAGGGAGTTAGGGCATCGATTGTGCAGCAGTGCAACGACGAGGAAGGGATTTGAGGCTCGAAAGCGTAACGCAACACAACAAGACTGCGATTAAGTCCAATTGAGGGTCGAATTCACTTTGGGTCCCCCTCTTCAACAACAATAAGGTTAGTAGTCTCTGTTTTCTTCAAGTATTGCTCAAGAAGAAACACTGAATTCGATCAAAGTTTTCATCTTTGTCTCTTTATCTCGACTATTCTTAGATGGAATTGCAAACTTTAACAGGAACCCCTTTGAATGTTTACTGAATCGGTAATTATAATGAAGGCCATTTGATTTTGAGTAAACTAGGTCGAACATGAACAAATTATGGAAATTGTGAATCTCGAAATTAACTTGGTAAATTTGTTAAGTATGTAAACCGCTCAAAGCCGCTTTTAGGATCATCATGTTTAAAATTATACTGGGACTGGCCAATTGTACTGATACAAGCCCATAAATAGTACCTAAATAAACCTATATGCATATTAATCATACATACAAGGTTGTTATACATATATGGTCAGACCAAACTGGGATGTGAACTACTATTTTTGAATTCATAAATCAATTAGATGTAGTTGTTGGCCTTGGTTAGGTCTGTAATTAATATAGTTATAGAAGGGATTGGAAACTCGGTTTTTGAAGCCATTGTATGAGTAATGGTACCACTATTTGGATTTTCAGTTTGTTTTGGAATCGGGGTGTTACAATTATGATATCAGAGCCATAGGTTATGTCCTGTAGAAGACAAATATGTTATGGTATGTGAGGATTGGGTAGCAAAAGGGTTATGTCCTTTCTTATTCAATAAGCCATTGTTTGTTCAAATCCTATCATCGAAACCTAATCCATTTTTGTTACTTATTTTAGATGCCTCCTTGTCGTGACCCTCAAAGACAACGTAATGATGAGGATGTGGATCCCACTATGTTAGCAACCATGAATCGGACCCTAACGACCATACTACCGAATCTTGCGGCCCAAACTATGGCTGCAATTAATAATGTTGGAGGTGCGGGTGGAGCTGCTAATAATGCTGGAGGTGTGCGTGGAGTTGCTAATAATGCTGGAGGTGTGGCAGGAGCTGCTAATGACGTTGAGGGTACAGGTGGAACAACAACTACAGTGGATGCACATGCTTGGTTTGAGAAATTCCAGTAACATAAGCCGCAATCTTTCAATTCAACACCAACCCCGACTGATGCAGAAAATTGGATCTCTCATGTGCAAAACATATTTGATGAGATTCTTTTAGAGTAAAGCTGGCCACTTACAAACTAGAATGGGATGGGCATCGTTGGTGGAAGGTTTTAAAGCAAGCTAGAGGGGATACATATGTCAAGACACTATCTTGGGTGTAGTTTCGCGAGGCATTATTTCTACAATATTTTTCAGATTCAGATAAAGATTCCTTTGTTCGAGAATATGTGACTATCCCTCAGCGGGACGGTAAACCATTACCGAGTTTATGACTAGGTTTCTTACACTTGCAAGTTTTGTGGGTGTCGCAGCAGGTTCCTCAGCCGAGCAAGCAAAGAAATTCAAGTGGGCAGTGAACAATAGAATCCGGTCAAGATTGATCAACATGACATTCTCCGATGCTGCCAAAAATATTGAAATGGAACGCAAGAATATCTGGACTCGAAACAGGATGATAGTAGGAAAATGAACAAAGGTAAAGAAAGGAGAGACATGGAGAGGAGAAATAGAGAGAAAGAAGGACAGAGCTCTAAGCCAGCTAGGGCCGCTCCAGTGTGAAGGGGGTGGTCGATGGTGTGGGAAGCCATCCCTCTTGGTTCCAGCTCTCACCAGCTAGTCGGATCTATCGGTCTTATGCATTTTATCTATAACTATATATAAAAGGCTTACGTTCTTTCTATTTATAACTGTTAAATCAATCTCTATCAACCAATCAAAACATCTAATTTCATAATTCTCTAATTTTACAAAACAAATTTAAAAACATGTTATCCTATTCTATTAATACAGATCCTCCTAGATTGAATTTAATTTTAAATCAATTGTGAGGGAGCTGGATGAAAATTGTTAGTGGTTATATGAAACATGTGAAGGGCTTTTAAGAAAATATGAGAGAGTTTTATAAAAATTGTATATTAATATAATTAATCACATGTTGTTTATAAATTATGTTTAGTAACTTGTGATATATTTTGTTTAGAAAAAAAATAATTATATATTTACGACCGTCTTATTTTTATCTATGTTTTGGTATAAAGTTTATTGTAATATGACAATTTTTAAAAATTAGCATATTCTTAACTTTTTGTCATACATTAATAGTAGTATTAGATAATTTTTTGTTTAACTGAGTTAGTTTTTTTGAAATTATGGTGATAAGCTGAGTGGTCAACTTTAATATGCTATTCGAAGTGTTTATTTATTGATTTTAAAGCATTTTCTATCTTATTAGAAATATGTATGAAACATTTTATAAAATATACTTTAAAATAAAATGTATCATTAAAAGATGATATATTATATATTTAAAAATCTAAATTCAAAGATGTAAAGATAGCTGTTCTTGATGATCCTGAAACTATTTTATTAGTGTAGATAGTTAGTCAAACGTAACAATAAAATAGAAGTATTAATTTTTATATACAAGACATGAAAACATTCTTGATTTTTTAATATTTAACACATGAGTCATTATTTTTTTTACTTTACTTGCAAGGTGTATGAAAATTTTGCTTTTGAAGTGAAAATGCAGTTGAGCCCGTTCAAGAGGTAATACATGTGATCATTAGTAGCAGATTTAAGCATGGAGACGAGCCTCTTTATCAACTAATTTAATTCATTAAATTATCAAACGATTCTCTATTAGATTGTGTTGTGTTTCAGGTTTAGTCATGTAATGCTCGTGTATACAAATCTGTATGTATATTTTCCTTCTACTATTAAACCTGTGCGCTTAAATCGTCACTAAGTTATTAGTTATGCGAACTTAAATTTTCGTTTTCTCTAAATATGAAAAACTTTTAGTTGTTTTTTATATGATAGTTTATACTGACTATCATTTTATTATTTCCCAATAATCAGTTTGACCAAGTAGAATGGTTATTGATTAAAATGTTACTGCTTTTGTTTGATTTAAGAATTTGTGTCTTGAGTATATTCACTTTTTTTCTTCTTATTTATAGATCACCCATTGATTGATCCCTGAGATGTCATGATCTGTGATATGAGCATTCTTAAACTTCTGATGTGTTTTTGTTGTTTTGTATATATTTTAAACAATTTTTATGTCTACTTTTTATCTTTTATATACCAATCTTAATAGTTTGGTCGTTATCTACATACTTGAAACGTGTTTTATATTCAATTATGTTATTTTTCAAGTTTAGTTGAGTATAAAATACTTTTAAAAAATTTAATTTGGTTTATTATATACGTATATGAAATTTTTTTATATATGTATAGTACTTAAAATTTATTTATTTGATTTTAAGGCACTTTATATTTACTTTTTTAATAGACTAATACTCATACATACGCACGTCTATAAACTAGTTTAAGCTATAATGATTCAATGTTAATGGTTTTGAATTTAAGTTTTCGATTACAACAATGGTAATAGGTTCAATGGACTAATGGAGTAAATAAGATTTTGGGCCAAGGCCTGTTTTTATGTATCTATTAATTTATTTATTTTACCTAATGCCACATGTGTTGACTGGGGCTGACAGACCAGAGAGGGCCCACAGCTAACTTTGATGTTTTTATAATATTTTTGTAAACTTTAATGTCGGATTTGAACTTGGTAACTTTTTGCTTATTGATTCGTTATGATTTTGTTACCTAATATTTTTGTATTTTCCAAATAGTCACAATTAGATTTGTTGTGGGAATCGCAGTTATATATTCACAGTTCAAACCATGCAGAATTATAGAAATGCATGTATAATTATTAAATTCACGTGTGACGTAATTAGTGGGCTTTCGGTGCTGACTTGCCCGATACAAAATTTGTTTTTAGGTTGCAAAATCTGTGTTAGGTTTCATGAACAACCTATTTTTACGGAGTATAAAAATCAAGAAATTTACCTTAATTTTAAATTAATAATAACATAAAAACAATAAAAAATTTAAATTATATTAAAAACGGACGTAAAAAGTTATAAATATAATAGAAACATCATATTTTTGTAGCGCTTATATTAAGATTTTCAGTGCCCGGATCTGTTCTCTTGAAAATGTGTTCTCCCTTGGCCCTACCTTTTTTACTTCTTTACTTGTACGACACACTTGTCTAACTTAAGCATCGAGGAGCAACCACGGGAGTCACACTTGTGGTATTCTTCAATGGTTCTTCCCCGAACAAGAATTCTCCACGACCAATTGTCAACTCGGACATTATTAACAGAACACTTACTCTCTCAAAGCCGTAGTTTCACTTATAAGATTCAAGAGCATACAATCTTGAAAAACATCTTTTCGTGTTCGTATCGGTTCCAAGATTCTTAACGATGAAAATCAAGAAAGAAATATTCATGTAATTAGGGTCTGCCTTATTTCTAGAAACAATAGATACACAAATGCTCTTGTCCCCCAAACGAATTATAAAGCTAGTTACTTGTTTATTAAATAGTAAAAATATTAAATACATAAAAAATGTTTAATATAGTACATATTTAATTCATAATTTTAAGTGATTAATTTTAGCCTTTGGATTAATGACATCAATAGTCCAGATTGTATTTTAAAAATTTAAGCGGAGTGACATTTTCATAATTCACATGTGATGCTTTTATAAATCACATGTGATTGTATACTAAATCACTTGTGATTAAATATTAAAATTTTATGACTATGTTTTTTATATGTACTTTATTAAACATAATTCTAAACATTATAAATTTAAACGTAAACTATGAAAAAAATATGGCTTATTAATTATAAAAAAGTGACAAGTGATTTATGGTATCTTTAAATCCTTTTATTTCCATTTCATTTGTCAACTAAATTGGTTGAAAAGTAAACCATGCAAATATATAAAATTCATGATCTCTTATTAATTGTTTGATTTGAATGATTGGAGACTAAAGACTTGGTCTATGATATATGTTTAGTGTCACTGTCTGTGAGAAATATGCCTTTTTTTACACCAACAAATATTATATTAATAAAAATGATCGTACTTCCTTGAATGCATACATGCTCAATGTGGAACTTTAATTACGTTCCTTAACGAAATTTGATAATCATTTCAAAAGTTACTTACAATGATATATATATATATATATATATATATATATATATATATATATATATATATATATATATATATATATATATAGACAAAAGTTTATTTGAGAACCGTTTTTATTGCGAGAACCGCGAGAACCAATCTTAGCCGTTAAATTCCCCCTCCTTCAATTGGATTGCCCACTCATGAATTCCTTACATGCACCCTGCCACATCCAATCCCCCCACGCTTTTCATCCATGAATTCCATTATTCAAAATGAACAGCTAAAATTGGTTCTCGCAATAAAAACGATTCTCAAATAAACCTTTCACTATGTATATATATATATATATGTTTGAATTAAAAAAAATCATAATACAAATATACTAGAAAATAAATGTTATTTAGACTCTTTTTCAACAAGAGAAGCGTTAAGACCTAGTGGTCATGACGAGCATGTCATTTGATTACACACTACTAGGGGTGTAATGTCATTTTGTGGCTCGTTATTACGGCGAGTAACTTGCAACCATTTTTAAATTTTTTTTGAAGCAATAAAATTATTTTAAAGTAATATTATGTGGGTTTTGTAACGATAGTAATAGTGAGTTAAAGGTTAGTCATGACAATCCTGACGAAATAATATGTCATGATTACAAGTGATCTAAAAAGGATGTTATGAATTTTTTTGTTCTTCCCCCCTCTTTCACCACATATAAGAGTAATAATTGATAGGCAAAAGTTCAAACGAGAACCACGAGAACCGATCTAGCCGTCAAATTTCCTCTTCTTCAATTGGATTGCCCACCCATGAATTCCTTACATGCACCCTGCCACACTCAATCCCCCCACGCTATTCATCCATGAACTCCATTATCCAAAATGAATGGCCAAGATTGGTTCTCGTATAAAAAACAGTTTTCGTTTGAACACTCCCCATAATTAATATTACTAACTATTATGTCAATATCCTCTCACAGTAATAGCTGTTTACACTATGATTAACAGGCTCCATTATTTTTTTAATATTTTCATTTCTTTTCACGAATACTTGCATGAGTTACAAAAGGAAAAAAAAGTCTTGAAAATAAAAAAAAGTTATAATGAGGATAACGTTCATGACGCACATGATGGACACATACCACGAGTGATAACCAATAAACCAGAGTATTATAACGAGGATAACGTACTATTCATGATAAGAGGCTTGGCCTGCTCCATAATAACTAAGAGCATACGGTGATAACTGTTATTACTATATTACTAGTCATAACTTTAAGATAACTAACTCATCACTAGCCGTTCGTACCCAAAAACCGGTACCTCTGGAATCGAATATTTGCATTTGGTCCGACTTCGATCGGAGAAAGCCTCTGGAATTGGAACAGATATGGTTCGCCCTAACTAGCATCACTGTCATCACTCACTGTCAAATTAGCGCAAATTTCTCTTTTATCTTTATTTTTCTATAAAACGCATATTTTTGTAAAATAAGTACTGGATTAATATTTTTTAAAGAAACAAATTAACTAAAGTATAATAAAAAACTAAAATGACATTAACTAAAACTATACAATATTAATAAAACAATCATACCAAAAAGTAAAAGTACAATGAGACAGGTTTGGTATTGCTAATGTAACTAGAAGATGAGCCGCAATCTAGTGACTCAAGTTCAATGTCTATATCTATGTGGGTAAAATAAACATTGATGCTGCTTAACATACTCGCAAGGCAAATCAGTGACTTGAAATCAGTGTTAGAAATCAAGAACCTCCTTATGGTTATGTAGTACATCGTCGTCCTGGTAACGTGATCCGTCATCATGGCTAGAACACAAGCTTCTTGCAAGAGGTCTAACATTAATTTAGACATCTTTTGAACTCACGAGACCGTAAAAATATCATAACGTGATTATCATTAGCTTAAAGGTTTTAAATCCTGATTGAGCCTTTTCTTTCTTAAAGAATGGATCTACGACTCAAAGTTACTGTATTGGTTCAAGCCTATGAAAACAAAAGAACGGACAACGTTAAATTGGTCAAATTTTCACCATTTAGTTTTTTTTTAACAACTGTTATGCGTAAAGAAAGCAATAAAGAATACATGTATTTTATGTGACTCGTTTAATAGTATGACAACCTACGTTTATGGGCAGAAACATAGAGACTATTATTAGGGATATCAGAGGGAGTTACAATGTTTTAGATGCCAATTACTGAAACCTAAGCTATATATATATATATAACAATTACAAGATACCCAAGAAACCCTAATTCTTAATTAAGGTAAACATAATTAACCAAAATAGGATGATTTGGCCGCCGCCCCACACCCAAAACAACTTCGGGATGAAGAAGTCCGCTCCACACCGAGCACCCTCACATGCTTCACGCCGAGCACCCAAGGCACACGCCGAGAACCATCGAAGGCTCCACGCCGTGCACTTCTGTTGCACGCCGAGCACTTTTGATTTTCCTGTTTCAATATCTTTCAAGCCATTTCAAATCACATTTCAACAATAGCTAAACACACAAGTTCATCTAATATTACACCTTTGTCCACTAACAGGACTAGAACCCACACACTTACGACCTGTTCTAGAGTTTTTTTTTTAGGGTGGAAAGGAAATTATTTGGAAGGAAATCTATCTAAAAGGTGTTCATGAGTTTCATTTAAGAAAGGAAATGAAAGGGAAGGGAAGGATTTGAAGAGGAAGTTTAGACTTATTTTGATCCTAAATCTATCATCCCAATTTTGGGATGATTTGAAGGAAAGAATTTCCTCTCCTCTCATTTCCTTTCCTCTCCTTATTAAATTCGAGAACATGGCGTTAAGGTAGGGAAGCACATTTCCAAATTCTTATACCATTTAGTTATTAATCCAAGTTATTTCCATTACTTTAAACTCACAAACACTCTTAATCTACACTTTTGTCTTACACGAAATTTGAATCCTTAACCTCAAAGACGAAGAAACGCTTCACGCACGAAGATACCGCTAATCTAAGTTTTTGACCAAGTATTACTTTTTTATTTTTCTTGAACACCGAGAGTAGTTCTTCTGGGAACAGAAATATATATTTTCATGAATAGTAAATTGAAGAACAGATCGATATCGTTATCGAGTTGGAAAAGTAAAATCAGTAGAAAGAAAACTTGTTATTTACTCTCTCCAAATTAATGGTGACAATTGTTGAGAGTGATTAGGCGACGTCTTAAATACTTCAGTCAGTCAGTCAGTCAAAACGACAAAACCTTTGAAGTTATTCCATTCTCCAATATATCCCTATCAATTTTTAATGAATTGAAGAATCAGTCAATCTATAGAAAACTTGTACAATCTCATAATTTATTTATGCTATGGAGAAGGACGATTGCAGAACAGTCGAGACAGTATTTAAACCTAACAAAATGCTTGTAATTCAGTGATATATGGTGTTATGAAGTGATGTCCTTTTTCAAAAGGTTGTGAGTTTCAAGTCCTGTTGACGCGTTGCGGACAATGAAGTAGATTTAGGAATAGATTTTAGTTGGTGCGTTAAAAAAAAGAGTGTTTAATTTTGGTATTTTAATTTCTTTTTAGAATTAATTATTTGTTTATTGTATTTTTGAATAACTATTAAATCTGTTTGTGTGTTTATAAAACATTTGTTTAAGATTATTGCGGACAATATGAAGCAAACTGTTTAAGATTATTTGTTTATCTAAAAGTTATATAAAACGTACAATTGCTTCAATATCTTAATTTTTTTAAAATTCAAAGTTATTGTTTTATCACTCGTATCAAACTAGAAAGAGGTAATTGATCAAATTAAATGGAATTAATAAGATGATTATATACCATTATAATAACTAATTCGTTCGTAATCTGTAATTAAATAAAGCATGTAAATACAAATTAAAATTCAAACTAAAACAACGTTTATTGTATTTTCATATAATTTACTTTAAAATAATTTATTTGTAAGTTGCTTGGACCGATTTCTCCTATCTTATTTTGACTATAACGTACTTCTTAAATACTTAAATGAGCATAATTGTTACAATTGATGTTTATACTTTTATAGTTTCTAAGATTTTTTTTGTTTTTAACTTATAACTAAAAGTTAATTAGTAACTAAAGTGCGGCAAAAAAATTTTAGAAAGCTACCTTTATATTTAATTCTTTCTAATTATATAATCAAAACAATTATCAAAATAAAAAATAATATATAAAAAAATTAGTTTCTTTTATAAATATTTTGTAAAACGATATAAAACCTCTTTTTTCTAATTAGTATGAGGATACGGTATGAGAAAATAGAATTTTTAAAACAAATCTAATAAACAATCTTGCCAAAACACAAGCATCGTATGCATGGAGGTTTTTGTACGTAGATCGAAGACTTCCTTACGCTACGACTTTATAATTCATTGTCGTAATATATAGATGCATGGATAAGTTTTTAAAGTACGACGATCGATATATATATATATATATATATGTATATATATATAACCTATAATTAATATGATCCAATCACCGTACGTACGTGTGAATCCGCACAAATATATAATTAAATTGTTAAATATTGAAATGAATTAATAAAGCTCAAATAGTTTTGTTTTTTTTATATAATAGATAAATGGGTGACATAGTTTTCATGTCTTTATTATGCAAATTAAATCATATAATAAGTAGTTGTTAGAATTGGACAATAATTTTTGCAGTAGCTGGAGGAGACCACATCGCGGGGCTTCATACCCGTCTGTCCGTGACCGCATGTACCCTTTGCATTATCCCTTGTACGCTACAACTTTTGAAGCATGTTGTACAACCCGTAAACAGTAACAATATGGAACAAGCATGAGATACAAAGCAGATGCCTTGTAAACGCCATCAAATAAACAATTGCGAGTACAGTCGGTGAATACTCCATTATGGACGTCCTAAGTTTTTAAAATTTAATTATGAAAACCATATTATAAGTTCAATATCAAATAAATTATTTATTCGACTCTGACTATCACATAAGACCATGCGTAAAGCCCCTCCCAAAGCCTTTCAGGTTTATGCGGGTTCATCGGGAACACCGCTACGTGTATGCTTCGGGTTCACCTCTTCGGCTTCGTAGACTCGAGCGCAACCAAAGATTTCCTTATTTTTTGTAGAGAAAGTAGGAGAGAGAAAATGTTTGGGTTGATTTGAGAAGGGTACTACTTGAGTTTTGGATTAATTTGAGTTGGGAATGAAAAAGTAAAAAAAACTGATATGACAGTGTTGTTGCATTTGAATTGATTTGGGTTGAGAGATTGCTATACTCTTGGCTTAAAGTCATCAAAATATAACTATATAATTACTTTAATTTATGTTTTTTTTACCGAAATTAAGATGGTACTTGGTTAAAAACAAGAATGAAATGATCAAGGAATAAAAGAATACAATAAACATTCATAAGTATTATCATTAACATTAATAATGTTTGTTTCATAAAGTTAATCATTATATGTTTGTGTAGAGAGGATGGGTGGTGACAACAGGGGTGGTAGTGAATGGTGATGGTGGAGGCCACACTGGTCGGTGGTGGTGGTGGTGATCACTGATGGCGAAGGTTGATGGTAGTCGATGGTGGCGGCAATGGTAGTGACACTCGTGGTGGTTGATGGTGGCGGAAGTTTTGGTTGGTTGTGGATATACGCACACTTTAATATTGCATTACTCTTAATTCACGGAAGAATAGCCAATTACTTATTTATAGGTAATAACCGAGTACATTTCAACCAACCAAGCATAACTAATTATTACTATTAGCATTCATTACTCTCAAAAAAATGTAAACCCCTAACTAAGCGATCTCTAAGTAGTTTTATTAAGTTAACTACACTGTTGGTCTTTGTAGTTTACACTAAATTTACGAATTTGATCCTTGTGCTTTCGAAATTACACTTTGTTGAAGGAGACATTTGCTTTTTTTTATGTCTTTCAAAATGCAGTCTCTATTTTTAGGTAAATGTATGATTGTCTACATCTCACATCCCTTGTACTCCACTCTGATGAAATTGAGTATTGTTGTTGTACTTGTATTGGAGCACATTTAGACAATATCCCAAGATATGCAAATATGTTTGAAGTTTATCTTCTTAATAGATATTTTCAAAGAATGAAAAATGTAGTTAGTTACATGGCTAAAAGAATTACATGTGTGAATCTGAATTACATGTAGTTGTGCATACATTCATAAATGGATAGGGCACGTGACTTGTATTGTGTTAAATGTAACGGTAGATTATTTTAAATTTTTTGAGAATTTGGTCTTCAGCTATTTAAATAGGTTAAAGGGTACATTCTTAAACAACTTGATTATCGAATATTTATATTTATATTTACATTTACATTTACATTTACAATGTGTAATATAGTAGGATGAAAATTCAATTTTTCAAGACGTTTTCATTAATTTATACACGAGCTTGTTATTGTGTATCTTATGTTTTAGTATTACACTAAAATAAAGATGAAATGTTAGTTATTTAATGTCTTCTTACAAAAATTATTTTTACTTCATATCAATTTAGAAGTTGTTTCATGCTCGTTTGAGTATTTTTGAAATTCTAAACCCAAAACTTGTGGTCAGAGAGTTGGGTCCCTTACTAGGTTCTACGCTCGATAGGGGTCTTCAAAAAACTCGAAATACTGAAAAACTAACATGCCACACATAAACCAAAACCGAAAAAACAGATACACGTAAAAACCGTAACCCGAAAAACTAGGGTACCCGTTGAACACGGGGTGGGTTCGGATTATAAAATTTGATATTCGCGGGTACCCGCCCCGCCCAGTATGCTTTTAACTTTTATATATATATATATATATATAGGGTAGAGATCAAGTAAAAATGATTTTATGGTAAAAAGGGTAAGAGGCAATAGCAAAAATCCTTTTTATTGATTAAAACTAGTTCTTCATCAATTTATTTTTGATTAATCCAACATATTCATCACTTTATATAGAGCAAAAGAGATTTTCAAATGCAGATTTTGAAACCAAAATTTTGGAATAATTTATTGATGAATAAAATGCTTTCATCTAAAAAGTGATGAATATGTTGGATTCATCAAAAAGAAATTGATGAAGAACTAGTTTTAATCAATAAAGATGATAAACTAACGATTATCAGTTGATATATATACCGAAAAATGATCAAATAATCATCCCTTTTACACTTTTTACTTTAATTTTCTTTTTATTTGATCTCATCCCTATATATATATATATATATATATATATATATATATATATGTTAATATGAAATAACAAAAGTCATTAATTTCTCAAACTACCTAACTTATCTCTAGTAACCCCTACCGTTCCCCCAATTCTTTTTTTGAGCTTCGATATCGAGAGTTTGCAAGCTTGCAACGATCAAATGTTCAACATGTAGACACTGAAATCAATCAACAATGCCAACTTCAATCATATCGGTTTTTTGTTTCTACGAAGCTCTTATTGAAAATCTGTTCGATTTTCTGATAGTGATTTATTCATTATTGTTGATTTGTTTCTACCATTGTTTATTATTTTATTATAATCTAAACTTGTTGAAAACAACAAAAATGAAAAACAACTCAATTTAGGGCACCTGTGGCCCGAACCGTATATACTCGCGTCCCTTCGGGTACCAGCATAACGGGTGCCCACTGTTTGTGGTTCGGTTTCGGTTCCTAAATTTAGATACCAGCCCCACAGTGACGGTTTACAAACAATCCGCTACCCGTCCTGTAAACACCCCTAACGCTCGATGTCCTGAGTAAGGTCAAGTGCAGAGCTCCTTGTGCAAAGTTGATCTAATTGGTATTGTTTAATAGTGGTTGACATTACTCAACATTGTTGAAGCTTAAGTAATGCTTAGGCAAAGCTGAGTCACGAAGGCTGATTACGCAAAATTTAACTCGTCAAGGCTGGTTTATTGAGGTTAACTTGCCAAAGCCGATTATAACCGGTTATAAAAAACAAACACATCCCAAAACTGCTAAAAGTTAGCGTTGATGATTTGACGTCGTAGAATCGTTAAAAGTTAGTTATAACTTTGTGCTATCAAAATAACTAAATGTTGTTGTTAGTTATAACTATTTTGGTAATAAAAACAAGCAATTGATTGGTACTCTATATACATAAAGGGAATAATTTAGCTACATGATGCACATACAAATAATTGGTGGGCCCTGCTTATACATCATGCATCATGGTGATTCCACCAAGTATTTGTGTGTGTATCATGTAACTAACTGGCTAAATAATTGTATAACTAAGTTATTCTCATATATAAAAGATGCAAACATGAATAAAAAAAAGGATATATATCAATCGCATTTTGTCTTTAGATATTACTTAAAAAAAATGTAATATGATACTTAGAATTATGCAAATCGTTTATTGTCATCGTCTTTTTTCACAACCAATTTGTACCAGAAATCACTAATATTATATGCTACACAATAAATATAAAAACGTTTAATAGTATTACTAACCTCTTTAACAAAGTTTCTATTAGAAGTTATATATCACAAAAGGGTAATGATTTGTACAGTCAACAATACTAATTTTTAAGTGTTGTTATATTCACATATCACTTAAATAATAAATATTGTAATCATTTGAGTATTTTAACGATGGGTAATCTTTTTTAAATTGTATTTAGTTTTACACGTTTTGCTATTATGTACATTGAATTTTAAATTTTTTTATTGTGTGTATTAATAGGAAAAAATTGTATAAGTTTAGTGTATAAAATAAGAAGTTTAATACACGTAATAACGACAAATCAAATGTTTGATATTCACAATAAATAATTTAATGTTCTGTACATATAATAACGATAAGTGACAAGTTGAATAAGTTTTGATAAATTAAAGTATTAAACCATTTAATGATTTAAGTAGTATGTGAGTACAATAACACTTGTCTCAGGTGTTTTGGCTCCACAAATTATTTCTCGATTACAAAATATATATACTTGTACTTAGGGGTGTGTTTGGTTCTGGAACCGACCCGACCCGGAACCGATAACCGAAATTGGTAAATGTTAGAACCGCAAACTGAACCAATATAAGGGGACCATTCTGGTTTCGGTTCCAGTTATTAACCGATTATTTCGGGTATAGAACCAGATAAGACCGAAAATTTATTTTGAAACCGGTTTCAAGAGTGAGAACCATAGTAACCGATAACTGTTGAATATTTTTGTTATTAAAGGCAAATGTGATACGTTTGTATTAATTGTTTTTTACCTATAAAGGTTAACTAATAATCAAAAAACTAAATGATTTAAAGTAAACACTAAAAATACTTGAAATCGTAAGTGAACATGTATGCATCTTCGACACTAACATATGATCAATAAATAATAGTTCGTTGACTTCGTTCTTACAAACATAACCATTAACCATATCGTTAACAATAATAGTTCAATAACCAATCATATCACCATAAATTATAGTTCATAGCAAACCATATGACAAATACAAAATCACATACCAACCGGTTCCGGTTCTAAGACTGAACTACCCGATAACCGGTGAAACCGATAACAAGGTTTTAGAAGAATCGATAATTGTACCGAATACTCTAACCTGGTTCCGGTTCGTTTTTTAGGTCAAAAAACTCATCCCTACTTGTACTATAAGTGCTTAATTCGTAGTTTTTTAGCTTGATATAATTACAAATTATTCTAGCTGTTAATTTCTTAAACCATGCACGCGCATGAATGGATGAATATTAATGTTAATTATTATTATTATTATTTTGCCGTTTAAAAAAAGTTGATTATTGTGACCTATAAATACCTTATTTTACGCTCCCCACCCTCACATGCATTAGTTGAAAGGTTCCAACAACTCCCCTACTTTCTCTCCATATTCCTTTGCTCATCACTAAACACCAAAAGCCGGTGTTTTGGAAACAAGAAAAACAACCAAAGATCTTGAGGAAGCCTTTCACTTGTTTCCCATTTTCTAATTACAACACCTTCTTCGATCTTCTTACTCTGCAACAAAGACATGGGAAACTATATGGAAACATGCATCCAAAGAAAACCAACAGGAGAACAATACCAACAGCAACAGCAACAGCAGCAGCAGCAAGAGATACAAGAATCTGAAAAAACAAGTGATACTTTCAGCAAAGAAAGTAGTACAATCAGGGTAAGATTAGTATTAACAAAAGATGAGTTACAGTGGCTGTTGCTTCAGTTGAAGAAAGATCAAGGGAAGAAACTGGAACAAGTGTTGGGGGAGATTGAAAAGAGTAGAGTAACAGGGGAAAGTGTTTTAAAATGGAAACCTTGTTTAGAGAGCATCATGGAGAGCCCTGAGATTCAGCCTCAGATGGATAGATCCTCTTGACTTTCAAATAACCATTTTACCCATGCTCTTGATCATCTTGTTTTTTTCTCCTTTGGTCATGCCTAGGTTTGTAATTATTTCTTCTTTATTTGCTCTCATTAATTAAAGCTTGAGTTCTCTCTTTAGTTGTAATTATGTCTTCTTTCTTAGCTGCAATTTTATTTCCTGTCTTTTGGATGGACTCAGTTTCTAATTTTTATTGCTTTAGATATTTATGTTTTCTTTAAATAAAAATATTATTCATAAGAATTTACAAATAAAGTTAGTATCAAGGTATTGAAAAGTTTTCCCCATGGCCCATGGTCATGGAATCAAGTCCTCTTATAAACAAAAGGTGTAGATTTAAAAGTAGATTAGTGTGTGCCTGTGCTGTGCTATTAATAAAAAGAAAAAGAAGGAAATATAATTTTCCATTATAACTTTTGACCTGGAAGTCTACACAAAAAAGTCTTGACAGATAGCACAACCTTGATTTTTAAACCCCTCTTTTTGGTTTTTTTGTGGGTTTGATATCCATTATGGAAATAACCATAAACCAAACATAATCTAAGCTAAACTGCTAGCTCTTTGCATCGGTGATAGAATCCCACATAAGTTTCAAATCTGCTACAAACTCTTTTCCTCTTCCTACTATCACTGTTGTATGATTAGCACCTGTTATGATTTTAACCTCTGCATCAGGAACCATAACTTTGATGTTGTTGCTGCATTCCAATGGGACAACATTGTCTCGAGACCCCTGAACCACTTTGACTCGTGCTTCAGCCTGTCTCAAGATTTCAAGACACGGATCCATCATCTTGGCTCCACCACATATAACATTGTGCATTGTGTGCCAAGCCGAATGGTGTGTGTGCCTAGTCATGTCCATCACTAAGAAACTTAGCTTCCTACATCAAATATTTACAATAGTCAGAATTTTTGAAACACTCAAATAACTGATTATCCGGTTGTTTATGATTACAACTTTAAACAGCAAAAATATCGTCTGATACTGATATCTCAAATCAGATGAGCACTTCCAAAGCCTTAAATCTGGTTATTCTATAAGAGGAAAAGCATCACCATTCAAAAGAAAGAAGAAATGGATTAAACAAATTATTGAATTCTAGAATTTGTTGTACCTTTTTCTTGTAACTAGCTTCAAGATTTTTTCCCATGTTCTGTGATTTTGACAAACAACAAAGCATACACATCTGCCCAAATGCTCATACCATGTCATGAATGCTGATCCAAACAACAATGGTGGCCATAAACTCCTGCATGCCAGTCTTTTCAATGCTATTTCACTAACGTTCTCTTCTTCAGAAGATAAAAAGTAGGGCTGCAAGTTAATAGATCAATTAAGAACAATTATTCAATTACAACAAATTTTTGACATTTAAGAGTCAATTAGAAACATGTTAGAACTTTAAAACCGAGAAGAAATGTTAATTTACATGGATGAAAGTTATACGGATGTTCATCTAATAAAGAATGTTACATTAAGAAACGTTTCAAGATATAAATATTTTCTAAAAAGATGAATATAAATTCCAATTTGAAAAAACTAAACTTGACTAAGGCTATATTGAACATATAAAGGAAACTTACAGGAGCAACTAGAGTGATAGATTTGAGATTGTTGGGATGCTTTGCTGCTAGTGCTAAAGCAATTATACAACCCATGGAATGTGCAACCAAATGGAATGAAGTTAAGTTGAATTCACGGAGGACTGATTTCTCGACCATTTCCAAGTGGTCACTTAAAGTGTAGAGACATTCTCTTGGCTTTGGGCTATTTCCGAAACCCAAAAGGTCAACAGCAAAGAGTCGGTATTTACTACCAGCTAGTTGAGGAAACACTGTTTCGGTCCAAAGATAAGAAGAAGAGAGAAACCCGTGTAGAAATATCACATTTTCTGTTGGTGTATTATCGCAATCCTGATTTCCTGCCATAATCATCAAGGAACAATATTCTTATCCGGGATCAAAAGAACCAACAAAGTTTGGTTTCATTAACTAGAAAGGACGGAGTTTTTCAGGGGGTGCTTGGATTTGCCTTTCTCTTACTGTTTAGAGGTCAGATAATCAGTACTAGAGGTCCAGTGATCAAACTTGGCACATGCTCTTTAACTCAGGGTCCACAATTTACCTCTTCCATGTTGATCATGAGATCACCGCAGCAGATGGATTACAAAACAATCTGTTTCCAATAATCAATTTCATACCGGCTAAAACAAATCTAAACCATCTCTTACATTTTATTTTTGCGTTTTTTGGTCATTTTATGTAACAGTATGCTAATTAGTGAGAATTTGCCAAACAATGCCATCATTACAACTTCAAACAACATAAGCACGTCCAAACACCATGCTTATCACATGTTTTATTGCATCTTATTGTCTGATTCTTAGTAATTATCTATTCATGAGGATCTCCAATTTGGGTTTACCATCCAAAAAGATTGATTTTATGCGGTTTAATGAACAGAAACTAAAAAAGATTGGTCTCTCAAACTTCTGCAGATTTAGTATCTAACCAAGCTATACATATATGATATACACACTCCATCCAAAATTAAGAGTTACAATTTAAGTTTTGTTGCAAATTTTGGATTTATCTAATGTGAAATTGCTACTTAAGTTATGCCAATTCCAGTACTAATAGTTACAAAATCGAATGTAGTTAGTAATTGAGCAATTCTTCCCTGGAGAACATCAGAACAGTGAAGCAGTAGTCAATTGTTGACTCCAAAAGGTCAAATCTGATGTAACGATACACTAACGGAAAATCTTATCCGCGACTCTAATTGTGAAGCAAAGAAAACAACACCTAGTTCTTTAATCATACTAAAAAGATTGATCTTTTTCAGTGTTTAAAAGTGAACGACCTTTTAACTTTTGCAGCTACATGTTGACTTTTTTATATAAAATCTCAGATTTATCATTGCTGCTTCAAATGTTACACACTTGCACCAAACACCCCAAATTTGTATAAAAAAGATCATGAAAAGATTTTTTTTTTATAGTGTACCTTTTGATGGTTCTTGAACAACAACATGAAGCTTCTGATCACCACCATTCTTCATCCAAGAGACACAAGATTCACACCCACAATCAGACCACCTAGTTTTCCCCAAATCACCACTTTCAGTTTTCTTGGAAACCTCAGCAAATTTCGAAGATACATCTCCGAGAAACCCCATCTCCCTAAAAACATTTTTCCTCCCGAACAGAGTATCTGAAATACCAATGTTTTTCTCCTCAAAATCTTTTGTTCGATTTTGACTTTGACAGTAACATGGGGTTGATTTTCCCTCCAAAAACTTATCAATATTTCTGAATAAAATGCACATTATGCAATCCAAGAAATCAAGAAAGAAGAAAACTAAAGAATTCATTATAGAAATGAAAATTTGTGCTGTTTTTCTTGGCGTTTTTCGCCAGAAATCTAGCATTAAAGCCCTCATTTTAGCTAAATCAAAGTATAAGAAAAACCCGTGGTGTGTTATCTCTATGTGACCGTGTCTATTTGCGTATACATTTGTATCTCTATGTGTACACACACAGAGAGAGAACCTCACCGGAAGCAGGGAGAGGGTTGAAAGACGAAGAACAATACATGCGACATATTTCTGACCACGTCACCTGGAATATAAGAATATAGAGTTTTATATAATTTTACTTTAGGCCCTTGCACTTTGATTATTTGACTTTGAGACTACAAACTTTTCTAAACAAACCATTTGGGGTTAAGAAAGATAGAAGGGAGATGATTAGTCATTTGTGCAACAACACTAATTTGTTATTTGTAATAAAAGGTGTTAGTTTAAGTTGTAATGTAATTAAGCACGTGGATAAGAAAAATTGAAAGCTTGTTTGTATGGTATAAAGTTCATAATCATTATTATTATTATTATCATTATATATAATAAAATAGTGTTACGTATAAATCAATTTCTTTATTAAAAAAAAGAAGAGGCTTGTAAGTGTATAGTCACTCGTACTGTTTATATATATATTAAAACAAATTTGGACTATTAATAAAAATAAATTAAAAATTACAAGCATATAGTCACTCGTGTTGTTTATATATATAGGATTTTGTTTAATATAATTCTAATTAAAATTATAGTTTTGAAGAATAATTTTTAGATATTAAATTTTAAGATTAATGTTCTAAATTTAATCTTAGATAATAATTAAAATTGATATGAGAGAGGACAATTATGACTTTTTGCATATTGGTCCCCACTTTCTCTTTCCTCTAATTTATTTAAAATTAATTATCTTCCAAACCATTAATCGTTAGACGAAACAAATTATACCGTTGCGATCCTCGTGTTCCCCTCTTTTATTAGAGAGGTGGCTTGATATACTTTTACGAAACTTTTTTTTTTCATTTTGTTAGGTTGGACTTAAATTTTATTAATGTATAATCACATGTGATTCATAACAATATTACATGTGTTGTTTTATTAATTTTTTTATCTTCTTAAATTGTATATCATTTAACATTTATTAATTTTGAATGTTTGCTTACAAAAATCAACATTTGCTTAAAACCGTTTATACATGTATTTACATATTCAATTTCACCCAATCCAATTGCATTGTCTATCCATGAATGCATATATTGTGTACTAGCAACACTCTATCCCCTCTATCAAGGGTTCAGATGTAATCTCTTTCGAATTCGATGTTTTTTATATTGGTTCTCGTAATAAAAATGGTCCTCGTTTGAACAATCCCTTATGCAATCACATATGATTGAATATCAAATCTCATTTTTTTGGTATTCAATCACATATGAATCTGTACAAACTCTCGTGTGATTCTGTACAAAATCACACGTGATTAATATATGCAATCATATGTGATTGAATACCAAATCTTATGTTTTTGGTATTCAATCACATGTGATTCTGTACGCAATCACATGTGATTGAATACGTAATCACATGTGATTGATTCTGTCAAATATGTGACATAAAAATGCTACATTTAATCAAATCACATGTAATTATGTGCATGTATAAGAGATAGATAATCACATGTGTTATGAAACAACTAATAACTTAGAATCACTTTCAATTGTTGATTTTTTGTTACTAAACTATAGAACTTCGCCGGATAATCAAACACCAAACTATAATTTTATAAAGACTATATTGATCACACCTCTATAAATCACATGTGATTATACTTTAATAAAATTTAAATTCAATCTAACAAAATGAGAAAATTTTTTTTGTCGAAAGTATATCAAGTAACCTCTCTAATAAAAGAGGGGAACACGAGGATCGCAACGGTATAATTCGTTTCGTCTAACGATTAACGGTTTGTGAGATAATTAATTTTAAATAAATTAAAGTAGAGAGAAAGTGTGGACCAATAGTTAAAAAGTCAGAAATGCCCTAATTCATACAAATATATCAATTTTATTATAAATTAAGATTGAATCTGGACATTTGAATCTTAAAATTTAATGGCTATAAATTGTTCCTCAAAACTATAAATTAAATTAGGACTGTGATGAATATTTCTTTCTATCTATACTACTATATATACACACAAATTTTGACTAATTAATAAAAATAAATTAAAAATTATATTTAATATAAAAATCACATTTAAAATAGTAAATGTTGAACAGTTCTAGATCTCACGTCATTCCTTCTTTTCTTTCCACAATTAATAGGTAATAAAATTATTTATATAAACATTTCTCATAGAATTGTATATCATTATTTTAAACATATTATCTATATATATTATTAAAAGGCTTACTTTTTTACTAAAAATAGTAATAAAAAAATTCTCTCAACCAATAAGAACCTTCCACGTCAGCAACTACCTTTTATAAAACTTAAACTTGAGGAAAGATCCGGCTAAATCATAAGCGCGGATCCTCCCTTATACGGGTCACCCGACATATATTCGTAAAGAAAAAATCATTCGGTCAAAGCTTCGTCTCTCTCACTTGCCCTAACCTTTTTCGAGAGCAGCGATTTCATCATCTTCCACGACGATCGTTCGTAACGAAGAGGATCGTTTCTTTGAAGGTACTATTCGACATCTTCTTTCAAGTTCTCGCTTCCTTTTGTCCGTTCTTTTTCTACCGGTTGTTCGATGTCGAGTTTGCTGTTTTTTTTCTGAATCGAAATTAGGGTTTTTCAATCCTTGAAGTTTATATAGCTTTTTGTTTAATTTTTCGTTGGTATATGGGTTTTTATCCTACCTGTTCTTCAATATCGAGTTTTTTGTTATTGTTGTGATTCGAAAATTAGGGTTTTTGAATCGTGTAAACATATCTAACTTTTTATTTATTTTATCTGTGTTACATGGTGTTTCTTGTGGGAAAACAAAGAAGACGACCAGTGTTTCATCCTCTGTGTTACATTCAAGTTCCTTTTACGGTATTCATCTCAAAAAACAGGTATACTTTATGTCTTTAAGTTTTTTTGCCTTTATATTATTTGTTTAGAATTCTGATGCAGTTTATAAAATTCGATGTCGACTTTGGTGTTGTTTTTCTGAATTGAAATTTGGGTTTTTCAATCCATGAAGTTTATATAGCTTTTTGTTTAATTTTTCTGTGGTAGATGGGTTTTTAACCTACCAGTTCTTCAATATCAAGTTTATTGATGTTGCTGTGATTCAAAAATTAGGGTTTTTGATTTATATTAAAGTTTATCTAACTTATTGTTTATTTTATCTTTGTTACATGGGGTTTCTTGTGGGAAAACAAAGAACACGACCAGTATTCATCCTCTGTTAGGATCAAATTCCTTTTGCTATTTTCATCTAAAAAAAGAGGTATACTTTCTGTCTTTAAGTTTTTTTGCCTTTATATTATTTGTTTAGAATTCTGATACAATTGATAAATCAATAAATTAAGGTGCCACTGTTATTACTTATTCAACACATTTTTTTGATTGTTGTTCTTCTATTATAGTTATGTTTCTTGGGACATAGTTATGTGTTTTGGGATATATTTGTTCATCTTTTATGTTTGTTTATTGGGGTTATGTATCAAATCTCAATTTTAAATATTAAAATTCGATTTCAGTTTTATTATTTGTTTGAAACATTCTATTATGAATAAAGAGGTATACTGTCTGTTTGTAAGTTTTGTATGACACACATTAACCCCAATTTGTTTATAATTCTCAAATTTCTTTCTTTTGTGGTTTACATCATATGCGGGCAAATATTGTACTACATTTACAGTTTTTATTATAGTTAGACGGTTAAGGTTTTGTTTTTTTGTTTACTTTTTTTGGTATTCCAACATATTGATCATGTTTTTATATGAAAATCATGTGTTTTAGGTTAATAATAGTTGATAATCCTTCAATACTGAGACATGTCCGTAAATCAATAAATTTTGGTTTTGTAACAAAGATCAACTCTATAGTTATGTGTTTTGGGACATAACATAAATCAATAAATCAACATATTAATCATGTTCTTCTATTATAGTTATGTGTTTTGGGATATAGTTGTTCATAATATATTACAAATTCTGTTTCAAAAATTTTTATCCTCATGTTAGTCTTTTATTATTTGTTTGATAGTTGTTATGTATGAAATCTCAAATTTGTTTGAAACATTCGATTTAAAAAAAGAGGTATACTGTCTGTTTCTAAGTTTTGTATGACACGCATTAATGTAGATTTGTTTATAATTCTCAAATTTCTTTATTTAGTGGTTTACATTATGTGTGGTCAAATATCAACTTTATGTATGTTACCAGATTAGTTGATCCCATTACAAAGTTTATGTTTTCAGATTATTTCCTCCACTTACATTTATGGTCATGTTTACTAATGTATTTATTACAACATATTTGTCATGTTCTTCTATTAAAATTATGTGTTTTGAGTTAATATCTGTAGTTAATATTTGTAGTTGATTTCATTACTTTAATATAAATCAAAATGTGTGCTGATGGATTTATTGTAAAACATAAACTTTGAACCATTACTTTATGCCATTTGTTGAGCCTAATACTTATTCAAGTATCAATATTGTCTGTTTATATTATTTTCTTTGTTTTAACATGGTTATTACTCATTGAAAATGTGTGTTATCATTCATATGTTTTGTTTTGAATCGAAATATTTTAACTACAGATGTGTATCTTTTATTGTTTGTTTGATAGGATTTATATATTATTGGACTTATTTATAAAATTCTGTTTCTAATATATTAAACCTCAATTTTATGCAGAACAATGGAGTTTATCATCAAGATAGTTAAAACACCTAAAGTGTTTCTGGTAACATATTTTACACTCAGTTTTGTCCACGAAACACCATTATGATGAATGATATGATAAGTGAATGTAAATAGTTATTTAATACTAAATTAAATAATCTGTTAGTGTATTTCCTTTATGTCTTTGTACATACATATGACTTATTACTTACTAAATAACTTTATACACTAATTCAGGATTTACCCTTTTTTGTTAATATTTATTTTGAACACAACATTCCTGTTTAATAGTAAATTAATATCCTATTGGTGTATTTTCGATCTGTCTTTGTACATACATATGACTTATTACTAACTAAATCACTGTATACGCTAATTCATGTGGAATTTCCCCTCTTTTGTCAAGATTGATTTCGACACAACATTCCTGTTTAATACTAAATTAATATCCTCTTGGTGTATTTCCTTTCTATCTTTGTACATACATATGACTTATTACTAACTAAATCACTGTATACGCTAATTCAGGATTTACCATCTTTTGTCAAGATTGATTTTGATCCCAACATTCCTGTTGGAATGGTTGTGAACGTAGAGAACAAAACATACCCACTAGACATAATTACCGACAAAAACAACGAAGTTCTAAAAATTGGTAGGGACAGTTTGATTCAGCTATTTCATGAAAAAAGGTTGTTCCTGGATTTTACTTGCACTTTGTTATTATGCCAAATGCTCCTGTTTTTTTGTACTTCTACGAGAAGTTGGGTTTTTGCGTCACATCTTTGTATCCTAAAATTCGTCGAGCTAATCGAGTATGTTATGCATCCGTTGTGGAGGATCCTACCTCTGGCTTTCTTGTGAGTATTGTTATAATTTACTTTATATACAATCATATAATTGTTTGTCACATGCTTTAACTTTTTTAGATTTTTAATATTTAACAGATGATTCAGTCTGATTGGTTCAAGCAGTTTATCCAGATCATGAAATTAGAGGCTGTGATATGGATGATGAACGAAAGTTTTGAAGTGGGATTGTTTGTCAACTGTGATTTGCCTGCAGGTTTTGTAAGTCAAGAGTTTGTTGATTTGTTCACCAGGTTAAATGTTAAGAAGGGTAGTGTTGTTGTGTTTGAAAACTATACGGGTGTTTTTGAATTTAAGATGAATTTTTTTTTATGTTAATGGTCTTGATTATGTCAACGATACCGGAGTCTTCCTTCCTCATCCTGATATCAAGTTTGCAAATGAGTTTGGTAAGCATAAACATAATATGAATACTATTTTCATCAAAATTAATTATTTCTGTTTTTAACTTTACATTTATCTTATTTTTTAATGTAGTTCATTGTCATTGTGGTCCTCTTTCACATGAAGAATTTTACAAGCTAAGTAAGTATTGTATATATCTAAAAAGTTATCATAAGTTAAATGTATTGTTTATTCATTAACCAGTACTAAGTTGTGTATCATGTAGAACACGTTGGTACTCCTACCGGTACTTCCCAAGCTGCTTCTGTTCCGTCTATACAGTTTTTTCACAAGTGTTTGCTAGATGTTCTCTTAGGCAATGGTGTGGTATGTTAATTTTATTTCAGTAAAATTTTCTCCTGTCTATTCTGATATTTATATTTTTCCCGCATCAACCTGACATTATCTTATTATATGTCAATAAATTGTTTAATGCAACACATACCGGCATGGTTTGTTAAAAAATATAAGCTGAACGAAGTTACTCAACCAGTTACTGTTCGATGTCGTACTTACCGGACATAGATGCGGTTAAAGGTCTATGGTGATAAGCGCTTGGTTCAAGGTTCTCCTTCCAATCATGTGGTGTTGAAAGGCCGCTGGAAGGAGCTTCAGATTGCAACAAATATGCGGAGGACGAAGAGTATGAAGTTTGTGTTGGATGTCAAAACCTTTGAGGAAAGTGGGTATGTCGCTTTCAATGTTTACTAAGAAGGTATGATGGTTGAATACTTTGAACAATATTTTGGTGGGTAAGACATTGTTTGGTATGTGCAATATGCACGGTGCTACTGATACTAACTAATGGGTAGGTTAACACTTGGGTAAAAAACAAACATTATTTTTGTGGCTGAAAACAGTGATGGTTTAGATATTTAAGTACATACTTGATGGTCTTAATCAACCATATTGATTTAAGGTGTATTTTGTTGGTTTTGAGTATATTTGGTTACATGTGTGTTTATTTAGGAATTCTTTACAAATATTTCTACTATATGGGTACTATCTAACTGGGAAAATTATTATTTGCTTAAATTTTGATCAACCATACAATTTTTAAACAACATTTATTCCATCATATTATTTTTTTCGTCAATAAATACAAACAATTTTTAATATACCTACATACAACAAATGATGTTAGGCTAGTTAAGTTAGTGGAAGGTGGGAAAATAATACCTATATTAAATACATGGGGTATAAAATACAAGATTTATTTTATTTATTGCATGTTTATCATTTATTTATTTGCATGCTTATCATTTTTTTCATTAATCATATTTTTTTATGATTAAAAAAATTTGAATATAATGTAATAAATAAATACCAATCCTGTTTACTTATTGATCTGTCTGACAAAATAACAGTCATTTTCAAAAAAACTATTTTCTTATCATTATCAACCCTCTTTAGATTTTTATTTAACTATACCTAAATAATTATAGGTATAAATAACAGTTAAAATATTGGATAAAATGTTAGTTTGAATATTTGTTGGATTTCTTGTGTATATATCGTATATTATTTATAATTTAAAATTATTATTCCGTGGTATAAAATTTAAAGAATTAAACTATACTTAAATTTTGTCTTAAATTTTTTTTAAAATAATCTCCATAAACTATTTATGAACTAATATATTCAAAATTTTGTCTTTAAATAAACTCCAGAAATTAAGAAATGTTTTAAACAGTTTTTAATTGTCATTATTTCTTTCCTTACTTACCTCTAAATATGTTTATCTTCAAATCGAATTAATTTTAGAAATAATTCCGTACATAATAATTTCCATTTTCCAAATTCCGTACCTCTAAATATGTTACTTTGTTTTTTTAAAGAGTAGTCATAATATCTCCATTCTCCAAATTTCCAAAAGGCATTTTTACTCTCTCAAAAAATGTCTAATACCATTGTTGATGCTAAGGGTATAGATTTTATCAACATAAAAGATGTTGATGGTAATGTTGATTCTACCACAATAAAGGTAAAGGTTATTATGAAGTGGAAAGGTTTTTATAGAGATAACCCTGATGTTCAGTCCTGTATAGACATGATATTTGAAGATGAACAGGTATGTTTTCTACAATTTTTATTACATACACCTTATTTCATATTAGTTTCAACAATATATTAAAATTTTTTAAAAAATTTTATTGATTAATATTTCAAAACATTAAACATGATTTCACATATACACCTTTAATCATTACTCTTTACAGGGGGATCGAATTCTTGGAACTATTAAGAGAAGTCTTATTAAACAGTTTGATAGCAAAATCCATTAGGGTGAATCGTACTTTATTTCAAATTTTGGTGTTGCTTCGAACAGTTCTAATTTCAAGGTCGTTGATCACAAATCAAAGATCAATTTTTACAAGGCCACTAATGTTTTAAAAGCTGACTCATTTATCTGTGTTTCTGATCATTTTCGCTTTGTTAACTTTGGTGATGTTGCTGAGAAGAGAATTGATAAGAAAATCTGCTTTGGTGAGATATTCAATATTCAGTATTATTATTAATAATCAATTATTAAAGTTATCATTATTTATTTATATGATTATGTAGTGCTCATAATTATATACTAATCAAAATTTCAAATCTCATCTTTTTGTAGATGTAATTAGACGTGTTGTATCATCAGATGATATGAAAGTTTTTGAATCTTTTGGGAATCAAAAAAGAGTTGTTAATTGTGAACTTCTAGATTTAAGGTAATTATTTTCAATATTTAATAATTACATATCTACAATCGTCTATTACACTATATATATACATATATTCATTTAATTATTTCATTTTCCATCAATCATCTATATATAAAATGAAATATTATGCGTGTGTTTCTTAGTGGTGAGAAGATTACTTGTGCTCTTTGGGGTGAATACGCACTTAAGCTACAACATTTCTTAAAGGAGAAAAAGAATCCTACATTTCCAGTTGTGCTCTTATTACAACTTGCAAAGTTTGACGTCTTCAATAGTAAATTTTCTCTTTCTAACTTTTACATCTTTATTTTCACCCAACATATAATAACACTATATGTGAAATTTTCCCATTTTTTAGATGTTCCTCAGGTTTCAAATTCTCTTTTTGAGTCAAGACTCTATATTAATGAGAAGATACCGGAGATACAAAAATTCATTGAGAGGTAACATTATGTTATTTCATTTAATAATTAAATTTATATCATATATATAGTTTATGAATTCAAACAATTATTTATTAATAAATTCATCCTTTTTAGTGTCAATGTAAGCAAAAAGGAATCATCATCATTAGACTTACTCCAGTTGTTGAGCAACACCATAATCACAAACCAAGATGATTTTTGGTTAAGTTGGGAATTCAAGCATGTTGATGAGTTGTTAGATATATCCGAGGTATGTTTATTTCTCATTTGATAAATTATTTTAAACGTATTTGATATATCTATATATTTTATAATCCTAGAAATAACAATTTTTTCAATGTTTTAGCCAATGGGTTGTGTTGTACTTGGTAAAATTATAAAGATTGAGCATGAGCAGGGTTGGTTCTATTATAAATGTGTCGTTTGTGATGGTGCTGTTAAGAACAATGATGGTATATATTACTCATACCTCTATTTTTTATTACATTTTATAATAACATATATTTATTAACAGCATTTATATATGTAATACAGATAATGATGCAAATCCTTTTAAGTGTAAAACATGTGGTGAGGTTAAAGATGTTAATCAAAAGTAAGTGACATAAAATTTTGTTGAATTTCTCTGTATGAAATCTGACTACATAAATAATACTCATACAATTATATGTATAACATGTGTATTTCTGATATTTTAGGATAAAGTTATATGTTAGAGTTCAAGATAACAGTGGCACTGTTTCTCTAACAATGTTTGAGAGGGATGTTGAAAGGATATTAAGGAAGAAAGCTTCTTCTATTTTTGAGAAAATTAAGAAGGTTTGTTATTTTCTATTATTTTTACATAAATTTTTAACACTTAATGTTTTTGACATATGATGCTTAATGTTATTAATATTGTTACAGATGAATAAATTCTGTCCATATCCAGACGAGTTTAGGGTTTTATTAAACAAGAGATATATGTTCAAATTTCAAATATCGGATTTTAACATCGATCAGAAGTACTACTGCTTTACAATAAACAGGTTCACTGACAATGAAGATATCATTAAGAAAGTTTTGAAAAAGGTTCCACAAATGGAGGTGAGAAATTCACAACTTGTGATTTTACTTTCTGCATGATGTAATATATATATATATACACACATATTTGTACATTTGTACTTTTTAAAATATATATACATTTCCTTTGTTGCAGAATGCAATTGCAGATGTTGAGAATCCATTTGCCATTATTGATGTTTCCCAAGTATCTCATGAGTCTAAGGTATAATACTTTACTTGTGTGTTTTATTAAGAAGTGATATGCAATATATATTATACGATATCTAACTATTTATAATATTTTATTGTTCAAGGACGCTTTTTCTATCATAGCAGATAATGGAACCCAGTAGAGATTATTTCAAGCACTACTTCAAGTCAAGGTCCAAAAAGGAATTTTGAATCTTCTGAAAATGATTTACAAGTCCAGTTTTCAAGTTCCAAGACCTTGCCGTATTCAAATAAATTGAAACAGCCGAAACTGGAGATTAATTAAACTATCATCTACTTTCACATATTTATGTTTCAAGACATTTTTTAATGTTATTTTATTGTTTGGATTGATGGTCATTTCATCTGGATTTTTTATCGCCCTTATGATATAATTTTGTGTGGAAACGTACAATGTTTGTTTATCATCAAGATATTTGTTTCTTGGTGTTAAATATTTAACTTCTTATTCGGTATATTTATTCTTTTTGCAATGTATGGATGATGTGTGATTTCTCTATTTCTTTTATTTATATTTTCTGCAAATTTATATGAAACATTTTAATATGCATCTAAATTAATATTTATATTTTTTGAACATGTTTAATATTCAACTATTTTTAAACATTACGTATTAGTTTAAACTTCTTTTACCATTTACATTAAAGTTTTGGTTATTTTCCTAATTTAGTTAATAAGTTTTACATAAAAATCATGTATATGTATATAAATCTATAATCTATAAGTATATTTATAAATACTAATAATTATAAACCCGTACGTATATATGAAATAACAAAATTTATACTTAATAAAAGTATTAAATTCCTCTACCTAATATAGGTAATGATACTCTAAATATAATGAAATATTATGTATTAATGTTTCCTAAATTTTCTAAATTATACTAATAAACTAAAAAATATTTTCCGATATTATAAATTATATTAGAATGGTATTAGTTATCTTTCCCACATTAATATATTTAAATTTTTTTAAACTTGGTCGAAAATCTTGGATCAATCAAATATATCACTTTTTAAATTTTAAAATATTTGACGAAAATTTTTAAACTAATGTTGAAAACGATTTTTTTTATTTTTAGTAAATTCGTATATTCTTTCCCTATTTCCATATTTAATTATTACATGCCTTAATTACAAAATTACAATTCATATAAATTTCTTATTCATCACTACATTTTAGTTTTTTATATGTTTCAAAATTTCCTACTTGTAAGAAATGGATGAACATAGTTCTAAAAATCATTCTTCTAATAGTTCTTCAAAGTCAAAATGCAATCGTGAAGTCAAGAAGCGTTCTCCTCATGTTCTAGATGATCATTCAAGTAAAAGAGTTGCTTTACAGGATATTTCAAACGGTAATGTACTCAACATTCTCTCAAGGCATCATATTTAGACATTCTCTCAAGGTATCATATTTAGATCAATTTTATAAATTTTATTATATTTATGTTTGGGTTTTTTTAAGTAATTAATGTAATAGTATGATGTTATAAGACAAAATTTACTAATTAATTTTGTATGTTTATATATTCAAAAGTTATATCTACAACATCACAACATTCAAGCTCCCTACAATATCGGTTAACTCCCTCTTTTCAAAGTCCACAAATGTTTTTAACAGTTTATATAAACATTAGATAACAATACTCATGCATCAAGATTGACGTCTGAATATTCTGCACGTAAGTTATCTTAAATTATATTTAGCTATATCATTTTTTATTTGCATTATATTATATATACAATAGATATTACCTTATATATAATTCATAATTACAGGTTATGTTTATCCTTTGTCAGATAATTCTAATTACAATAATCGTACCCCGTCAAGTAATGGTAAAGGTAACATATTTTAACATATTACATGTTTTAGTCCGGATAATTATAATTATTGCTTATAATGATCTTTTAACAATACGTACATATAATTCATGTATGAACTAATTTGGTTACACATTATGGTTTTCTATTATTTATTCTAGAAACAATTTCTCCTACCTCAATCTTACATATGTTTCGACCTATAGCTCCAAGGATTCACAATTCGCCAAGTAAGATTATAATTTATTTTATTTTATACGTACTTTTTCTTTCTTTACCATTTTTATATTATATAAACTTTTATAAGACAACTATTAGTTTGTAATGGTTGACGTTTTATTCATAACAACATTTATACAATATTTAGAAATTCATTGTTTTATCTTAAAATGTGAAATCCATATATGTAAATTCGACTTATCAATAATTATATGATCATTGTTTTATATTCACAATTATATGTTATTATAAAATGATTATAATTTTACAGATTACAATACTCCTCATTCAGTATTGACTTATCAACATCGTGGTAGTAAGTTGTGTTATGTTTAATTTTTTCACATCAAGATATATTTTTATTATATGCAGAATATTATTCGTATTATATTTGTAAATTTCTATTACAGGTTACGTTTCTCCTTTATCACGTTTGTCTAATATCAACATGTGTACACCATTAACTAATGGTCAAGGTAATATGTTTAACATGTTTAATTGTTTTCAAAGTTTTTTATTTATTATCATCTATCAATTGATACTATTTCTATCTTACTCATAATATATGAACTAATTCGTATTGTAACTTATATTTATATATTATTTGTTTTAGCAATAATCTCTCCAACAAGTTTACACATGGTTAGACCCTTAACTCTAGTGAATGTTGGTTCATCAAGTAAGTTTATAATTTCTTATCTAATGTTACATATGTTCATATAATTATTTAATTTTAACATTGTTTTCAAAGTTTATTATTTATTATCATGTATCAATTGATACTATTTCTATCTTACTCATAATATATGAACTAATTCGTATTGTAATTTATATTTATATATTATTTGTTCTAGCAATAATCTCTCCAACAAGTTTACACATGGTTACACCTTTAACTCCAATGAATGTTGGTTCATCAAGTAAGTTATAATTTCTTATCTAATGTTACAAATATTCATATAATTGTTTAATTCTAACATTTAATAATTTTGCTTTCATTAAGTTTTTAATTTAACGTTGTTATCTCATCATGTAGGTTATACTGTTGATATTAATACTTCTTCAAAATATATTGCAAATAACAACAAGAAGTCATTCACAAGGAGTAGAAATTATTCGTCTAGAGATTTGCCCACTCTAAACATAAATTTTGACGAAGAGTCAACTAATATTCCTGAAAATCCAAATTTCAAGGGTATTTCTAAAGGTATATAATTTTATTTATGTTGTAAGGAAACATTAAAAATTTAATGTAGCATTACAGATTTATTTTTATTATTATTGACTAATTTTTTTAAAAAACAATTTAGAAAATGTTGATATGGGTAAGCTTGACAAGACTTGTCAAGCATGTAAAGCTATACGGAATGCAGAAGCTGTGAGAGGAAATCAGAAGTTACATTCGAAGTCTTATTCTCTTTGTTGTATGCGAGGGAAAGTTATGATTCCAAAACTTAAAGATCCTCCTTACATTTTTGAAAGTCTTTTTTCTGGGAAGTCCGAAGAAAGTAGAGAATTTCTTAAAAACATAAGGAAGTATAACAATATGTTCTCTTTCACATCAATTGGTGATATTATAGATAACAGATATAATAGGGGTGGTAGTCCATACAATTTTAGATTGCATGGAGAGAACTATCACTCTGCTGGCAGTTTACTTCCAAATGATGGTCAAATTCCACGCTTCTCGCAACTCTACATATATGACACGGATCATGAAGAATCAAACAGATTCAATGCTTATAGGTAAAAATGTTATACATATATTATTTAAAGTTTGTATATTTTATAAC
Source organism: Dittrichia graveolens (assembly GCA_038502395.1). Classification (NCBI taxonomy): domain Eukaryota; kingdom Viridiplantae; phylum Streptophyta; class Magnoliopsida; order Asterales; family Asteraceae; genus Dittrichia; species Dittrichia graveolens. The sequence continues at coordinate 113,916,517 of JARJIL010000001.1, read as the reverse complement.
AACCTATTTTTTTAAACAGCTCTGCCCATGATGTTGCGGACGATCATAATTCAATGCAGAGTTATATAGTTTTCCAGCTCAAACTTATCTTAGATGATGTTAATCCTTTGGTCAAGAAGTTTAGAATGGTAAGAGATCGGTTTGCAACAAACCCTGATGAGAATATACGGCTAAAGTTAATTGGAAGAAAAGGAAAAGACGGAAGGACTTATAATCTTCCAACAGCGAATGAGGTTGCAGCTTTGATTATAGGTGATATTGATGGATCAGGTGATAATAGAGATATTATTTTAGAGAGAAAGTCTGGGCAACTAAAACGAATAAGTGAATTGCATCCTTCTTATCTTGCACTTCAATATCCCTTACTTTTTCCGTATGGAGAAGATGGCTACAGAGTTGATATATTTCTTCGAGAAGTTGAAAGTTCAGATCAACGTGGTAGGACTAAGGTATCAATGAGAGAATGGTTTGCATATAGATTGCAACAAAGAGATAATGAAAAGTCTTTATTGCTAATGAGTAGAAAATTGTTTAAACAATTTTTGGTTGATGCTTTTACAATGGTAGAAAATTAAAGGCTCTACTATATAAAAGCAAACCAGAAAAATTTTAGGTTTTCTACAATCAGCAAATTGAGTACAGCTCATTCTCATGGTCAACGTGACTCATCTTTAGTTGGTAATCGTGTTATCCTTCCATCATCCTTCACCGGTGGTACAAGGTATATGCAACAAAAATTTTTAGACGCGATAGCCCTTTGCAAGTGGTATGGTTATCCAGATCTTTTCATTACAATGACTTGCAACCCAAAATGACCCGAGTTGTGCAGAATATTAGACAAACTTGGGTTACAAGCTGCAGATAGGCCAGATTTGGTAAGCACACTTTTTTTAAATTAAAGTTGGATAACTTAATATTTGCGATAAAAGACGAGCACATTCTTGGACACGTCAACGCAGGTATTAAACATGTTTCTATGTTATTATTATTTACTTTCAGATTACAATATAAAAATATTATACTTTGAGGTACTAATATTTAATATATTCAATTAACATTTTCTAAAAAATGAAATTTTATTTCAGTTTTTTATACCGTGGAGTTTCAAAAGCGAGGTTTGCCTCATGCACATATATGTTTATTCCTTCGAAAGGAAGATAAATTGCCAAATCCCGAAGATATTGATCGAATAATATGTGCTGAGATACCCAACAAAGAAGATGATCCAGAGCTTTACAAACTCGTCTCAGAATTTATGATTCATGGTCCTTGCGGCGAACAAAATACCAGGAGTCCGTGTACAAATTTGCAAAAAAAAATGTACAAAAAAGTTTCCAAAAAACTTTAATAACCATACGTACATTGACAATTACGGATATCCGGTTTACAGACGTCGAGATACAGGAATATTTGTTGAAAAAATCATGTTCAATTAGATAACAGGTATTATATATTATATATTATATAATATACAATATTATTTTTTCCTATATTTTCTCATACTTATTATTTAAATCTGTTGATATTCTTTTGTTAATATTAATGTTATTGTAAATTTTTTTGTACAGGTATGTTGTCGGATACAACGTTGATCTACTTAAAAGATTCCAGTGTCATATCAACATCGAATGGTGCAACCAACTTGGATCTATCAAATACCTATTCAAGTATATAAATAAAGGTCCTGATAGAATCACGGTTGGTTTTTCTAACATTAACAAGAATTCTTCAAATACTGAAGATGATCACCATAATGATGAAAATGAAATCAAGAATTACTTTGATTGTCGATATGTTTCTGCGTGTGAAGTTGCATGGAGACTTTTTGGTTTTGAATTACATTACCAAACTCCTCATATTGAGAGGCTCTCTTTTCATCTTGATGGAGAACAACCTGTTTGCTATGAGCCAATAAATGATGTGTCTGATGTATTAGGAAAATCTTCTGTTGTCCATTCTCAGTTTGTCGAGTGGATGGAGATGAATAAAACAAATGAACGTGCAAGGAATTTTACGTATGTAGAGTTTCCAGCACATTTTGTTTGGAATAAAAAACACAAAAAAATGGACGGAAAGAAAAAAGAGGATATGCTCTTGGAAGAATTTGCTATGTTCCTCCCAAGACCGGTGAGTTATACTATCTTAGAGTGTTACTTAACAAAGTGAAATGTCCTACATGTTACGAAGATATCAAGCGAGTTAATAATATCACTTACGATACATTCAGAGATGCTTGCTACGCTCTTGGCCTACTTGATGATGACAAAGAATATATAGATTGCATTGAAGAAACATCTAAGTGGGCAAGTGGTTCGTACTGTAGGTCCTTATTTGTTATGCTAATAACTACAGATACTTTGTCAATGCCGGATTATGTATGGGAAAAAACTTGGCAGTTTATGTGTGATGATATTCTTCATAATCGGCGTAGAGAGCTTCAAATTCCAGGTATCTTTTAAAATTCATATTAACAACTTTCCAAGTTTCATTTTTACACAATATTCATTATTTAATGTTTTTTCATAGATTTGGAGATGGGTGAAAGTGTGATACAAAATATTGCTTTGGCAAATATTGAAAATTTGTTAAAAGTTTCTGGGATGTCTTTAAAAATGATCCCAAATATGTCATTTCCCGATCTTGATGATGTTGAAGATTCTTGTAACGCGTTGATTCTAGAGGAGTTATCTTATGACAAAAGTTTGTTGAAAGAAGAACATGATCGACTTTTTTGCACTATGACCCAAGAACAAAACGTTATATACAATAAAATAAATGACGCTGTTATCAGAGGAAAAGGTGGTGTATTCTTTGTTTATGGACATGGTGGTACCAGTAAGACGTTTCTATGGAAGATCTTATCTGCACGTCATAGGTCTGAAGGAAAGATAGTAATAAATGTTGCTTCAAGTGGCATTGCTTCATTATTACTTACAGGGGGTAGAACAGCTCATTCAAGGTTTGCTATTCCAATTAATCTGAATGAAGATTCTTTTTGCAATATTTCTTCTGATAGTAACTTGGCTGGTTTATTGAGAAGAACTGATATTGTCATATGGGATGAGGCGCCAATGATGCATAGACATTGTTTTGAAGCATTTGACAGGACATTAAGAGATAAAGTTGATCCAAAGTATAGTACAATTCCTTTTGGTGGAAAAGTTGTAGTCTTTGGAGGTGACTTTAGACAAATTCTTCCCGTTATTCCTAAAGGAAGAAGAGAAGATATTGTTAACGCTTCCTTGAATTCATCATATATTTGGCAATATTGTTCTGTTCTGCATTTGACAACTAACATGCGTCTTCAGACAGGTTCAAGTAACGAGGATTTCGAAGACACAAAGAAATTTGCAGATTGGATCTTAGATATTGGAGAGGGAAATGTTGGTGGGCCAAATGACGGAGAAGCTAATATACAATTTCCTCAGGATGTTTTGATTAATTCAAATGGAGATCATGTTCATTCGATTACTGAAGTTGTATACCCATCTTTCTCAAATCATCTTTATGATGAGAATTACTTTCAGGACCGTGCAATGTTGGTTCCAACAAATGATGATGTTGAGTATTTGAACGATTACATGCTTTCAAAGTTTGACAAAGAGGGAGCTACGTACTTTAGTTCAGATTCTATATGTTCGACAGAATTGTCAGATGCTTTTGAAGAATCTTTGTACTCTCCTGAAATACTTAACTCATTAAAAGTATCAGGATTTCCAAACCACAAGCTTTGTTTAAAGGTTGGTGTACATGTCATGTTACTTCGCAATATTAACCAATCAAATGGCTTATGCAATGGAACAAGGCTACAAGTTATTCGACTTGGTACACATATTATCGAGGTAAAGATCATTTCTGGAGAGAATGTTGGAAATATTGAGTATATTCCTAGAATGAAAATGATTCCATCAGATACGAAAATCCCAGTCAAGTTTCAAAGAAGACAATTTCCTGTGATGAATTGTTTTGCCATGACAATCAACAAAAGTCAAGGTCAGTCTCTATCAATTGTTGGCTTATACCTCAGAAGACCAGTTTTTACACATGGTCAATTGTATGTTGCAATATCACGTGTCAAGAATAAAAAAGGATTAAAAGTTTTGATTTGTGACAACAAAGACAATGTTACAGACAACAAACGTTGTATATAAAGAAGTTCTTCAAAAAATTTAGTTATATTCTTGTGGAATTTCTTTACTATCTTTGTAAGATTTTAAGTTTTGTCAATTTATTACAACATTATTTGTTTTTTAATTCAGAATTATTCCGTATATTATTTTTAGATTCCCTTATGTAATACCCGTAATCCCACGGGTCCATAAGCTAGTATTATATTATAACATATAACAATTGCGACCGGCTTAACGTACCCAATGAAAGGAACCTTGCTAAAATACACCGATATTTGTTATATAATTTTGGTGAGATGGTAAGCATGTCTCACCCATCAAGGGATCAAATCCCCTTTGGCTAATAACTTTTGTAACCCCGTTTTAAAACTATAAAAACCTTTTACTTTTCATCTTTGAACCTTTAATACTCCTCAAAAGTGGTTTGTTTCATTATCTCAATGGCTTTATAATAAAATCAAATTTGATGAATGGAGAATCCGCGACGAAAGTTGTAGAAGCGCTACCGGTTCCTCCATTGACACACGCTGTCGTGGATTTGTTGACAAGTATTCTTTACACTTCTTTTCTTTTGGTAATATTAAAAATCCTATTCTAAAATTGAGCAACTGGTACTGAAAAGTTTAAAAAGGAAAATGCATCAATAAGTATGAAATAGGAGATGATTAATCAAGAAACAAAGTCGCTATACTTGGGGATCGAGTAAACTAGTATATTTAAGAAAGATGTTGAACAAGTGTAACTGACCCAGGTCTAAGTTGCTACCGAAATTGTTTGTAAGAAATCTTAGTCTGCATTTAAGTCTGAGGAATGCAAAGGGAGAGGATTTCTTGCAGGTACTCAACCAATTTCGTATGTAGTATGTTTTCCTAAGATTGTAGACTATAATCTTAGGGAGGTAGTATGCAAAACGAGATCGGGTGAATACCTATAAAAATCCCTCTCTCTTTTGCAGGGAATCATGCGGGGAGGAGAGGCTGCAAATGCTCTTGAGATCCGGTTTGAGTCAAATGTTTATAGAGGTGATGGGGTGGGGTCACATAGCCAACGCAGATACACTCGTGGTCTTAGAGTTAATATCATCTTATGTTATAGTCAAACATGAAGTATTATGTTTTTCATAAACATAAGAGTGAATCCTCTATTTTAAATAGAAAATGAGTCCATTTGTAGGTTTCACTTTTATGTTTGTATGTTACAAATTCATTGATAACCAAAGGGGCTTGCCTTGGTGGTAAGGGAGTTTTTCCGGTGAATGAGAGGTCTTGGGTTCGAGTCTCTCTGGAGGGTTTCTTCCTAGGAGTAGCTGAGGGTCACTTCCTCGTTGGTGAAAGCACCCCTACCGAATTAATTAGGGGGGTGTAGTTGGAGTGGTTCGAAACCGGGGCCCGGATTAGATCAACCGGTTTCGATCCTGGACCACTACCGCTGAAGCGAAACTGTTAAAAAAAAAACAAATTCATTGATAAAATTAATTCTAAAATTGGCAAATCTTAATTTCCAAAAGTTGAGTGAAATCCAAATTAAGGCTCTAATCTCTGTAAACGCTCTCACTATCTCATGAGAGAAATATTTGATTAGACTCTGAAATATCATTTATACAAAATTAAAATTTAGTTCATAAAAGTTAAACACTAATAAATAGATATGAATGTGTTTATCAGAAGTCTTCGACTGGACATCATCAAGTTCGATTTTTGTTCTAGTGTGAACATAAATTGTGGACCATTGAGTTATTGTGTTAAATTGGTAGGTTGTCGTAAATTCGCTTGTATAATAATATAGTGTAAGGATTTGATAGAAAGGGATTTTCTTTCGTTTTCTTTTATTTTTCTTTTTCTTATACTCTAGGACACAACGTACGAGATGTTTGGTTTGTGTGATTTGAGAAGGTTTGAAATTGAATCTTATGGCGTAATATGGTTGGTTGGTAATCAGTAAGGTGATTTTGGAATCCATTTATCGATATGTTTGAAAATATGGGTCTAGGTTTTCAGAAGTAGAGTTATAGCTTTAATTTAGAGCCGGAAGCTAACGTCTTGTTTGATTATAGAAAAATATCCCTCTTAAAAAAAACAATTAAAAAGTTGAAAATCCTAAAAACATGTTTGGTTAATCACTTTTTCTAAAACTTTCTTAAAAAATAAGAATTTTTCGTTTTCCAAATTAAACTTAAAAATGAAAAAGTCCAATATGATATTTTTGAAGCTATTCTAACATTTTAAAATGGAAAAGGTAAAATCTATCATTTTTAACAAATTTGAAAATAAAAACTTCACCTCTTTTTCAAAGAATTTTTTCGACAAAATTCTACATCCAAACACAACCCAAAGTTATCAAACATATTTGATAAAGTAAGTTTCTTTGTTCATCTGAAAAATGTAAATAACATGTAATAACACATAAACAATATTTAGATAAAAAAAAACGCATTTAATTAAAGTATATTTCAACTAAAAACTTAATTTCTTAAACAATTTAACATCGAAATGTGCTTTTTTTTAAATGTTTATTTCTAAACAACAAATTAAACTGTAATTTGTAAACACCACTCACCAAACATGAAAATATACATGCATGAAGTACTTTTGAAATATAAGCAATCTCATGTAGCTAACAAGTAGAAAATCAGTGTTCAAAAGTTGTAGATTCAAAGCATGTACAACCTTCGAACTAATTATATAATCTAATAATTATCACGAATTCATGTGACATGATATACAGTAACTCTTTATTTTTAATTTTTTATTTATAGTAAGCCAAAAATTAATCAAGTATAAGCATAATGGAGCTGGTTGAATCACATGTATGTGAGGGGAGGGGTTTAGGTTCGAATCATGGATCCTTTTTTTTATACAATTTTAAAATTTTTTATAGTATATTCATAGTAAGTGAAAAATTTTATTTGTTTTTCTATTGTAACTTTTAACATACAATATTTTACGTAAATATGAATATATATAGTTGTGATCGTAGCATTTTTGTCTATATTTCTATATAAATTTTGTCGTAATACGATATTTATCTAAAATTGTATATTTTGACCTAGATTTTTCATTTTAAGATACTACGGAAGCGATGACAATCTATATAAATGTTAACACTGTAATTTTGACCTAGATTTTTCATTTTAAGATACTACGGAAGCGATGACAATCAAACCCAAAGTATTTACAACTGAATATACAAAAACAGTTTTCCAAGTCAACCGTAATTCAAAATACTAGTGTTACAAAAACAACGGTTCATCACAAATAAAATATCAGAGGGCCAGTCAATTATTCCCTAAGCCAACCCACTCTCAGCCGAGTCGCTGACTTACCAAAACTTGTAAAAGGAGTGAGAGGGGGGGATTAACACAAAGCTAAGTGAATGAAAGTATATCACAACATAAAATCAATCACAACTGCAAGATACCAATACAACAAGTAATCGTGCCCCAAGAAGACCAGAAGTTCTGCAGGAACTTACAACCAATGTCGGCCAAAACAAAGGTTTACCGATAGTTCATTTGCTATTCTCACACGGTATTACCCTTAAGTTGCAACGAATGCATCAAAAGATCGAAATACTGATTAGCCGATAGCAAACAAACCCAGCCCATAGCCTTATCGAGCTGACCTCTCAAATAACATGTATACATATCACTGACGCAACAATTAATTAACTAAAACCAGTTAATCAATTATCAGACAAAAAGTCTATCCATGCATCAATCCATAAACAGTTACAACCAATCCAGTTACAACTAATATAATCAGTGAGTTAACATCCACTCACCTCTTGTTCTCAATCTTCACTTAGTAGTCTAATATTACTGAGCCTTGTCCGTTCTTGAGAACACAATAAAACCGAAATCAATATCCGATTCATAAATATATATCAACACATATATTTATATACATTCTAACTATGCACAACAAGTTAGAAGCACCCAACATGTAAACACATAAAGCATCACAATTGAGAATGAATCAAAAGCTTCAAAACATGAATTAGTCGGGGACGTGTCACGTCCAATACCTTGACGCGTCGCGTCGGGCCTTCGAACTAAGGCCACTTCGAACCAAGAAGGCTTTAAGCGGACTCCTTCGAGTGAAGAAGGCTTTGAGCTCCCCTCCTTCGAGCCAAGGAGGCTTCGAGCGCCCCCTTCGAATTCGAAGTCCAAAGCTTCGAATTTGAAACCAACCGAGAACGCGTCGCGTCCTCCTCTTGGACGCGTCGCGTCGCGTCTTCTTCCTGAATCAAACCTGCAACTTTCTTCATCTTCCAGCTCCATATAATTTCCAAATAATCATAAAAATACTAGAAATCACTTTCTAATAATTTTAAACCCATTTAAACTTCATTTATCATGCATCGAATCATCAAGAACATATTTAAAACATCAAAATCATCAAGAACAACAAAGCCCATTTATCAAGTTTTCTAACATGTTCATCCATGGTGATCTTGATAAAACCCAGCAACTTATTAACAACAAATATAACAAGTTAAACATGAATCATGATTCAAAAACAAATAAAAAAATCATACCAACCTCAACTATGGATTAACAACTCCAAAAATCTAACTTTCCAAGTTTTCTTCTTAGCTTCTCTCTCAAAACACACACATAAAACACTTTCCAGCAAATACAAATGAGGAGGTGACTTTTGTATATCTATATATTATATATATACCATATATATCTATATATTATATATATACACGTAAAGCTTGCCTTTTGTATCTAGAAAGCAACCAAATGATGAAAAACCAACTTAGATAAAAAGTTCAACATCACGTTGTTTTACATAGTACGGAGCTATAATAATTTAATTATCTAGTGATATCATATATAGAGTTGTGTTTAATAAAGTTTATATAAAAACATAGTCTTAAAATTTTAATATTCAATTACAGATGTGCAGTGTAATAAACCAAGAAGAAACAATCTTGTTTTACTTTGTGTTAACGAAATAAACATTCTAATTACAATTATCTCAGTACTAAACTATCTAATTCTTACATCTTTCCGAAAATGTGGTTATGTTAAAAATAAGTCAAAATAATATTTAGGTCAATTAGCTATTTCACTCTAAACTTAAACACAACAACAATATTCAGTTCAAAATCAAGCCCAAACATCCACCATTCTGCATTCACAAAAATAACAATCAGTAAAGATCTAGAACACACGATCTTTTAACATATTATTAAAATATCTACAAGAAGATTAGCATAATTCAAAGAGCTTACATTAACAAGAGACTCTTAATGGTTGAATATAATCATTGTTCATCTGCACCCATTTCTTATAAGCGGAGGTAACCAAAAGTTTGATGTATGGAATTAGAAGATAACTTCGGCCATAATTGAAAACCATGATCGTTAATTTCTAACCCGTGATTGAGCGTTATGGTTGTCGCTTCTTCTCCTCTCCATGCATGATTCCTCGTTTTTATGGTAATTTAACTGCGGTCTACCCTAATAATCGTCGTTGACAGACAAGGTAACCTAATTGTTGATCAGGGTGAAAGGGCTGTAGATATAGTGACAGACGAATATTCCATTTAAGTCAGTTAAACGAAGCAAATTGGATTCAGAAAGGGAAAAGTTTAGAAGCCTAAAGATTGTTGATCGGGGTTGTCGAGGGAACCGGTTAGGAAAAAACGAATTTCATGGGTGGGGTGAGGAAAATGCGGTATGAATCGAGGTAAGGTAACTGAGTTAGGATAGAAGATGGAGGACAAAGAAGCGGGAAAATGAAAGTGCCAAGCGTCCAGAACTTGCCACGTGGATTTAAATGCTTTATAAACATGCCATGTGGCAGAATAGTTACTCTTTTATTAGAGAAGTAAGATTTTGGTGAAATGGTAAGCATGTATCACCTATAACCATCATACCCATCAAGGGATCAATCCCCTTTGGCTAATAAATTTTGTAACCCCGTTTTCAAACTATAAAAACCTTTTACTTTTCATCTTTGAACCTTTAATACGCCTCAAAAGTTGTTTGTTTCATTATCTCAATGGCTTTATAATAAAATCAAACTTGATGAATGGAGAATCGGTGACGAAAGTTGTAGCAGCGCTACCGGTTCCTCCATTGATGCACGCCGTCGTGGATCCCTTGACAAGTATTTTTTACACTTCTTTTCTTTTGGTGATACTAAAAAGGGTTTAGTTCCTGTAAATGTATCCAAGTTGTCATCTTTTGCTATTGTATGTACTAGACTTTTGAATTTACCATTTAATAAATCAAACTTTTGAAAATTATCATTTAATGCATCTAACCTGATATAGCATGTTAGAAGCTGATATGGCATAAGTTTTGCTTACATGGAGGTGATGTGTCGAGTAATTTCTTACATTCATTCTTAAAATTTATTCAAAATTAATTTAATGTCCAACACAGACTTTAGGCGAGTTCAAAGAATTTCCGGCACCAACACCACCTTCAACTTCCGGCGCCGCCGCCATCATCACCGACTTCTTACACCACAACCGACTTCGGATCTGCATCTATTTGTAGTGCAAACGATTTCGTAATCAAAATCCACCGATCTTGCCATCGACTTCCAAATTTGAGTGCGACTTGGTGCGATTTGGGGGTGCAGATTTGGGTTTAAGGTTCGATTAGGGTTAATCATTCTTGCCATTTTATCCGACTTGGGTTGATCATGGGCCATTTCGATCTGATTAGGTATGTTTTGATTTAGGGTTCATAAGACTAGATCTGCAACCGATTATGGTGATTTATAGTAGCTTTTCAGAAACAAAATGATTAGGGCTTCGATTATGTGATTTTCGATTTTGTGGTTCATCTCCATGCTCATCTATGATTTTCGATTTTTGGTTTTAAGCTTCCATTTTGTGATCATCGATTTTGTTTATCTTCATTTAGGGTTCATCTCCATGTTCATCTGCTTCATATTCATCTCCATGTTCATATGCTTGGTTTGATTTGGGGTCGATTATAGGGTTCTTGTGTTTCTGTTTCATATTTTGATCTGGGTTTCATCTCTATTTCGATTTTGATTCAAGTTTTCGTTTCCATATCTGTAACTTGAAGAGTTATGTAACTTGATTGAAGATGAAGATGAAGATGAACATGCTTGAGATGAAGATCCGCTTACTAGTCAACATTTATATAACTTGAAGATGAAGATGATTGACTTTGATGGTGTTATAGTTGACTAATAATAATAATAAATAAAGCATTAAATATGAGTTGGCACTAATTAATGATATGGCAATTTAGGGCTATAAAAAATAAATGAAAAATGACAAAATTACCTGGTACCTGCATAGAAGGTTAACTGATACATAAATTGTTAACTTTCAAAACTCTAATACATTAAATGGTAAGTTTGCAAGTTTGATATACATAATAGTAAAAGGTGTCAAGTTGAATACATTTTTATGTAATAAACCCTTTAAATTTTGTTAATTCTTATCTTTTGTTTTTCATAATAACACACCGGTTAATAAGTTGTTTTATATATGTTAAGGGTATTGTTAACCATGTCTCTCGCATATAAAATTACTTCTCACATAGTCTAATTCTAAAATTCTATCATATATCTCATTCCCTCTTTCCGGAACCGGCATACATACACATGCAATTATAGGATGTATGAGATGTTGATATTCATATATGTGAATTTACAAGATTAGATGCCCGTGTGATATATGGATTGGTTGATAAAATGATAAATATTAAATATTAATAAAATGATATCAAATAATTATAAAACACAAAAGAAATTGTGACAAGCATTGTTAACACCCAGACCAGGAGTGGAAGCGTTAATGCGATGTTGAAAGCACACGTGATAGAAGAAACATGGTATCATGATACGAAGAGAAATGATTGTATTACTTATACAAGTTATCGATTATTATTGTTAAGACAAAAAGGTCAAATATTTATTGATTATAAATAAAAAATTATAAAATATACTCAAATGATAAAATTAAAATTTTGGTTAAATTGATATTTTCAAATGTTATAAAGATTTAATATAATATTTGTAAATTAAGGTAGACAAATATAATATTTTTAAGGTTTAAGAATTATATATATAAACATTATCTAATAATTTTAATTAAATTAATGATAAGATTAAGTAATTAAATTTATTATATTAAATAAAAGGTTAAAATCATTTGATATGTACGAGAGTATTTTATTTATATTAAAAAAAATTATCCTCAGCCCTCTTTGATCTCCATCATTGATTGTGTGTATAACTTTCCAGAGATATGATGTATTACAAGAATAATTACATAATGCAAGGGGTAATTGTACAATATAAATTATAGTTAACATCATCTTTTATTACATCCAAGTTGATTAGGTTCTTAAATACATATTAACGGAAAACATCTATTTATAAATAGCATTTTGATTATGGGCTCTTAAAATTTGATCCGAGAGCTATAAAAATATAATGCATCTATTAGATAAATCTAGCATATATATATATATATATCACTTTTTGCATCCGTTTTTAATATAATTTAAATTTTAATTGTTTTATGTTATTGTGAATAAAAAATAAAAATAGTTTTTATCAAATTGATTTTTACAAACGTATTTGATGTACTTCACGATAAGAATGTTCTCACTTGAATCATAACCTAGGCTTTTGAATAGGTTGACTTTGTTTTACACATAGTTGATTTCATCCATAAGTAGATGTGAAACGTAAAATAGAAAATAATAATAATAAACTTAAAATGAAATAGCTAAATGATTTAAATGTATTGAAAAAAAAAATTTTGTTTTTCAAAGTTATAGCCAGGGCATGAATATATTATAAATAAATAAACCCAAAAGATAAATACCCCAGAAAGTGAACATGCTTGAGAAGAAAGCCATGGATTCTAATCACTTTGCTGTTCCCCAACAACACTCAGGAAATTGTAATGTATGGCACATGCCAAACTTACATTTTGTTTTTCTCGGTTCTCATTAAGGCTATCTATTCAGGTCGGGTTCGTATTACGAATTTGGGTCTGTTTCATGTCGAGATCAATCCATATAGACCAAATGTTATCGACGAGAATTTTTTCGGTTTTCGAATACGGTTTTCGAGTACGATTTTTGAATACAGTTTTTCGTTTCATCTACGATTTTATTTATTAATATTTCAAATTCCATCTTTGTTTTCCAACGTCTGGCAAAAATTTCGAAAATGATTTTCATTTATATTCTAACTTCAATAATCAATGTTCGTTTCAATTGTATTCAAACTTCAAATTCGGTATTTATTTCGGTTTGATTAAAATTTTGATTTTACTTTTTTATTCATTTAGATAAATGAATATAATAAAAACTATGATGTATTATTATTTTATCAAGTACTAATAAATAAAGGCATTGTACAACCGAATAATTTAAGATTATTTATCATTAAATAGAATTATGAATCAATTCAAAATACTAAATTATCACCTATCAAATAATTAAAAGTAAAAGTATCAAAAGCATATAGTGAAAATAACAAATACCAAAATAACGTACTATTGTTTTAACTATAAATCTTTTATTGTTTATTTTAAGTTTTCAACGTTTAAGGGTTTTATACTTTTGTTTGGCGGTTTTTATTGCCCTAAAATGTCACTCTCTTATTTGAATTCATAATCTTATTTTCAAATTTTAAATTTTAAGCATTAAAGAAAATTTTAAAAAGTTATAGTTTTACCTTTAAACGAGTCATACGGGTCATTTTCGGGTTGACCTTAACCCGACCCATTTATTTTTGTGTCGATTTCGTGTCAACCCGCTTTTAACCTGTTTCGAGTTCGTGTTACTTTTTTCACGTCGGGTTTCGGGTCGACTCAGATATTGTCAGCCTCGGTTCTCACTATGTACACATATACAACATCCTTACTCCCCCCACTCTCTCTCTCATTGATGTTTAAGTGTTTGATTATTACTTTAGTAAGTATATATTACCTTTCTTAGAGGATACAAAATAGAAATATCCTCTCCACCTAAACCATATATGTAATCGGGGTATTTAATCTACTATTAATAGTCTCAATTAAAATTTGTATCCAAATTGAAGTTTGGTCTGTAAAGAGTAAGTAAATAAGCTATTCGTCGACTGAAGAAAAAAAAAGAAAAGTTGTGCTTGAAACTCATATAATATTCGCTTCAAGTGTTACGAAGATTTTTATAAGTTAATGATTTTCGCGAAAACCAAATATCTTCATAACACTCGAAGCTTTATGGAGTCATTAAACTACAAATTAAAATAATATATAAAATCCTCACACCCCCAAATCGATCAAACCTAGTACCCCATTAAACTTATCTATCTCTCTAAACCCCAATTCACAACGCTTGTCTCTCTCTCACACACATTCTCTAAATACCCTGTCGATGACCCTTGTCTCTCTCTCTCTCTCTCTCTCTCTCTCTCTCTCTCTCTCTCTCTCTCTCTCGCTCTCTAAATTCCCGTATGTGATTATAAACCTCTCCTCTCTCTTGTGAGAAATCAGTTGAAACTTTTTTCATAGATTTGCAATGATCTTATTTCCTATAGATTTCTAACGACTATATTTGTAACTGTCGTGGTTTTCAGAAATTGAGATTTACAAAAAACTTTTTCTACTCAATGAGATTCATCGCAACGGAAGACTTTTTAAACATCATATTGATTAAAATAGATAAACCATTTTAAACATTCATTAAACAAAATCACCGTTACGTCTCAAACACGTCATTATTTTAACTTTGTTCATTACACAACCACAAGTTGATACTGAGTATCAACATAACAAAAGAAAACTACCCAAAAGCCCCCGTCTCACAAGGCCACGCACCTAAGCAACCTGCACGAGCACAAGACGTATTTCAAAGAAACAAGTGTCAGCTTTCGCCTCGTGAGTCAGCTTAGTTATCATCTCAAAATCATCATTTAAAACATTCGCAAACATATTTAGGTTAAGGCATTATATCCCAAACCGTAACTTGACCCACACGCATAGCATCGTAAATCCCCACCTGGTCAAGTATCATCATAAAACATCATATAACATCATTTAAATCATCATGATCATCTTTTAACTTCGTTAGAAGCTTAAGCATCACAAATCATCCTATTGGGGTCTATCAAGACTATCATTAACATCACTACCCCAAACATCGCATGCGTGCCTGGCAACCGCTAAGGTTCCAAGATCCGTCCGCAAAAGATACCATATGCGTGCCTAGCAACTACTAAGTCCAAGGTCCGTCCGCATTGGCAAAAGTTCACTAAGCGTGTCCAGCAAGTATGGTACAAGGAAGGGCGCGATTCCCACTTGTACACACACTCCCGTAATCCGTCAGCTATAGTTACTCCGACACAAGTCGTTCAGGCAAAAGTACAAACGGTGCCCCCAACCACTGGGCCCTTCTCTCACCCACGTGACGTTTTGCACATGACCCTATCTCTGTGGTCAATACATCACTCCAGTGTATAAATACACCATGTGTTGCCAAAGTTATCTAGAAACCCGGCAACCCAACATCTCATTGCTAGCATATCCTAGGAGGCACACTTTTAGCATTACCTTTTCACCAACCTCAAACACTTTCGGTCGGTGCTTTCGATCCGAATACTTCTTTTGTCTTTCTCTCGCTATTTGGAGTCGATTCCGTGCTACCGCCACTTTCTCTGCTGTCAACTGCACAATTTCTGAATCCGAGAATTGTTTCTCTCCGGCTTCCAACCAACAAGTCGGCGTGCGACACTTCCTTCCATATAACATCTCATACGGCACCATGTCGATACTTGAGTGATACGTATTGTTATACGCGAACTCCACCAATGGAAGGTGAGCATCCCAACTCCCACCGTATTCAATCACACATGCTCTCAACATGTCTTCGAGCGTCTGAATAGTTCTCTCACTTTGCCCATCTGTCTGCGGGTGATAGGCTGTGCTCAAATGCACTTTCGTTCCTAATTCCTCTTGCAACTTCTTCCAGAATCTAGAAACAAATAGACTATCTCGGTCCGAAACAATGGATAATGGGACTCCATGTCTCGTAACCACCTCACGCACATACAACTTTGCTAGGTTTTCTAGCTTTTCCGTCTCTTTGGATGCAAGGAAATGTGCACTCTTGGTCAGACGATCGACAATAACCCAAATCATATCATCTGGTTAAATAAAGGTCGTCGTCTAAGGGGTTGTGTCTTCTCCATGCGAGGTCCTAGAGGCAGCATACCTAGCAGGGTCAAGGGGCAGAGTCCTTTGCGATAGTCATGCTACCAGTTAGACAACACGGGTCAAGGGAGGGTGCCCCTTGATAGACTCGGGGCTAGGGGTGTGCAAGTTTTGCTCCAAACTGAGTAGAACAGTGGGTTTGATCATAAGTTCGAAATAGACCAGAAGTTTGATCGATCGATTACTTACGATATGGTCTTGAGTCCTAAATATAGAACTAAATCGTTTTTTCGGTTCAACCTAGTCTAACATAATAAAAAGCGTTTTCAAAGTAAAATTGAATTGATCATCTTATCTTTAATCCTTAGTGCATATAGATTGTATTATGTTTAGGTATACACCGAGTAAAATACATGTTGACTCATCAATTAATAAGAATAGTGTTTAAGTATAATCAATACACATTACATAATTTATGTTTTAATCCAAAACATGCCTTAAAATGAGTATCGAGTTTAAACACATACACCTTTAAACATAAAATGTAGGTGTAGAAAAGAAACAAAAATCTTCCGGTAACTCGTGAAGTTGGTATGCCTGTAAACAGATAATTGGTTGTTTATGAGGAGAGATTAATCCAAAGCATGATTTAGAAGATAAATGTTAGATTGTTTGATTATTATCTTTTTGGATAAGACAAAATAGCATGGGGACAACCCCAAAATCACTGCAATAGAGTGATAATTTGTGAATAATGACTTTTTTTTATATACAACAAAAAGTGATTGCTTAGACAATTATATTCATGAGTTTGTGGATGAAAATAACAGATAGTGGGTTGGTAGGATATAATTAAAAGTCCTAACTGTTATGTATAATAAAAAATTATTTTGTATAAATCATCTCCCATTGCAATTAATTTGTTCAATTCACTTGGTAGTCATGTACTAAACCTTGAACAACAATAAAAATTAACTAAGAAGGCACCGAGAGAAGTTGTGAGCTTAACAAGTAAGAGAATTTTATAATCAACATGTAATGATTAATATCCTAACTTAACTACTTGGTTCGACCTGTTAAACCGACCAAAAAGTTTGGTCCAAACCAAGGCCAATCAGCCTATGCAAGATCCAAAACTAGTTTTTGGTCTCTAATACTCGTAATTACTGGTCTTTTGTCCAAAACTAGTTTTATCGTGCACATGCCTCAAACCTTAAATGAAAAATGTTAAGGATATATGCATTAGAATTTATTAGTATGTTGAAGCCAAGTGATTATGGATGTTGAAACTAATTAGTCATGTGTCACTAATGCTAAAGCTAAGTCTTGACGAAAGGCGAGTGATCGATACATTTTTATATAAATATTACTATTTTACCAGCAAGAATGACAATAACCCGATAAATTAACCGTTGAATGATAGTTGTAACTAATTTGACAAGTTTTTACGTCTAAGTAACTAAACTAATTAAGAATCTATAAATAGAAAAACCAACATGAAATTACAAATTATATTGTACAAATTAAAATATCATTTTATCATCTAGCTACCTTATTGTAACCAAATCTTCAAAATAAAAATTCAACTTAAAAATAAACATGCTACACACAATCAATTAATAATTCAAACCTGGATAGTTGGTTACAAACACCAAATTGTCATTCAAAATTAGATACCATTAATATATTTCCCCATAGTTTATATTATAATTATAATTATAATTATAATTATAATTATAATTATTATTATTATAATTATTATAATAAAATAATAATAATAATAATTATTATTATTATAATAATAATAATAATTATTATTATTATTATAATAATAATAATAATAATAATAATAATTATTATTATTATTATTATTATAATAATAATAATTATTATTATTATAATTATTATTATTATCATTATTATTGTTATTGTTACAAAACCACAAGGAACTGCATGTATACCATGAGGGTGAGAAGACCGTTACCCAACAGAAATGAACCTCGACGTTGTGATGCACGTGATGAGACTCGTTATGCAATGGGCATTAAGAAAAAAGTTTTATTCATTCATCATCTGATTCTTATATATGTGTCATGTGTACGTGTGTGCATTTTTATAATAGCTGATCAATTTGTACGTACATTTCTAATAATTATTACTCCATCGATCAGCCACTCAACACTACATTTCAAATTTATCATTTTGCCATATATACCAAAATATTATAATTAATGCACAAGTACTAAGAAAATTATATATAAATAATATGTATTGCTGATGATATTTTATATATATATATATATATCCATTTTATTATAAATCTCCTCTTTTTTTTTAATACCATTGACTTATATATTACCTCTATTTCTATAACAAATAACACTTGATGGATTATAATACTGTATGTTTATTAATTAGGATAGAATATATATTTCGTAACAACTTTTACGATATTTGAAACGTCCTAATTAATTTGTACAAGTCACTTATATTTATGTTTCTATAAGATTAGGCCGGTGTCTTGTAAGATAATGTGTTACATAAGTGTCCTATAAAACCATATTTGTTACAAGGCTAGGCGTATATAGCCCTTCTTGAATGAATTCGAATTTTTTGGGTTGAGGGGTTCCTTTGGGAACACCTCTACCCCTGTTTCGGGTTACCCCCTTTTTTTCCATTTCGGCTTCGTACACTAAGACTTCCGAAATTCTTTTCTTTTTTTCTCTTTTTTTGGTTTTGTAGCGAGAGTTAGGAGTGAGAAAATATTTGAGTTGTTTAGTTTAATTTGGGATGAGTGCTACTTAGGTTTTGGGTTAATTTGGATTGTGAAGAAAAAGAAGAAAAACTTATGTGACATTTGGGTTAATTTGGGTTGAGTATTACTATATTCATGGCCAAATGCTGCAAATTTCTCAATACATACTTAAAAAAATCATAAATTTTCAAAAATAGTTTTTTAATAAGACTAAAACCACTAATAATGTATAAGAGTTGTGTTCAATAAAGTCTATTTAAAAAACATAGTCCTGAAATTTTAATATTCAATTACAGGTAATTCAGTATACAATTACACGTGATTTGCAAAAGCATCACACGTGAATTATGAAAAATGTCACCACGTCCAAATTTTTAAAATTTAATCTGAACCATTGATGACATTGATCTAAAGGTTAAAATTAGTACGTTAGGACTATGAATTAATTATAAACTATATTGAACATTCTACTAATATATAAACCTAAAAAATAAGTTGTGTATTTTACTCTAGACATCTCACAGACATCAATCAATTACAATTTTTAATATGAATTATACACTAATATATATCCTAGGAGTTAAATTAGACTACTAAAATAACTCACCCAAAATCTATCCATCTAATCGAATATGATTTCTCACATAAAACTTTGTGCCCAGTTAGATACTTTTGACTATATATATATATGTACTTCAAACTTAAACCAAAGAAGAATGCAAGAGTGCCAGACTGCCAGCAAATCAAACCATGATTTGTAATCAAACCATGTGAACTCTTGGTACAAGATTTCTTCTCCTGGTTCCATAAGTGAAGCCAATGGTGAGATCTTCTCCATCAATGGTGGACCTCCAAAGTATATCATTGAAACCCTTGACTTTAATCTGTCTACAATCACTCTATGCCTTGCACTTCTGAATCTTCCATTTGTCATTACCTTCAATTAACACAAATTAATCATATAAAGAAAGAATACAAAAGGTACTACATTCAAAAGAATGGAATTTTACTTGCTAGCTCATTAATGAGGGCTTAGTTGATCCATTATTTATGTTAACATATTCTTGTTCATTTACTAGAATTCTAAACTTATTGCATGTGTCTCAAAATTATCATGAAAAAGTCTTGATCGATCATTATTATGAGGTTTCATGAATGTTGGTAGTTTGTGAGAATGGTTTTGATCATGAATAGTTTAACATAATCGATACAAACCAATCGCGATAACGGTATTATTTTTTGTAATTAAACGTGACAACTCATGTATTTTTTTAACGGCTAAACACACACATACACTCTGTAAATCTAAACTTGATTATACATCATATTTTATTCATTACGGGATTTGAACCCACAACCTTATGTGACACCAAGAATACCATATAACGTTGGGCTATAAACCCTTTGATTCGTGTACCTGAAAGTATAGTACGTTAATTAGGATTATATTATATCTCCAATGATTAACGTACATATGCCAAAGCTACAAATTAACTAAGAATGGAAAGGGTCAAATTGATGTAAATAATTGGGTTTAGTTCCTGTAAATATATCCAAGTTGTCATCTTTTGCTATTGTATGTACTAGACTTTTAAATTTACCATTTAGTATATCAGACTTTTGAAAATTATCATTTAATGCATCTAACCTAATATAGCAGGTTAAAAGCTGCTATGTCATAAGTTTTTCTTACATGGAGGTGATGTGTCGAGTAATTTCTTACATTCATTCTTAAATTTTATTCAAAATTAACTTAATGTCCAACACAGACTTTAGGCGAGTTCAAAGAATTTCCGGCACCAACACCACCTTCAACTTCCGGCGCCGCCGCCACCATCATCGACTTCTTACACCACAACCGACTTCGGATCTGCATCTATTTGTAGTGCAAACGATTTCGTAATCAAAATCCACCGATCTTGCCATCGACTTCCAGATTTGAGTGCGACTTGGTGCGATTTGGGGGTGCAGATTTGGGTTTAAGGTGCGATTAGGGTTAATCTTTCTTGCCATTTTATCCGAATTGGGTTGATCATGGGCCATTTCGATCTGATCAGGTATGTTTTGATTTAGGGTTCATAAGACCAGATCTGCAATCGATCTTCCATTCCAAGTTTTAGGTTCTTATATGAACCGATTATGGTGATTTATAGTAGCTTTTCAGAAACAAAATGATTAGGGCTTCGATTATGTGATTTTCGATTTTGTGGTTCATCTCCATGCTCATCTGTGATTTTCGATTTTCGGTTTTAAGCTTCCATTTTGTGATCGTCGATTTTGTTTATCTTCATTTAGGGTTCATCTCCATGTTCATCTGCTTCATATTCAACTCCATGTTCATATGCTTGGTTTGATTTGGGGTCGATTCTAGGGTTCTTGTGTTTCTGTTTCATATTTTGATTTGGGTTTCATCTCTATTTCGATTTTGATTCAAGTTTTCGTTTCCATATCTGTAACTTGAAGAGTTATGTAACTTGATTGAAGATGAGGATGAACATGCTTGAGATGAAGATCCGCTTACTAGTCAACATTTATATAACTTGAAGATGAAGATGATTGACTTTGATGGTGTTATAGTTGACTACTAATAATAATAAATAAAGGGTTAAATATGAGTTGGCACTAATTAATGATGTAGCAATTTAGGGTTATAAAAAATAAATGAAAAATAACAAAATTACCCGCTACCTGCATAGAAGGTTAACTGATACATAAATTGTTAACTTTCAAAACTCTAATACATTAAATGGTAAGTTTGCAAGTTTGATACACACAATAGCAAAATGTGTCAAGTTGGATACATTTTTATGTACTAAACCCTATTAAAAATCCTATTCTAAAATTGAGCAACTAGTACTGAAAAGTTTAAAAAGAAAAATGCATCAATAAGTATGAAATAGGAGATGATTAATCAAGAAACGAAGTAAGTTATCAAACATATTTGATAAAGTAAGTTTCTTTGTTTATCTGAAAAATATAAAATAACATGTAATAACACCAAAACAATATTTAGATAGAAAACGCATTTAATTAAAGTCTAATTTGTTAAACTCTAATTTGTAAACACCACTCGATCACCAAACATGCAAACATACATGTATGAAGTACTTTTGAAATATAAGCAATCTCATGTAGCTAACAAGTAGAAAATCAGTGTTCAAAACTTAATGTAGATTCAAATCATGGATCCTTCTTCTTATACAATTTTAAATTTCTTTATAGTACATTCATAGTAAGCGAAAAAAAAACCTTTTTGTTTTTCTATTGTAACTTTTAACATAAAATATTTTACGTAAATATAAATATATATAGTTGTAGTCGTTGCATTTTTGTCTATAATTCTATATAAATCTTATCGTAATACGATATTTATCTAAAATTATATATTTTTAATGTTGGAATTTTAAAGTAAAATTTTTATGTTAAAATAAAAAAGACAAAATAGTTTTACAAAGATTTTCTTTTTTTAATTAGTTATGTTAGAAGTAACATAAATATCCTAAATGTTTAAGTTTTTTTTGCTGTTGTACTTTAAAGTTTTATGTTTGAGTGTTTTTTTCTCTACTTGACCAGAATTAACTCATTCAAGGAATAAAATAAAGGAACATTTGTAATATAAAACGAATCAACCCATATCCAAATGCACCCTATATATGTGTGTGTGTCAACGTCTCTTTATCTGCTTAAGAATTTAATTTGTTTTTTTCCGGTTCAATGAATTCTCCTACTCCACACAAAACATACCGTACATATATAGGGTAGAGGTCAAGTAAAAAAAAATTAAAGTAAAAAGAGTAAAAAGGATGATTATTTGATCATTTTCCGGTATATATATCAACATATAATCGTTAGTTCATCATCTTTATTGATTAAAACTAGTTCTTCATCAATTTCTTTTTGATGAATCCAACATATTCATCACTTTTTAGATGAAAGTATTTTGTTCATCAACAAATTATTCCAAAATTTTGTTTTCAAAATCTGTATTTGAAATCAAAAAGAAAATTGATGAAGAACTAGTTTTAATCAATAAAGATGATGAACTAACGATTATCAGTTGATATATTTACCGAAAAATGATCAAATAATCATCTTTTTTACACTTTTTACTTTAATTTTCTTTTTATTTGATCACATCCCTATATATATAGGGTAAGGATCCACATAGTCCCACTCTTAAACATAGAACTCAAAGGCCAATTCTCAGTCATTCATTTAAAAGTACAAAATAGTAATTGTAAAAGAAAATTTACACTTAGGCGCTTCTCATAATACTTTCTCAACATTTCGTTTTTTAATTCTTTATTTACCCCTTAAATATTTAAATAACCATAACTATTTCAATTTTGAGAATTTAAGCAAAAAAATTATACCAATCTACTCATTTTTTAATCCTCTTTCAAACAAGACTACTCTTGTCATATTTCTGAAAATTTTATTTCGAAAATGCAAACCATATGAAAATGATACCAAAATGTTATCATTTTGAATCATATGGATTTTTATCATTTTCGGCTAGTGTAACCATGTGTATCTATATCATTTTCGGCTAAAATCATGTGTATTTATATTATTTTGAGCTAAAAACACGTGTATTTATATTATTTTAGGCTAAAAACATGTGTATTTTTATCATTTTCGGCTGTAACCATGTGTATTTATATCATTTTCGGCTGGAAATTATCATTTTCGGTAGCTGGAAAATGTTATCATTTTTAACTGGTGGCTGGAATTTATTATTTTATGGTGGCTGAAAAATGTAATCATTTTCTATTGGAATTGTTATCATTTTCGTATGGAAAATTATCATTTTTGGGTGGCTGAAAGTTATCATTTTCGGGTGGCTGGAAGTTATCATTCTCGGTGGCAGGAAATGATAACTTTCCAACCGAAAATGATAACAATTTAATGATAAAAGTTCACATGTTTTTAGCCCGAAAATGATATAAATGCACATGTTTTTAGCCAAAAAAGATATAAATACACATGTTTTTAGCCGAAAATGATATAAATACACATGATTTAGCTCAAAATGATATAGATACACATGGTTACAGCCGAAAATGATAAAAATTCACATGATTCAAAATGATAACATTTTGGTATCATTTTCATATGGTTTGCATTTTCGAAATAAAATTTTCAAAAATATAGGAAGAGTGGTCTTGTTTGAAAGAGGATTAAAAAATGAGTATATTGGTATAATTTTTTTGCTCAAATTCATAAAATTGAAATAGTTATGGTCATTTAAAGATTTAAGGGGTAAATAAAAATTTTAAAACAAAAACTTCTAAGAAGCCTTAAGGAGGCGTGAGTTTGGAAGATTCCTATATTACCCTTTTTTCTATAATTAAATCTTATAATTGGTTACTTAATTACAATAATGCCATTATTAGATCTTGACCATTGATTTTAAAATTTTAATAGTCCAGATTTGACCTTTGGGGTCTATTTTTAAGCATAAGACCTTTATTGATCCATTATATATATATATATACACACACGTAAAATCATCAAGAACATATTTAAAACATCAAAATCATCAAGAACAACAAAACCCATTTATTAAGTTTTCTAACATGTTCATCCATGATGATCTTGATAAAACCTAGCAACTTATTAACAACAAATATAGCATATTAAACATGAATCATGATTCAAAAACAAATAAAAAAATCATACCAACCTCAACTATGGATTAACAACTCCAAAAATCTAGCTTTCCAAGTTTTGTTCTTAGCTTCTCTCAAATCACACACATAAAACACTTTCCAGCAAATACAAATGAGGAGGTGACTTTGAGTGTCAAGACTTATCCAAGAATACACAAACTACCAAGCAAGCATGAGGTGTCATAATATGCAAAATATCTCATAATCTTCACATATCTACAACCACATGCGTATGCACACCTAAACATATTTAATTATTTAAACTAATAAAAATTATAATCAAATAAATAATCAAAAACTACCAAGTGTTACTTACCAAAATCTACGTAATTACTAGGTCCAACTTCAAGATGTTACATTTAATATTATATCTTTAAAGTAAAATTTTTATGTTTAAAATAAAAAAGACAAAATAATTTTACAAAGATTCTCTTTTTTTCAATAGTTATGTTATACGTAATATAAAAATTGTTTAAGTTTTTTTGCTGTTGTACTTAAAATTTTTATGTTTGGATGTTTTTTTCTCTACTTTTTTTTATCACAAGCATTACCGTAACACGCGACCAAAATTAACTCGTTCAAGGAATAAAGTAAAGGAACATTTGTAATATAAAACGAATCAAACCATATATGTGTGTGTGTCAACGTCTCTTTATCTGCTTAAGAATTTAATTTGTTTTTTTTCCGGTTCAATGAATTCTCCAACTCCACACAAAACATACCATATATATCTATATATTATATATAGGGTTTAGTATCGGAAAATGTATCGAACTTGTCACTTTTTGCTATTGTGTGTATCAAACTTTGAAAACTACCGTTTAATGTATCAAAGTCTCAAGAACTACCAAATTATGTATCCATTCACCTGCTAGTCAGGTAACCAGTAATTTTATTCTTTTTGAATTATTTTTTATACCTCTAAAAGCCACATGCAATGTGCTATTTCTAATATTATTTTTTATTAAAATTCAAGATGATCACCTTCAAGAACACATTCAAGAACATGAAGACTAGAGTTTATGAAGATGAAAACCCAAAGATGAAATCGTAAATCATCGTTTTTTTACAACAAGATTTTCTAATCTGGAAACATGTACGCGATTTTGGATTCAATCAGAAATCCTAAATCGTAAAAGAAATCCTAAATAGTAGAAATCATCAGAAATCCCAAATCGGTAAACTTTTCCAGATTGTAACACAACATTGAACCCTAAAATCAAAATCGCGTGAGCAACTAAAATGTAAACCCTCAAATCGGCGAAGAACCACAACAAATTTATGAACCCTAAAATCAAAATCGAAATCCATGTTTCCAGATTGTAACACAACATTGAATAAATAAACTAACCAAAATCGAACAATAAGACGTAGAAACCCTAAATTGAACATACAAACCTTTTAATCTCAAAGAACCCTAAATCGCAGATGATGGAATCGAACAAACCAGACCTGGGTTTGATGGAATCGTCGTCATAAATCGCAGAAATCGAACAAAACCAAATCTGGGATTGATGGAATCCTTTGTCGCCTAAGAACCCTAATTTGGAACCATGAATCGATGGACAATGAACAATCGATTACTAAATCTTGAACAATCCATGGTGGTGGTGGCAGAAACCGTGTGTTTCTTACGGTGACCCTCGTCGGAGATGTTTAAATCAAGGAAACCATCGTCGGAGATGATCAAAATCGAGAAACCCTCGTCGGAGATGATTAAATCGAGAAACCCTTGTCGGAGATGACCGGACATCGATAGATGACTAAAGCAGTTTACATATGTTTCTTACTGTGGTGGTGGTGGTGGTGGTCGACCTTTAACCGATGGTGGTGATGGTTGTCAACGAAAGCAACAACCTCAGATCTGCAAAGCAGAACTTCATATGACTAAATTAAGCCATTTATGTATGTTGTTTATTATTATTATTATTATTATTATTAAAAATAAATACTAATCTTTTTTGAATTTTTTTTTAAATTTGAAAGTCCATGTCAAATGCCATGTAACCTACCACGTCACTAAAACCGTGCCACATCAGCAGATGACCAGCTATACCAAGTTAAATGCATTAAATGGTATTTTTATAAAGTTGGATACATTAAACGGTAGTTTTGAAAGATGGGTATATATAATAATAAAAAGTGATAACTTCGATACACTTTTAGATACTAAACCCTTATATATATACACGTAAAGCTTGCCTTTTGTATCTAGAAAGCAACCAAATGATGAAAAACCAACTTAGATAAAAAGTTCAACATCACGTTGTTTTACATAGTACGGAGCTATAATAATTTAATTATCTAGTGATATTATATATAGAGTTGTGTTCAATAAAGTTTATGTAAAAAACATAGTATTAAATTTTAATATTCAATCATAAGTAATTCAGTATAAAATCAGATGTGATTTTTAAAAGCGTCACATGTGAATTAAGAAATGTCATGCCGCCCAAATTTTTATAATGCAATCTGGACCATTGATAATATAGATCTAAAGGCTAAAATTAATCTGTTAAGACTATAAATTAAGTATGGACTATATTAAACATTGTTCTGTATAAACTAGTCATTTATCCTAAACTTTTCATCTACTAAGATATTATAGAGATACAAAAAAACAAATTATGTTAAAATTTACGGATTTTATATGTGTTTGAAAATTAAAATCTTTGAGTAGGCCGGGTCGGGTCCCCGAACCCTTCTAGCTCCACATGTGACAAAAAGAACCGTTCTTTTGAGTGCGCAGTGCGCTGCGTAATCATATTACATTTATTTCAACAATTTTAGCAACGACAACCATGACATACATATAAAACAAGTCGTTGGAGCCGAAAACGAGTATTTACTCAATGTTTTAAAAACCGGTTTTTTAGTTGATCCGGTCTTTTTAAATCGGGCTAATCGGTTCAACCGGTAGGTCAACCCAGTTTCTAGTTTTTATTTTTTATTTTTTATATATGTATATAGGAGAAGGTTCATTTGAGAACCGCGAGAACCAATCTTAAGGTTTAGGTGAGGAGTTTATTTCAATCAAAAAACATGTTTAGACTGACGTGATATTTACTGTAATTTTCGTTTTCCAGTTTTTATTTTTTCACATATAATTTTATTTTATTGCTACTACTACCATTATTTAATATTATTAATTAATAGTTTTATTATTTTTCATTTAATTAAAAATATTTGTTTATTTATTTATTATTATTAGAGTAAATTACAAATTTCGTCCCCGTGATTTACCAAAAACTCACTTTTCGTCCTTTATTTTTCAAAATTACATTGGTGGTCACTATGGTTTGCATTTCATTACATATTTGGTCCTTTACATTAACGACGGTCAACTCTTCTGTTAAAGGACCCTCATGTGAAAGGCACATGGGGGTATTTTGGACATTTCAACCACCAACCTTATTACCTAACTATTTATATTTTTGTAATAAAAAATTGGCATTCACCTCCACTCCCCATCTCTCTCTAACACCACCACCATTGTTCTTTAATTAAAGATCATAAAAATAATGTAACACTCACAAACCCGGGCTAGGAGATTAGCGGGTTGGCGGTATGTAATTTGTTGCGTTTAATTTGTTATGTGTTTAATTAAGAGTTAATTGAATTAATTAACTTAATTTAAATTTATATATATATGAGAATAGTAGCACTGGAGAAAAGAAAGAAAGAAAAGAAGAGTTAAGTATGTATGTATGTATGTATGTATGTTAATATGTAAGCATGCATGCATAATAAAAGAAAAAGAATCCATGCCACCACCACCTTAGTTTTGTGTGTAAATATGTATACGTGTGTGTATGGCTTTTTAGAGAAACTTATCTGCTCATATTCTCTAGAAAGGTGCTTAGTGTGTAGTGTGTGTATTTGAGAGAAAGAAAACCTTCATGTGAAGGAAACCTTCAAAGCAAGCAACTTGGAATTTAAAAAGTCAAGATTTGGTGTTCTATAATTCAAACTAAAGATGAGGATATGTTTATATCATGTTTTGATTTAGTTTGATATGTTTAGTTGTTAAAATACATGATTGTATGAGAAATCACCATGTTCAAATTTGAAGCTTTTTATGAAGAAGTGGGTTTTGATAGATTTTGTTGTTTGATGGATTAAAAGTTGTTTATGATGCATAAGAATATGTTTAAAGGTGGTTATATATGTTTTTAGCAAGTTTTATTAAGTTTATTGAATTCTGGAAAAGTTGCCATGGAAGTTCTGTTGTTTGTACGTGAAGAAGAAGAAGAAGAAATCTGGGAAAAGGTGGGTCGCGGCGCGACGCCCTATGGGTCGCGGCGCAAGGTGTGACCTCGAATTCGAAGGCCCTTTGTTCGAAGTTGTAGGCTTCGCATTCGAAGTAGTACCCGCTCGAAGTATTGTCGCGACGCGACGCGGCGCATTTGGTTCCGAATTCGAAATTGCGCTCGAAGGTGGCTTCGCATTCGAAGGAGTCTGCTCAAAGGGGCGTCGCGGCGCGACACATGGGTAGGTTGCGGCGTGACCTCGACATTTCAGGATCATTGATGTTTGTTGGTTGTTTAAATGCGTTATCTCTTCGGTACATTTATTGTGCGAAAGTTATATGATATTTATGAGGTTTATATGATATAAATATATGAAGAAATATATTTTTATGATAGCAAAGACTGATTCTGGTGTTGTTGTGTTTTCAGAAAACACAAAGACTCGGTAACATTAGATTTCTGAGTGTCGCGTTTGAGAACGAAAGGTGAGTAGATGTGAACTCACGGATGGTAAAAGTTATTATTGTGATTGATTTGATGTTTGTGACTGCGTTGATTGTTTGTTTGACTGGAAATGGATTATTATGGAAGTACCGTATGATTGATAGATTGTTCGTGTTTATTTGATTATTGAGCTTTTGGTTGTGATTTAAGATCAGCTAAGCGAGTAGTACAACTGACAGAGACTGTATTTGAGACCAACTAAGCGAGTAGTACGGCTGGTAGAGGTCAGCTAAGCGAGTAATTCAGTTGGGCCTGATCGCTATTGGTTGAGCAGTTGTAGACCCTCTCATGCATGCGTTGTATTGGAGGGGATCTAACTGTGCTAATTGGCTGTGGGCTATCGGTAAACCTTTGCTTTGGCCCGCATTGGTTGTAGGTTCGGCAGAACCGCCGGTCCTCTGGAGTTCACTGGACTGTTTGGCTTGTGTTTGTGCATGTTCATTGATTGTGCTATTTGCTGACGTGTCGTAGTATCCTCTCACTTAGCTTTGTGCTAATTCCCCTCAGTTGTTGGTTTTTGTAGGTTGGTGTTTGTTAGTGCTCGTGGAAGGAAAAGTTGACCCTGCTCTGATATGTATTTTAAAATGGAAACGAGCCATGTGTATTTTGTAACACCAAGTTGTTTGATGATTTGTTTTGTGAACAAGTGTTGGTTGTTGATTGTATATTCAATGTTTTATGGTTAATCTTATTTATAAGCTTCCGCGGCGTATTTTTTAAAAAAATGGCTTGAGATTTGCGGTGTTACAAATAACATAAAACAAGGGTTACAATTTGTAGGTTTTGTAACCCATTGTTCTACAAAACCTACAATTTTAGATGATAAAAATAACGTAATTAAAGATCAAGATTTAGCCATTTCATCCGATTCCAATCTTAATATCCAAAACCAACAAAAACCACCTTGAATCAATAACTACTTCCCTCGAATTCTTCTTCTATTAACAAATATTCTTATTGACGAAGAACAAGAAAACATGTGATGGACTTGGAGAGGGAGAAAGCTTGTTCTTTCTTCTTTCTGGATGAACTCGTATACTGATGGAGATAGATCTGCTGGCGGAGTGGTGATGGTAGGTGAAACAGTGGCAAAAGATCCGGTGGTGGAGAAGAGTGGAGAGACTGTGAGGTGGCGGTCGTGTGATGGTGACGGTGTGAAACCGTGGGATCTAAATAGTAAACCATTCACAGATCTAAATAACAAATTAGATCTTAACCTCTTGATGAAGATGATGGTGGGAGATGAAGCGACGGTGAGTGATGAATGTGAGCTCTAGCGACTACGAGCGTCCGAGCGATGGCCGACGACGAACGCCGGATTAAGGAGGGCCGGAGGTAAGAGCGAGAACTGTGCAGTTTATGTTGAAGTTTGTTGGAGGATCTGGTGAATGGGTCTCTGGTTAAAAATATTAGAGACGAGAGAGACATAGAGAATGGGGTTATAGAAGGGGATTAAAACAGTGGTGTTTGGTAACAAGTATAGAAGAAAACCTTTAAATGGATATGTTTGGAAACTGTTTTAATAGGTATAACTTGTTTGGAAACAAAGATAAATAGTAAAAAGACTAAACTACCCTTTGACTAACGGTCAAAGATAACTGGAGTAAATCTAGAGGACCAAAAGTGAAACAAAATGACTATTTTCGTAATTTTTGAAGTTAAAGGATTAAAAGTGAAAATCGGTAACAACCACAAGAACCATTTTTGCAATTAACTCTTAGATTAAATGGACGTTTGATACACGAGTTAGTTTAAAAAATGATTAAATATTAAACATTAATTAAAAAAGTACTAAATAATTATAAAATGTGAAAGAAATGAGAGCTTAAAAAATGATGGCAGACAGCGTCAACACCTAGACAAGCAGTGGAAGTGTCGACGTAAAGGGGAACGCAAACATGATAACAAAAACATGGTATTATGATATGAGATGTGATTATATTTTTTATACAATTCATATATCATTATTGTTGATTAAAAGCAAGAAAATCACGTATTTATTGGATATAGTTTAAAAAAAATTAAACTGATTATAATATATTTTAAAGTAACAAATGATAAAGCTTTTGAATTGTTATAAATGATAGATATGATATTTATAAATCATGATGAGTAAATACGATATTTAAAGGTTTAAGAAGGACATATATAAAATCATCTCTAATAATTTTAATTCAATTGCAGAAATTTGACTTATAAAAGTTAAAATCAAATTGAAATTTTAATTTAAATAGATAGTTTGAGATTTAATTTTATTAAAATAATCAGATAGAATTATTCAATAATAATGATTTAAGTTAGTATTTTATTTATATTTAGATATTAGAGCAAGTTAAATTTTTGGTCCCAGGTCATTTTTAACCCTTACCTAGGTACCTTCTTTTTTTCTCATTTCTCTCGATTTTAAGTCATTTTCAAATACAGTTTTAAAATTGAAAACAATAAATTATATCATAAACACCCAAATGCACACAACGTACAAAAATGCAAGGTCTCGTTTGCGTGTTATATTCTTCATCTGAAACAAACGAGTGTTTCGTGTGCAAATTTGTTATTGTTCAAGAACATTATCTTAAGAATCACCTTACCCGTTAAGCCAAGAACTCTTTGATATATGTTTTGATAATTGTAAAACATGCTTTGAGTTTTTGAAAAGATTGGTAACAAAATAAAAAAGTCCTTGGAAAAATAAAGGAGTTACCGCAACCTTTTTTTAAAGGTTAAACACACATACCGTAGCATAATCCTAAATCTACATTATACACACGTTACATCAAGAATGAATTCTACCCCTCTATGCTATAGAGTGGATGGGAAATCCTAGCCATTAAAAGAAAAAAAAAAGATTGGTAAATAAAAAAACTTGGTAAAAATGAATGTGTTAACGCAACTTAATATTGTGTAATTAATACTCTGTTATCAAAAACACACGTTTATTGAACTCTATACATGATAGAAACAGAAACAAGATTTGTACATACAAACTAGGAGTTGTTCCAATCCATTGTTGGCTGGCTGGGTAAACTCAAGATCCACAGATCAAGAACTCTTCTCCACCAGATCTTCCAGCACCACCGATCGAGGGCTGACCATCGGAGGTCCCTTCTCACGCCGTTCAAGCTCATTCAGCTTAAAGCTAATCAATCGATCCCAATTCCCGCCTTCAAACAACACCCCTGCCTTCCCATCTGTAATCCTCTGCACAATCCCACAATACATGTAATATGGACTGTTTGGATTCTTCACAATTGCAATCATTCCCGGCATCAACAATGGCAATTCCGGTGCTTTCGGTTTACGGGTCAAACCCGGGTCAAAACCCGCGGTTGTTGACGGTGGTGGTGGCTTTTTTGGAGGTGGATTTTTCTTGATAAATTCTTTTAGACCCTTTTCACCACCTGGGAATCCACCGGTTAACCCTAATAACTCCTTCTCGAATCCGTCTTCAGGTACGGTGAATGTGACGGTAGTATCTTCTTGATCGGTGGTGGATGATGGTGGCGGTGGTGGTGATTTTTCCGGTGGTGGTTTTTTGAGTTCCTGTTCAAGGCCTTGTTCTCCGTTTAATAAGCCTCTGCCTCCCAAGATTTCATAAAGATTGAATTTTGCAGATGGGTTTATGATTCGATGTGATGATCGTTTTGGATTTGAGAAAGAAGAGGATGATTTGTGAGAGAAATTGGTGAGTGGGGTTTTGCCAAGAAAGTGAGATTTGTGAGCTTGAAGGGCAGCAGGGAGATTGAAGGAAGTAGTAGCCATTGAAGACTGCGAAAAAAAGGAGAGAGAGAGATAGAGAGTGCGAGCTCAAAGAGGTGGAGGGTGAAATCTCTTTGATGGCTGCTGGCCACAAATTCTAATTGCTATCTGTTCCTACATGTGGCTTTTAGAAATATTTGTTTTCTTCTCTATACAATTTTAGATGTTTGTAACAAATTTTTTACTTTCTACTCGATAGATACAAATATTTGTTATTTAAAAGGAATAATGCAAAGAAACATAATTAGCGAATAAATTGATAAAGTATTAAGATTTAGTAAAAAAAATATACATTTTCTTATCTTTCGGTATAAATAAAAGACTAATTTAATAAAGTTTATTATATGATCTGAACCATTTATTTAAAAAAAATATTTAATCTTTACAATTCATTCACTTAAAATCAAAAAATCAATTTTGGCTTTTTAGAATCAAAATTATTAGAGATAATTTCATACATGCCCTTATTAAATCATATAAAATCGTATTTGCCTACCTTAATTTACAAATATCATATCTACCCTTTATAATATTTCAAAATATCATAATTAACTAAATTATTAGTTTTATCATTCTAAAATATTTTATAATCATTTTAAATCCTTTTTAATTATAACTAATAACGTTTAACTTTATTACGCTTAATTACAAGGGTAATAATTGGTGACTTATATAAGAAATACAATCACATATTTTCATATCATGATACCATATTTCTACCGTCATATCTGCACTCCCACTAGCATTGATGTTTCCACTTCTGGTTAGAGTGTTGATATCATACGTCGTCATTTTTTAAATTCTCATTTAATTCGTATTTTATTATTATTTAATACGTTTTATTAATGTTTAATATTTATTATCGTTTAAACCAACCCGTGTATCACACGAGTATTTAGTCTAGTTCATAATAAACTAGCATCGTACTCACGCAAAGCTACGACGACAAATAGTTCATAATTTACAACATGTTGTTTTCAAGAATATAATGATATGTTGTTCGCGCAATTCAATGTTACGAAAATGTTTTCTACAGCAACGTGTCCATTTTTTTCAAATTTTCTTTTATTTGCATAAACTATTTTATTAATTTTAAAAATAAATTCTAAAGATAGAAGTTACAAAGATTTTGAAAATATGATGATATTAGTGGATAATTGTTTTTGTGTGAGAAAGACTGTGTTAGTGTGAGGGTTTATTTTAAATGAATAAAAAGTTAAAGTAAATTAAGAAAGAGAGTGAAATGGTTATAGATTGAGTGGATAAAATTAATTTAGATAAAATTAAGGGCCAATATTTTGTCTTGATTGAATATTAAGAACACTTAAAATTAAGGAGGAGAGAAAATATTAAATAATTTATATAGTAATATAAACATTACCAAACTTAGTAACTTATAGTCGTTCATGCACGATGAAAAAACTACTAAAAACACTAATAAGATCGAAACATATTAAAATTATCTGGTTTTCATTTTGGTCAAGAACCCGCCTACTAAAAAACCAACCAATATATCTATCTTCTAAAATATATAAAAAAAACTAACTAAGATCAAATTTATTATACGATTTTAACTTTTAATTTGATAAAACAATTTTGATTATACAATCCTGACTATTTATTTATTTTAAATTAAAAAAGCATTTTTTTACTTTTAAAAGACAGACTAATGCAAATATATTTTAAATATAAATATAACAAGTCAATTATTTTAATATTCTAACTTATTATATTAAAATGTTGTATGATATATTTTATAATTTATAAAACGTTAAGAAAATTTTTTATATATGGGTTCTTACATTTTTTTTCAAAATTATTAATATTAAATTTATTTTATATATTTTTTAGTATTAAATCTATAATACGTATTTTGATAAATTTGTATTACAGATTTATTATAAAATTAATATTAAAAATTTTAAAATATATAAAATATTTATATATTAACGATTATACATATTTTTTTGTTATTATCTTTTTAAACATTAAAATATCGTTTTTCTTATTCTGATTTACAAATTTTATATATACGATTTATGAAATTTTAAAATATCATATTTAATCAAATTATTAGTTTTATGATTTTAGAATATTTACCAATAAATATTTAACTTAATTGTCGCTAACTATAAAAATAATTTTTTTTGAAAGACAAGCAATAGTGTAATATCATTACCAAAATAACCAATACAAACTAAAGGCGTCATTGCATCAAAGATTTTCATTTTGTGAGACGCAAAATGAAAAGAGAGTTACTAATTGTAATAATGATCAATGACTTTTATAACAAATATAATTACGTTTTATTCATATCATGATACTACGTCTTTACAGCCACGTCTGTCCTCCTCCTTCCGGCGTCAACTTTTCCACCACTGGTCTAGGAGTTAACGCTGTCTGTTGACACTTTTTAAATTTTATTTCTTTCATGTTTTATAATTATTTGATATCTTTTTTAAATTAATATTTAATATTTATCATTTTATAAAATTAACCCATTTATCATACAAACATTTAATTAAGTTAGAGAATATACGAATATTTACTTTATCATACTTGATATTTCATGAGTTCAACAAACCAATATTCATTCATACATCTTTAAATTTCTATTTGTCAATTTGATCTCCTAGAGGACCTACACTCTAACCGACCCACATTAAAAAAATCTCAAATTCATTTCGATCACGTGCTAAATGAGTGATCGCTCCTTCATTTCTTAAAGACCTCTTCGCAAGGCAACCATTGACCCTCCCTCGCCTTGAAGCGGGTTTGTTTATAAACAGAAATCTTTTATGATGTGAACCGAGTAAAACCAAAATAGACAAAACTTGAACTCATTCGATTTGAAAATTCTAAAATCGAAATTAAAGGTTCGATTTAGGGTAAAAGAAAGACCATGTTCACCACAATATATATTTTGGATTTGGTAGTTTCATAAGATGATATAGAGCCAGTTATATAAATATACTCTAAAGTTTTGTTGCTACAAATTTATAGTACAACCATGAAGAATGAAGTGTGTTATGTTAAAACATATGCTTACCATTTTTCCTTGTTTCTTAATTGATTCAGTTTCGCCAACTCTGCCTCCGCTCCTACGGTTAGCCCGGTGAAGAAGGAATTTCATTCAATTCCTAAAACCAAATACTAATTTTTCATGATTTTCAAGAATTCCTCCTCATAGCACAAGAACCTTAATTAACCCCTAAACTGGTCGATGTATGGTTTAGGATATTCACTAGTCTAGCTCTTCATCAAAATGCATAGTGATATATAGGGAACATGTGACACCAAAGAATTATAGCTAGTCGATCTGTGGATATATATATATATATATATATATATATATATATATATATATATATATATATATATATATATATATGAGTAATGAGTTACTGCATGTGTGATCTAGATCATGTTAATTTATGGTATAAGTTGTTGTTGTTGTTTTGTTGACAATTAATTAATGTATGTATTTCATGTGTACGTACTTACTTTGCATCGATCTCAACAAGAGTTTTTATTTATTTATTTATTTATTTTAGGTGTGCATTTAACTTTAATTTTGATTATATATCTTTTTATAAATAAATTTGGATTTGAAATGAAGTCGCATGCAGCTGTATTTTATTTATATATTTTTAAGTATTTATTTATTTTTTTACTTCTTCTTTCCCAGTAAGATTCTATCAAACAAATGCATGCATGCACACCTTATCAACATGTATATATATATATATATATATATATATATATATATATTCTTTCATAGCTCGCTTGTTTTCTATTTTGTCAACTCGATCTAATCATATGAAGTCATTATTATTAGTATTAGAGATAACTAAACATAAATTCATTTCAAAAGTATATATAAGAGTGTTTTTTAAGTCCAATCTTTTAAAAGAATAATTAATAGAAAAATTTTGATAAACAATTCATGTAATTATTTATGTATGTATAGTTTGATTATAGAACTTTATTTTTGAAATGTGACTAAGATTTTTATACAACTATAACCGACATGCAGTATTTATCTTCTTCTTGACTTGTTTTGCAGAAACATACAGTGTTCCTTTGTCAATGGAAGCAAGCAAACTCTCTCTTATTAGGCATAGAGGTCGGCGTTGCCATGTCTTCACCAACGTTAACGCAATGCAAAATCCACATGTCCAATACTAGTCTTTTGGTTGAAGTGAAATTGGAAAACCTTTTTTGTTCCTCCTAGCTAGCTAGCTAGCTTCAACACCAGGCCGGACAGAAAGAGTGCGAGGATTGGTGTATCCTAGTTCCATAATCATTTTGTCACAATATATCTAAGCTTGTTATAGCATATATCGGTTGTTGTTGCCGGACTAATTAAAGAAAGTCACGTACACATACCTATATATATATATATATATGTTGTTTCATTGGCTATATATAAAAGCTTTCAAGTTATATATATATATATATATATATATAGTGATCGAACAAGTTAGAATTGAAAGTGACTGTAGAGTGTGTTTGAGGCTTACACATGTTAAGCTTAGATTTTGATATCGTTTTTCTTCCGATTTTCCTAACAAAGTTAACAACTTCAAGAATATGTATCAACACTCAAGTTGCAAATTAGACAAGCTGACTTCAAAAGTCAAACCACGTCCTAGAAACAAAGATGCAGCTTAACCATTTAACTCAAACCATTGTATGTTCCAAGTTTTAATTTGCTTCTTTTCCTACAACATTATCACCTCAATTACGAATGTGACTAGCTGCAGCTCGCCTTTACTACATTCCATTTTCTTCGCATTTATGCGATCATTGTGCATTTCTTTTCACTACACACTTATTCATTTTATGTACATATATCTCTATTGTCTAGAGAATTTCAAGGATCAGAAAGAATTCTGGTATGTATCTAAAGATATCAATGAATCGAAAAAGAGTCCAAAGAAGCGATAATTGGTGGTTATCGACAGTTAAGGTTCCTCCCTAGGACTCTCACAAGAATCAAGAAAACGGATGCAAAAGTAAAAATGTTTGTGCAAATCAAGTTTTGAAAGTTCCATTGCTATCAAATCGTGTATACATGTGTACATACCTAAACTGTACCAAAGGTGATTCAGAAAAACAAAGTAGTCTCTACTGTTGCCATATAGTGATAGAAGATGATGGGAAATACCAAGTATATGTAGATGAGAATAACTAGTTCGACATCATTTTGGTTGTTACTCTGCTCTGATGTAGATGGTTTGGTAGCATTTTGTCCAAATGGATTGTAGGCAGGTCTGGGCTTCATGTTGGTGATTGCTGAAGGTGGGGGACAATGTAGGGGTATTTGTGGGGAAGGAGGTGAGGGACGAGCATTAGAACCTGCAATTATACATGTCACCATGCTTCGTGTTAACAAAACAGAAACAATGACTTGTACAAGAAATTTATAATTAAAGCACACGTAGTATGATATGAGCGATTAACTCATCCACAAACTAGATTAATTCTTCTGTGTCAAATGTTCCATATCAGTATGCATTATGATGAGATTAGTGTTGCTGCAAGTATCTTAAAACCATAGACCAGTTTAGGGATTAAGGTCCTTGTGTTATGTGGAAATGTTGAAAATCATGAAAAATCAGTATTAGGTTTTAGGAATGAAATTCGTCAATACAAACCTGAACTTGAACTGGGGGGCTTCTTTGTCGGGCTAACCATTGGAGGCAGAGTTGGCGAAACTGAATCAAGAAACAAGGAAAAACTATTTGTGGGTCGTATGGGATGTTAAGAGCACATAAATTCGTTTCTAGAGTTGAGATAATTGATCAAAATCTTTCCGATGCAGACAAACAACAGTAATCTATGTGAATGACTATCAATTTTTTAAATTCAAAATCCCGCCATTGACACAGTAGTAACAGAACCCTAGGCCTCAAATTGAACAATTATCATCAACTCTACGAAGGCAGTCTTTGAAAATTGCAGAAAAGAACACTGTAACGGAATTAAAGAAATTAAAATTGAGTCGCGTAAAGCAAGATATTGGTACCTGAACAGATCAAATCGAGAGCGTGGGTAGTGTTGTTCACTGAACAGAGATGTGATAAGGAAAGAAGCCGGGTGGCATTAAGAGGGAAACCGAGGAGTGTGGTCTGACGAACAAGGTAACAAAGGCAATCGGCTTCGCCGGAATCAAAGGCTCCGTTGAAGATGTCGCAGCATTGAGATAAAGGCTCATCGGAGAGGTCATTTGGCGGGGCAGATATGT
This sequence comes from Dittrichia graveolens, assembly GCA_038502395.1. Taxonomy (NCBI): domain Eukaryota; kingdom Viridiplantae; phylum Streptophyta; class Magnoliopsida; order Asterales; family Asteraceae; genus Dittrichia; species Dittrichia graveolens. The sequence continues at coordinate 113,877,048 of JARJIL010000001.1, read as the reverse complement.
AGGGAAGGCAAGGCGACATGGAGATGACAGAGTCAGCGCAGCCTCCTGGAGAGGGTGGAGAAGTAGCCGGCGTTACATCGCCGGTAGTCGTCAGAAGAAACATGGAAGGCAGTAGGACGATGAGGATTGTCCGGATTTGAGTTGTGTTCATGGCTGGTTTAGGGGTTTGATTGATGATGTAGGTTAGTGGATGTATATAGGGCTTGGATATGGCTTCCTTCCATAAGGGCAGGGTGGCTCCAATTCGGAGGTTTAAAATTGGATACAAACTTCAAACAGGTTTGCAGGCAAAGGTGAAAGAGGTAGCCGGGTTGGTAGTTAACAATGGTGTGGTGTGGTGTGGTTTGGTTAAAAAGAAAACAGCGGTATGGTAACCATTAACCAAGATGGAAATCTAGAAGATAAATTATTAATTAATTAAGAGTTAATTAGACTATTGGTATTTTTAGTATACAGATTATTTCATTTTTAGTTCTTTAAGTCAAAATCTTGTAATATTAATCCCTTAAATAAGTTTGTATACGTAATTATTTCGTTAACCGTTAACTTTAACGGTGTTACTGTTAAATCTTTTAAATTGACTATTTTATCCTTTACAAACTGAGTCCTTTCTAATTTATACACTTAAACCCATCATCATCTTTTCACCAACACCATGGTAAGACCGCAACCACCACTAGACCTCCGTCGCTGCCATCATCGCCGCAAACACCACTGACTGCCGTTGTCGTCATCGTCTCTTCACCAACACCATCCGCCACCGCAAGACTACTACCGCCTAAAATCAAACATACACATCTCTCTCTCATGCACGAAATCAAGCACACACAGATCTCAGTCTCTCTCATAAACACACAAATACCACCCCACATCTGATCTCTCTCACACACTGACAAACACACCATAGATCTGAGAAAAAGAACTAGATTTGAGAAAAACGAAAAGAAGAATAAAGGAATCAAGTTGTCAATGTATTCAATGATGGTGGCGAGCTCATTTCGCCGGCAAGTTCCCTTCGCCGATGAGTTTTATCTTGACGGAAGGAAGAAGAAAAAATTTGGGATGCATCCGGCATTGTAGACCTGCAAACCTACGAGTTTCTCAAATCTCGCTCTCGTATTTACTCCGCCTTTACTTCCCTCTCTCTTTATCTTTACCCCCAAGATCCATGGTGGGTTTTCGAGTCAATGTGTGGCTTTTAAATCTATTGTTTACATGTGTGTGTGTGTTTATTAAGATTCGGAAACCAATCTATGGTCTTGGTTTTAGGGTGCTCAGTGGGTAATTTGGGTTTGAAAATCAATTTGGGGTTTTATACCGGTGATTGTTTGACGAACTATGACTAGGGTTTAGAAATAGATTTGGAAATCGTTTGTCTCTAGCTTGATTTGGTGTTCGATTTGGTTCTGTAAACTGTTTGGTGGTGTTCGACTTAGAGTTTTATATTGGTGGTTGTTTTGTTGAAGATGAAGCGAGTTTGTGGTGGTTAAAAATGAAAGAAGAGGAGGGGATGGTTGAAGATAAGGAGTCGGTGATGGGTTGAAAATGAAAGTGGTGGTGGTGGTGGTTGAAGATGAAGAAGGCGGTGACGGGGTGAAGATGACGTCGACATTGATAGGGTGAAGATGATGGTGGGTGATGCGTTAAAGATGAAGGCGGTGGTGGTGAATTTGGTTGTTGATGTAGGTGGTGGTAGCGATGAAGGGCAAAATAGTTAATTTAAAAGATTTAACAGTAACACCGTTAAAGTTAACGGTTAAAGGACTAATTACGTGCACAAAACTCATTTAAAGGACTAATATTGTAATATTTTGACTTAAAGGACTAAAAGTAAAATACCTCATATACTAAAAGGACTAACAGTGTAATTGACTCATTAACTAATATACATATATAGAGAGAGTGAATTACTGATTTGGTCCCTGTGGTTTATTAAAAAAACACTAATTTAGTCCTTTATTTTAAAAAGTTATTGAGATAGTCCCTTAATTTGACAATTTGTCACAAACTCTGAATGGTTGATATGCAATAATAGAGTATGAAGATGTATATTGAAGATAGTAAAATAAAACAATGAAATAAATAAATAAATATATATATATATATAGGCAAAAGTTCAAACGAGAACTGTTTTTCGTACGAGAATTGAGAGAGCTGTTTTTAACGCCATTAATGACTTAATAATAGGAGTATTTTGGTAATTTATATATTTACCCAACTATGAATTGCGTCCGGGTGAACCGTTATTAATTTGTGAGGCTTGATTTTTTCGAATTAACCCTCATTAACGAGACATTAATGAAGCATTAATGAGCCACAAAAAAAATCTTAGCCATTGATTACTTTTAATCTAGGCTAAGATTGGTTCTCGCATGAAAAATATTTCTCGTTTGAACTCTCTCTTATAGAAAATAATTGAAAAAAGGTTAAAATATAATATAAATATTACATATATAGTAAATTATTAAAAAAAGGGCAAATTGCATGAAAATACAATAAACTTTGTCTTAATTATCATTGTATACAACTAACTTTATTTTTTTAAAAACAATACAATCAACTTTTATATTCCTCCTATTACATGCAAGTTGTTATATACTATGAAAATTATGGAAACGTTTATTGTATACAATGTTAGCTAAAGACTAAACACAGAAAAAAGTTTTTTGCATACAATGAAATTTTTTTGAAAGTTTGTTATATTATTTTTAAGAATTTAAAGTTAGTTGTATACAATGACAATTAAGACAAAGTTAATTGTATTTTCATGCATTTTGCCCTAAAAAATGTTAAATGAACTAAATACGAAACTATTTGAAAACCATAGGGGCTGAGTTTGTGATGTTATAAAAGGACAAAATGGTCATTTTGATTTTTCTAACACAAGCGCCGTTAGTTTTAATGACTAAAGGACTGAGATTGTAACAAATTATCAAATTAAGGGACCATCTCAGTATCTTTTTAAAATAAAGGACCAAATTAGTGATTTTTAGTAAACCACAGGGACCAAATCATATATATATATATATATATATATATATATATATATATATAGGGTAGGGTTCATTTGAGGACCAATTTTATTGCGAAAACCGCGAGAGCAGTCTTAGCTGTTCATTTTGGATAATGAAATTCATGGATGAAGAGCGTGGGGGACTGAGTGTGACAGAGTTCATGTAAGGAATTCATGGGTGGGCAATCCAATTGAAGAAGGGGAAATTGGACGGCTAAGATTGGTTTTCGCAATAAACAAAAACTGTTTTTCATAATAGAACTGCGAAAATCAATCTTAACTCTAGATTAAAATTAATCAATTGCTAAGATTTTTTGACGGCTCATTAATGGCTCATTAATGACGCATTAATGAGGGTTATTTCGGGAAAATCAAACCTCGCAAATTAATGACGGCTCATCCGGACGCAATTCACGGTTGATAATTATATTAATGACCAAAATACTCCTATTAATGAGTCATTAATTGCGCTAAAAATAGTTCTCGTACGAAAAATAGTTCTTGTTTGAACTTTTGCCTATATATATATATATATATAGGGGAGGGTTCATTTGAGAACCATTATTAGTGTGAGAACCGCGAAAACCAACATTAGTTATTCAATTGGTAAATGGAATTTATGAATGAAGAGCGTGGGTGGATTGAGTGTGAATAGGTGCATGTAAGGAATTCATTGGTGGACAATCTAATTGAAGGAAGGAGAATTAGAAGACTAAGATTGGTTCTCACGGTTCTCATACGAAAAACCGTTATTATTTAAACTTTTGACTATATATATATATATATATATATATATATATATATATATATATATATATATATATATATATATATATATATCAGTAACAATTTTATTAAAAGTACTGTGAGAACTAATATGTATCAATTAATTATTATCTTTGTCTTTTTTACTTTTAATTAAATAGAAAGGGCAATATAGGAAATTTAATTTATGTCATATGCTAGAGTTTTTAAACCACCGCCGTCGGATGATATAAAATTTAATAACGGAAAAATACGTTGACAACAAAAGTGTTAAGCATGTTAAAAGAAAAGCATTAATTATGACTTGAACAAAAAAAAAAAACTTTTCAGAATATATTAATAACTTGGGAAATGATTTATTCTTCTATTTGTTCGTTCTTATTTTTCTATCTGTTTAATTAAGACAAGTGTCAAAATCAAACAATAATATAAGGAAAAAAAATTTATACCTTACACGTGTCAAATATTAAATAGATAAAAAGATAAAGTATGAACAAAAATTAGGAGAATATATTACTTCTCTTAATGATTTGTTTACAATAAAAACCTATCTCTTTCTTACTTTAACAAAGGTACTAAAATTGGCGTAAATTATTATTACTGCATATGGTGAAGTTATATGGTAATTTTTATACTAGCATGATACTTGTTAACGTATCTGTTTTTAAGACATAGGGAGTATGATTTTCCTGTTCTTAATCAACTCTTTTATTATTTTTAAATAAACTTTGAGAACAATTAAATAAGAAAAAAAATTCTTTACTTATAAAATAAGTTAAATTGCATGAAAATACTGAGTGTAAAAAAGTAATTTGAAACTATTTAAAATTAAGAGATTTAGAAAATAGTAAATTAATTTGAAACTATTAATTATATGAGCTATTTAAAATTTTTTAAAATATATGTTTATAAATTCTTATTATAGATTATTCAGATTTATGAGTTCTACTTGTACACATTTTCTGATAATTATGCTAAAATATTTATTACATGATATAATATTTAATAAAAAGGTTTGATTATAAAAGTATTTTTTAATAATTAAGTTAATTTATTTGAATTTTTTAAATATGAAAGGTTTAGTTATTAAAATAGAATATAAGATTCTTATTAACTCTATTTAATAGTTACTTAATATAATCGTTTCCATTTAGTTTATATGAGGGTAATTTAGTAATTTCAAAAGACTTAAAATTTAAGAGATTAGGCAAAATGCCTAAATGCTTTATAATATAGTATGTATATATATATATATATATGGAAAAGTTTTAAACGAGAACTGTTTTTCGTATGAGAACTGCGAGAACCAATCTTAGTAGTCTAATTCCCCCACATTCAATTGGATTGCCCACCCATAAATTCCTTACATTCACTTTGCCACACTCAATCTCTCACGCTCTTCATCCATGAATTTCACTTACCACATGAATTCCATTAAACAAAAAGGTGTTAAATTACGAAAATTATATCAAATTAGCGAGAAAATTACGTTTTTTAATTTGAGACCGATCTTGTTATGTTTTTTCGAGAAAATATTAGTGTTTGTTGGGTGTTTTTTAACACAAGTCTCGACATATACACATATGCAAATATATACACGTATGCAGATACACAAATACGCCTAATTTTTTCTATTACATATTTAAATATGCACATGTGTATATGTCGAGACCTGTGTTTGAAAACACCCAACAAACACGAATTTATATATATATATAAGGAATTCATGGGTGTGCAATCCAATTAAAGGAGGGAGAATTTGACGGCTAAGATTGGTTCTCGCGGTTCTTACAATAAAAACGATTCTCAAATGAACTTTTCAATATATATATATATATATTACATATATTTATAAATATATTCAAATGATCTTTTCTATACAATGCAACACACATGTATTTATATATATTACATAAACATGTTCACATTTAATAGCACATGCATGCATTGTATACACAATTTTTATATATATATTAGAACACACGTATATATTTATAAATATTCCATACCACATGAATACTATACCTCATAATGATGCTGGAAATATATTACTATATGAATTTTTTATAAGAGCTCGATGTGATACTGTAAACAAGAAGAAATCAAACCGTAGCATTAATAACTGTAGAAATCAAACCCTAGCAGTAGTCGTTTGTATAAATAGATATCGCATAAAAAGTCAACCAACATTAGCATAAATCTAATATAGAAATAGAATCATGGCATCACCGGTTAGGGGTGGAAAGCAAGAGAGGATGGTGATAAGTAAAACTCCGTATCAAATTTTAGAGAAGACGATATAAACAAAAATATGGTTGGTGTAAACATTTCTTACTATTTAAAAATATTATTTTTTAAAATTATTATTTATGCTATTATTGTATTAATTGTATTGAATTTGTCTCTTAATTGTAAATGAGTTTAATAGTCTTTCTAACCTCCCATTTTCTCTTTTATTGTATTAATTGTAAATGAGTTTAATAGTTTTTGTAACCTCCCATTTTCTTAATTGTAATTTGCATTAATTCAAAGTTTCCCTCCCATTTTCGCTTTTATTGTATTAATTGTAAATGAGTTTAATAGTCTTTGTAACCTCCCATTCCCTTAATTGTAATTTGGTATTAATTAAAAGTTTCGGTTCTCACCCAAGTTAATTATTCTATTAGTGTATTAATGGTGGTATTGATTAATTTATGCCATTTATGTGTTAGTATACCTAAACATTTTAATTACTCTATTAGTTGTAAATAAGTATAATAGTCTTTGTAACCACCCATTTACGCATTTACTGTAGTTATTTACCTTCCCGTATTTTGTACGGAATTAGTGTCTATGCATTTATTGTAGTAATATACGTTCCCATATTTTGTACACAATTAGTGTATTACTTTGTCTTTTCAGTTTTTTTGGACTTTATGAGGAACACTTAACGAGGATAATAGTACTATTGACCCTATTGAAAGAGTACTACATTTGAGATTCAGGTAACGGTCTTTAAATTTCAAACGTTTCTTCTATCTTTGCTTTAGCTTGCACCTTTGGACCGTTTACACATTTGTTATTTTCTAATAAGAGAATGGCGTCCAAATTCGATTTGTTAAGTGTGGTAAGCCTTGACGACGATGGATGGAAAATCCGGGTTCGTGTTGTAAGGTTGTGGGAACAACATATGTATATGAAACCTTCGGAAACATATTCTATCGAAATGGTGTTGATGGACGAGGAGGTATCTTCCTTTTTATAAAAATTTCTTTAGCATGTTGGTTGGCCTTATATACGCCTTTTGGTTTATTTTATGTCGGTTTTTTTGGCGTATAGAGAACTAGGATTTCCGCCACCGTGAAGAAAAGTTTGATTCTTAAATTCAAACACTTGATTGGTGAGGGATGTGTGTATGCTATTACTAATTTCAGTCTTGCGGATAACAATGACCGTGTTAAGATGACTACACATTCATATCGTGTTAACTTTTTACCAACTTCACGTGTAAAAGAGCTCAACGACGGGTTTCCCCTTGAAGTTAGTATCTTCTCATTCACTAAGTTTGAGAAGAAAGTTAGGGAAGATCATGCAATAGGTATTCCCCTTTTGTGCTCTATGGCTAACCCTATATTTTTAGAATTGCCACATATTTACCTTTTTGTCGTTTGTGTGGCTAAATGTTTGCTTAATTTTTTATGTATGTATCATTGTTTGTTAACATTACATGTTGTTTCCCGTATTATTTAATGTTTGATATTTTTCCTTTTTTGGGTTGTAGATATTGTAGGTGTTATCTCTTATAACTGAGTAACTATCCTATCATATGTGTCATGCATAATTGAGCTTCAATTTTGGAATCCAAGGAAATTAGGATAGGTGGTTAGATGATGTGTCAACATATTAGGTATTTGGTCTTGAAGACTATGTATATTCTCACCCAAGTTAATTATACAATTAATGTATTAATTATATTTTTCGGTTATGTGTTAGTAGAGTTATGCAATTGAATTAGTGTATTAACTATTGTATTCGGTTTCGTCTTAACATGTTCTACGCAATTAGTGTATTAATATTTAGAGTTTTGTATTAGACTTTATGAGTAGCACTAAATGAGGGTAATAGTACTTTTGACCTCCCATTTGTGCAATTAGTGTATTAATTATATTTTCTGGTTATGTGTTAGTAGAGTTATGCAATTGAATTAGTGTATTAAGTATTGTATTTGGTTATGTCTTAACATGTTCTATGCAATTAGTGTATTAATTTATTTTTTCAGTTTTGTATTAGACTTTATGAGGAGCACTAAATAAGGATAATAGTACTTTTCACCTCCCATTGAAATAGTATTGCATTTGAGGTTCAACTAATGGTTTATAAATTCCAAAGCTTCCTTTTCTCTTTGCTTTAATTTGTGCATATTGCACCGTTTACACATTTGTTATATTCTTCTAAGATAATAACCTCTAAATTTGATTTGTTAAGTGTGGTAAACCCTGATGATGATGATGGGTGGAAAATTAGGGTCTGTATCGTTAGGTTGTGGGATCAAGTGAACAACATGTCTATATGAAACCTTCGGAAGCATATTGTATCGAAATGGTGTTGATGGAAGAGGATGTATTTTTCTCTAAAAAAATTACATTAACATATTGGTTGACCTTATATATGACTTTTGGTTTATCTTATATACGATATTGATTTGTTGTGTTTGCCTAAAGGGAACTAGGATTTCCGCCACCGTAAAGAAAAGTTTGATTCTTAAATTCAAACACTTGATTGTTGAAGGACGTGTCTATGCGATTACTAATTTCAATCTTGCAGATAACAATGGTCATGTTAAGATGACTACTCATTCCTATCGTGTTAACTTTTTACCAACTTCACATGTGAAAGAAATCAGCAACGGGTTTCCCTTAAAGTTAGTATTTTCTCATTCACTAAGTTTGAAGAAACTTGGGTAAAAGCATGCAATAGGTATTCCCCTTTTGTGCTTTGTGGCTAACCATATCTTTTTAAAATTGCAAGATATTTACATTAGTGACGTTTGTGTGGTTAAATCTTTGCTTAATTTTTTATGTATGTAGTACTGTTCATTAACATCATATGGATTTTGTCATATTACATAACGTTTGATATTTTTCCTTTTGTTGGCTTGTAGATATTGTCGGTGTTTTAGGTGGCTATGTGGATCTCATTGATACATCCAATGATGGACGCTCTACCTGGAGAGTTTGTTTCAATTATTAAGTGAGTGGTATGTGTAATGTGTACTCCTTTTAATTCCTTCTAGCCTCTTTGTTTCTGACTTTACTAAACGTTTTTTCCTCTAACTGCTATTTTGGGACGAAGGTTATTTTCAATTCAGAAGATCCTGCCGTGTTGCGTTTTAAAGAGCGGTATATTTCAATATATAGATACGCTTGCATAGAATGATAGTATACGTATTCAACTTATTTCAAAGGTGTGGTGAAAATGTTATTTTAAAAAAATAATTAAAATTAAACAAATTTACAAAACACATTGTAAACTGGCCCGTGTTTACACGGGCTTGAGATCTAGTTAGTCTATAACATTGAATCTTGATTTATCATATATTATGTGAAAGAGGATGGTTCAAACGAGAATTGTTATTCGTATGAGAACTACGAAAACCAATCTTAACCATTCAAGTGGTAAGTGGAATTAATGGACGAAGAGCGTGGGAGGATTGAGTGTAACAAGGTACATGTAAGAAATTCATGGGTGAGCAATCAATTGAAGGAGGGAGAATTGAACGGATAAAATTGGTTCTCGTACGAAAAACAGTTCTCGTTTGAACTTCTCTTTTCTCTTATGTGAAATAATAATTAAATTTAAATATGTTAGAAGTAAAAAAATCGTACGTTATAATGTTCTACGTATAACATTTCATAAACATGAAATATTATTATTTTAATATAACATAATATTAGCGTCTCTTAGGTTTTTTTAAATACTAGCTCTATTATTCCGTATTATAATAATTAAACGAAAATGATCAAGGGGTAAAAGTGTAAAATTAATAACTGAATGTGATTGTGTCGATCTTTTGATAATGATGAAAATCAAGTCCATCGCTGAAATAAAGATACAATGAGATACGAATCTTCGTTCCGTCGTCTTACCTCGATGGCCGCCGGCCGGTTTGAAAACTCATTCAAAGTTCAAACCCTCCAATTGGCCGGTGGGAATTGAAGACGTACGTACAACCAACACCACCGCCAAACACCTTCATCTCACACACCCGCCCACCGCCACCATCGTCATTCATGTATCACACCGTACATCCATTCGTCTCGATCTACGCCACTCGCCGGACGTTGCCAAATACCGTCGTACGTCTCGATCACCCGGCCGGCTTCCTTACGTCTCGATGGCCGGTTTGAAAACTCATTCAAAGTTCAAACCCTCCAATTGGCCGGTGGGAATGGAAGACGTACGTACAACCAACGCCACCACCAAACACCATCATCTCACACACCGTAGACCGCCACCATCGTCATTCATGTATCACACCGTACATCCATTTGTCTCGATCTACATCACCGCCGGACGTCGCCAAATACCGTCGTACGTCTCGATCACCCAGCCGGCCTCCTTACGTGTACAATCGCAGATCACCACCGCCATCGTCACTTCATCTCGATCGATCTCCTCTATCTCTACTTAGTGTTCCTCTCCATCACTTACATCGTTCTCGCAGTTTACGGTCAAGTCGAAAAACACTCACAGCCAACTGTCTATTCGATCGATCGATCAATTCTTCGATCTACGGCTACGTTGCGTTCTTGTTTTCTAAGACTAAGTACTTCTTTCTTTCTTTCTCTCTTTCTTTGTAGACATGACATATTATACTCAATTCTGAATCAAAAGACGTAGTACGTTTCATTTGGCTTCATTAATTCCAGAAACGTACAATTGTGAATAAATTAGTTCTGATAACATATGAATTTGTGTAACAGATAATAGTTTGTGGTGACGACGAGTGACGTCATCGTGATTGTGATTGAGGCTCGATTGCCAAAAATCGCTGCTGCTGTAAGTTTTCTTTCTTTTCTTCTTCTAACATTCTATTTGAACTATATTATGTTTCTATTCGAACCATATTATGTTTCTATTCGAACCATATTATGTTTCTGATTGGTCTCTTACTCTGTTTTTTCTTTAAACAAGGCTATGGAGAGTGACACATTATGATAATTAGATTTGGAAGGAATATTTGCATTCGTTAGTTACTCTGTTAATGTGCTGAATTAGTCTTATAAAACCTTATTTTGTTGAGCAGTATGCTGATGTTTGATTTTGTTACAAGTTTGGTTGGTTCTTCACTATTTCCTTGTTTTGCTTGCTTATCTGGTAAAATAAACTTAAATTAGCTAACAATCAATTCTTGGATTTCAATTTGAATCAAACATTTAATCCCTTTATTTGTTCATCTTGGAACATTGAGTGCTGATTGAACAATCCGTGAAACAGGTGGATGTTTGTTTTCAAAGTTGAAGATTCCAGATAAATAAAGGTGCTCCAAAGCTTTTTTTTCAAAGTCAGTTTTTCCCTCTTTATTTCATGAAAATCTTGCATATTCGACTATAATTTAATTATTTCAGGGCCCCTTTTATATATTTGCCCCGGCCCTGAATATTATATATATATATATAATATTTTTATATATATTTCCTCATGATATCATTCTGATTTCGTTTCCCCGTTTTCCATTAGTTGATTGCCGGATAATGTGACATTTTTGTGCTGCTCAAGTTTTTATGCGTGAGAAATCAGCTATGCTATACGCCCCCTCGGGTACGTCGTCCTAACTCTATATATATTATTTCATGGCTTAGTTTGATGAGCAAGTTAGCTAGATTTTTCATGGCTTAGTTTAGACAAAAGCTCTTAGGTAGCGTTTGGTTGGCAGGAATCCTTGGGATTCTGTAGGAATTGGAATCCAATTCCTAAGGATTCCTGTGTTTGGTTCACTTTAATGAGGGAATCTGAAGGAATTGGAATCCATCAAATGAGGGAAAGTGAATTCCATCACTAGATGGAGGGATTTTAAAATCCTTTGAATAAGGAAATGTGGAATATTACCTTGTTATCTTTAAACATTTCTATAGCCCTAATATATCTATCTAATTCCATCGACATAACACGTGAGTCGACTCTACCCTCCACACACCGACGCTTTTGCCTCCGCCTCCGTCTCTAGACCCTCCACCGTAGCCTTCCTCCATCGCCGCCTCCGGACCCTCTGCCGCAGCCTTCTTTCGCCGTCGCCACCGGACCCTCCGCCACAGCCTTCCTCCGTCGCTGCCTCCTGACCCTCCGGTCTTCCTCCCTCGCCGTCGCCTCTAGACCCTCCGCCGCAGCCTTCCTCCGTCGCCGTCGCCTCCGGACCCTCCGCCGCAGCCTTCCTCCGTCGCCGTCGCCTCCGGACCCTCCGCCGCAGCCTTCCTCCGTCACCGTCGCCTCCGGACCCTCCCCCGCAGTCTTCCTCCGTCGCCGTCTTCCTCCGCCGCAGACTTCCTCATCCGCCACCTCCAGACCCTCTGTCGCAGCCTTCCTCCGTCGTAGTCTCCAGACCCTCCGCCGCAGCCTTCCTCCGTTGTAGTCTCTAGACCCTCCGCCGCACCCTTCCTCCGTCGCAGTCTCCGGACCCTCCGTCGTACCCTTCCTCCCTTGCAGTCCCCAGACCCTCCGTTGCAGCCTTCCTCCGCCGCCACCTCCAGACCCTCCATCGGAGCATCTTCTTCATCAGTCGCAGTCACCAGATTTCACCATTCCATCGTCGGCTTCCGCCTTAGCTTCATATGAGTATCCCTTCTCTCGATCTCTCGTTGCTTTCCTCCACAATGTTGAATCTTTTTGACTTACTATGTGAAATAGATGATTTAAGACCGATGATACTTGAATTTATGCAGATGTGTATTGTAATAATATTAATTTATGATGTTTATTAGCGTGATTTTCATAATTTATTGATATGAATGTTCAATCAATAAAATGGAATTTTAATATTTTTATAATTTATATAATATATTTTTATATAAAAGTTATAAAACAAACTAAAAATAAGTAAAAGAACAAGAAAGACAATTCTGTCATTTTACATTACTGAAACCAAATTCCAATTCCATTTCCTGCCAACCAAACAGATCATAGATTCAAATTCCAATTCCTGACAAATTTCAATTCCTTCACATATTCCAATTCCCTCAGAAACATTCTGCGAACCAAACGGCACCTTAGTTATTTGGGATAGTATTTTTCATGCTAGCTAGGATTTTTCTATTAGATTCCTACATACCTTTTAGCACTAATCTTCAAACACTTGATGCCTTCGAAATAACGTAACATGTTAACCATAATGCCTTTAAAAGGAGGGAATATCCTTGTTTCCTAAACATTTCTCTCAACACAAAAGAACTCAAGTGTATCCTTATACTTTCAAATACAAAAGACAAACTTTCTAATTTCAAGTTTAAGCAAGTTCACGTCCTTGCTTCAAAATAAGTCTTTGTATCATTCTTATTTTAAACATAATTTGTGAGCAATCACACATCCCTCGTGCTTGCTTCAACATAAAACACACTACTCTATACAATTTTTCTTTGCTTCAAAATAGAACACTCTAAATAATTTCTCTTAGTTTCAAAATAAACCACGCTCCAAATAATTTCTCTTAGCTTCGTATACGTAGTATCAACTTAACATCCTTTAACAACGCTAAAGCAAATCAAACACTTAATGCCTCCAAAATAACATATGAACTTCAACAAAATGCCTTTAAAAGGCGGGAATATCCTTGTTCCCTATGTCTTCGAAAGATCTATATATGCTACATGCACATAAAGAACTCAAGTGCATCCTTACACTTCCAAATACAAAAAAAAAAACATGCTACACGCACATAAAGAACTCAAGTGTATCCTTACACTTCCAAATACAAAAAAAAGCTTTCAAAATTTTTTGATTAGTTAAAAACATATATTGTTAAATATGTCCCCATGAATAAATTTACTTCAAGCGAGTTCACATACTTGCTTAAAAATAAATCTATCATTATAGTACGAACTTAACATAACTATAAAGCAAGTTAAACACAAAACCATATATCCCACCTACTTAAACATAAAATAACACAAAACTATGTGGTCAAATACTTGTTTTCTCATTTTCATGCCAAGTCTTAAAAGTGTTTTCTATTTTTATTCATACATGTCTTTATGTCTTATTCATACGTTTTATTTCATATTTTCTAACATATACATAACTATGTGGCCATCCATATTTCCTGATTTCATGAGTATTTTTACTTATTTTCTTTCTCATTCTCGTTTTTAACAAATTCATTTTTAGCGCATGTTTTTTCAAAAACAAATTCAAACTAATATCATCCACTCATTTTTCATTGGATCTTCCTCATCCCCATTTTCAAAAAATCAAGTCTCGGTGATGTTTTTTCATTAATAGTTCAAACGCAATTCTATTATTTAAATTTTCTTGGAAAAAGTTACCCTTTGGCTTATTTCTTATAAATATCAATCTAAATTCGTTATTCTTTCAACTATTAATTTAATCCCCCTTTTATATATAAATAAAAGTTAGCTATGTAATTTTCAACAAATCATCCTTGTCCTTCGTTTCTAAAAAAATTAGCTATGTAATTTTAACAAAATTTATTAACTTGATTTTTCATTTCTCTTTCTCATTCTTTTTTCAAAACTGTCAACTTCGATTTATGTATTTAGATAAAATATTTCAAATTAAATTCATTCATTAATTTTTGTAGTCAAAATAACCTTATCCTTATTTTTAAAAAGTCATTTTGGTTTATGTCTTTTAACTCAAACAAAATCATCAATCCAAATTTTTATCAAAATTTCTTCATCCTCTTTGGAGAAAAAGTTTTTGCCTTATCTTTTAAACAAAACATTTCAAACTAAATTATTTCATTCAAATTTTATAAAGTCTTTCTTATCCTTATTTTCATAAACAAAGTTTATCAAACTTCCACTCTCATCCTTATTTTCAAAAAATCATTTTGGTTAATGTCTTTTAATTCAAACTAATCCATCACATCAAAATTTCCTCATCTTATCCATCAAAAAAGTTATTTATTTATTTTTTAAACAAAACATTTCAAACACTTCTATTTCATTAAAAACTTATACAATATTTCCTATCCTTATTTTTATAAACTAAGTTTATTCATTCATTTTTTATCAATTCTTTCTTACTCCCATTTTCAAAACACTTTTAAAAACTAATATTTCAAATCTACTTTCATACAGTCGGTTTTTATCAAATCTTTACTATCCTTATTTTCGAAAGTCGATTTTGATATGTGTTTTAAAAAATAAGTTAAAATGATTTTCTTTATTAGGTTTTTCGACAAATCACCCTTATCCTTCTTTATCTTTTAAACAAAAAATTTCGAACTAAATTATTTCATTCAACATTTATAAAATATTTTCTATCATTAATTTTTATAAAACTTCCATCCCCATCCTTATTTTCAAAAGGTCAATTTGGTTTATGACTTTTAATTCAAACTAAACCGTCGACCCATATTTTTTATCAAAATTTCCTCATCTTCTTCATCAAAAAAGTTTTTATTTATTTTTTTAAACAAAACAACTCAAACACTTTTAATTCATCAAAAATTTATAAAATATTTCCTATCCTTATTTATATAAACTAAGTTTGTTCGATCATTTTTATCGATTCTTTCTTATTCCCATTTTCAAAACACTTTTAAAAACTAACATTTCAAACTAGTTTCATACATTCGGTTTCTATCAAATCTTTCATATCCTTATTTTTATAAGTCAATTTTGATATGTCTTTTCGAAAATAAGTTCAATCGAAATTTATTATTCGATTTTACAACAAATCACCCTTATCCTTCCTTTCAAAATAAGTAGCTATGTAATTTTCACAAAATTCATTAACTCAATTTTTCATCGATTTTCCTAATCCTCGTTTTCAAAACTGTCAACTTTGACTTGTGTGTTTTGATAAAATATTTCAAATTAAATTCATTAATTAATCTCTGTAGTCAAAACGTCCTCATCCTTATTTTCAAAAAGTCAATTTGGTTTATTTCTTTTAACTCAAAATAAAAATCATGGATCCACTTTGTCATCAAAATTACTTATCCTCTTTATCAAAAAAAATTTGCCTTATCTTTTAAACAAAACAATTCAAACTAAATTATTTCAATCAAAATTTATAGAATTCTTCCTATCCTAATTTTTATAAACTAAGTGTATCAAACTTCCATACTCATCCTTATTATGAAAAAAAAGTCAATTTAGTTTATGTCTTTTAATTCAAACTAAACTACCGATCCATATTTTTATCAAAATTTCCTCATTCTGTTCATCAAAAATGTTTTTCAAATGTATAAACATACACTTCAAAAATTTTTAATTCATTTAAAGTTTATAAAATACTTTCTATCCTTATTTTTATAATCTATTTTTATTCATTAACTTTTTATCGATTCCCTGCAATCCTTATTTTTTTCAGTCGATTTTGATATATCTTTTCGAATATAAGTTCAATCGAAATTTGTTATTCGATCTTTTAACAAAACACCCTTAGCCTTCCTTTCAAAAGTTTCACAAAATTCATCAACTCAATTTTTCATCTATCTTCCTAATCCTTATCTTCAAAACTGTCAACTTTGGCTTGTGTATTTTGATAAAATATTTCAAATTAAAATAATTCATTAATTTTTGTAGTCAAAACATCCTCATCCTTATTTTCAAAAGGTCAATTTTGTTTACGTCTTTTAACTCAAAAAAAATCATCGATCCATTTTTTCTTAAAAATTTACTCATCCTCTTTATCGAAAAAGTTTTGCCTTATCTTTAAAAAAAATTCTAACTAAATTCTTTTATTTGAATTTTATAAAATCCTTCCTATCCTTAGTTTTATAAACTCAATTTATAAAACTTCCATCCTCATCCTCATTTTCAGAAAGTAAATTTGGTTTATGTTTTTTAATTCAAACTAAACCTTCGATCCGTATTTTACATCCAAATTTCGTCAACCATATCATCAAAAATGCTTTTTATTTAATTTTTAAAGAAAACATTTCAAACACTTTTAATTCATTTAAAATTTATAAAAGATTTTCTATACTTATTTTTATAATCTATTTTTATTCATTAATTTTTTTTATCAATTCCTTGTAATCCTTATTTTTTTAGTCGATTTTGATATGTTTTTTCGAAAATAAGTTCAATCGAAATTTGTTATTCGATCTTTTAACAAAACACCCTTATCCTTCCTTTCATAATAATTAGCTATGTAATTTTCACAAAATTCATTAACTCAATTTTCCATTGATCTTCCTAATCTTTATCTTCAAAACTGTCAACTTTGGCTTGTGTATTTTGATAAAATATTTCAAATTAAAATAATTCATTAATTTTTGTAGTCAAAACATTCTCGTCCTTATTTTCAAAAAGTAAATTTGGTTTATGTCTTTTAACTAAAAAAAATCATCCATCCAATTTTTCATAAAAATTTACTCATCCTCTTTATCAAATAAGTTTTTGCCTTATCTTTTTAAACAAAACAATTCAAACTAAATTGTTTTATTCAAATTTTATAAAATCCTTCCTATCCTTAGTTTTATAAACTAAATTTATAAATCATTTAACCTCATCCCCATTTTTAGAAAGTAAATTTGGTTTATGTTTTTAATTCAAACTAAACCTTCGATCTGTATTTTTAATCAAAATTTCGTCAACCACTTCATCAAAAATGTTTTTATTTAATTTTTAAAGAAAACATTTTAAACACTTGTAATTCATTCATAATTTATAAAATATTTCCAATCCTTATTTTTACAAACAAATTTTATTCATTCATATTTGGGTAAATTGCAAGAAAATACAACGAACTTTGTCTTAATTATCATTGTATACAACCAACTTTATTTTTTTAAAAATAATACAATCAACTTTTATAATCCTCCCATTATATGCAAGTTATTGTATACAATGGAAATTATGAAAAAGTTTATTATATACATTATATACAATGGTAGCTAAAGACTAGACACAAAAAAAAGTTGTTGCATACAATGAATTTTTTTTAAAAGTTAGTTGTATACAATGACAATTAAGACAAAGTTAATTGTATTTTCATGCATTTTGCCTTTCATATTTTATCGATTCTTTCTTACTCCCATTCTAAAAACACTTTTAAAAACTAACATTTCAAACTAGTTTCATACATTCGGTTTCTATCAAATCTTTCCTATCCTTATTTTTATAAGTCGATTTTGACATGTCTTTTCGAAAATAAGTACAACGGAAATTTGTTATTCGATTTTTCAACAAATCACCCTTATCCTTACTTTCAAAATAACTAGATATGTAATTTTCACAAAATTCATTAACTCAATTTTTCATCGATCTTCCTAATCCTCGTTTTCTAAACTGTCAACTTTGACTTGTATATTTTGATAAAATATTTTAAATTAAATTCATTTATTAATCTTTGTAGTCAAAACATCCTCATCCTTATTTTCAAAAAGTCAATTTGGTTTATTTCTTTTAACTCAAAAAAAATCATGGATCCACTTTTTCATCAAAATTTACTTATCCTATTTATCGAAAAAGTTTTTGCCTTATCTTTTAAACAAAACAATTCAAACTAAGTTATTTCAATCAAAATTTATAAAATCCTTCCTATCCTAATTTTTATAAACTAAGTGTATCAAACTTCCTTATTCATCCTTATTATGAAAAAGTCAATTTAGTTTATGTCTTTTAATTCAAACTAAACCATCGATCCATATTTTCATCAAAATTTCCTCATCCTGTTCATAAAAAATATTTTTTATTTTTTTTAAACATACATTTCAAACAATTTTAATTCATTTAAAATTTATAAAATATTTTCTAACCTTATTTTTATAATCGATTTTTATTCATTAATTTTTTATTGATTCGTTGCAATCCTTATCTTTTTTAGTCAAAGTTTTCATCCTCTTTTTTAAAAACTGTCTCAAAGTTCTTTTACTCATTTTTCATCAAATTTATGTCACCCCCGTTTAGACCGGAATATTCTTCCTCGTCCTTGTTTTTTCATCAAAGTTTCATCCTCTTTTTTAAAAACTGTCTCAAAGTTCTTTTACTCATTTTTCATCAAATTTATGTCACCCCCGTTTAGACCGGAATATTCTTCCTCGTCCTTGTTTTTTCATCAAAGTTTCATCCTCTTTTTTAAAAACTGTCTCAAAGTTATTTTACTCATTTTTCATCTAATTTATGTCACCCCCGTTTAGACCGGAATATTAACTTATTTATCAAATCTCCTTTATCATTGTTTTTATAGAAACTTAACTTTAGCTTTTCGTCTTCATTTTCAAAGTTGACTAAAACTTTTTTAAACTCATTTGTCAAAAAATTTACCTCTTCTTCGTTTATTAAAATATATTAAATTTTTCATCAAATTCAACCTTGTTTTTTAAAAACTTTAGTTTTTCATCCTCATTTTCAAATGAGTCTCGAAAATTTCTAATTCATTTTTTATCAAATTTACTTTATCCTCATTTACTAAACAAAATCAATTCATTACGTTTTTCATCAAATCTCCATTATCCACGGTTTTTCATCAAAATTTTTGTCCTCATTTTCTAAAAGAGTTCATTCTGAAATATATTTTTTCATCAATTTTTCGTACAAATTTTGCTAATATATTTTTTAATCAAATTTGTAACACCCAAAAAACCGGGGGTTATTGAAGTTGGATAAATAAATCTCGTTAGCTCTCAATTCCGTAAATATTGTATAACTCTTTACTCATTAATATCATTAGCAAAACATAATAGATTTTATCATTTTCTACCTTAGCTGGTATCAGAGCCTAATGTTTAAGAAAAGTAGGTATTCGAGTTAGATACCCAGACTTAAACCGAAAGGAATTAAAGATGAAAGTTGAGAAAAATGACTAGAATCCTTGACATAGGATATTGCTATTAGTTACGAAATTTGCATCAAGATACATGGTGATGGTAACTAGAACACCCATGTGAGGTAAATAGACAATTACAACTGGCCACTGTAATTGTAAATTTATATTTACATGCTTGCTCTTTATATCTCGTTGTGTTAATTGATTTTCATTAAGATAAGGAAAAAAGGAACGATTAAGATTATAATAGAAGACTCGCTTTTTGATAGGACCAAATTGGGTAGAAAATAATAAAATCTATTATGTTTTGCTAATGATATTAATGAGTAAAGAGTTATACAATATTTACGGAATTGAGAGCTAACGAGATTTATTTATACATCTTCAATTACCCCGGTTTTTTGGGTGTTACAGGTTTGATTAAAAAAATATAGTAGCAAAATTTGTACGAAAAATTGATGAAAAAATATATTTCAAAGCAAACTCTTTTAGAAAATAAGGTTAAAGGATGACGAAAATTTTGATGAAAAAACGAGGATAAGGGAGATTTGATGAAAAATGTAATAAATGGATTTTGATTAGTAAAAGAGGATGAAGTAAATTCCTCGTTGTTTTGAAACTTAATAGCTTGTGTGTTTTTTTAAGAATTTCAAAATAATTTTATTAACTCAAATTTCACCAAATATTTACCAACCCAATTTTAAAAAGATTCAAGATTCAAGATTCGATACTATCTCATACCTCTTTTTGAAAAACCGTCTAAAAAATCTTTAACATATTTTCATCAAATATTTGTTTTTTAGAAACTAAACTTTGGTTCTTCATCCTTGTTTTCAAAAGTTTCTTGAAATTTTCTAATACATTTTTAACAAATCATTGTTTTTTAAAAACTTAACTATAGTTCTTCATCCTTGTTTTCAAAAGTTTCTTGAAATTTTCTAATACATTTTTTTATCAAATTTACTTCATCCTCATTTACTAAACGAAATCCAGTTATTACATTTTTCATTATATCTCCCTCATTCTCATTTTTTCATCAAGTTTTTCGTCCTTGTTTACACTCTTTCTAAAGAACTAGCTGAAATTCTTCAAATGCATTCTTCATCAAATTTACCCCATCTTTGTTTATTAAACTAAACTAATATATTAGATTTTTAATCAAATATCCTGTTTTTTAGAAAATAAACTTTAGTTTTTCACCCTTATTTTCAAAATTGTCTCAAAATATCTTCCCTTACTTTTCATTATTTACCTTTTATTCATTTTATTAAACTCAAAATTTTGTATACTCTCTCATCCTCTTTTTTAGAAACTTTTTTTCATTCCTGTTTTTAAAAGCGTCTGAAAAATTGTCAACTCCATTTTCATCAAATCTCCTTCCTCCGTGTTGTTTTGAAACTTAATAGGTAGTGTGTTTTTAGTAAAAAAATTACCTTTTATTCATATATTAAAATTTTGTATAATCCCTCTCATCCTCGTTTTTAGAAACTTTTTTTCATCCTCGTTTATTAAAGCATCTAAAAAATTATCAACTCATTTTTTATCAAATTTACCTCTTCTTTATTTTTGAAACAAATTCTCTTTTATTAAAAGCTTCATCCTCCTTGTTGTTTTGAAACTTAATAGGTTGTGTGTTTTTAGTAAAAATTTTAGAATAATTTTATTAACACAATTTTCACCAAATCTATACCAATACTATTTTTAAACATTAAAAATTCAATACTATGTCACGCCTCTTTCTTCAAAACCGTCTCAAGATTCTTTAACTCGGTTTTCATCAATCATCTTTTTTTAGAAACTTAACTTTAGTTCGTCATCCTCGTTTTCAAAAGTTTTTGAAAATTCCTAATTCATTTTTTATCAAATTTCTTCATCCTCATTTACTAAACAAAATCCATTTGTTACATTTTTCATCAAATCGCCCACATCCTCGTTTCTTCATTAAATTTTTCGTCCTCATTTACCCTCTTTTTAAAAAACTATCTAAAAGTTCTATAAACCCATTTTTAATCAAATTTACCTCACCCTCTTTTATTAAACTAAAATAGTGTATTAAATTTTTAATCAAATATCCTTTATCTTTATCTTTTAGAAAATAAACTCAAAGCTTTTCACCCTCATTTTCAAAATTGTTTCAAAATATCTTAGCTTACTTTTTACCAAATTTACATTTTATTCATTTATTAAACTAAATCCATATATTGAAATTTCATATAATCTCTCTAATACTCGTTTTTTAGAAACTTTTTTTTCATCCTCGTTTTTAAAAGCGTCTAAAAAATTGTCAACTCATTTTTCATCAAGTTTACCTCATCTTTATTTATTAAACAAAATCTTTATATTAAAATCTTCATCAAAACTCCTTCCTTCGTGTTGTTTTGTAACTTAATAGCTTGTGCAGTTTTAGTAAAAATTTCAAAATAATTCTATTAAATCAATTTTCACTAAATCTCTAACACCCCAATTTTTAAAAATTCAAGATTCAATACTATATCATGCCTCTTTATTAAAAACCGTCTCGAAAATAATTTAACTCATTTTTTTTATAAAATCCTCATTTTTTAGAAATTTAACCTTAGTTTTTTATCATCATTATCAAACGTGTCTCAATTTTTAACTCATTTTTTTAGAAATGAAACTTTCTTTTTTAATCATCATTAAAATTTTCTCAAAATTTTCTAACTCAACTTTTTTTTATCAAATATACTTCATCCATAATTATAAAAAGAATTCATTTATTAAATTTTTCATCAATTCTTCCTCATCCTTGTTTTTTTATCACAATTTTTATCCTTTTTTTTAAAAAACTATCTCAAAATTCTTTTACTCATTTTTCTTCAAATTTATGTCACCCCGTTTATTAAACTCAACCAGAATATTAAATTATTAATCACATCTCCTTTATCATTGTTTTCATAGAAACTTTACTTTAGCTTTTGGTCCTCATTTTCAAAATTGTCTAAAAATTTTTTAAACTCATTTTTCATAAAATTTACCCTCTTATTCGTTTATTAAACTATATTATACATTTTCAAAATTAAATTTAGTTCTTCATCCTCACTTTCAAAAGTGTCTCGAAATTTTCTAATACATTTTTTTATCAAATTTACTTCATCCTCATTTACTAAACAAAATCCATTTATTACATTTTTCATTATATCTCCTTCATTCTCGTTATTTCATCAAGTTTTTCGTCCTTGTTTACACTCTTTCTAAAGGACTATCTTAAATTCTTCAAATGCATTCTTCATAAAATTTACCCTATTCTTATTTATTAAACTAAACTAATATATTAGATTTTTAATCAAATATCCTCCATCGTTGTTTTTTAGAAAATAAACTTTAGCTTTTCACCCTCATTTTCAAAATTGTCTCAAAATATCTTCTCTTACTTTTCATCATATTTACCTTTTATTCATTTTATTAAACTCAAAATTTTGTATAATCTCTCTCATCCTCTTTTTTTAGAAACTCTTTTTTCATTCCTATTTTTAAAAGCGTCTAAAAAATTGTCAACTCCATTTTCATCAAATCTCCTTCCTCCGTGTTGTTTTGAAACTTAATAGGTAGTGTGTTTTTAGTAAAAAAATTACCTTTTATTCATATATTAAAATTTTGTATAATCCCTCTCATCCTCGTTTTTAGAAACTTTTTTTCATCCTCGTTTATTAAAGCATCTAAAAAATTATCAACTCATTTTTTATCAAATTTACCTCTTCTTTATTTTTGAAACAAATTCTCTTTTATTAAAAGCTTCATCCTCCTTGTTGTTTTGAAACTTAATAGGTTGTGTGTTTTTAGTAAAAATTTTAGAATAATTTTATTAACACAATTTTCACCAAATCTATACCAATACTATTTTTAAACATTAAAAATTCAATACTATGTCACGCCTCTTTCTTCAAAACCGTCTCAAGATTCTTTAACTCGGTTTTCATCAATCATCTTTTTTTAGAAACTTAACTTTAGTTCGTCATCCTCGTTTTCAAAAGTTTTTGAAAATTCCTAATTCATTTTTTATCAAATTTCTTCATCCTCATTTACTAAACAAAATCCATTTGTTAAATTTTTCATCAAATCTCCCACATCCTCGTTTCTTCATTAAATTTTTCGTCCTCATTTACCCTCTTTCTAAAAAACTATCTAAAAGTTCTATAAACCCATTTTAATCAAATTTACCTCACCCTCTTTTATTAAACTAAAATAATATATTAAATTTTTAATCAAATATCCTTTATCTTTATCTTTTAGAAAATAAACTCATAGCTTTTCACCCTCATTTTCAAAATACCTTAGTTTACTTTTCATCAAATTTATATTTTATTCATTTATTAAACTAAATCCATATATTGAAATTTCATATAATCTCTATCATCCTCGTTTTTTAGAAACTTTTTTTCATCCTCGTTTTTAAAAGCATCTAAAAAAATTGTCAACTCATTTTTCATCAAATTTACCTCATCTTTATTTATTAAACAAGATCTTTTTATTAAAATCTTCATCAAATCTCCTTCCTCCTCTTTAACACCCCAATTTTTAAAAATTCAAGATTCAATAGTTTATCATGCCTCTTTATTAAAAACCGTCTCGAAAATACTTTAACTCATTTTTCATCAAATCCTCATTTTTTAGAAACATAACCTTAGTTTTTCATCATCGTAATCAAATGTGTCTCAATCTTTAACTTTTTTCTCATCAAGTTTGCCTCTTCCTCGTTCATTAAACTATATTTAATTTTTAAGTTTTTCATCAAATCCATCCTTGTTTTTTAGAAATGAAACTTTATTTTTTAATCATCGTTAAAAGTTTCTCAAAATTTTCTAACTAATTTTTTTATCAAATATACTTCATCCACAATTATAAAAGAATTCATTTATTAAATTTTCATCAAATTTCCTTCTCCTCTTTGTTTGAAACTTAATAGCTTGGGCGTTTTTAGTAAAAATTTTAAAATAGTTCTATTAAATCAATTTTCACCAAATATTTAACACCCCAATTTTTAAAAATTGAAGATTTAATACTATATCATGCCTCTTTATTAAAAACCGTCTCGAAAATACTTTAACTCATTGTTCATCAAATCCACATTTTTTAGAAACTTAACCTTAGTTTTTCATCATCGTTATCAAATGTGTCTCAATTTTTAACTAATTTCTCATCAAATTTGCATCTTCCTCGTTCATTAAACTATAGTAATTTGTTAAGTTTTTCATCAAATCCAACCTCGTTTTTTAAAAATGAAACTTTATTTTTTAATCATCGTTAAAAGTTTCTTGAAATTTTCTAACTAATTTTTGTATCAAATATAATTCATCCATAATTATAAAAGAATTCATTTATTAAATTTTTCATCAAATCTTCCTCATCCTTGTTTTTTCATCCTCTTTTTTAAAAAAAATGTCTCAAAATTCTTATACTCATATTTCATCAAATTTATGTCACCTCCATTTATCAAACAAAACTAAAATATCAAATTATTAATCAAATCTCCTTTATCGTTGTTTTTATAGAAACTTAACTTTAGCTTTTCGTCCTCATTTTCAAATTTGTCTAAAATTTTTTAAAACTCATATTTTATAAAATTTACCTCTTCTTCGTTTATTAAAATAAATTATACTTTTCATAAATCCAACCTCCTTTTTTTAGAAACTTAATTATAGTTCTTCATCCTTATTTTCAAAAGTATCTCAAAATTTTCTTATTCATTTTTTAAATCAAATTTACTTTATCCTTATTTACTAAACAAAATCCATTCATTACATTTTTCATCAAATCTCCCTCATCCAAGTTTTTTCATCAAAATTTTCATCCTCGTTTACATTCTTTCTAAAAAACTATCTAAAAATTCTTTAAACGCATTGTTCATTAAATTTACCTTATCCTCATTTATTAAACCAAACTAATATATTAGATTTTTAATCAAATATCCTTCATCGTTGTTTTTTTCGAAAATAAACTTTAGTTTTTCACCATCATTTTCAAAATTGTTTCAGAATATCTTCCTTTACTTTTCATCATATTTACCTTTTATTCATTTATTAAACTAAATTCATTTATTAAAATTTTGTATAATCTATCTCATCCTCTTTTTTAGAAACTTTTTTTCCATTCCCGTTTTTAAAAGCGTTTAAAAATTATCAACTCAATTTTTATCAAATTTACCTCTTCATTATTTTTGAAACAAAGTCGTTTTATTAAAACCTTAATCAAATCTCTTTCCTCCGTGTTGTTTTGAAAGTTAATAGGTTGTGTGTTTTTAGTAAAAAATTACTTTTTATTCATATATTAAAATTTTGTATAATCTCTCTCATCCTCGTTTTTAAAAACTTTTTTTCATCCTCGTTTTTACAAACTTTTTTTCATCCTCGTTTTTAGAAACTTTTTTTCATCCTTATTTTTAAAAGCATCTAAAAAATTGTCTCAATCATTTTTCATCAAATTTACCTTTTCTTCATTTTTGAAACAAATTCTTTTTTATTAAAATCTTCATCAAATCTCCAACCTCCTTGTTGTTTTGAAACTTAATAGGTTGTGTGTTTTTAGTAAAAATTTTAGAATAATTTTATTAACACAATTTTCACCAAATCTTTACTTTTACTATTTTTATAACATTAAAGATTCAATACTATCTCATGCCTCTTTTTTCAAAACTGTCTCAAAATTCTTTAACTCAATTTTCATCAAATCATCATTTTTTAGAAACTTAACTTTAGTTCTTCATCCTTGTTTTCAAAAGTTTTTGAAATTTTCTAATTCATTTTTAATCAAATTTTCTTCATCCTCATTTACTAAATAAAACCCATTTGTTAAATTTTTCATCAAATCTCCCACATCCTCGTTTCTTCATCAAAATTTTCGTCCTCATTTACCCTCTTTCTAAAAAACTATCTAAAAGTTTTATAAACTCATTTTTCATCAAATTTACCTCACACTCTTTTCTTATTAAACTAAAATAATATATTAAATTTTTAATCAAATATCTTTTATCGTTATCTTTTGGAAAATAAACTCATAGCTTTTCACCCTCATTTTCAAAATTGTTTCGAAATATCTTAGCTTACTTTTCATCAAATTTACATTTTATTCATTTATTAACCTAAATCCATATATTGAAATTTCATATAATATCTCTCATCCTCATCTTTTAGTAACTTTTTTGTCATCATCGTTTTTAAAAGTGTCTAAAAAATTGTCAACTCATTTTTCATCAAGTTTACCTCATCTTTATTTATTAAACAAAATCTTTTTGTTAAAATCTTCATTAAATCTCATTCCTCCGTGTTGTTTTGAAACTTAATAGCTTGGGAGTTTTAGTAAAATTTTCAAAATAATTCTATTAAACCAGTTTTCACCAAATCTTTAACACCCCAATTTTTAAAAATTCATGATTCAATAGTTTATCATGCCTCTTTATTAAAAACCGTCTCGAAAATACTTTAACTCTTTTTTCATCAAATCCTCATTTTTTTAGAAACTTAACCTTAGTTTTTCCTCATCGTTATCAAATGTGTCTCAATTTTTAACTCATTTCTCATCAAATTTGTCTCTTCCTCGTTCATTAAACTATATTAACTTGTTAAATTTTTCATCAAATCCATCCTTGTTTTTTAGAAATGAAACTTTATTGTTTAATCATCGATAAAAGTTTCTCGAATTTTTCTAAACGTTTTTATCAAATATACTTCATCCATAATTATAAAAAGAATCATTTATTAAATTTGTCATCAAATCTTCCTCATCC
This sequence comes from Dittrichia graveolens, assembly GCA_038502395.1. Lineage (NCBI taxonomy): Eukaryota > Viridiplantae > Streptophyta > Magnoliopsida > Asterales > Asteraceae > Dittrichia > Dittrichia graveolens. The sequence continues at coordinate 113,849,593 of JARJIL010000001.1, read as the reverse complement.
TTGTTTTTTCATCAAAGTTTTTATCCTCTTTTTTAAAAAAAACTACCTCAAAATTCTTTTACTCATTTTTCTTCAAATTTATGTCACCCCGTTAATTAAACTAGACCAGAATATTAAATTATTAATCACATCTCCTTTATCATTGTATTCATAGAAACTTTACTTTAGCTTTTCGTCCTCATTTTCAAAATTGTCTAAATTTTTTTAAACTTATTTTCATAAAATTTACCTCTTCTTCGTTTTTTAAACTACATTATACATTTTCAAATTAACTTTAGTTCTTCATCCTCATTTTCAAAAGTGCCTCGAAATTTTCTAATACATTTTTTTATCAAATTAATTCATCCTCGTTTACTAAAAAAATCCATTCATTACATTTTTTAATCAAATCTCCCTCATTCTCATTTTTTCGTCCTCGTTTACACTCTTTCTAAACAACTATATGGAATTCTTTAAACACATTCTTCACCAAATTTATCCTATCCTTGTTTATTAAACTAAACTAATATATTTAATTTTTAATCAAATACCCTTCATCGTTGTTTTTTAGAATATAAATTTTAGCTTTTTATGCTCATTTTCAAAATTGTCTCAAAATATCTCCACTTACTTATCATCATATTTACCTTTTATTTATTTATTAAACTAAATCCATTTATTAACATTTTGTATAATCTCTCTCATCCTTGCTTTTTAAAAACTTTTTTTTCGTCCTCGTTTTTAAAAGCGTTTAAAAAATTCTCAACTCATTTTTCATCAAATCTCCATCCTTCTCGTTGTTTTGATTAGTAAAAGTTTTAGAATAATCTTATTAACTCAATTTTCAATAAATCCTTGCCAATCCTATTTTTTAAAATTCAATATTCAATACTATCTCATGCCTCTTTTTTTAAAACCATCTTAAAATTCTTTAACTCATTTTTCATCAAATCATCAATTTTTAGAAACTTAACTTTAGTTCTTTGTAACACCATTTTTCCAGTTTTTAATTTAAAACATTTTCTTATGAGTTAGCACCCAAAGGATATCAGTGTTTTACTAAAATATAGTTTCTAAACATATACGTGCTAACATTTACAAAAGTAGTGTCAAAAGTCTGCTTCTCAAAAACCATGACCTATCTAGCTGATCACCGCACTAGGGCCTTATCCTTACCGAAACCTATGTCACTTGCAACACACAACACTGAAACATAAACTAACGTTTAGTAAGCATACTAACCGAACATAAGTAAACATAAAACAGAAGTAAAATCTCCTTGGGATGTCTCGCAAACCTGCATAAACTGTTACCGTTCTGGAATATAGCATAGTTGTACACCCTGTCACTATTCTGGTACATAGCTATGTACCCTGATACTGATCTTGCGCATAGCTATACCACCTGCGTAGCTATACGCATACGTTAAATAATATATACATATCAAAACTATATTACATAACAAAGATATCATATTGTTCACTCATGCATACACATATGCTAATCATACTAAAGGAATAAAATAACCTTCCTGTATCAGAGAATAAGCTAATCATCATAAACTGGTCAAACTGTGCTGAAAAAGGGGCCTACACGGGCCGTGTACCTCTTATACTACACGATCATGTAACCCTATATGGCCTGTCAGCGCCTTTGACCTCTACACAGGCCGTGTAACCCTACACGGGTCGTGTACCTTACACTTTACATGACCATGTTTACCTACATGGGCCGTCTTAAAACATGTACACGGGCCGTGTACACGACCGACCTGTAACTTGTTGTGAAGAACACAACTTTTGTTCTTGTTTTCAAACTCAATTTCAGTTGATTCAAATACTATAGGGGTTCCTACACCCCAAATAACCACTAACATCATTAAAACATAAAACTAACATGCTTTGATCCTTGATTCAATCATTGAAATCACTTTTTGACCTAAAACAATCAAAAACTCATTCAAGAATCATACCTTGCTACTAGGAATCACTTGTATACTATTATATCCCTATCATCTTGTTGATTTTGATCCTAAAATGCTTGAAAGTGAACTGCTTAGGAATTGGCTGTGCAAATGGTATGGTTTGACTATATCAAGTCAACTTTCAACACTATATATAAAAGTACTTTTCAAGAATTACCAAACAGCCCCTAGACTTATGAACTTTCAAAATGACAACTTTAGCCCCTCTAGTTTTAATAAATACGTCTAATCTTTTATATCACTTAATCATAACAACTTTTGAACTTTGGAGCGTTACATTCTTCATCCTCATTTTCAAAAGTTTCTAGAAATTTTCTAATTCATTTTTTTATCAAATTTTCTTTATCTTTATTTACTAAACAAAATCCATTTATTAAAATTTTCATCAAATCTTCTTCATCCTTGTTTTTTCATCAAACTTTTCATCCTCTTTTTTAAAAACTGTCTCAAAATTCTTTTACTCATTTTTTATCAAATTTATGTCACTCCCGTTTATTAAACTAGACCGGACTATTAAATTATTTATCAAATCTCCTTTATCATTGTTTTTATATAAACTTTACTTTAGCTTTTATCCTCATTTTCAAAGTTGTCTAATATTTTTTTAAACTCATTTGTCATAAAATTTACCTCTTCTTCGTTATTTTTAATATATTATATTTTTCATCAAATCCAACCTCATTTTTTTAGAAACTTTAGTTTTTCATCCTCATTTTCAAAAGTGTCTCGAAATTTTCTAATTCATTTTTTATCAAATTTACTTCATCCTCATTTACTAAACAAAATCCATTCATTACATTTTTAATCAAATCTCCCTTATCATCGTTTTTTCATCAAAATTTTCGTCCTCGTTTACCCTCATTTCCTAAAAGAGTTCACTTTGAAATATATTTTTTTCATTAATTTTTCGTACAAATTTTGCTAAAATATTTTTTAATCAAATCTGTAACACCCCAAAATCCGGAGTTATTGAAGTTGGATAAATAAATCTTGTTTAGCTCTCAATTCCGTAAATATTCTATAACTCTTTATTCATTAATATCATTTGCAAAACATAATAGATTTTATCATTTTCTACCGAAGCTGGTATCAGAACCTAATATTTAATACAAGTAGGTATTCAACTTAGATACCTAAACTTAAACCAAAGGGAATTAAAGATGAAAGTTGAGAAAAATGACTAAAATCCTTGACATAGGATATTGCTATTAGTTACAAAAATGTGCATAAAGATACATGGTGATGGTAACTAGAACACCTATGTGAGGTAAATAGACAATTACAACTTGCCACTATAATTGTAAATTTATATTTACATGCTTGCCCTTTGTATCTCATTGTGTTAATTGATGTTCATTAGATAAGGAAAAAAGGAATGATTAAGAAGATAATAGAAGACTCGCTTTTTGAAATGACCAAATTGGGTAGAAAATAATAAAATCTATTATGTTATGCTAATGATATTAATGAGTAAAGAGTTATACAATATTTATGAAATTGACACCTAAACGAGATTTATTTGTAGTGTATTAAGCAACGATGTCTCAACAATTGATTTGCTCAGCTCCAGTCCCTCCCTCCGGATTTTGGGGTGTTACAAAATCTTTCCATCCTTGTTTAAAAAATCCTTCTTAATTTTCAATAAAATTTCAAACTTATTTATTCATTTAATTTTTATCAAATCTCGCTGATTTTATTAAATTTCATATTAGCTTTGTTTCAAATTTAAAAGTTTTCAAACTAATACAATCATCCTTATTCTACTTTTCAACCTATATTTATTTAGTTAATTTTATAACAAATTTCTCTCTCCTCTTTTTTCAAAAAATTTACTTTTGACTTATATTTTTCATCAATTTTTCAAACAAATTTCGTTAAAATATTTTTTATTATATCTTTCCATTCTCTTTTTCAAAATTTATCCTAAACGTTTATCAATAAATCTTCAAATGTTTTTTGTTATTTCTTCAAAATCATCCTTATTTTCTCCATCCGCAATTTCAAAAAAAAAATATGTTTATTTTTTCATAAATTTTCAAACTTATTTAATTTTTTTTCAAAATTTATCAACGCTCTCATGCTAATTTTTATAAAATTCAATATTGGCTTCCTGACTTACTTTTTAAAATAAAAATTTTCAAACTAAATTCATTTATACTCATTTTCCTCAATTTCATCCATATTTTCATTTTCAAACTAAATCATTCATATATATTTTCATTAAAGTTATCCTTATTTTTCTTGTCAAACTACTTTTATCTATTTTATTTTTATAAAAACAACTCTCTCCTCATTTTCCAAGAAAGTTTACTTTGACTTATGTTTTTTCTACAATTTTTCATACAAATTTCTATAAACTGTTTTTTAATCAAATCTTTCCATCCTTGTTTTAAAAAAAACTATTCTTATGTTTTTTCAATAAATTGTTAAACGAAGTTATTTTTTTCAAGATCATCCTTTTTTCTATCCCCAATTTGAAAAAAAAATATATTCTTAATTTTTCATAAAACTTTCAAACTTATTTATTCATTTATTTTTTATCAAATCTCTATTATGCTGATTTTTACTAAATTTCATATTAGCTATGTTTTAGATTTAAAAGTTTTCAAACTAAACCATTCGTACATAGTTTAATTAAAATCATCCTTATTTTCCTTTTAAACTATTTTTGTTTATTTAATTTTATAACAGAATTCTTTGACCTCCTTTTCCAAAAAAATTTACTTTGACTTATATTTTTTCATCAATTTTTCATATATATATTTCATTAAAATAGTTCATAATTAAATCTTTTATTCCTCGTTTTCAAAAAAACCCTCTCTACAGTTCTCCATAAATTTTCTTATTTTTTCTTTGAAGTTATTTCCTCAAACATATCCTTATTTTTTCAATCCCCAATTTGAAAAAAAATTATGCTTTTAAGTTATATTTTTCATCAAATTTTCAAACAAATTTCGTTAAAATAATATTTTAATCAAATCATTCCATCCTTGTTTTCAAAAAAAATTATCCAAACGTTTTTCCATAAATTTTAAAACTTAGTCATTTCTTCAAAATCACTTTTTCCATAAATTTTAAAACTTAGTAATTTTCTCCATCCACACTTTGAAATAAAAATTATTCAAAAAATTTTCATACTTATTTACTTATTTAATTTACCAAATCTCTATTATGTTGATTCTCATTAAATTTCATATTAACCTTATTTTAATTTTAAAGGTTTCAAACGAAATCATTTATACATATTTTTATTAAAATCATCCTTATTCTCATTTTTAAACTATCTTCATTTATTTAAGTTTATAACAAAATTCTTTCTCCTCATTTTCCAAAAAAGTTAACTTTGATTTATATTTTTTTTAGCAATTTTTATGCAAATTTTGTTAAAATATTTTTTAATCAAATCTTTCATACATATTTCGTTATTAATTTAAAGTTTTTCAATCTAAATCATTCGTACATATTTTCATTAAAATTATCCTTATTCTCCTTTTCAAACTATCTTTCTTTATTTAATTTTATAACAAATTTCTTTCTCCTCTTTTTCCAAAAAATTTACTTTGACTTATATTTTTCATATTTCGAAAATATAACTACGTTTCAAAGTTATGTTGATTTTTCCATAAAATTTTGTTGATTTTTCATAAAAATTTTCATAAAATTTTCTAACTAATTTATTTATTTAATTTACAAAGTCTCTATCATAGTGATTTTTATTAAATTTCATATTAGCTTCATTTTAAATTTAAAATTTTTCAAACGAAATCATTCAAACATATTTTCATTAAAATCATCTTTATTCTCATTTTGAAACTATCTTTACTTATTGAATTTTATAACAAAATTATTTCTCCTCTTTCTCCAAAAATTTTTATTTTGATTTATATTTTTTCATCAGTTTTTCTTAAAATATCTTTAAATTAGTTTTTAATTAAATATCTACATCCTCGTTTTCAAAAAAAAAAAACTATCTTTACGTTTTTCCCTAAATTTTCTTGTTTTTCCATTGAAGTTATTTCTTCAAAAATAACCTTATTTTTTCCATCACTAATTTGAAAAAAATAATTCTTTTGACTTATATTTTTAATCAATTTTTCATACAAATTGGTTAAAATAATATTTTTAATTAAATCTATCCATCCTCGTTTAAAAAAAATTCAGTACGTTTGTCCATAAATTTTCAAACTTAGTCATTGCTTCAAAATCACCTTATTTTTCCCATTGCCAATTTGAAAAAAAAATTAAGGTGATTTTTATTAAATTTCATATTTTCTTGTTTTAAATTTAAAAGTTTTCAAACAAAATCATTCAAACATATTTTCATTAAAATCATCGTTATTCTCGTTTTCAAACTATCTTTACTTATTTAATTTTATAACAAAATTCTTTGTCCTTGTTTTCCAAAAATATTTACTTTGACTTATAGTTTTTCATCAAATTTTCATACAAATTTCCTTCAAATATTTTTTTAATCAAATCATTTATACATATTTTGTTATTAATTTAAAAAATTTCAAACTAAATCATTCATACATATTTTCAACAAAATTATCCTTATTATCCTTTTCAAAATAACTTTATTTATTTAATTTTATAACAAATTTCTTTCTACTTTTTTTCAAAAATACTTACTTTGACTTATATTTTTCATTGATTTTATTACAAATTTTGTTAAAATATATTTTAATTAAATCTTTCCATCCTCTCTTTTTTTTAAAAAAAAAATTATCCTTCCGATTTCTCATAAACTTTCAAACGTAGTTATTTGTTCTATCCCCAATTTGAAAAAAGATAATGCTTAATTTTTAATAAAATTTTCTATCTAATTTTTTTATTTAATTTTTATCAAATCTTAATTATGCTGATTTTTATTAATTTCATATTAGGTTCATTTTAGATTTAAAAGTTTTCAAACTAAATCATTCATACATGTTTTCATTAATATCATAGTTATTATAAATTTTTCTAACTAGTTTATTTATTTAAAATCATCTTATTTTTTCCATCTCCAATTTGAAAAAAAATTATGCTTAATTTTGCATAAAGTTTTCAAACTTATTTATTTAATTTTTATCAAATCTATATTATGCTTATTTTTATAACATTTAATATTGCTTACTTTTAAATTTAGAAGTTTTTAAATTAAATCATTCATACAAATTTCATTAAAATAATTTTTATTTAAATCATTCCATCATCTTTTTCAAAAAAAATCCTTTTGTTTTTTCTTAAATTTTCAAACATAGTTATTTCTTCAGAATCATCCTTATTTTTTCTATCCCCAATTTGATAAAAAAAATTATGATTATATTTTCATAAAAATTTCTACCTAATTTATTTATTTAATTTTTATCAAATCTCTATTATGCTGATCTTTTTCAAATATCATATTGTCTTCGTTTTAAATTTATAAAGTTTAAAACTAAATCATTCATACATATTTTCATTAAAATCTTACATATTCTCCTTTTCAAACTATTTTTACTTATATAATTTTTATAACAAAATTCTCTCACTTTATTTTCCAAAAAAGTTTACTTTGACACATATTCTTTCATCAATTTTTCATACAAATTTTGTTAACATATTTTTTTTAATTAAATCTCTTCATCCTCATTTTAAAAATAAAGTATCCTTACGTTTTTTCCATAAATTTTCAAACAAAGTTATTTATTCAAAATCATCCTTATTTTTTTCATCCCCAATTGAAAAAAAATTATGCTTAATTTTTCGTAAAAATTTTAAACTAAATTTATTTATTTAATTTTTTTTACCCAGATCTCTATTATGATGATTTTTATTAAATTTCATACTAGTTTTGTTTTTAATTTAAAAGTATTTTAAATAAACCATTTTTATATATTTTCATTAAAATCATCCTTACTCTTTTTCTCAAACTATCTTTATTTAATTAACTTTATAAAAAATTTCTCTCTCCTTGTTTACCAAAAAATTTACTTTCACTTATATTTTTCATTAATTTTTTCAACAAATTTCGTTAAAATATTTTTAAATTAAATCTTTTCATCCTCTTTTTTAAAAGAAATTATCCTTACATTTTTTCATATATTTTCAAACAAAGTTATTTTTTAAAGTTATTCTTATTTTTCGCATCCCCAGTTTCCCAATTTGAAAAGAAACTATGCTTAATTTCTCATAAAATTTTAAAACTTATTTATTTATTTAATTTTTATCGAATCTCTATTATGCTTATTTTTATTAAATTTCATATTAACTTCATTTTTATTTTTAAAGTTTTTTTAAAAATAAACCATTTAGACATATTTTAATTAAAAGCGTACTTACTCTTATTCTCAAACTATCTTTTATTTAATTAATTTTATAATTTGTTTCTCTCTACTCGTTTTACAAAAAATTTACTCTGGCTTTTATTTTTCATAAATTTTCAAACAAATTTTGTTAACATGTTTTTTAATTCAATCTTTCCATCCTCTTTTTCAAAAGAAAAAAAGCAAATTACATGAAATTGTAATAAACTTTGACTTAGTTACCATTATATACAATCAACTTTAGAAAGGAATTCAAGGTGTTTAATCTCATACAACTACCAAAGTATGAACTTTACCCCAACTTACTATTAATTTTGAGTTGTCATAGATTTTTATTGGTATTGGTATTGGTATTGGTGACCTATTTATCAAATATGATGCAGTAGATGCTGCTTCTGCCCAAAATGTCTTAGGTAGACCAGATTCGATCAACATACACCTTACTTTGTTCATTAGAGTTCGGTTCATTCTCTCAGCTAAACCATTTTGTTGTGGAGTCCCTGCAACAGTCATATGCCTAACAATCCCACTCTTCTTACATAAGTCATCAAACTCACGGTTACAAAATTCAAGACCATTATCTCTCCTGAGCTTCTTTATTTTCCTACCTGTTTGATTCTCCACCAGAGTCTTCCACTCACTGAATTTACAAAAGGCCTCATGCTTATGTTTCAGAACTGAGATCCACACCCTTCTGCTGAAATCATCAACAATGGATAACAAATACCTCGCACCTCCCAATGATTCCACTCTAGAAGGCCCCCGTAGATCTGCATGAAGATAATATATTACTCCTTCTGTAGTGCGTTGGCCTCGACCAAATCTTACCTTAGTCGACTTTCCCAAGACACAATTTTCATAGAATTCAAGTTTACCTATACTCTTCTTGCCCAACAGTTCTCTTTTGTTCAACTCATTCAACCCTGCTTCACTGATATGTCCCAGTCGTTTATGCCATAAACTAGCAGAATTCTTGATTCCATGAACACCAACATTAGCTTCAAAAAATTCTACCTTTCCATCCAATGAGTAAACACAGTTTTCTTTCCTTGTTCCGGTCAATACCACCTTGGAACCATTAATCACCTTAACTCTGCCATTTTGCATCTTGATAGTATATCCACCCTTTTCAAGAATGCCTAAAGAAATTAGATTTCTTTTTAGTTCAGAAATATATGTTGTCCCATCCTGCATCCGTAGCTTCACTTTACCAATTCCCATTATAGCACATGGTCTGTCATCACCTAACATAACTGTACCACCATCAATTTCCTCAAAGTCAAACAAATAGTCTCTCATAGGTGTCATATGGTATGAACCACCTGAATCCATAATCCATTCAGCAAGTGTACCACTTTTAACCACCACCAAGACGTCTGTACTATCATAACCATCAGAACCAGAACCCTGACCTGATCTGTTTTCTTTACAGCTCCATTTGACTTCTTCCTTTTCTTCTGGGCACAGTCTTTTTTCAAGTGACTCTCTGAGTGACATATATAGCACTTCCTAACAAACCCTTTTCTTGACTTGGACCTCGACTTGTTCCTAGATTGATTACTATCTCTATGCTCAGACCTGCCTCGTGCAACCAATCCCTCACTACTTTCTTCCTTCGAGTCTGCTTTCTTTTTTAACTTCCTTGAATTCAGCGTTGCAAGAACATCCTCTATGGTTAATGTTTCTCTCCCATATAGTAAGGTATCAACAGAGTGGTCATAAGATTGAGGCAAGGATGTGAGTAGGATAAGAGCCTGATCCTCCTCATCAACCTCAATATCAATATTCTCCAAATCAAGTATTAGTTTGTTAAACTCGTTTATATGATCTTCAAGTTTCTTACCTGAATTCATGTAGAATGTGTACACTCACTTTTTCAGATAAAGACGATTCACCAAGGACTTAGTCATGTACAAGCTCTCTAATTTCACCCACACTCCAGCTGTAGATGTCTCTTTTGTTACCTCTGTTAGAACTCGATCACTAAGACATAAGATAATAGCACTATGAGCTTTTTCAAGCAACTCTGACTTCTCCTGATCAGACAAACTGGCTGGTAACTTAGCTTTACCCTTAAGAGCAGCGGCTAAACCTTGCTGAACAAGCATTGCACGAATCTTCACCCTCCATAGACCGAAATCATTCTTCCCATCAAACTTCTCTACTTCAAATTTCGTGTTTCCCATCTATGCAGTAAACTTCGACAACTAATATCTTCTTATTGAATGAACTAATTGAAAATCCCTACGGTCAGAATGTAGAACAATGTCTGTTGGGATATGACTTGAAGGCTTGGAAGATATTTGGAAAACGAGAAAACCGGAAAATTGATGCTGCTCGGCGTGCACTAAGGGAGCTCGGTGTGTGACCCTCGAAGGCCCACGGCGTGGGCACCTGCGTGGAGCAGAGCTCCTGGGTCGATTTTCTTGTTTGTGACGGCTGAGAATCTCCTATATTTGTTAATTATTGTTTCCTAATTAAGATTAGGGCATCATTAGGGTTTTCTAGCTTCATTATAAATATCCAGTCTTGGTTCAGTCATATGTAAGACATCAAACACTCAAGTTAATAAAGAAGTATATGGTTCCTGCTCGTGGACGTAGGTCGTGACCCCAATAACCGAACCACGTTATATCTTGTGTTGTGACTTGTCTTGTTCGTTATCCGCATTTTATATATATATATATATATATATATATATATATATATATTCTAACGCTTGTTTTGGGTGTCCCAATTCCTAACAAGTGGTATCAGAGCCACGGTTCTGTTCACTGGGCTCGCGCATTTGTTGATTGTGAAGATGTCATTTTCAAGTTTGACTTGGAGAAATTTTCTGGTTCGAATGATTTCACGTTGTGGAAGTTGAAGATGAGGGCTCTTCTGATTCAGTAGGGTTGCGTGGTGGCGTTAGAAGGTGAAGACATGTTACCGAGAGATATGAGGGAGGACGTGAAGAGAGATATTCTAGCAAAGGCCTATTCGGCGATTTTGCTGTGCTTAACTGATGAGGTGTTGAGGGAGGTGGTGGATGAAACGACGGCTGCAGGTCTGTGGAAAAAGCTGTGTGAGAAGTATCAGAAGAGTACCCTCACGAACAGGCTTTATCAGAAGCAGAGGTTGTATACCCTTCGGATGTCTGAAGGCGCCCAGGTACAAGATCACCTTGATAACTTCAATCGTATCATCCTTGATTTGAAGGCTGTAGATGTGAAGATAGAAGATGAAGATCTTGCCCTGATCTTGGTGTGTTCACTACCGCACTCGTATGAGAATTTTGTTGATACCATGTTGTATGGTAGGTCAACAATTTCTGTTGCTGAAGTAAAGGATGCCTTGTTGTCGAAGGAACTCAAGCGTCGGGTTTCTGGTAATGAGGGGGAGTCCGGTTCAAGTTTATACGTGGGTAGAGGAAGGACGCACGGCAGGATGGGAGGACTGGGGGAGTCGTCTTCGAGATCAAAATTCACGAGAAAGGTTATGTGTTATCACTGTAAGAAGTCTGGTCACATCAGGAGGGATGAAGACATGGGTGATGCTCTAACAGTAGGCACGGATAATCCTGTGAATACCTGGATCTTGGATACGGGTGCATCTTATCACATGGCATTCTCACGTGATCTGTTTACTTCCTCCAAGAAACCTTGTTGAACAAGTAAACTAATCCTTATCCAAGTTCTAACTTATCCTTAATTACTAAGTTAGATTTAAACCCTTAAACTAATAAGTATTGCTAATATATATAACAATATGTGTATGTATTCATTTTTGCTTGCTAAGTTCTTTATGTTTGGTCTCTTTGCATTTCTCTGCAAGGTGATGTAGGTCAGAGAGTTCAATGGCTCCATAGATCATAAATCATAAAAAGCTCGACGAAGGATCTTTCACTGATCGAGAGCTTGTGTTCTACTTTAACTTTTTTTTGTTTCCTCAAGTCTTATGTATCAGACATCAAATGAAAGTTGAGACTCTTCATTGGTTCAAAAGTAACCGAGTTAACCAAAAGACGATACAAACGACAAAGAATAGCCAAAAGGTTGATCAAGACAAGTGTCATTGAGAGGATATAAAGAAAGAGAATTAGTGGATTCCACATGTCATTATGTGATAAGTAGGAGGACGAAGTAGGAGGAATAAAATTTTCCTTACCGATATCATCCATGTAATCTTATCCAACTACTATAATCATTTTTATGGACGAAGAGAAATTATGGTAAATATGCGAGCAATGAGCCAACAATTCTACAAGAGGAATAGGACAACCTTAAGTCACTCAAACATCAAAATTAGGAAGAAATAACACACTAAACCTCCTACGTCCTAACTATGCGATGAAAATTTGGGTGTCTTAATGCCAATGTCCTCACATTGTCTCACTCAAAGACTTCTCCTATATATATAATGCAAAATACCCTTTCTTATCTAGCGAAATTTCATAATTCATCCATCAAATTCTGGCGCGTGTTCTTTGAGTTACGCGATTTACCTCATTTAAGTTGCTCGTGAGAGCGGTCAATGGAGGCATTGGCAAAATGACGATGAATCGTATTGTTTCAAACGACAAATCGTATTTTTTGTAGTTATCATCCATTTATGTAATTTCTTTTCTTCATTGATCACGTACTGCATTTTCCAAATATTTATGCTGAAAATGACCCGGCAAACGGTCTATTCCTTAAAAAATCATAACAAATTATTTGATTATAAAACATAAAAACAACTATTTAATAAATACGTACAGATCGATATTTAAGAAGAGGGACGGGAGGGACATCTGGTCTACGGATCGATGAGTCAAGTGAGAACCCACTTTCGTGCTTCTTTCTTTATGTTCCTTTCTTTTCTTTTGTTTTCCCTTCCACTTACTACATCATCATCTTATTTCTTTACCTTTTTTTTCTTCATCATAAAAGTCGAGAAACGAAGAAAACAAAAGTATTTTTATGTTATTACTTAGTTGAATACCCGGCCATGATCGAGTAATGTTATATATATAAGCAACGAGCCTAACAAATACGCCTAAATATATACATATTTCATTCATTTCTTGACACATACCTCGTATATTTTCTAAACTTTATCTTAATTTTACCAAATCTCTCTCTTTCTTTCTGGAACTGTTATTAATCTCTTTCTTAGACCAAGTCAATTAATGTTTACTTTGTTGTAATAGTCCAAAAATGTCCACATCCCACTATCCCACTATGCCATGACCGCTAGTGGAGCACTGGATGCAACTTCAAGGAAATTTCTGACAAGTCATGACATGTTATAGAAGGGATGCTTACCTTCTCCATTTGGCCAAAAATTTTCAAACATGAATTTAGATTATTATGTACGGATGTACCTGGTGTCTATGCACATGGGCAATGTGCCATAATTGTGAATAGGTTAGCAGGAGGATGTACCTCCCAAGAAAACTCCCAGACCTTGAACTATGTATGTTCCATGGTAGACGATTGGGAAGTTCAAGGAAAATTCAGTGAACCTATGGTGTGGATCGGGATCTACATTGCAATCGCATCATTGCTTTGCATCTTTGCCATGGCTGCAGATTTGCTGCATGGTTTCCGAAATAGAAAATTTTGGTTTCCATCTAAATATTTCTCTCTCAACGCTGCATCTATCACTGTGATAACTGTCACCATGAAACTGCCTGTGGATCTAAGTACTGAGATGCCAAGTTACATGGACCAAGCAACCAAGCTAGGAAGTCTGGCTTTCATGTGCACAATGATGACCAACTTAATGCCTTCTTTGGCGTCTATGGACAACAAGACACTTCTAGCAAACATGGTAGGTTTGTCCATTCTCGTCATCACCATGATTGTGAATATTTTCATTGAAATAAATACTGGTGTTATAAGTCATTTCAGTCTCAATTTCTTAAGGGGCTACAGTTCCATTTTTGACTGTGTTATGGTCGCATACTTCTACATGGCCATGATCCTACTATTACTTATAATAATGATTTCTTCATCTCTAACTATTCCAACCTCAAAGGAGATTCTAGAATTTAAGTATCATGCTGCTTTCTACTAAACTTGTTAATAGTTGGAGCTTACCAATAGTCACCTTAACATGCATCGCTGTTTCTCTACCAAGTATTCGCAAGGACACTGTTGAAAGCTTATTAAGAAGTATTGGTGAAGGTCTTTCATACACCCATCTTGTGGAAGAATGCCTCAACTGTGCAAGTGAATATGTCAATCTTTGAAAGACCACTATGAACTTATGGCATGAGGTGGAATATAAATGCAATTGGTTGGACAATACTTTAGCAAAAAATGCCTTTGATGGTAAAACGGCAACAGAGATTCTAAAATGGTTTGCTAATAAAGCTAAAGAAATCATGATAGAAGTCAATGGAAGTATCAGTGAAGAAATGATGGAGAGCACCCTTAAGGAGTTGATTGCTACCAATTCGATGTACCGAATTGCACAAACAATCCTGTTTAGAGACGAAAATAACATAGAACAGATCAAAGAAGAGCAGTTGTTTGCCATTTTAAATGGCATGATTGCAGATATACTGTTTGCTTGCTTCACCAACTTACCTCGAGTCATAATGATGAAATGTCAGCAAAGTGTGATAGAGAAAAGAGAAGCAAGTGTGAAGGCTGCATCCAAGCTTCTTGGTGAGACTAAAAAGATAATAGAAAGACTCGAGACATGTGAGCTACCAAGCATGGATCTTGATAAGGTGGCGTATGTTGACGAGTGGCGTCTTTATTTAAAGCAATATATTAATCCCTTAAGTGTTAGAAAGTAAGCCAAAACTTTAGGGTCTTGTTTGTAATGTATGTGAAGTTAGTTATGTTCTGGGTCAGTTATTTGTGTCTATGTGTGGGTCTGTTACCACCAATAAACATGTTGGTTGGATGTATGTGTATAAAGAGGATTGTATGTATTCTATATTTTGTGTGGAATAAGAGGAGAAGTTTTCAGAGTATAATTCTTGATGTGTTCTTATTTTCTAAGGTAGTTTCCCCAGCTTTATTTTCTCACATAACATGTGGTTTAATTGTTTTATTATGCACTATGTACACTTCAAATTCTGCATTGGATATATGTAAGTATTCATTTTTCCTTGCTAAGTTCTTTATGTTTGGTCTCTTAATTTGCATTTCTCTACAAGATGATGTTGGCCAGAGAGTTCAATGGCTCCATAGACCGTCAATCATAAACAGCTCGACAAAGGATCTTTCACCGATCAATATAAGAAAACTTCAATCAAAAAGATATCTCATTGAAGAAAAAGAGACGTACATATACAAGGGAAAAATACAACAAATTAGGAGGACTAATTCCATCCAATATTATCTACAAATAAATACAGATATACATGGAAATAAATAAATGGATAAAAGGAAATAAATATATATGATTTGATTATTTGAATTAACGATTAATATGCTCCCGCAAGATGGACGATCGAGAGACAAGTCCAATCTTGGAAAATAAGGTGTGATAACGGTGTTTAAGTAATGGCTTTGTGAGGGCATCAGCTAGTTGATCATCGCCTTTAATATGAGTAACGCGTATGGAGCCATCTTGCACTTTTTCACGAACAAAATGAAAATCCAAGGCTAGGTGCTTCATTCTTGAGTAAAAAACGGGATTTGCTGAGTAGTGTGTAGCACTCAAATTGTCGCAAAAAATGGTCGGCGTGATAGCAGATTTGTAGCCAAGTTCAGACAACAAGGAAACAATCCATTGAACTTCAGCTGTGGTGGAAGCGACAGCTTGAAATTCAGCTTCTGTGGAGGACCTAGCTAAAGTAGGCTGCCGTTTGAGCTCCATGCTATTGGACTAGAACCAAGATAAACAATATAACCGGTTGTACTGCGATATGTCTGTTTGTCACCTGCCCAGTCGGCATCGGTAAACGCATGAAGATGTAGGGGTGAGTTTCGGCGGAGAAGTAAGCCATGATGAATGCTCCCGTGAAGATACCGAAGTAAGCGTTTTAGGGCAGCCCAATGAATGTCTGTAGGATTAATGCATGAATTGGGATAGTTTGTTAACGGTGAAAGCAATGTCAGGTCGGGTGAGAGATAAATATTGCAGGCCCCCGACCAAGGAGTGATAGTCTTTGAGATTGGATAGAGGAGTTCCTTCGTTGGGAGTGAGATGCAGTGATGGTGTCGATGGTGTGGAGACCGGTTTACAATCACTCATGTTGGCTTTAGTGAGAATGTCAAGAATGTATTTGGCTTGGGATAAAAAGAGACCTTCGGAGTGAGTAAGACCTCGACGCCTAGAAAGTAAGATAAGTTGCCAAGATCCTTCGGTGAGAAGCGATTGGCGAGGGAGGTGATAAAAGAAGAAACGGTGGAGGAGTTGGGTGCCATCAGGTTTGAATTTAGGGCGATAAACCCATTTACAACCAACGAGATTTGGGGCGTGTTCGGGAGGAACGAGAGACCAAGTGTTATTTCGAGTTAATGCATCGTGTTCATCTTGCATGGCTGCCGCCATTGAGGTTGTTTGAGAGCTTGTGTGATGGTTTGAGGTTCGGGAAAGGGTTGAACAATGGAGTGGTATAGAATGAAATCATTGTTGTGGTAGCGAGAGTTTGGTTTGCGGGCAGGTCGGGTTGATCTGAAAGAGGTAAGGGGATCGGGATTTAAGGAGGATGAGCTGGTTGTAGTGGTAGTGTTAGAAGGGGTGTGTGGAGTAGCGGAAGAGGGGTGAGGGACTGTTGGGAGTGGTGTAGGTGGGAGGGAGGTGGACGATGTGATTGGTAGGAAAGTTACATCAAGCCAAGTATCTAGGTCGATAGGTGAAGGTGGATTTGAGTTGGTGAGAGAGGTGTAAGGAAAGACATTTTCAACAAAGTGAACATGTCGTGAGGTGTGTAGTTTGTTTGTGAGAAGGTCAAGAAGATGATAGGCACTTTGAGAGGAAGAGTAGCTAACAAATATGTAAGGTTTTGAGCGGGAATCAAGTTTATGAGTGGTGTAAGGTCTTAACCAAGGGTAGGCAAGGCAACCAAAGTTGCGTAATTTAGTATAATTGGGCGACTTTTGGAAGACACAGAAGAATGGAGAGTCATTGTTGAGTGTTGGTGTAGGTAGTCGGTTTATAAGATATGTTGCAGTGGTCACGGCAAAGGGCCAAAAGAGGTGAGGCATGTTGGCATGAGAGAGGAGAGATAGGGCGGTTTCAACTATGTGACGGTGTCGTCTTTCAGCATAGCCATTATGTTCGGGAGTGTGAGGTGGTGATGTGATGTGAGAAATACCACATGAGGCGAAGTGGGGGCCGAGTTTGATGTACTCTCCACCGTTATCAGAAAAGAATTGTTTGATCTTAGTTTGAAAATAGATTTCAACAAGTTTTTGAAAACGTGTAAACGTGATGAGAGAATCAAATTTGTGTTTAAGAGGATATAGCCATGTGTATTTAGTGTAATGGTCAACAAATATAATGTAATATTTATAGCCATCAAAATAAGTAATAGGAGAAGACCAAACATCAGAGAAAATGAGTTGTAAGGGAGCATTAGAAGTAAGAGAAGAACCATGAAAAGGAAGTTTATGACTTTTATTAATGCAGCAAGAATTACAATTATTATTCAAGAAATTAATGCTAGAAATGGTAGAAGATAAAAGCTTTAAGACTTGAGAATGTGGATGTCCGAGTCGATGATGCCATGAGATGCGCTGAGTCGAGTGAGCATGAAAAACATGAGGCGAGGTAATGGAACGAAGTTGGTATATCCCATGGCTAGTTTTTCCGCGGTGTAGAACTTGGTTGGTTTGGAGATCCTTAATGAGAAAGTTAAAAGAAAAGAATTCAATTAGTATGTTGTTATCAAGACATAAGCGAGAGATAGAAATAATAGTTTTAGAGATTGAAGGAACACAAAGAACATTAGTAGGATAAAAGACAAGTTCAAAAATTTTAGAACTAAAGATCCAACATGAGTGATTGTAAGAGACGAACCATCACCGATGACAAGTTCATCAGTACCATCGTATGGTGTGTGGAGTGACAAGGCATTGAGATCGTTGGTGATGTGATGAGAGGCGCCACTGTCGAAAAGCCAGTTGTTGCTTTGATCCGAAAGTGTAGTAGTCATGACGTTGGCCTGGGGTTGGCTGTTGACAGGTTTGGGTAAAGCAGGCAATACAACTTGTGGATATTTGTTTTTGAAGGTATAGCATGAAGTAAGGGAATGCCCTTTGGTGAATCAAAATTGACATTTACCAAGGAATTGTCAAGGTGTACCAGTAGTGGGGGTAGTAGGTGTGGGAAGTAAGGCAGGGGATGAAGATTTGGTGTTCCAAGGTTTGTTAGTGGCTCGTTTGTTGACTGCAAAGGCAGTAACAGGTTGGTGTAAAGTGGTGGTGGTTGGGGTTTGCTGGATCAAAGTAAGTTCATGATTGATAAGCTTTTCATGAAGTTCTGGAAAAGAGATAGGAGTGTCTCAAGCATGAATGGCATCGATGATGGTTTTGTATGCAGTAGCATCAAGACCGTTGAGAACCGCATCGGTGATGTCTTCGGCGTCCATTTTCTTGCCTAAGATGTGGAGTTCATCCACGATTGTTTTGACGGATTGCATGTAGTCGGTGATAGATTGATCGGTAGTTTTGACAGATTGTTTTAAGCGATGTTGAAGTTGTTTGATGTGACCACAGGAGGGATTGGCATAGGTATTGGACAGAATCATCCAAGCTTCTAAAGACGAAGAAGCGTTAGTGATTAAGGGTACAATGGGCGGTGAAAGAGAACCAACAAGAGCACCGAAAAGTAGTCCGTCTTGGCGAAACCATGCCAGGTAGTCGGTGTGGGGGGTGGAGACAGCCATCAACAATGGTGGGTTTGGGAGCGGGATGGGAGCCATCGATATACTAGTAAAGATCAAGACCATGAAGGAGAGCTTCAATTTGTGTTTTCCAACTTAAGTAGTTTGTGGAGGAAAGTCTAAGGGAGGGTGGGAAATTAACGGCAGTGAGAGATGGAGTAGTAAGAGGGAGAGTAGAAATTGTGGTGGAAGAAGTGCTTGATTGAGTCATGGTGATGGATAGCAGGAAATACAACAAATTAGGAGGACTAATTCCATCCAATCATAAACAGCTCGACAAAGGATCTTTCACCGATCAATATAAGAAAACTTCAATCAAAAAGATATCTCATTGAAGAAAAAGGGACGTACATATACAAGGGAAAAATACAACAAATTAGGAGGACTAATTCCATCCAATATTATCTACAAATAAATACAGATATACATGGAAATAAATAAATGGATAAAAGGAAATAAAGATATATGATTATTATTTGAATTAACGATTAATAATCAAGAGCTTGTGTTCTACTTCCCACTTTCTTTTTTTTGGTTCCGCGAGTCTTATGTATCAGACTTCAAATGCAAGTTGAGACTCTTTATTGGTTCAAAAGTAACCAAGTTAACCAAAAGATGAAACAAACGACAAAGAATAGCCAAAAGGTTGATCGAGAAAAGTGTCATTGAGAGGATATAAAGAAAGAGAATTAGTGGATTCCATGTGTCATATGTGATAAGTAGGAGGATAAAGTACAAGAATTTAGTATGAGAAAATATAATTTTCCTTACCGATATCATCCATGTAATCTTATCCGGTTACTATAATAATCTTTTATGGACGAAGAGAAATTATGGTAAATAAGCGAGCAATAAGCTAAAAATTCTTGTGACAACCTTATGTCACTTAATTACTTAAACATCAAAACTAGGAAGAAATAACATGCAACCTCCAAATTCCTAACTATATATGCGATGAAAATTTGGGTGTCTTAATGCCAATGTTCTCACATTGTCTCACAAAGACTTCTCAGCTCCTATATAATGCAAAATACCCTTTCTTATCTACCGATATTTCATTATTCATCTATCAAATTATGGCACGTGCTCTTTGGGTTACGCGATTTACTTTCTTCAAGTTGCTCGTGAGAGCGGTCGGTGGAGGCATTGGCAAAACGACGATGAATCGTATTGTTTCAAACGACGAATCGTATTTTTTTCTCTTACTCTGAGATTTTGTAGTTATTATCATTTATCTAATTTCTTTTTCTTCATTGATCACTGCATTTTCCAAATATTTATGCTGAAAATGAACACGACAAGACCTGGCAAGCGGTCTATTCCAAATAAAAACAACTAGTTAATTTTCAAACTCCTAAACTTTATCTTAATTTTACCAAATCTCTCTCTCTCTCTCTGAAACTGCTATTAATTAATCTTGTACGGAAAATAGAAGATTTATGTAATATCTTAAATCGAATGGTTACAGCCGGAAGACTATAGTTAAATGCTTAGTTGCTTACAACCAAATGATGTATGCATTTTTCTTTTTTGTAGGTCTCTGGAAGGTGATGTACGTCGAAGAATTCATCAGCTCCATCCCTGGATCATCCATCACAAAGCATCTTGACGATGACCTTTCATTAAGAAGTTGTGTTCTATTACCACCTTTATCTTTTTATGTTTAAATTTTCTCATGCCGAGTACAGCTTCATACTAATCGAGCCAAACACTCATTTAATATTATAGAAGCTTGAGCTCAACTTAGGAAGTTATTTACGAAGCTCGTGATAGGCTTGTCAAAGCTCGTTTAAATTATATAAGTAGTACAAAAAATTGATTTCTGGATTTTTACTTTTTCATATTTAATGATATAAAATATAAAAATATATAATATAATTATATAAGTAATAAGTATAAAAAATAATATATATATTATATCAAAGCTCGTTTAAGCTCACGAGCTTAAACTAGCCCATTACACAAAGTTCGGGCTTGTTTAATAAATGAGCTTTAATATAGGCTCGAGCTCATTTAGATTCGAGATTTTAACGGTCCGAGCTCGAGTAGCTCGACTCGTTTACATTGATCAATATACCTTGAAGTCCTTGAATCATGATCCATACCCTTGGGTGAACCTCTCATTTCTGCAGACTGCAACAACAAAAGATTCAACTGGGCAACATTAGTGTGTAATCGCCACATTACTCGGTCCCGTAGTGCATGATCAATGTGTAAAATGATAAAGAGTGGTTACAACCTTCACTCTTCACTATATTCATCAAATTGTCATGTTAGCTTTTCACTTCCAACACAACTCTCATTACTCAATCCCGTAGTGCATGATCACTCTTACTACACCGAATGCTAGAACTCACCTTATTTATTAATTTCACATTTAATAATAATACTCGATACAAATAAAAATATAAGAAAAATAATATATTACACTACTAAAAAATTACTAGACAAAAAAATTAAATTACTAAGAAAATTTTATGAGATAACTATTTTACATTTTATGTAGTTAAAAATAATAATTAAATATGAAGTCAAAGTTCTCACGTGTAGTATTCAAGCAGCGATCACATTAATTTCCTTTTTATGTAATTAAAAAACTTAATTTTCTTATAAATAATTTTATTTTAGCTGAAGAAAGTCAGAAGCTGAAATATAAGCAAAGCTTGAAGGACAAATGTATAAACATAAACTTGTGTAAGCTTGGTTCAAAAGTGGTGTAAACTGTAAACATGAGGTATAGAAATAATTTCGCTTGATGGATGTTACTCTGTGTCTTGCAGACTCTTACACCGTGTTCTCGAGTTCAACACTGTGTTCTCGAAGTTTAATTTGGAGAGAAAAGAAGTGATTAGAAAGGAAATAAAAAAAAATTGTGTTCCAGAAATATTTTAAGCGGAGAAGAGAGAAGATTTGAAAGGAAAGTTTAGTTAACTTTCTCTCCTAAACTTTTTTCTCAAAAGTGGGGAGGATTTGGAAGGAAAGAGAAGAAAAATCTTTATGATTTTTTGTAAATGACTAAATTACCTTTAATCACAATAAATAATTTTAAAAAGTAAGGGCATTACTGTAAAATGACTCTTTTTCTTTCTTTCCTCTTCAATTCGGGAACATAAATTTATGTCTTTTTTTCTCTAATTTCATTTCTTTCCAACTCAAGAACATGAAAATTCAAAATCATTATCCTTTCTTTTCTCTTCTTTTCTCTTCTTTTCTCCCGTTAATTTTCTTTTCTTTTCTTTCCTTACCGTGTCTCGGGAACACAGCATAAAAGTAGGTGAGGAAAGAAAAAGAAAAAAAAAGAAATACTTTTTTTTCAAATCATCCCAATTTTAGGAAGTTGCATTTGACTTCAAAATAAGCTTACACTTCCCCTCAAAACCTCTCTATTTCCTTTCCTTCCTTAAATAAAACTCAATGACACACTTTTTAAAGGTTTTCTTCCAAATCCTTCATTCCCTAAAAAACTCGAGAACAGGGCTTTAGGGTGTGTTTGGTTAGACGTAATGTAATGGTGGAATGAGTGATGAAATCGAATAATCCATTGCATTCTATTATCATGTTTGTTTTACATACGAAATGAAATGTATCATTCAATTAAATTGTTTTTATACGTATAATGAAATTTCTGTTAGAATAATCATTACATACGGCATCTGTAGAGAAAGAGGATATATTTCATTTATTTATATTTTTATCTGAAAATAATATTTTCTTTATCTAAATTTTATATTTTATACACACATTCTAAGATGTATTTTATTCTTAATTAGTTAATAACTTAATAAAAGTATGTAGATCAATAATTTATTAGATAGAAAGATTAAGCATAAAAAGATTTAAAAAATTAGTTAAGATCATTATAGAAAATATCCTTTTTAGTAAGTTTTATAAATATTTGTTAATGTTAGTAAAAAACTATAAAAAATTATATTAATAACTAAATTTCATTCCATTCCACGATGGAATGAGAAAAAAAAACACCTCTCCCTCATGAAATGAAATGGAAAGAATAGCAATTCCTTATATAATGGTTGATTTCATTTCCGTATAATTAACAAACAGGTTTTTTTTTCATTACGACAGAATGATTTATTTTATTCTCTCTCTCAATCATCTATACCAAAGACTGTCTTAGAACATGCATGTTTGATAGAGAGAATTGGTGACTGAAAAATAGAAATAAAAAGGTTTTTATTTTCTAGTTGTAACTGCAAATTAAGAAATGAGGGGATGCTTGGTTAAAAAGAGGAGAATAGAAATGAAAAAGGGTAAGGGAATACAAAGGAATGCAATGAGCATTCCCTAATATTATTATTACCATTGATATTGTTTGGTTAATATATATAATCATTACACACACATACACACACACACGTGTGTGTGTGTATATATATATATATATAGTTTGGTGGTAGTAGTCGGTAGTGATGTTAATGGTGGCAGCGGTGGTAGTTGGTGGTAATAGTAAGTTGTGGTGGTTGATAATAGTGGTAGCAACCATTAGGGTGATGATTGGGTCGGCTACAACGATGTTGGTTGCGGCAACTATTAATGACAATTAGTGGCGGCTAGTGGTGGTTGTGGTAGTCGGTAGAGGTGGCGACAAGAAGTGGAGGCGATGGTAGTGGCGATGACCGGCAATGTGGAGGTTGCTTACGGTGACGGTGGTGGTGTATGATGTTGGTTGAGTGTAGTGGCGGCGGTGGTGGTCGGTGGACCAATGCACACTTGAATTGATGGCGACGGTGGTGGTTGTGGCCGATGGTGGTAGCAGTGGTGAAGATGGTGTTGGTGGTGAAGATGATGTTGGTGAAGGCAACGATAATGGCAATTGATGGTGGCAAGCAATGGTTGATGTGACGACGAATGTGACGGGTGATGGTGGTGATGGGGATGGAAGTGGTCGGTGGCGAATCCAGGATTGAAACATAAAGGGGTCCAACATAGTTTATGTGACGGGATAAGTTAGTCAGTAGGATTAAATAACGGGTTAAATTGTTTTTAGTTAATATTCGAAGCATTGATAGTATGATATAAATCAACAGAATTATAAATACCGACACAAAAAGTAAACATATATTTAAACAAATAGTATAAAGTTTTTGCAATTTACTCCGTATAGCTAGAAAGTGAACATAGGTCAACTTTCATATATTTTGAAAAAGTTTCTTGCTTATTGGCTTAAACAATTGTTTGTTAATATTTTTTTTGTCTCGGATATATATCACTTAAACTAGATTTTAGATTCGCCAATTCTTTCGATATATAATCTAATTTAACATAAACATTCAACATAGTTAATACAAAATTAACACAACACACCAATACACCGGTATCGATACAAATATAACAAAAATTACCATTCATCATAATCTAATAGAAAATTATAACTTTATAACCTAACTAAAATTTAAAATAAAAAAAGAATTAACTAATACACTTAACAATTTCTTTAAGCAAATTACTACACTTAAGTAAATCAAATGAATAAATAAAACTCAAACAAGGAAAACAAAATAGGATAAAATTTTGAATACAAATACAAAACATATAATAAAATATGACACTTACTTGGCTAGTTGTCCTCTTTACTTGATGTATTGACATGACAATATCGCTCTGTTCTCGAGTTATTTTTTTGAATGAAAGGGAAGGGAAGGGAAGGAAACAATTAGTGAGGTGTTTTCTCAAGTTTTTTTAAGGATGGAAAGAGAAGGAAAGGAAGGGAAAGGAGGGGCTATTTGGTTAAAAAATCATCCTCCTAAATATGGGATGATATGGAAGGAAAGGGTTCCCTTTCTTTTCCTTCTAACTCAAGAACACAACCTAGTCCTCTCTTTTCCTTCCCTTTCTTTTCCTTCACTTCCATTTCCTCCCTTTTCATTCATTAAAAAACTCGAGAACAGGGCGTATAGGGTTTGACCTTTAGTTTTTACGAATGAGGACTTGAGATGATAAAGTTGCGTTTTTTCATTATTTTTTTCATGTTTTTCCTTCTACCAATCTAGATCTAGGGTCCATTTTAAATTTTAGGGTGGTCAAAAAATTATTTATATATAGAGTTAATTACAAAATTGGTCCTTTCATTATACCACTTATTTTATTTCTAGTCCTTTAAGCCAAAATCTTACAATATTAGTCCTTTAAATGAGTTTTGGGCACACAATTGATCCTGTAACCGTTAACTTTAACGGTGTTGCTGTCAAGCTTTTTTAAATACCCATTTTACCCCTTTTTCCATTGTCTCTCTCTAACCTCCACACCAGGTCTTTTCTTCTGATTCCCCACACGTATTATTCCTCCACCAATGTTGTCTGTCTTCTCGCTTTCTCGCTGGCACCACCGCCACCTGCTTTATCTATGCCTTAACTCTTGTTTCCCTTTTTCAATTTCACCATGTCCAACAACCACTCTGCTTCTAGTCTTTGTTTCTCCGCCGCCATCACCCACTAGCCTCCACCCATTCAAGATGATTCAATCATCGATTCGCTCATCGTCGCCGAACCCCATCACTCTCCACTTCCCGACCATCTCTTATGTCAACGCCGGTCAATCATCGATTCGCTCATCATTGCCATACTTTACATCATTTATTTCAACCGGTTTCTCTCCGCCGCCGCATCCGCCTCCTCTGTCGAGGTATATATATACATACATCATATTTACAGTTTACTTTTACATGTATACTACTATGATTATATGGGATTTGTGAAAACAGTGGAATAATGGATGGGAATTTTAGTTGTTATCAGTGGCGTGTTTATCTTTAGCTGCTAAAATATAGGAGCCAAAGGTTCCTCTACTTTTAGATCTCCAAGTTTCGGAGCCCCGATTTGTATTCGAACCCAAATCGGTTCAGAGAATGGAGCTTTGGGTCATGGCGAAACTTGAGTGGAGCTCCGACCGGTTACTCCCTTTGATTTCCTCCATTATTTTATCTTCAAACTTCCACCCCTGTTTCGTACCAATGAACACCATTTTCATTGCAAATACACGGATCTTATCATTAAAACCATTCGCGGTAACTAAACCCATTACTCGATTTGATAAGATAAAGTTTTTTTTTGCTTTTTGTTCGTTTGCTTGAACCGAAAAGGAATGAAGATTGGAAACTAATACGCGTATGGAATCAGAAGAAAAGACATACAGGTGGCTGGTGTGGAGGTTAGAGAGAGACAATGGCAAAAAGTGGTAAATTGGGTATTTAAAAAAGCTTGACAGCAACACCGTTAAAGTTAAAGGTTAAAGGACCAATTGTGTGCGCAAAACTCATTGAAAGGGCTAATATTGCAAGATTTTGGCTTAAAGGACTAAAAGTGAAATAAGTGGTATACTAAAAGGACAAATTTTGTAATTAACTCTTTATATACTTAAAATACTCCCAAAGTGTGGTCGTTATAGTTCTCCCACTTTTAAAAAGATTATGTCCCGAAATCCGTACAATCAAGCAACCCGTAACATATCACCATCTCAAGGTGAGTTCGTTTATCGTATCCACTGTTGAATTCTTTTGTTATTGTTAGATCTTTTCATCTGTGTTTACTTGTTTATTTAGGTTTAAGAATCATCACATAATAAATTCAAGAAAACTATAGGAATTTAAATTTCTAACTCCGAAACCGTAAATCATCAAATGTCAAACAAATCAATTCAACTAAAAAGAAACTATCAACCGTCAAAAACAACTTTAAAATCCTGGAATCAAAAGAATTCACAACTCAAAAGTCTACTGCTCGTTAGCTATCATATTGTAAGCTCGGGTTATCGCCGCATCCGATTCTTTATTCCTTCCTTCGGTGGCACCCCAAACCTTGGGCTTAGTGCATTATGTACTGATGTGCCCCATCTCACGACAATTGTAGCATATCTTTTCCATACTCTTGCAATTTTTCATTATGTGTCCTTTCTGACCACAGTAGTAGCATTGTCTCATGTCCATAACAAAGAAGTGGGGAAGTCGAAAAGGGTAATTTATGGTAAGAGACTGTCTCTTCCATTGAGAGATGCCACCCAAAATCACATGGCATTACATAACAAAGAAAGTGATGTATCAATAAATAGTCAATAAATAAAATATATAAAAAATAAATATATGTAGATCAAAATATATAGAGTTGTTGAACTTATTAATTCGTTATTATATTTTAGGAAAAATATTCAAAGAGACTGTTAGACCTTCTGTAGCGCCTAACCCTAAACCCCAACACCCCCTCCCCTCCCCTCCCCTTTTCTGTTTCCATCGAATAGTCATTAGAACACCGCCCGAGGAGATGATAAGAGGAGATGTTATGTGACACTTATTTGGCAAGAGGAGATGGTAAAGAAAGGGTTGACTGCTACATATGGCCTTACAGGCTTAGAGCTTGTGGAAATTTTAATAGATCATTAAAAAATAAAAATAATTCTTTGATTAATGCCATTATTTTAAATCAAAATTGTGTCTACTTTACAGATTTTACTCTTATATTTGTAAAAGAATATGACAAATCATATTTAACCATAAACTAACCTTAATTCTTACCGAAACTCTTTTGCATTCTTCAATAGGTTTCCTCCAACCTATTATACAACTATACATTTCTTTCTCCACTTTTATTACAAATTCTTGAATTATTATATCTACGAATCACTATATATACCTAGGACTTTAAGAACGTCTAATACTTCTTAAACAGATTTAAACACAGTTCATCATTTAAATGAAATAATTTCTCTTATGCTAAAATTACCATATTATCCTCTAAACTACAATTATTTAGATAAAATGTAGCGTATCACGTTAATTTAAAAACAACCTGTTTTTGTTGTTTGTTACCTATTAGAGTAGCAACATTTATTTATTATTAGTATAGTCCCGTCTAATACATCGATGGTGAATAGTTTGTGCTCGATAACATGTGTGGTTTCAAGAACGTAAGTGTATGGTATTTACTTAATGCGATTTCAGCAAATAGTTTCTTTCGACAATATATTCGTTTTCTTTCTCATTTTTCAATTTTCTGTATTTCTCTTTTTATCTCATTAACTCTTTTGTTGGTTTTTAACGTACTTTTTAAAAATAATAAAATAATAAAAAATATATATAATTATGTTTAATGAATTGTTAAACAATAGTTACCATAAATTAATTGAGTTAATTAAGAAGATGAGTGATTGGACTTTTGCTTTAAATATTTATAGGGTGTGATCGGTCCACAACATCTCCTCAGTGTTTGCTCCGAGAGCTATTTGGTTTAAGAGGTGTATGGTCGACTCTAGACTTACAGGTTATGTTATGATGGATTGTAGTGTGGTGCCCATCACCTATCTCATATGTGTAGTGAAATCGCCATGTTTAGATATATATATTTTAAGCGGCATCTATTACATTTTAGCCTATTATTATCGTAAATAAGTTAAAAGATACTTAATATCTTGAATTGTTGGTTTTCAAATTAAAGAGACGGATTATGAAAAGTTTTGACCAAAAACTGGAGAAAAATGAAGAAATGAGAAAAGTTGTCAGTTTCGACACACTTCACTGTTTTGATCATATCTCACTCATACGAACTCAGATTTGGGTTATTCAAAAGGTCACGGAAACTAGAATCAGAGGGATACAATGATATCAAGGAGAATAATGCATTAGTCTCCAACGCGAGGTGTTAGTTAAGTCTAATGCCGCGTCAAGTTCAAACTTCAAAATAGTCGCGAATTGATTACCCGACACGGCGCGTCTTAGAGGGGAACGCGGCGCGATAGTCCTGAAACGTGAAATCTATAAATACATCCCTATGTTCGACCCAAGGAACATACATGCAATTCTAGGATTCCAATATGACGGCTAAGGACCAGAAGTGATTTCAAGGCCTGAGAGAAGGTTTGGAGCTCAATATAATGAAGAGAAAGACCATAACTTTGATGGGATTGACTTGGTTTTGCCACTATTGGTCTATAACGGTTTTCAAGTTTTGTTCTTTTTCGTTTTTGATGTGTTCTAGTCTGTCTATGGGCTAGGTTTTTTGTTTTCACCTTGATTAGATGAACCCTTGTTTATTAGTTTGATTTCTATGGACCCGGATGTTTAGTAATTGTATAATTTATCATGTTTAGCTTTTTCAAAGATCCATTTGTGTTAAAGTTTTGATCTTTATGCCTATTGCTAAGTATTTTATAGTTGAGATGACCATTCTATCTATATTTGCTTTAATCATGAGTTTCTATGACCATTAGAATTCATGACTAGTGATGGATCAAATGCTAGGGTTAGCTTATAAAGTAATTAACTTTAATATGTTTGACAATTGCATGAGATGACCATTCGTTGTTAATTGATTGATTTTGTGACCAGTATAAATCAATAGATTAAGTGTAGCTTGATACGAATTTATTGACTAATTATAGGGATCGTCAATGCCATGAACATTGAGTTAATGTTTCTATAACTATAGGGCTAGTGAGTCTGACCAAGAGATCTAGTTAATTTAGAAAGCGGTATATAATGAACAATATCCATTGCACTTCCATGAGATTGACAGTAGACGAGGGAGTAATCGAGTCTAGGTGAGAATGCTTCGTATTGATTGTTTCCATTCCAAGCCCTTAGCTTTATCTTACTTTTGGATTGTTTTCTCTTTTGTCTAATTAGTATTGCTTATCGCATTCTTAGATTAATTTCCCATTTAATCGCTTTCTTTAGACTAATTAATAATTAAATCTTTTAAATCTGAAATCATACTCAATCCCTAAGTGTTCGACACTTGGTTTTAGCAGATCTATACCGCGATACGATTAGGTACACTTGCTTATTTGTGTTGTAATCAGAATTTTGGTGATTCCAATTTATAAATATAAAACCTGATCTAATTCACGCACATCATGTAGCGTGCATTTGGATCTACAGGTCTAATGTATGCATGTTTGACATTCATCGTATATGTCTGTAAACGAAGTGCAAGTGTATGTGTTTTGATAAGAGCTCGATGTGATACTATATGAATTTTTGGTATTATAGAAGAGCTCGATGTAAACGAAGTGCAAGTGTATGTGTTTTGATAAGAGCTCGATGTGATATATCACATACATTTCCAGCATCATTCGTGCGAGAATTTATGGAACTACCAACAAATCGGGAGTTAGGAAAAATTTTAATAAAAAAAAGTTTGTTGAAAACCGCCTCAATCGCCTTTCTAAGGTTACATATATAATTGGAAAGTGAGAATTCTTATTTCTATAAAAAGTTTTAGGAAGAATTGTTTACCAAACATCATTTCTGTTTTTTAAATTTTCGTAGGAAAAAAAAGGTATAATTTTCAGTAACTAAGTAAACAAGGTCTTAAAGATCCCAACTAAAATGAATAATAATCTATACGTACGAAGGTATAATTAGCTCTATATTATTGTAAGAAATTACCAAATCCAAAATAAAATTAGGTCTTTTTTTTATTATTTTCAGATAAATAGATGTAAAGTAAAATATTTATTATAGCAGCCTTGTGAAAATTAATTACCACCATCTTACTCTTAAAACATGATAAAAATATACATTCCATTCCAATCAACATATTTCGTTTAAAACGTGACATATGACGACTACCAAATATGCCAACCAAGTTTTTTTTTCCCCTTTTTAAGAAAAACCACAATTCTGGTATACTATTGAACAAAGTGTATGGTTAAATTGTACTCTATTCTACCTTTTCATTTTCATTTTCCTTACCCAATGCCATATCAGCGCCACATCATTCCCTCTCTCATTTCCTTTATCCTACCCAAAACAAGTGTTATACCTTTCCTTTCCTTACCCAAACCTTTTTCATATTTTTTTTATTTATATATATATATGTGTGTGTGTGTGTGTGTGGAGGGGGTGGGTGGGGGAGTCTCATGGTTCTCGTCAAATAAGAAAGCCCGGAGGGGGTGCCCGATGGGGCTACCCGAAACACCCGAAATGATGTTCCCGAGCTCACCCGAAGGTACCCGCCTCTCATCGAGTGAAGCATAATGCTTGGTCTAACCATGCTTTAGGATTACTAACATCATCATTGCTATTTTATATTTTAACTTATATTCATACTCATCCTTCTACCCATAAAATCATGACAAGTGTCATAGTCAAAATATAAGATGAGAAAAAAAAATTAGTTCATCACACATGTCAACTACTGCAATGTCAACTACTGCAATGGTTCCAGCAGAAGGATTTAATTATGTCAAAAATTCATGTTCCCAAAACATTTCAAAAAAATTTACGATTATCTTAATTTACGTAAAAAAAGCTTCTAACCATAGCTTTATAATTAACTACTTAACAAAAATGATATAAATAAACCAAGAGTTGTGTGCCATTATATACTTCAAGTTTAGTTATGAAAAACTGTTTCCGAGTTTCTTTAAGAAAGGTTTTTTTTTCTTTTTTTTGCACCAAGTTGAAAGGGATTATGTTTTCAACTTTCAGCTTCCAACGAAGAGGTGATAATTTAGAGTATACCGAAAAACTACTTCCATCAAAACCCAAAATTTTCCACTTTAATAGTTTTTGTTATTATTATTATGATAAAAAAAAAAACAACTAAACTTGTTCTGTTTTATAAATTTTTTTCTAAAAAACTGATGAGTTTTCCACGAACTATACAAGATTTTAACTTCTCCCTGGTTTTACAACCATGTTTTGTGGTCGATGTCAAAAGTCTATCCGAACCCATGAAACTGAAATACCAAACCGGGTCCAGAACACAGGACCACGCCAATGCCATATGCGGGTCCCTCTTCTATGGCTTATAAAAACACTGGTTCTTAGTTCAAAATGCTTTTCAAAAATCAGTTCTCGGTCCAGAATCAGAACCGAAACAACCGCTTTATTTTATTTTTTTGACAACGATTTTCAAACTTGACACAAAAAGTTTAAAGCAGATTTGACAGTAATACTCACCCAATAAGATGTCTTCCAGGAGAGCCCTAGCCAGTGCTGTTGCAGTGCAAGATCAACGAATAAAGATGGTAAAAATTCGCAGTCAGAGGCAAGCTTACCTGAGGAATGCAAACACAAATATACAAGCAAAAATAAACAAGAACGGGAGAAGTTTTATTAATCAACGAGCAACGATAATAAGATAGAAAAAGAAGGGGCCGTGGGGATGGATGGCATTTCAAAAAGGCACAAATATAAAGAAAAATTGTCTCAATGTGTACTTTCAGGAGAATGGTGAT
Organism: Dittrichia graveolens; assembly: GCA_038502395.1. Lineage (NCBI taxonomy): Eukaryota > Viridiplantae > Streptophyta > Magnoliopsida > Asterales > Asteraceae > Dittrichia > Dittrichia graveolens. Next base: position 113,817,336 of record JARJIL010000001.1, on the reverse strand, counting down.
TTTGTATCCGATTTAGATTTACTGAACCAAACTCAATTGACTCTGTTGGCATCATTGCCACCCCAGCAGTTGACACATCAGATAATACCAACAAGGAACCACCGCCATTCTTCTCATCATCCCTAGACTCGCTTGTATCTTCAACCTTACAAGGTAGTAATAAGTCGTCAACAACATCACCACCACCACCACCACCAACAGCAGCAGATGGTGCAAGGCTCTCTTTGACTTCAGCCACAGTTGAGTCTGGTACTTCTTGTTTAACAATAGCAAGATCCACCTCCATATCCATGGCTTCCTCGGGTTTATTAGGCTCGTCAATCACATTGGCTTCTTCATTAGGTGGTTCTGGTTCATCATTTCCTTTGGTATCTGTGCCCACAGCATCCACCTGCTCTGCTGCTTTCTCATCATCTTTCTCTGTGTTGTTGTTCATTAAATGAAACTCTTCCTTTTGCTTCTTGTATAATAGCATTGCTTTCTGAAAACCACAATGACGTTATTGTCTCAAAATTTATGCGTATTATTTTCAGTTGTAATGGAGACACTTCGTATCAATAAACACCATTCAAAACAAAATGCCAAACATTTCATATACTTATCTAATACACAATAAAGCATTTAAGGCAGGAATTCTGACCCATTTGATTATGAATAGATCAATTTGGTTTTGTTTTATCTCAAATAGGTGCAAATTTAAAGAAAGACAAAGAAACAGCTATAAGAGGAATCAAATGGGTCAAAATAAGCTGAAAGTCGCCAAAACTCAGAATTTAATGCATAATAAAACCTCCTAATCCGTTTCTATTCAAAGATATAGAATTTCTTTGTAATAATATTCTTTTGTAATCCCAATTCACAAGTTCATAACGAATACACATATTATTTAGAGCAAATTACACTGTTGGTCCTTTTAGAATTAGGGTTATTTCACATTTGGTCCTTTAAACCAAAAAGTTGCAAACCTAGTCCTTTATAAAATCACACGCTATTAGTCCTTTGATGGTTAAAATAAAGGACTAATAGTGTGCGGATTTTCAAAATAAAAGACTAATGGGTGTGCGATCAAAGGACTGGTGGTGTGCTATTTCCAAAAATAAAGGACTAAGTTTGCAACTTTTTTGCTTAAAGGACCAAATGTGAAATAACTCTAGTTCTAAAAGGACTAACTGTGCAATTCCCTCTATTATTTATAAAAAATCTACAAAATGAATAACGTAAGTGTTTGCCGTCACAGCCTGGCCCAGCATGTTACCCAAAAATGACCAGTTCGACCCATTACCACCCTGCTCTCATCTTGCCACCATTACAGACATTCAAAACAGTTGAGATTTTTTGGGACAAACCTGAAAAACAGAATCATTTGTGACAGCAAATAGTGAAGCACTATCAGTAACATCAGCCTCTACACCCTCCTGTTAGATATAAAGGAAAAAGAAAAAAGTTGAGTATTGGAAAAATGAAGCCAGTCACAAAGGAAAAGAGTGAATCATGTAGTATTTAGATAAAAGCTTTACCTCCAAAAATAAAATCTTGCAGTCAAATTCATCAGATAATGCTTCCTGATCCAAATCCATCATGCTCGTGCACTGCTCATACAGCTCAGGCTGAGTAAGATCTTTAGATACATCAATCCTAGAAAGATAAACTTTCGAGATAAGATCATCGTTGTCCTCCTTAACAACCTCAAAGATTTTCGGGCTTTCAGTCACTTTCTGGGCATCAGGAGTGGCTTTATCTAGATTCAAGGTCTCGGGCTGTACATCCGGTTGGTTCTGCTCATTCTCATCAGTCTGGCCCATCTGCCCAGCCCAGTTTTCATCAGTAGGTCTCTGGGTCGAATACCCATCTTTTTGGGGACCCGATTGAATCTCCATACCTGCTCCAGCATTTTGGGCCTTCCACATATCACCGCTTTGGTCCCACCCTCGATTGCCCATTTGAGCTCTACGGTCCCAATCGAGTCTACCATATAAGTGAGATTCATCACCAAATACAGAGTTATTTGCATCCCATCCATGCATCGGCGGCGGTACCGACTCATCCACTTGATTCCTCCATGCAAGCGGTCGACCATGATCAGGAACATGATAAGGCAAACCAGGGTTAAGTTTCATTGGCGGTCTACCAAACATTGGTGGTGGAAATTGCTGCATAAGTGGATGAAACATGGGCGGTGGAACATGCTGGAATGGAAGATAACCACCGCTTGCCATCGGGGAAGGCCAGCTCGGGACGTTTTTCCAGTTACCTTGAGCCCTACCCATGTTCGGGTCAACCATCCTTCTGTGACGATTGTTCGACTTATTTCTGTCATCTTCTGTAGAACCAAACAAAAAATGGTATAAGATCCTGTTATGAACAGAGATGAAGATGAAGGTAGTAAGAGAGACTTGGAAATAGAGTTACCAGAAAAATTGGAATTTCTCGTGAATGGGGATGAAACCGACATATTGTCGTTATCAACTTGTGGAAAATCATTATCAGGTTGGGTCTCAATACCCAACTCCCGACTTCCTTTACCATCTTTAACAGCATCCTTAGAACCACCACTTCTCATGCCGGGCTCTTCTAGGTCAAGACTTCTTCTAGCATCAGACCTGATCAAGTTCCGACGTTCGTTACTCGTTGATGATGGAGATTTATCAACTTGTGGAGAAGAGCGAGCTTCGGGCCTCATTCGTTTTTCGCCTGATAAGTCACCCATGTAACTATCATCCTTCTGGATCACTTTCTTATCAGATTGTTGTCCAGGGGTCGAAGTGTAATCTCTACTCGAGTGAACATTATGCCGAGCTCGGTCTTCATAAGTATAATCCCGTGGGTACTTGCCATCTTCTTGCTTTGAAACCCTGAAAAAAATGGATCATGCTCTTTATTATTCAGAAGTTGGTAATAAGAATTTTTAAAAAAATCTAGAAATTTACCTGTGATGATCTCTTGCTGGATAAGAGGTCCCGCTAGGGGAACTCCTACGTCGGCTATGAATAGCGGTAATATCCACATCAGTATAACGGGACCCAGGTCTTCCCCTTTCAGAACTCGAGTCAACTTTAGCACTCGATCTCTTTTCTGATTCAGAACGTTGCTCCTTCATGCTACTACGAGATCTATAATCACTAGAGTCATCTTTATCATTACCTCTTCTCCTATCTTTATCATCTTTATATCTAGCTACTCGATCATCATAACCTGGGCTTCCATCCCGATTATTTGTTTTTCTATGATACAAGTCAGCAGCAACACTATCATCTCTCAAACGCTTGGCTTCAGGCTCAACCGTGTGATCTCGATACTTTGAATCCCGTGTTCTCTTCTCTCTATCGGGATCATCTCGATGCCTGACATCCCTATGCTTATCTTCCTTATGTTTATAGTCTTTGTCATCATCTTGCCTTCGCTTCCCATCCCTGCTTCTTTCATCTTTATCAACAATATCAACATACTTTTCATCTTTATATTTGGTGTCCTTGTTACCATCTTCACGGTATTTATCATCTCTGTGTTTGTTATATCTTTCACTTTCTCCACGATGTTTAACATCCCGATTTTTCCTATCACGCTCATTGTCTTCCCGATGTTTTTCATCCTTTTGTCGGGTTTCTCTAACAGACTCGTCATATCCTTCATCTTTATGACGTTCATCCTTAGAACGATCGTTTCTTTTAAAGTCGTCCTGATATTTATCTTTGTCACTGGAACCCTCTCCTCTTCTCCTCATCCTCTTCTCAAGCTCCTTCTCTAACTCAGGGTTTCTCAAATCTTCTTCTATAGGCCACTCTGGTTGAAGATGAAAAAAGAGCAGTTAATAAGTGGCAATTCCAACAAGAAGCGCCATTGGCTGTAGACGAATAAAAGGGAAACACACATAGAGGCCGAAAGGGAAAATATAGACTTCAAGAAGCATATAAAGCAGTGGAATCAAGATAATTCGAACAAAAATACAGGCATGTATTCATAGGAATTGAAAGAGTAAATAAACGATAAAACATCTACCGATATGCCAGCAATAGAGAGACGAAAATAACCCTAGTCCATAACCCATCTAGATAACTGCAGCAGGATAAGCTTATTTGTAATCATCTATGATATCCCCATAACTTAGATGCTTTTAGCTGATTATCAGATATCTTCTAGTGGACAGACAACCTACGTGTTTGTACTAGACCAGTATAACTGTAAAAATCTGCTTGACATAGTATTTTCTTGCCAAAATACCTTTGTTCTAAAAAGACTGGAATTAAGAAGCTCAAGAACAATTCATAAGCACATGCTTGCAAAGATATAGCTAAAACTCTATAATGTGAGCTTATATAAGAACTGTGTAGGACATTTTCATGAGATGAGCTTGAAATTTCCCATCTGAAGAGTCGGCTTTTATAGTATATCCCAAAAACAATTATCTCTGAACATAAGTTATGGTACTTGAATTAAAATTTTAGTATGTTTATGCACACTTCAGTCTACATCAAATTGATCCATCTACCATATCATATAAAATTTATAGTAACTCCATGTAGAGTGTAACGAACACATAAAGGATTTGCATAATGATGTTTACTGATCTTGCTAAGGCATGTCATGGAGGCCAGAGTTTGTGGGTCACGAGAAAGAAGCCCGAAATGGCTGGAATGTAAACAAAGATATATAGGAAGACATACTACTGAACCTGGATGCATGTGATGCTGAAACTTTTGTGTTTATTACTGTAAGGTTATCCCAACTATCTCACGTTACAATTTACATCATTATTCTTGCTACTTTATTCATGGATACAGCATGGCATATGCTTTTGGCTGGTGATATCTAGATGATTGATGACACCATGCAGTATGTAAATTGTAAAGGAAGAGATATAATACGACCCCTAAGAACCTAAAGGTAAGATATTACGCCAAACTATACTGACCACATGCAATGAAACTCTAGTCTATTGGTTGAGAGTCAAAATGTGGTGACTATAAAAAGATAATTAGTAATGCTTTTGGGTTTTATGTGACAATAGAATGAGGGAGGCTGATGAGGAACCTAGCCGTAGGATAGTGCAGCATTCATCCAAAAGATAGGTGTAGCAAATATGCCAATGCAGATAACGTGTGTGCACACAATGACTAAGAACTACTAAATGATGGTATCATGGAGAAGGTCGGTATTGTCCTCTTTTTCCTTATTTTACTGCAGAGCAAATTAAGTCACTCAATGCTTATGTTTGCAGGTCCCTTAATCAGCAGCAATGCATGGCATACAATCGGATAGTATCTTTATTCAGATAAGGGGTCCAGTGGAAAACAATTCACACATATACAATGCACAAATTAGCACACATCTTCCAACTAAACCATATACTGATTATACTGCAACATGCTTTTCAACTTTTGAAAGTTTCCGACTATGTACTGGTTCACAAACATACCAAAATAACAAAATTACTTACCAGTGACTTCTTTTCCTCTTTTACTCGATTGATTATCAACTTGCTTCGATGATCCCTCGGCCTCGTGTTTATCAGGGTGAGATTTCCTTCCCCTGTCAGATACGCGATCCTTATCCTTTGACTCCTTATTCTCTTTATACAGACTACTATCTTTTCTCGCAGAATCTTTGTCAGACTTCCTCTTTTCTCCTCTACTAGCACTCCCGGTCTTATTATCATCTTTCTCCGATACAATTACAACACTCGCACTATCAGCATCGTGCCTCCTACTACTCTTGCTCTTCGATTCCACAACAACTTTAGAAAAATCCTTCGACTTCGACAACTCCTTATTCTCAATGTTTACAACAAATCCTTTCTCATCACTACCGCCACCATTCCATCTATCACTACCGCTATGAATCTTCTCTTCCCGCCGCTTCGAAGAAGTCGTATACTCCTCAGATACATCCCCATTCCCATGACTAGTAGACAGATCCTTACCATGTTTCCGTCTTTCTCCAGAAACCGAAGAATCCTTGGAAATCCTAACAGAAACCCCGTCTTCCTTACCACCATTACTACTCCTCTCTTTCGTTCTCACATCCTCGTCGGAACCAGAGTACTCCCTAGCCGCCGACGCCTCCTTCGAACTATGCTTGCTTTGCTTGTGAGATTTGCTCCTAGAACTTCTCGGCATAATAACTGAATGTAGAAACCGCTTACAACAGCGCCTCCAAAATTCGAATTTCAAAACCCTAACTTCCTGCGCGAAATCGACTTTGGTATTCCCGTCGTCGGCAGGTCAAAACCCTAATTACTGGAATCTGAAGTAATGAATTCGGGCGTTCGGCCGGCGAATCCAATTATAAATCCGATCGGTGAAAAACCGACGGAGAGATGCAGAGGGGGGCGGAGGATGAACAAGCAATGCGATTGGAATCTGGAATTTTTAGAGAGAGAGAAGGGAGGCGTTTTGTTACATTATAAGTGATGGGTATTTGAGGGATAGTCGATAATTAGTAGTGAACGGACGAAAATACCCTTTATAATAAATGTATGATTATGGTAATGATTCACGGATACGCTATCCAATTAGGATTTGGATCAAGGGTATTTATTAATCGACGCCTTCAATTTGAATTTACTCGATAAACATAATATTTACAATTAATTTAACAAATAATTCTTCGATTAATCACTAACTAGTTTAACATCATTTGTATAAACATAGATATAATTAAAGTAAAATTTAAATATTTATGGTACTAAAATTACTAAGAATAAAACAATTGTAAAGTATATATAAAGATATAAAATCTCTTAAAATATGGATAAATCTATTAGAAATTAGAAGCTCGTATATAACATCATTATTAATTTTTGAAGAACCTATTTATAATGACATTCATCGTTTTTTATAGGATTGTCGTTTTCGTCATAAATTAAAAATTTTAAACTATGATTACTTTTTACTTGATAAATCGCAACATATAAGTTTGGTCATTAAATTCCTTTGGAAACTTCTTCATGCATTTCGCATTTTTATTTGTACATGGTGATCGTATGTCATCTAAACCACATGGACCGTGAATTATTATACATTTTGACACAAGATGTTATAGTTCTTCATTATATTCCTTGATATGTAACACTGCAAATATTACTTTGTTAATCTCTTCTGGATTCTGTAATAAATTATCTTTGTAGAATAAAAGACCAATATGTGTATGTGAAAAACCTCTCTTTTGAAATCCTATGGTATAGACAACTACAACTACAAAAATTAATAAATTAGATTATTAAATAATCTGATAAGACAAATATATATATAGAGATAAGTCATAAATGTAGTTTAAATTAACTACCTCCATAGACCCTTTCAATAATTATTTTTTTCTTTAATACAAGTGATTAAATGATCAAACTTAATCTTAAAAGGTCTTGTAACAAAATCAACTATATCTTATGCATGTAAGCCAATTTTTTTCAAAATTCTACATAATTCTAGTCATTTCAAATTGAAGGATATATTTGCATAGCGTTATAGTGTCAGAGTAATTTTGTTACATGTATATTGGCTCACAAGTAAACGACACAGAAGACAGTTACCAATCGATGAAGAATTAACTTAACATCCCCAATTTCATCACACAAGTTACTAACAATATAAATCTTTAGCTTTTTATTGGATTTTATATTAGAAAAATTCTTCCACAACCATTGTAACGTATCAACTCAACTATTATTAAAAAGCCGGCAATTGCTTTTTGAAACTGAGAAATGCTATTACGAAGGAATTGTTATTATCGTCTGCGAGTAAAAGTTTGTGTCGATAGTTGTTAGTGAAATTACGAATTATGAATTGACATAGAATCCAATTGCTATTGGTGAAAATTGTTGCATTAATAGTTTAATCAGGAATTATGGGATCGTTTGTCCGGAAATAATGGGTTCGTTAAAGAATGATCTTGACATAGGTTCCAAGTAAAAAGACGGGTAGTCTGTTTCTATTTAAAAAAGACGGGTAATCTGTTTCGACTATGTCAAGATCATTATTTACACGGTTAGACTCAAACCTTTTCATTATTTTCGATTCCTTCAACCATTCTACAATTTCTAATCTGAATTTTTTATATGATATATTTTAGTAGTTTAATCAATAACAGAAACAATAATAACTAACTATTACAGGTTGTATACTTGTATTCTTGTAAGTAGTAGTGATTCTATTAGTAAAGGGGAGTATAGCAATGTAAGTTGAAGATTGGAACTATTTAACTCCGTAAATAACAATCTTTTAAACGTGCCTCCCAGCATGGCCATTTTAAATAACCTAAATAAGCACAATCCTCTGTCTGGTAGGCAAAGGGTTTTTGTCCATTGTATTTGAGAGAGGTTGGTTCATTGTGTCTTATGTTAATATAATAAGGGCAAAAACATTAATGCACACGTAAAGTAATGATGTCAGGTATATGCTAATTATTATATAGTGACGTTTCTAAGATTTCTTGATAAACGATGTTCGTAGTGTTTGTAGTATTACGACTATCGTAAGGTAGAGGTTGGATGAGTACTTTAACATGTGTCATTGCCCTTGCATGCGATAAGGCAACATACAATTATCCATGAGAAAAAATGGGCTCCTTTAAGTACACGTCAACAAAGTCAAGTATTTGGCCTTGAGCCTTATTAATTTTCATTGCAAAGCATAATTGAATGGAAATATGTATTGTTCATCGGTTGGAGATTATAATGGAATTTTATGGATAAAGACTTGTTTACAAGTGATTTCTGCAAGTATAATATTGCATAGTCCTTCAATGGGATTAAGATTTCTCAGCAAAATGATTGGATAATTCAGTTTCAAAATTATCTTGTGAGGAGGCATACTATTTGGTGCAAGTGAATGCAAAAGGTCGTCGTATTAAGTTCGGTCATTTGGATCTAATGTTTCTATAAACAATTTTTATTTATTGTCAGGTTTAGTAAAAATAATGTTATTTTTTAATACTATATTTTTTCCTAATATCTTTATTTTTGGGTTTTGTCTTTTATTTTCCCGTTTTGATTATAGATAAGTGATGATTAGTATCTTAATTATTAGGGATTTGATATTTGAATTATTATGTTTTTCGATTTTTAGGAAAAATATTAAAGCTAAAAGCAATTTAAATAGTAATTCCTCGTAGAGAAGAAAGAGTAGATAAATACTCTGTTGTTTAACAAAGTAAACAAGTATCCAATTCAAATTTAATATATATATATATATTTGTTGGGAGATCAGAGAGAAAGTGATGATGTGACATGAAAATAATGATGTCATTGATGACATTTAAATATGACAGTAAACAAATCTTATTATGTGATTGATAATAACATCAAATTGAAAATCAAATTAATTGGGAGGGGTTAGAAGTAAATTGTGAGGGAGTTGCATAAAACATGTGAAGGTTTTACGAAAATTGTATATTAATGTAATTAATTATAGATTGTTTGTAAATTATGCCTAATAACTTGTGATATATTTTGTTTAGAGAAAAAAATAATTATATATTTGTGACAGTTTTATTTTTATCTATGTTTTGATCTAAATCTTAATATGACATTTTTTAAAAATTAGTATATTTTTAACAATTTTTATCCATCGAGGTCAGTGGGTATATAATTTTTGGACGTTTTATGCATTTTTTATATTCATTCTCTCTACTAATTTCTTGGTCTTTCGATTGAAAAACTAAAAATATTAATTTTTAAGATTTTGTCGTATTACGATAACATCTATATCGAAACGTAGATAAGATTTATAATGAACTAAGGTGTATGTAAAATAGTTGATGAACTCGAAATATAATTAAGAATATATTAAATTGATCTGCTATAGTTTAGTAACCTGATGTTGTAAAATATATAATGATTATCATTAATCGTAATAGATAAACACACTTGAACCAACTTAAAATTTAAAAATACATATCATGATAAAAATCAATTCAAAAAATGAAACAACAATTTAAACAAAATCCATGAGAAAACTTAAATTTTTTAACAATCATTGTGAATTATTATTGTTCATCGAATTATATTTATTTGTTAGTTACATCGGACATTCCTTGCGTATAATTTATGATTTGTCATTTGTATTTTCTTTTATGACAGTAAACGTTTTCATTTACTTATTAACAATTTTTCATATATATATATATATATATATAGTGTGTGTGTGTATTTGACCGAGTAGAGAAAAAATCTATTTTATTTGTACGAAAATAAGGATTTCAATGATGGCATATAAATTTTGTAACCAATTGTAGACCACCTGGTTGTGAGTTGTTTACAATATGTTTAATAATCATTTAGTGGGTCTTCTAAAACCATTGGTTAGTGACATAAAGTTGTTTACACAATTACCACTACCACTTTAGAGCTCGTTAAAATTGAAAGTTAGTGGGTGAGTAAATAACCGTACAGGAACTATCACTTAACATAATTAGTGGGTTATGAAAACTTTTATGTTAGTGACTTTTGTAACTACCCTTATAACTTACAAAAATATTGATCAAAGTATTTTAAACCACTAGTATGGTACCCGCGCAATGCGGCGACATCAAATAGTTTCTACTCGATAACTTGTTCGTTTTGGGAATTTACGTAATACAGTGACAACGAATAATTTTACATTTGTAACATGTCTATTTTCTTTATTTTCTTGTTCTTAATCAACTCTTTTATTTTTTTTAAATAAACTTTGAGAACAATTAAATAAGAAAAAAGTCTTTACTTATAAAATAAGTTAAATTGCATGAAAATACCGAGTGTAAATTAGTAATTTGAAACTATTTAAAATTAAGAGATTAAGAAAATAGTAAACTAATTTGAAACTATTAATTATATGAGTTATTTAAAAAAATTTAAATATATGTTTATAAATTCTTATTATAGATTATTCAGATTTATGAGTTCTACTTTTACACTTTTTCTGATAATTATGTTAAAATATTTATTACATGATGTAATATTTAATATAAAAGGTTTGGTTATGAAAGTATTTTTTAATAATTAAGTTAATTTATTTAAATTTTTTAAATATGGAGGGTTTAGTTATTAAAAAAGAATATAAGATTCTTATTAACTCTATTTAATAGTTACTTTATACAATAGTTTTCATTTAGTTTATATGGGGGGTAATTTAGTAATTTCAAAAGACTTAAAATTTAAGAGATTAAGCAAAATGCCTAAATGCTTTATAATATAGTGTAACACCCTGAATTTTGGTACAAATTTAAACTTTTTATATTTAAACAAAACATCATTAAAAGAGTATTTGTTTACAACATTACGCGGAAGCTTGACAGATTTAAAAAAAGGTGGTGTTACTTGTTGACCCGAATACACGACCATTAATTACAGATAAACAAAAGGAGAATAATCATGTATTACAAACATATCCATCAGGCAACAAGTGCTCCCAAAAGCGTCTACCCGCCTCACCGGCAACATACTATTGCTTATCTGCGGATACAAAACATAAATACAAATTTTATTAGCAGACGCTAGTGAGTGTGCCAAAACCAGTTAAACAAGTAAACAAGTCATCATAGTTCATAAAATAGTTATGACATTAGTAACAGTTCACACAAGAGGTGGGGGACAAGTCCACTTATACTTGTATATTCCATAGGGGCCAACCATGGTCAACAAGTCCTCGTTGGGGTGTGTCCACATCTCCCGTCAAGGTGGGGGAAACACAAAGCAGTCTACCATACAACGGTTCTCTGGAGCTGTTCACCAAATCCACTCGTGTTACCCAGGTTCGGTGGCTCGTCAGCCCAGTGAACCCACACGGTCATGATGGCTACTGACATACCCCTCCACGCTCTACACCGATCCCTCAGCCATCCGTACCTCGCGGTTCCCCAATTGCCGAAGCAACAGGAACCTCTGTGCACATCTCAATGGCTAGGAACCCTATGGTACAGAGTTCATATCACAACAGCGGTCCGGACCAAAGCGTATACCCCGAAGGGTCACATAAACACATACCCCGAATGGTCACATAATCACAAGCAAGTTATACACACAAGGTCACAACTTGCCATAATCAACTCATAGCATAGCATGCTTCAAAAACAGGTGCATCACATAATCAATTACATAAATCATTATCATAAACATGATAATATCAATTACAGATCACATTGATGCCATACATATACGTAAACATGGTTCAAAAGAAAACAATTGATGACTTGCACATTAAAAGCATTTTGGGTATCCGCAGGGCACAACTCACCTGATTGAAGTGATGAGGATCACTTCTACTTCAATTCAAAGCCACGAATCACTTCCACAAAGATCCTATGATCATAACACAATGTTAACTTAGTTAAGTTAACCATACATTGTAGTTACACACAAGTATGGACTCAAAACATGACTTACACGCTTATTTCGGGTCTTTCGGACTCCCCTTGGACTCCCTAAAACCATTGGAAACAATCCCCAATCAATTACATGGTCAAATGGGGTCAAAAACAAGTTTTTGGACACTTCAGGGGGTCTCGCGCCGCGGAAAAATCTCGGGAAAATGGACCCTTGCCAAAAAGGCCTGTCGCGCCGCGACGCCCTTGTGAACAGTAATTCCGGGCCTTTTCTTTTGCTGCAAGCCCCGATTTTTCCCAATTTTCCAAACCAAATCTAATCTCTTTCATTATAAACTTTAAAACCAATTCCCAACTTCTTCATAACTACATTATACTAATTTTCAACCACATTTAATAATTATTTAACCATTAAATACCCTTATTTCTTCCATTTTCAAGTTTTTGACCTATTTCACCAAATCAACACAATTTCAACTATCAATTCACCATCATAACACATAAAACCATTATCAAACTCACTTATCAACATCTTTAACACATTTGACCATACCAAAACCCTAACTTTGTCAATTACCCAAACTTTGACCCATTTACCAAAATTTTCAACATCAAAAGTCAAGGATCATAACAAACAACAATTCAAACTTAAAATCAAACCCAAATATGAGTAAGACTTACTTGATCCACAAAACCCAACTTGGTTAGTTACTTGCTATGATCCAAAACAACCCTAGGATGAAGAACAAGCACTCAAACCATGAATTTTCTTGAACCCAACACTTGGATCTTCAAATTTCTTCTTGATCTCTTCTTCTTCTCTTGGTTTCCTCTTCTATTTATTCACGTTTGTTTTCTCCAGAATTTTCTCTCTCTCTTGCTTTCCTTGACTCAATTATTGAGTCAATTTGGTAGACATATATACATATTTACACCTTTGATCCCTCTACTTCCATCACTTTGTCATTTAATTACCAATTCAAGTTGTAGGCACACATACATATTATATAACATTTAAATAGCATATTAAACACATAAGTTACTAATTTCTAAGTAAATTGATATTTTCTATATATTTTTATAATTTACAAAAATACGAGTTTTACATATAGTATAGATACAGATAATAAAAATATATTTATTATAAAATGAAAATACAGGTATATACATACATATTTTCTTCTCATAAAATGATCGACCCTGGCATCAAGGTTGGTGCTGCTGTTATGTTTTTTGTTTTTAAATCACATGTACTTGATAAAATCCTTTACCGATCACTGCCATCGCCATCGGTTTGATTACCTGAATCGGAATCTCTAGACATGTGAGTTGTCTGTATCGATTATGCAATTTCAGTATATCTGATCATAGTTTTTCTGTTCTTGTTTTTGATTCTCTGTGATCTCTTCAACTTTATTAATTTTTGATCGAATTTCTCCAAGTATATGCTTCGCTGCAAATTATGCTATACATGATCATGTGTAATCTGAAGTTAGAATTTGTGAATTTCTTTCCCTTTTCTTCCTGCTCGATTTCGATGAACAGAAATAGAAAATTTGTTATTCGAATTGTTAGGATTCGTAGTTGGTGGGGCTTTGCTAGCTGATCCGAATTGGTTATCGTTTATTAGTTGTTGCTATTGTTGGAGATTGATATCTGCAATATTGTTGATGAAATCTTGACTAAATATGGAATAGGGTTTACTACTTTACTGTGTTTATTCCTCCTTCGTGTTACATTAAAGCTTTGACAAAAAAAGATTTTCTTTGTTTTATGTGCATTTAATTGCTTTGGATCAGGTATATAGAATTGAGATATATCTTCATTTGTCCTCTTTGAAACCCACAAAATGCAAATTATTACTGAATCAAGTGGTACTTCTATGATCTATCAATTCAAAACTTTGAGATGCTTAATCTAAGATATTTAAGTTTTTCTGTTCCTTTGTCTGGTTATGAAAGAGTTTTGATGAGTTTCCACTTCTGTATACTAAACTTCTCGATCTCATCCTGTGTAGAACCTTATTTGTTCGACTGGAATCAATCAATGGGCGATGGTCCTAGAGGAGTCGAAATTTTCCCGGATCATTTTCAGGCTTCAACTTCTGGTGTGGAGAGCCCACAGACAAGAAGTTCATCAATTACATGTGCCCAAAATGAAAATTTGAGGTATCATTATATAACCTGTACGTTGACCATATCTCTCTTCTAAGATGACCTCTTTTTTTAAATAAAAAATTTGATTTCATTTAACTTCCTTTGATTTGCATTAGCATAGTTCCAGCAGCCGTTTGTGGGCTAGAAGAAGATTAAAAAGCGCTGCATCCATTTTAACTTTGCTCAGTCTAAGGAGGCTATCATGGGGAAATGGCACAGATGGGCAAGAAAAGGTCGACACGATACATCATCCTCCTCCTTCAACTCTTATGTCACATAAAATTTTCCCCAATTTTTCTGAAGATTACTCTTGTTTTATTTAGCAGGTTGTATTATCTGCTACAGAAGTAAAATCCCTTCAATCAGAACTTGCTGAATTAGAGGAAAGAGAAGCTCATTTAAGAGCTCAGTAAGGGGAACTGATACTTCTACTTTCAATAACAGCATCTCATTATCTTTTTTCAATTTCTTTTTTTTGGGTATGAATATACTCAAAATATCCTCTTTTTTGAGCAGGTTGGAACACATTGATGACATTCTACGCTCTTGCCATCTTTCAGGCTACTTACACATGCGAACTGTATTTTCTCTCAACTCTTTTCTGTCATGTCTCTAATATTGAGCCAGTTTTTGCAGTTGCTAACTATTTTTAAAATATTATTTCACAGAGATGGGCAGCATTACCTGGAGAACCCCTTCCTCTTGATGACATAGAAGTGGATGACTGGCTTCCACGTTTTGTTGTTCTCCATGGTCCATGCATGTACCTGTATTTTCTGTCCACAGGTTAATAATAGCTTGGTTCCATTCGTTTACACCTTTTCCCTTCTTCCATATCACTTACTGTTAACGAGGTCCCATATTTTCTTGAGACTTATCTTTGATAAAAATTCAATTGAACATTAATTATTGTTGAACATTGCTTTGAGTCTACAAGTTTGTGGAAGTGATTATCTGATTATTGTGTTTCCAAGTCACAGATAAATCAGTTTTTAAATGTTGAGATATTGTGAATCTGATTATCTCATTATTTAAAATTTGCTAAAAGCCTTAAACATTCAAATAATTGATTACCACAAGTTCAAACAGTAGAAGCACATTCAAACACTATCTGATTCTGAGCAAAACTTGTGAATGACAACTTTATAAGCCGTAGGTATTTCGGGGAGTAGTCTCTCAACCACTAGGTAGAGGTATGACTATCTACATCTTACCTTCCCCATTCTCCTCCGAGGTGAGGTTGGGTACTGTTGTGTATTTTCAAAATGCAACACCAGATACCCCCTATGCAAGATATCTTCCTCACAACTTATCACATGAGTATGCCATCAGTGTTTCATAGGGAAAGAGTTGCTTTTCCAGATTCAATATACTTGTTTGTAATTAACCTTATGATGGTCTAACTTTACTGAGAAGCCTAAAATTGTTGCAGATTTAAGCCCTCAGGACTCCACCCTGTTATCAGATGTGGTTGAAACAGGGCCTATGCCATGTGTTACTCAAGAAGAAGGTGAAACTCGACACTGTTTTTATATTGTCACTCGCTACGGATTGAGATACGAGTGTTCAAGCACTTCTAAAATTCAGGTACCATCCACATTTCCATATGCTTATTCTGCATACATTTTAGATAAACAATTGAGATGGCAAAATGACCGAGTGGTTCAAAACAAATAATTTTATGTGCAGGTAAAAACGAGTCAGCACATCAATAGTTCTTTGTCCATTCTTTCTGAAATTTTGTAAATAAATAAGTACGGTTACAAAATCCAGTTAGTAGAATTAATAACATAGTTTCTTTTAAATTAAAATGATTGATGATGTTGTAAGCATTTGAATACATGTGAGGTGGCTTTTGACCCATCTGACTTGTTTCTTTTCTAGCTAATCTTTTATAATTTACACGTTTCACCAATTACCAATAGAATACTACCTGAATCAGTCTGTTTCAATGCAAATGGATTGAATATTCCACCCTAATGAACAATATACTTCCATTTGCTGCTTCACCAATGGCAAATTCCATTCAACATTCACTAGTGTAGACTAATGCATGGGCAGCCCTTGAGGTGTGTAACATGAGCAATCGCATAGGGTCCATGTCTAGGAGAGGGCCCAAAATTTTTACATATACAATTATATATATAGGTATAGTAATATAATTTTTCAAGTCCACTCAATAAGAAACTATTTGAAGGCTCCCATGTTTAATACAATCAGCTTGTAACCCATTAGGTCAAAAATCATTAGGTTAACTATTTTACTACCGTTCTTTTGTTTTGGTTATTGGTATACTAATTATTGAAGTATTGTAGTTTTACATCTATATATAAAAAAAGTTGTATTGAGGGACCCATTTTTGTTTTGGTTATAGTTATAACAATTATCGTAGTATTAATAATTTTCATTTAAATTTATATAAAACAAATTTGTATTTAGGGGCCCATCTTATACTTTTTGCACAGGATTATCAAAATTTACGAACCGATTCTGGACTAAAGTGATGTTTACTATGCTAAAATATTATCTCATGGAACTTACTAAGATTCCGTTAGTTTATACCATTTTCTTCTCTCTTTTTTTTCTTTTGGAGATCATCGTCATTTCTTATATAATTTAAACAAGACCTAAGATCACATCTTCATTTGTTTATTGCTTAGGTGGAAAATTGGTTGACAGCTTTGCAAGACGAATGCAAATTAGGCTCACATTCAAGCACTCTCGATCATTAATCATAATCAGACACACATCTAACATTCTAACGCTGCACCCGAGGTAAGCTGTGTATAATATATTAACATTGTTGGGTTAGCTGATAAGATTAGATTGTTAGTGCCAAAAGTATACGAAACTGACATTTTCTGTATGAATGGTCTAATGTATGCCAAAAGTTTGAAAATTTACGAAACTGACATTTTCTGGGATGTTTGTTTCTAGGCCTTTAATGATCACATGAGAGAGCTCAAGCTTCACTTCCTTTAGAAAAATGATATATCCTCCTACTCATCACAAGATGACATGTAAAGTTTACTAATTCTCTTTCCTCACCTCCTCCATTGATTTTGACACTGTGTTGATCTTATAAAGTAGGAGGAACAAGCAGGAGAATATATCACCTCTCCTTCCTTTATTGAATGATAAAATCACAACACACCTTCTGGAGTTCTGGACAGAGTATGCTGGATTACTTTTCGCGATGGAGAATACTTGATTTTGAAGATGACAAAGACAAACTTGTTATTCTATGAATGCGTTGATTTGGGTTATTACGTATCTAAAATGGGTCAAATCGGTTGAATAGTCATTTAAAGGGTATTTCTAACGCCTACAAGCTACAATATAGTAGGTTGTTTTATTAAAAGATTTATGTTGTTATTGTAATCCGATGTGTTATATCCTCCTACTAGATCTTTCTACCTATCCTTCTACTCATTAGATTAAGACATGTGGCAAAATCAAGAGATGATACAAGGAAAACGCTAGTGGATTTCGCATGTCAATTTAGCGGACAGGAAGATGAAGTAAAAATATTTGGAAGGAGCAAATATAAATTTTCTTGTAAATAATATTTCTTTTGGAGTTTAGAGCCCTGGTTGATGGGTTTATGTGTATACGTGGTCGATTTGTTAACCCAAATTTGAGATTGAATGTTAGGTCACCATCTTCATGATTTGGTGAATGTTGATCATCTCCGAATGTTCAATCTATATTATCTTCAAAAAAATAAAATAATAATAATAATAATAATAATAATAATAATAATAATAGTAATTGCATGCGAGGTTCTGCAACTTTGTTGTATTAATTAAAAAAAATAGATCATTACATGTAATATTAAAAAAGAGTTTAGTTCATAAAAATATTATGTTATTGTGTGTACTGAATTTTAAAATTTTCTATTATATGTATCTAACATTTAATTTGTTGTTCTTATATATATTAAATTTTCTATTGTATGTACTAAATTTATACATTTTTTCTTTTTAATGTAATCAAAATATTTACAATAACAACTAATATAAAATTTGATATAAAAAATAGAAACTTTTAAAGTTTGATACAGATAATAGTAAAACATAACAAAACATAACAAATTAGATACATTTTAATAAACAAAACCCTATTAAAAATCAACATAGCTTCTTACGTAACTCGAGTAAAGAAGATGCTTAAAGTTTTAAGCACAATTTTGTGTTTTCACTTTCAATCCACGGCTAAGAAGTTGATTGCATATTTCTCCAAGCGTAGGTCAATCACAATGTAATTACGCAAACAATCTAAATATTAAAAAAACGTGTGGATGGATGTAGTATTTTTTTTAACGGCTCATAAATCTACTCAAATATGTTCACGATGGAACTCGAACTCACAACTTTAGGTCATGAGCAACATCAGATCTAAATTACTTCAATACCACAAGGCTAGAAGCTTTGAGTATCTAGTTTACGTTATTGAATTGGGTTTCCTGGATAAAGTTTTTCAACCATGTTACAAGATATGTGGAACACTTGTCATTTTTACTTAACATGGACGTTTTGAATAAATGTCATACTTAAGAAATAAAATGAAATCTCGTGAATTGCAAGAATAGTTGTAACTAGTTTTGCTCTAATCTTTTAACAAAGCGTTAAAAATACAATAATCACTTACTAATTCAAGATAACTGTTAAAATTAATAATATTATGTTCTCAAGAGGAAGGAAATATAAAAAAAAGGTTGTTCTCGAGTTTCATTTAAGAAAGAAAAATAAAACAAACGGAGGGGTTTGGAGTAATGCCAATAATCTGAGACACGAAACCGAAATTGGACATCAACATAAAATGAAATAAATTGATACAGATTCGACACCAAATAAAAATGGGTCTATACGAACATGACACCAAAAATGGGTCAGGTTTGGATAAAACTTGCTTACATGAAAATATCGTGATTAACTTGATTTTATTAAATAAAAAGGTATTAACTAAAACTAAAATTATATAAAACTCTAAGTAAAGGGATGGGAAGTTTAAAATGGGTCAAAGTTAGATTCTAAAAATAGTGGTTAAACAAAATCGAAACAATCAAAATTAAAATATCAATTACATTTATGAATTGTGCGTCTTACATTTGGACCTGACCCGATCTGTAAAATGGGTCGACTAGAGCTAACCTAAAACCAATTCCGAAAATCCGAATTTTATCCTTGGAAACACAGCCTGTTTTTTTCGTTACAATGGATCGACACGAAACACAACCGGCACCGAACATGAGTTAAAGTGGCATGAATCGAATTAGACAAAAAATTAACTTAGGTTGAAAATGGGTCATTCTCAAATCTGAACCGAACTGCTAGACTTATTTCACCTTTAAATCTTTCCTCCGTGAAGTGGTATGTTTCATTCTCTTTTCTTTTCTCATATTTTCAACTAAAAAAGACAGCTTGAAAAGGAGATTAAGAAAAAAGATTAATGGATTACAAGATGCAGTGAATAAAAAATGTAATTGAATGAAATAACAGTCTTCTAAATGAAATTAACGACAAGCTAAGAACATATTTTTAACTTATAGATGTAGTTCAAGTAAAATAATAAAAAAATGACATTTGCCGTTTTAAATTTGAAATATAATTCTTAATCTAATTTACAATATTGTTGAATTACTATTATTACTATGCCAAAACATATAACATTAAACGTTAATAAAAATATGTAATTATTATTTAAAACGTGAAAGAAATGATACTTAAAAAAAATGGAGACAACGATGTCAACACATAGACTTGTGGTGGAAGCATTGAAGCGAGATGGAGGGTAGTATCATAATACGAAGAGATGTAATTGTATTTATTGTACAAATCATCGATAATTATTGTTAAAATTATAGACAATACGGTGAAGTCTTCATTTGTTAAATATGGTATTTTGAATATTATAAAAAGTAAATATGATCTTTGTAAATTAGAGTACACAGACATGATATTGTAAGGTTAAAAAATGACATATATGAAATTATCCCAAATAAATTTGATCCAGGTTAAAGTCAAAATTGAATATAATTTTGATAAAAAAAATACAAATTTTGATTTCAATTGTTAATAAAATGGATGGTTCAGATTTGATAATTAAAATTTTTATTTAAAATAATGGCTAAGATTGTCTAATAAATTTCATTAATCTTAGCCTTTTATATTAAAAGACTATACCTAAAAAACAATTCTAAAACAATTGTATAGAGTTTTTTTTGTAAATAGTAACTTTCATAATCTCTTTATTATGTACAAACAGCCTTTTTATATGTTTTGTTTTTAGTTATCGTTGTATATAATGAACCTTAATATAATTCTCATTTCTCATTGTATACTACAACGTGCATACGGTGAAAAGATTATGAAAGTTGATTGTATTATTTTTTAAAATAAAAAGTTTATTGTATACAGTAGGAACAAAGACAAATCTCATTATATTTTCATACAATTTTAGTAATTTACTCAAACTCATATTGCTAAACTAATTTTATACAGCAGGACAATGAAAATTATCTTTTCATAATTTTTTTGTTTTAACCAAATGCAAGTTCAGCGTTAAACTTTTTATCAATAGCATCTTGAAAGTCAATAAATTAACTTACAACTATCCAGGGGCGGACCTAGGATTTGAGATGAGTGGTAGCACCGGACATATGATTTGAAATGAGTGGTAGCATCCTTTCGAAAAAATCGGAATTTACACTACGAAATGGTAAAACCGTCTCAAAAAAATCAAAATTTACACTACGCGGACAAAATTGACTGGCGTCCCGTACCACCACTCGGCTGTGCCTAGGTCCGCCCCTGAAACTATCATAGCCGGAATGAAAATATTATATAAAATTTCCAATAGTTCAAATGGAGAAGCCGGTCTTCAATTTATGATCAACTTGATAAAACTTTTCCTTATTACATTAAAGTTAAATAGAACAAAATAGCCACTCTCATCAAACAAATATTCATATCTATTTATGTGTGACTTCCTAACAGTTATAAATAAATAGCCATCCTAAATGAACTTTTGCCTATATAATTATAGAGAGAGGTTCATGCGAAAAAAATTTTATTTGCGAAAAGTGTGAGAACCGCGAAAAGGGTTTTATTCTTAATCATATTGTTAGGATTTTATCTTAACAATGAACGGCTAAGATTGGTTTTCGCGGTTTTCGCAATAAAAACGGTTTTCAAATAAACCTTCCCCTATATATATATATATATATATATATATAAAAGTTGAAGTATATGCTTAAGAAGACTATGGACTGTAATTGTATACTGTTGTTGTTGCCGTGATGAATACGATGAATAAAATTCAAGTGATGCTAGATTTGGACGAATAAAATCACAAAGTAGAATGTCTATCTTCAAACCAAAATATGTAATACTAAAAAGTAGGCAATGACTTAAATAAATTTCTAAGCCTACGAAGTCAAATTAACATTAGCCAAACGAGTAAAATTAATAAAAGTTAAAATTGGAATTCTAAATTTAAATAAAATAATGATATTAAACAATTAAATTTATTTATTTTAATTAAATGACTAAGTTCGTATATAAACTTGATAAATGTTAGATACCGTTTGTTTCGTAGAATTTAAAGTAATTGAATGAAATTGAAATCAAATTTCTTATTGTATTGCGTTTAGCAAACTTATTTTTTTTAAATATATTTCATTCTTTTATATGTTTACATTCCTTCAAATAATGAAAAGTCCATTCCGTAAGTTGGATGAAATTTAAATCAGTTCAATTCTTTTAAATTTTACGAAACAAACCGGACTACATCAGCGTCAGATTATTTTCTCCTCACGTTCTTTCCATCTCACTGCTATCACTTTAATCTCCACATTCATCTTTCTTAACAATCCAAATTTCATCTATGTATATACACACCGCTAAAAAAAAAAGTTTGAACGCGTTGAGAAACCAACCGAGGATTATAGAGGTGGGGGCGATTCGCAAGAGGGGAGTAATTATGATTTATGAATCTTCAATAGAGGAACGATCACTACGAAAAGGTGTTAATTACTTCACCTAATCACCACGTGATTCGCAACAGATGGCTTCAAGCGTTAGATCTGGAGCCACGTGGATCCTATTTTAGTTTGACGGCGCGATGCGTTCGACCATAGGGTTTTGGTCGACAAAATCAATCACACGCGGCGTATGATTTTTTTTTGAACGGCATATGATGCCATAATAATTTGGTCGATCTTACTTCAATAACAAATCTCAACTTCTCATCGTTTTAAGAACAAACCCTACAATATAAATTCTTGTTCAAGTTAGACCCTTGTACGCTAAATCGTGTATTATTTGTTTGTACTTTTCCTTCTTGTTCACATCGACACATTGTGATACTTTGCGATTGACTTTCAGATTTTAATAAAGTTTTATGTATGTGAACCCATGTCTTTGAAATCGGCTATCTCTTTATTGATTATAAAATCGTTTGAAATAAAAGAAGTCATGAAATTACAATACTATCTGTATTTGTTATTCTATAAGATGTTTGATCAAAGAATAGTTATAATTTGTAACTTTTTTTCGCTAGATATTTACTAGGACTTGACATTGGGTGGAAAAGTGTTTGCCTATCTAAAACTTAGTTTTTCTATATGATTTAAATGACACGAAACTATATATCATGTGTGTGGTGTAGAGTTTAAATTTTCACTAAAGCTTAGCACTAGTTAATCTTGATATACATAATGATCGATCTATAAATAATTAGATATATTATATGGGGCCTAGAATAATTAATTTAAAGAAGATAGATGAGCAAAACAATGCAAATTAATATGAAAATAAGTAATAACTAACATATAGTAATAAACAATAAATTTTATGTTAAAAACAAACTATTTGCATGGTGGGCTTTTCATTTAAACGTATCCTCACTTACATCTTCCCCTCGAAACAAGATAGTTGCAAAAGGTTTTTAGGGGATGTTTTGCAAAGATAAGTAACCAATCCAGAGTCTGAAACCATCGTAATAAAATTATTCATGCACTGCAAGAAGATAATCAAAGGCTGAAAAGTGAGGACCTCTTTGGAAGATCGCAATTTCTTTCATACTTTTGGCTTTCTAATCAACAAGAAATTTATTTTTAAGGTAAAGATTTGGATCTCCACACTTCTCTGTTTTACCAAATAAGTTGTAAGTGATGCTCTCATACATATTTCTATTTGTTCTAATACTAATTGTCTTTCGAGAAAGGAATTTCCCATACTTGTACATATCAAGCTACATGATATTACTCCAAACATTATTTAGTTCTCAACAAAAATGGCGTAAACAAACCACCGGCTTCAATTGTGGCGTTTAGACCGAGCATTATACATGACTCGATGGCTTCGGGTGCCATCGAGTCCCATCGGGAACACCAAAACGCCTCCAGCGGGTAGGCCAATCGGGTAGATTCTTCGGGCTTCTTTACTCGATGGAGAAGACTCAACCCCCCCCCCCCCCACACACATATATATATAAGGTTTGGGTAAGGAAATGACAGATATAACACTTATTTTGGGTAGGGTAAAGGAAATGAAAGAGAGAATAATGTGACGCTGATGTAACATTGGGTAAAGGAAAGGAAAAAGGAGGGTATAACACAAGGTCTTATAAACTCAAAGGATTAGTTTGCACTTTCATGAAAACCTTAGGGTTTAGTTCAATTATCCGCCTTGCTTTCTACCTACACTGGGAGCCTCAAATATCCCATCACAATCAAATCTCTCGATCTCCTACTGTGCTCTGCTCTCACTCCCCCTCTCAGAACGAAGAGATTTCTTCGTTTTAATTTTTACATTCTGATAAATTATTTGATCGAAGGAGGAGAATGAGTTCTCAGATCTTCAGATCTGCTTCAAGAGCAGCTAGGTCTATCATCTCTAAGCAGAAGCCTCGTCTCTTCTCCGGTATAATTTTCCGGCAGTTTTAGTTTTTTAAGCTGTATCATTTCATTAGCATTTGTCTATTTCTTCATCTGATTGCGAATAGTTTGATGACTACGATTCTCTTGATATGCTGTCGATTTTGTATTGCAATTTGTTTTAACTGGTCGATGATGAAATTGGCGTTGATGCTATTGCATAGATATTTAGATTTCGTAGCAGATTAACGATCGATGACTGATATTCTGGAAGTAGAGCTTGAATTTTTTGTTTTATTTGTATTGGATTTTTTGTGATATTGAAAAGATCAAAAATATAAGCATGTTGGGTTTATGGGCTCATCGACTGTAGCAATGCAAGAGCATCGCAGATTGGTGCTTATAAGGAGGGGGATCTTACTCCTACTCCTACCATCTGACTTATTTTTAAAGCTGGCTGTGATCCTAACAAAGCTGGATTTGTAATCCATTAATAAGCTAAGCCTTGGATAATTTTACGTGCTTAGATATAAATTTGACATTATTACATTATTATGTCAAAATTTGATATAATCAAGCGTTTTTGAGTGAGGGAAACTACGCAGTTAGATACCTCGTTTGCTACAGCGGGAAAGAACATAATTTTTCTTTTGAGGCAGATTATATTAAAGGAAACAAAAATTACAAGATAACAAAGCCAAGGACTGCAAGGTGCCGTCCAAGGACCCAAAACACCTGCAACTAAGGCAAAAAGGCCACCTGAGAGTTTACATAACCAAACCCACTTCAACTACATCACTTAACATGGTTACCAAAAGAAACCGATGGAGGATTAATCAGCCAGTCCCCCCATCTCGCCTCCTTGAACCTCGGGCAACGACCTTTTAGCCAAGCATAAGACCTGGTTTTTTCTAGCATGAATATTTTGGTCATACCTATATTTTCTTAGTATTTGTGGATGTTATTCATTTATTTGGCTAGTTAGATATGAATTTTCCTGAAGCATGCCAGAAAGTACACGATCAATTTGGGGACATGTGATAGAACACTAATAACTTGTTATACCATCATATCTCTTTAAGTAGTTAATATTTTCTAAGCAGATGGCATTCTATGAAGGTTTTCTGCTCAGTAGACTTCCCTTTTTTTTGCTTGGTTTATATACATGTATATGTATATGTATATCTTGGTATATTTGTGGATTTCACTTTGTTTAAGTTTTGAAATTTAGTATTCAGTTCCATTTTCTCTAAAGACTAATTTTAGTGAACTCGAGTACATGGTCTCTTTTTACAGTTCATCATATGTCTTGTTTGGAACAATTTTTTCTAAGTGACATTTGATCGCAGTAATTAGAGGGAGTACTGTTTTATTGTGTCATTTTTGATGTAATAGTAACCAAGATAACATTTTCCTTCTTTGCACTTGTGCTCTTAATGGTATGACATATGAGAATCGAGTTGATATGTAAACAAATGTGTAATCCCTACACTTCAACTCATTAGTCATCTTCTGCATTTTCTAAATTGTGTGATTACAAACATATGATAGAGCTGCTTTCCTGCTTGTATAATACTTTAGACACTTGCACATTCTGTAATCTGAACTCATGTCAGCAGAAAACCCGGCAACTTAGAGGTTTCTTTGTTATCAAAATCTTGATACAATGTAAAATTCATATATTTTTCTTTCTACTTTTGCAGAAGGACGATCTGCTGCAGCAGCTACAGCAGTTTCAATTAAAGGAGTCTTGCCAGCTCTATCTTCTTTTGGGCATTATAATTCTGGAAACACCTCTAGCACATGGATTGCTGGTGCATTTGCACTCCCTGCTGCAGGTGTCACTTTTTTCTTATCATCTGATCCAACTACCCGGAGTGGGATTTTATTTTTACTTTTTATGGAATGATCTACAAGTTGCATTAGAATTTAACTAAAACTTCCTCTGATATCTGAAATTTGATTCTTTTCCTTGCATTTCTTAATAGCATACATGCTTCAGGACCAAGAGGCACATGCAGCAGAGGTATTAGACTTCATTTAAATTTTGTATGATTGATGGCAATCTTTCTTGTTATTTTCATCACAGCAATTACTTCACAAACCACAACATTTATAAATATTTTTTGACATTTAATCGTCAAAAAATATGAATGTGGTAGTAATTACTGTGTTGCACAAATTAAATCCCATATCTTTTAACATATTTGTGAAGCACAATTGATACCTTCTGTTTCCTGTGCAGATGGAGCGCACTTTCATTGCTATCAAGCCAGATGGTGTGCAAAGAGGACTGGTAAATTTAACCACCACTCTTTTAAACATTTCAGATGCTCTTTTCTCATTTACTATATGTTGTGTATAACATTCAGTAGCTTTCCACTTGATTACAACTAATAAGTACAAACTACATATTTTGTGTCTTATTTTTTTCTTTATTAAATTCACTGTTCATAACCAAGTAAAACTTTTCCCCCCAGATATCCGAGATTATAGCTCGCTTTGAACGCAAAGGCTTCAAGCTCGTAGCTATTAAACTTGTGACCCCTTCAAAGTCTTTCGCCCAGCAGCATTACCATGATCTAAAGGAAAGACCATTTTTTGATGGGCTATGTGACTTCCTTAGCTCTGGCCCTGTTCTTGCCATGGTAATTCAAGTGAAAATGTTTATCTTTTTTTTCCCTATACACGCGAACCACTATATTTTTATCACTCATTCATGCAGGTTTGGGAAGGAGAAGGTGTGATTAAATATGGGCGTAAACTTATCGGAGCAACAGATCCACAAAAATCAGAACCCGGAACTATCAGGGGTGATTTGGCTGTTGTTGTGGGAAGGTACTACTCTTAAGTACTCCTCTTTATTATCCGTCTGTTTTGGTTTCCCATATCCTTAAGGTTTGAGGTGGAAGCTTCTATGGTTCTACTACCCAGTACCCATTCAGGTTATTTTTTATTTCAAGCGGGTGAAACAGGATAAGAAAAAAAGCTAGAAAGAAAACGAGGCACAAGTTTCCCAAAGTATTTCTTAAAGGCTTAAAGCATAAGACCTCTTAATCATTTTATTATAAGATAAAACAAAAAATATATCATTAATGAAATACTGTCGTTTCTGTATATAAATTCTTCGATGAAAACTTTGGTGAGAGTGTTGGGGCTCAACCCAAGCTGACCCTATTTGCTTTGTCTACTTACCTATTTTGATCCATTACCCAACTAGCCTATTTTGCAACATGCATCTTTAGCTTTATAAGCCTGCCAGCATCCTTAGTTGCACACACCCAACAGTTGTACCGTTGGTTTTTGTCAGGATTCATATCTATTCACACACCAAAGAAAAACAGGTTCCATTGAGCGCATGTATAACCATTTTCTACATTCCAACCACATTGATGAATCTTTGATTACAAATTTTAATGCCATGAAAAAATGCATGCCTACTATTTTCATACAAGTCAGAAACTGTTGGGGCATTTTAGCATGATTGATTTATAACCATTGGTCTGTGCTTTGTAGGAATATCATCCATGGAAGTGACGGTCCAGAAACCGCCAAGGATGAAATCAAACTATGGTTCAAACCAGAGGAGGTGACTAGTTACACAAGCAACCAAGAAAAGTGGGTCTATGGGGTCAACTAATGGCATCCATTTTTTCTTCCTCAGTTGCTGTCTAGGCATGTTAGTTTTTCAGCAGCAATAATAACAACCAAAGAATAATAATGTTGCCTTTTCTCCTATAAAAAATGAGCAAAAACAGGATCAGTTTTGTAACTTAAAAGTTTCTTAAAGACCATCATTTTAGTTGTTGAAGACACAAGTATATGGTTGAAGCTGGGCTGGAATCTATTAGTTGTTGAGGACAAAAATTCTTTCAAATAAAAGTTATATACACTCTTTTATTTTTTGAAGCATTTATTTTAATCATATTTGTAAAATTTAAATTTTCTATCACTCTTAAAACATGAAGCAACCAACAACCCACACAAATCCAGAATGTTGGATGCTGAAGCTATCGTTAATCATGGATGGACACCTCGAAAAAATATTTTGTAATGTATAAACAATAAAGAAATAAATAAAAAATTGTTTTAGATGCTGTTGAAATCATATGTTATATAGCCTATAGACGAAGAACCTGAATCTACGACTGCTATATACACAATTTTTCAGTGCAGTTCTTTTTGCAAGTAACATAATAATAGTAACAAGTATTTTTTTTAAAAATGGACTCTAAACTTGATGAGTTGGCATGAACCTATTTTATGTGGAAAAATAAAATTACCGTTGTTTGTGTTATGAAAATTGAATTACAACCCAATTCTTATTTCCAGGTCCGTCATTCTTACAACCCAAATTGATTTTTATTTTGTGTGCGAGTGTCACCACTCTGATCGGTGTCGAAGTGATGATAAAAATAAACCTAATTACATTATACTAAATAGGGTAAGTAAGTATCGGACCCACAAAGAGCATGTAGTTAGTATTTAAATCTTATGTTCAATTGCAAATTAAAATCCAAAGTTGTGATTGAGTTTTTGTAAAAGCTAGATTAACTACTAAGTATGAAAGACAAGAAACAAGAATAAAGGATTGATTGTAACAAATATAAGAAAATGTAATCACTAACAATTTTAGGTCTAGTCAAATAGTCAATATATGCTCAAATGATTACTAAAACATGTAAATGAATATGCTACATAGGCATAACCATTAACTCATTAATTAACTTGAATTTAAGTATGGATTATGCATTACCATACCAATAGTCTTATCCTTAACTACACTACATTAATGGAGGAATCGGAACGATTGGAGAGTTCACAATAATACCGTCTTAACACTCAAAATCAACCAACAAGTGTTCACACAAGAATGAAATATATAATCATATGAATTATTCTCGAAACTAACATTCAACTATTCGTATACACAATTGTTTATCAAATATAGACATATAATAACCAAACCCTAATCCCGGTTACGATCACGGAGTGTTTAGCCAAGCATGATGGTGTTGAAAGATGCAAATATAGTAGTAGAAGACATCTTCAAATGATCGACTAAACTAGGGTTTATGGTGATGAGGGCTTGGGTAGAGAAATGGTGTAATCTAACTAATCGAATGATTCTTGAAGGTGTTGGAGAAGTAATCGTCCAAAACTCATAATTCTTGACAAAACTTGATTTCACCATGGGAGGATGATGAGAGATGATAATTAGGTGCTCCACAAATAACTCTCTACGGCTTCTTGATGAAGAATGATCAAACGGGTCAAATAGATTAAGTGGAGATGAATAGATTATGATTGTATGGAGAAAGGGATGTGTTTTAGGATGAAGGAGATGAGTTTTGGGAGAGAAAACTAGGTTTGAGAACTGTGTTTTTCGTGGAAGAGGAAGTACAGGAGAAGAAAAGGAAAGAGTCATTTTATAGAAGGAAAGAAAAGAAAGACACCAACATTACTCTTGTATAAACTGTCTCTACTCCTCACTATAAAAGTCTTGAGAGTAATGCTGAGTAATTTTACTTTTGTCTTGTTTTCTTTGTCCTTCCTTCTTAAACCGTCGTATCATAGCACATTCATCCTAATTTCTTGTAAGCTTCCATCATCTTCATTTTAATCACCAAATATCTTCATTTAAGCTTTATTTCACGCACACCTATCACAAACACAAAAATATATTAAAGCATAACTATTCTAGACAAAAAAGGTGCATTATAATCAAATTATGTATGTAAATAGTACCAACCACCGTATGGTGGTCCTTGCAGATCTGCCCAGGGGCGGACCCAAGGCAAAGGTAGTGGTGGCACGGGACAAAATCCAATTTTGTCCGCGTAGTGTAAATTTTGATCTCGCGTAGTGTAAATTCTTATTTTTTCGAGACGGTGCTACCATCCATTTCAAATCCTAGATCCGGTGCTACTATCAATTTCAAATCCTGGGTCCACCCTTGGATCTACAAGCATTGAAGCAACCTCCCTAGATTGTTCATGACATATGATGTTCTTAACTTTGGAAGTAAAGAAAGGAAATTTTATGATTAGTAATTAGTGATTAAACACCTAATCACATCTCATAAAAAATAAAAAGTATAGTTATAAAATTACCTATTTTCTTTCGTTTCTCCCCAAATTGAAAAACATAAAAAAAATCACTCTACTTTTTCCTTCAAACTCATGAACCTAAACTATTAAAATTACTAGATTAAATTCGCTCCACTTGGCTTGGTTTATAAAATAATAAATATTAAATATTAATAAAAAAATATTAAATAATCATAAAACATAATAAAATAAGAATTAAAAAAAATAACGACAAATGTCTAAACACTCAGACCAACAGTGGAAACGTCGACTCGAGTGAGAGTGCAGATGTGAGTACAGAAACGTAGTATCATGATACGAAGAGACGTGATTATATTTCTTATACAAGTTATCGATCATTATTGTTAAAAATTAAAATGATTATATAATATTTTAGAATAATAAAATAATAATTTGGTTGAATATGATATTTTGAAATATTATAAAAGATAAATATGATATTTTTAGATTAAGATGAGCAAATACGTTTAATAAGGGCATATACGAAATTATCTCTAATAATTTTGTTGTAAATTAAAGTCAAAATTGAATCTAAATTTGATAAAAAAAAGTCAAAACTAGATTTTAATTTTTATTTAAATGGATTAAGATTTGATAATAAAAATTTTCGTGACTAAGATTAGCTAATAGATTTTATTATTAAAGCTAGTTTTTGTTTATATTAGAAGATGGAAGCAACTGAAAATGTGACACATGCATTGTCGGATTGCTGCAAAATTGGAGATACTTGGAAATAGGGGTGTAAACGAGTCGAGTTTTTATCGAGTAACTCGAGCTCGAGTTCGAGTTCGAGCCCTAAAACGAGCTCGAATTATTTAACGAGTCGAGCTTTTCGAGCCTTGTATAGTATATGTATATTTATATATGTAATATGTATATATGATGGCTAATATTAAAACATATTAAAAAAGAGTATTTATTAAAACATATCTACTTTATATACACACTATTTATAATAAGTAGTTACTAAAAATTATTAATTTCAGATTTTATCTATATTTTGAATAATTTAGTTTTTGAATTTAGTTTTTTTATATTATTTCGAGCTTTTCGAGCCGAGCTCGAGCTAAATGTACCCTTTCGAGCCGAGCTCGAGTTTCAAGTATGAAAGCTCGTCGAGCTATCGAGCCGAGCTCGAGCTTAACATAAAATTTCGAGTCGAGCTCGAGCTTGATTCGACTCGTTTACACCCTTACTTGGAAAGAAATTTTTAAGTAGTGGGGCTGCTCATACTCCGGAGGTTCTAGCTTAAGGGAGTTTTGTAAAAAGAGGCTCACGTCATGGTTTGAGGCTCAGACACGTATCTAGGAAGCTACAGTAGGATCTTTAGCGTATTTATATGGAAGAACAGAAATGAATTTGTATTAAAAAATAAGTCAATCAAGATAAAGGAGGTGATGTTCGAGATGCAACTAAATCTATTTTATTGTGTAAAAAACAGATTCAAAAATATGAAGTCTGCAAAGTGGGAGAATTGGTTTCAAAACCCAACTGATGCGTTGGAGTAATAGTAATGTTTGTTTGTTGCAGAGTAGTGAGGGTTTCTTGTTTCATGAAGTAAGTTTGTGCATCTTGCCAAAGCTCTTCAAATCTTGGAAACATGGCGTAAAGCCGTAAACAACCTTCCAAAACGAAACGCAAAATTATTTTATGGATATGAACAGCGGGCCTGCCTTTAAATGTGAAAATTAAATTTTAATATTATAAAAGACGTTTCTTAGCATATTCGGGGGTGTAGCTCATATGGTAGAGCGCTCGCTTCGCATGCGAGAGGCACGGGGTTCGATTCCCCGCACCTCCATATTTTTTAAACGCTTTTTTCAATCACACAAGAGACGGCCATTATTCCTTGAGCGTTAATTTCCATTTGTACCCCCTCCCCTCCATTCCTACCGCTTCCAACCTCTCGTTCCTCATCTTCTCCACCCCTGCTGCACACACACTGATCTCACCTCCATTCTCACACACATACGCATGACTCTTAACTTAACTTCTCCATGGCCGAATCGTCTCTATCTTCATCACTCCACTCACCACCACCGCTTCCTGTCGGCTTCCAACGAAGCTACTGCACCAGTTCCGTCAAAATCGCAGGTTTCTTACTTTTTTCGCACTCATAATCATAATAACAAAAACATCAAGGCTTCTCTGAGTGAGAGCTATCACGAAGGTGCTGTAGCGGATGGTGATGATGCTGGTCGTGGTGATTATGATTTGATTATTAATAAAGTTTCGGCTTCAAAAGATGTTAATGAAGCACTTGAAGTGTTTAGTGAAATGACTAAGAGAAGCGGTGGTGTTGTGAGTACGTCGGATTGTTCTTCGATTCTTTCGGCCGCGCTTAATAGGAACAATGCGGATTTGGCACTGTCCATTTTTAAAGCCATGCGGTCTAGTTTTAATGCAGGTACATACGAGTTACCGTCCTCATTTTTTGATTAGAGACCTGCGTTTCATGAAGTTAAGTTTTTTTTTACGATTTTGTTGATTTAGACTTCTAGCCTTTGGGTAACATGATTTTAGTAGCATCTATTGGACTATTACCTAATCAATTATTAAGGCTTGCGAACTGCTAGAATACATTGCTGGTAGGAGTTTGCTTAATTTAGGTCCCTGTGTGACTATAACTAGAATTTGCCAGCTATTTGGACCTAGATGCTTACAGGTCTACAATTTATTAGTGGTATGGATTTATTTGATTTTATGACTTACAGCTATAGCTAGCTAGAGTCAGATAGTTATATAATAATGCCAGTCGGAATCGACTGGTTAAAAAGTAGAATTTATATGTCTAACTGTGCATATTTGGGTGCTTGTACATGGAGCACAAGCCAAACAAGCACATACGTTCTGTGGGAGCATGTAACAGGACTAAAAATTGATAAATGTCAAGATATGATTACCATCTGGAGTTTGGACTAGATTTAACATCTAATGTGGCCTTTTGTTTGATCAATGACTTGAACTTATAGAAGAAAATGTGGTATGGCGTCTGTATTTCTAATATGTTGGCGAAACGTGTCATTTACATTCTTTCATATAATGTAATTGGGATTTGTGGTTATGTACTTAATTTTTGATGCATGAGTTAGGTGTTGGAGATAAAGACGCTGGTGACAGATGGAGTTGGTCCAGACCTGATGTAAATACATACACACTGTTGGTCCGGGGTCTTGCAGCATCATTGAGGGTTTCAGATGCCCTTAGGATTATTTCTTATGTTTGTCGAGTGGGAGTATCTCCTGGTGAAGAGGTAGGACCGCAGCTAATACTTGTTGGCAAGCATTATACTAAATATACCTTGGAAGTTGGGTTTATATTTTTTGGTGTTGTCCACACCTCTTTCTTTTAATTTAACTGTGTATAATCAAGTTCTCAAGCCTCTCGGTATATAATTATGTTGATCTGCAGTTTGCTATTGTTCATGCAGGTCCCTTTCGGTAAGGTTGTAAGATGTCCTACTTGCATGATAGCTGTTGCTGTTGCGCAACCCCAAAATGGTATTCAGGCATGCACAGAAACTGCCTGCAGATTTATTTATTTTCCCCTTCTAACAAGGCCCAGGGAATGGAAAAACTTATTTCAATGTTAAATGCTTTGTTTAGTTACAATCAACCTTTCTGCCCGTGTCTACTTAGCAAGCATTTGCTGAAGTTGTATAGTAGAGTAATCATATTCTTTTCTCTTGGTTTGTTCCGTAGGCTTGTTTGCTAATTTCGCCTGTGGCTTGATTTTACATATTTTCATGCACCGCCATTGAAACAATTAAATTGGCATGTGAAAGCTAATGGTCTATTATTGCCTCCATCTTTTAGTTCATCATGTTATTATGCTGCCTTATCATACAGAACCTGTCCTTCTGCAGGTTGTTTCCTGCTCCAAATGCCGTTACCAATATGAACTTGTTTCTGGCAACATAATTAGTATCGAATCGGAAGAAATCAGGTTGGTTGATTGCATTCCTGCTTGTCTTCATAACTATTGTATGCATATGATTGGCTGAGTTATGTGCTTATTGCTTACATAGTGCATTAAGTTGTTTCAATAGGAATGGACTTCTGATCCATCTTCCAGTTTTTAATACTCGATCATTTCTACAGTTTTGTCCATGGTGGTTAAGGATGCAACCCTGTTTCTCTCATTTATTATACTTCTGTGCTTTATATGAATTGAGAAAAGTTAGTTTTAGTTTTTTTGTGGCACTTGTAATCAGCGTGCTTGAAAAAAGAGTATCATAGTGTATGATGTTGATCATGTGATATTCACTTTTTCTAAGGATGTCCTCCTGCCGAACGCAGCATGGATGTGCCTGCATGGAAAAGAGGGCTACAGTTCTTGCAGCTTATAAAAGAAAGTACTCCTGCTGCTGTTCACTCAATTGTGGTAAGTCCTCCCCCAAACAAAAACTATATATATATATATATATATATATATATATATATATATATAGCATTGGCACCCTATATTCAAAATCATTTTTCAAAATTGAGGTGTGTTTTGTCACATATAAAAGATAAGAGGGTTCAATAGTAAATTTCACTGTTCACAAAATTGGTCCTGTGTTATCTCACAGGTCCAGACACCATCTGGTATGGCTCGAACACACAGGTTTGCTACTAAAACAGTTGATCTCCCAGCACAACAAGGGGAACGTGTAACAGTTGCTTCAGCAGCTCCATCAACTGCCTATCGTGAAGTAGGTCCCCTAAAATTCAGCCCCAAAACTCCCAACTATTACCCCGGTGAGCCCATGTGCTTAACAAATCATGTAGATGGCAGAGAATCACCATTACTAAGAGCTGCTACAAAAAATGGAGGACTATCCTTATTTAGCCCAACGGTCTTCATTCCACTCCTCACTGTTTTAGCCACAGGAGATATGGCCTCAGGAATGATAGACCCCAGCTTACCTCAGTTTATTTCAGTTGCAGCTGTTTCGTCTTTAGCTGTTGGCGCCACTTTGAACGGTCTCATATTACCACAATTAAATCGAGTAAGTTTGGTTCTTGTTACCTTACACAACTGTTTATATCTTATCCATAGATTATA
Organism: Dittrichia graveolens; assembly: GCA_038502395.1. Taxonomy (NCBI): domain Eukaryota; kingdom Viridiplantae; phylum Streptophyta; class Magnoliopsida; order Asterales; family Asteraceae; genus Dittrichia; species Dittrichia graveolens. The sequence goes on along the minus strand of JARJIL010000001.1, from coordinate 113,781,847 downwards.
AAAAGTTATTAAGCTATTAATGATTTAAAGGAGTAAACTAGCAAGTTTCAACCATATGCTTTTGGCAACAAAATTTATCATGTTCAAAGTTCCACTGTTTGACGTGAGGGGTTAAGAGATGCTATGGCTAAGCAAAAAGAAATCCACCCCACCATGTAAAGTTTTTACCCGTTCATCATGTGTCACCTGGCTATAAGTTTGTATAATGCTTTTCTTTTCTCAACAGCTTCCTCCAAGCCTTGTGGAAACAGTTGCGGTAAGGCAGCAACTACTGTCTCAGTATGACACACTTCAATCTCGAATTAAGGATTTAAAAGAGGCTGCTGAAAATGAGGTATTCTCTTAAATTACTTGCTAGCTTTGCTCTTATTTCCTTAACTGTTGTATAAAAATTTTAATTATCTGAGTGCCTTCCTTGGATAAATTTAAGGTGAATTGCTTTTATGTATAGAGAATGATGTGGGTTTAATTGTTAATAGTTAATACCTATATGCATTCGCTAGAAGATTCTCTAAGGTCTCTCAGCAAAGTCATGTTGGTGGATTTTTTTGAGATTATATGAGCATGTTTGTTTTCTTATAATGTTCACCACATAGAGCAGCCAGCAGAGATTAAGCATCTTGTTTTTATTAGGTATGGATGCTGGCTCGTATGTGTCAGCTAGAGAACAAAATCGTTGCTGTTGGAGAACCTTCTTACCGGTGATCTCCTCAAACTATTCTGTTACTTATCTTCCTTGAAGTGTAGTTGCTTGGTTCCTGTTGCAATAAAAAAACTCTTAATAAATGTGTTTCTTCCTTTTATATGTTCTTGAAGTGCACGGAGAAGTAGAGTCAAAAGGGTGCGTGAAGGGTTGGAAAGTTCCTTGAAATCAAGAATCGAACTAATCGAAAGCTATGCAAGAGTAGGTCTTCTGCATCACTTAATCCCATAGAATAGATCTTCATCACCCAATTGGAACCATCATGTGACTAGTTTATGCATGTCAATTTTACCCCTCTTACAGATCTCTTCAATGATCGAAATCGAGGTGGAAATGGACTCTGATGTTCTTGCTGCTGAAGTAGCCAGCAATGCGGTGTGTTAACTATTATATTATACTTCTATCTCATTATACGTACTAAAGCATATTACTTTACTAAACCTTGATAATTTATGTACTATAGAATAGATTAACAGAAATATTTGTTAAATTGAAATTGAAATGGACTTTTTGGGAATGAATGTGTAGTATCTATGTCCAGAAACTATAGGACTCTTACGGACAACAAATTAGGTATTCATTTGACAAGGGGATGTTGTAAATGGGGAGCATTAGATATCATTTTCTTTGGTCATTGCAATAAATTTATATCTTTGTAAATATCTTGTGCAGGAGACTATCGCAGAACAGATAGAACAGATAATGGAGCTTGAAAATCTTGAAGAGGTAAGCTCTCATCAACTGGAAGTACTTCTCTCGGAATGCTACTTAAATAGATTGCTGGCAAATACTGTTTCTTGGCTAGTGATGTTAGGTTTTTTCCCCTTCAAAACATTAACAATTATAATCATATTTGCACAACTATTTGTTTATATACTCAAATATCAGAAATACCTCTCATCATTGGTTTGGATAAAATTGAAATCCACATCTGATGTAGGCAAAATTTTGAACCGAAAGTAAATACCTTGTTTGTTATTCTCTGTCCTGCTTTACTTTTTTGGTGCTTATATATCCTCACATAAAAACTACTGATTGCGTACACAGAGATGGAGAATTCAAGCGGAAGCAAATGATGAAGTAGAGAAGCTTCTCAGTTCTGAGATCTTGCCTTCACAACAGGTTTCAGATATATAACCACTGATTAGTCAAAACAGTCGGTTTTGTACACAATCTGGTCTTTGATAATGTAGAATTACAGAAAGTTATGGCCATCAAGACCACAGTTCAAATTGGATCAATAGGATTCTGCTTAATTTCCTCTCAAAAATGAGGATTTGGTGTCTGATATTGATCTTGTATAAAAGATTCAAATTTCAAACGACATTCTTTCGTAAATTCAAAGAGCAATGGACATTATGCTTGTAAACATAGAACTATTAAGCTAATCATTACTAGGTGTTGTCGAGACCGTAAAATTAATTATTTGCAAGTCATTTGTAAAGGGCACATTCATATAAAAATATCAAAACTTGGTCCAACACAGGCTGATAAGTGAGCAAGTGACCTGTATGATGGGGTGTGTGTGTGTGTGTGTATTAGGACAATTATTTACTTAGAATAATAGTCTCAGGAACTAAAGAAGCTTATATTAGTATAATGTAAATATGGCCAGAAAAAGAATAAAAACAAAAAACAGGCATTTTTTTGATGTTGGAAATTTCAATTGTATGATTTAGCTGGCAAGTGATGGAATATATGGTGATGTTAGATGGCAAACTTGCTTACCAGAGCCATGTGCACCCAAACAGGAGACTACACTTTACGCCCTTCACTTCCACACTGCTGTGCATTTGGTTTCTCACTTTATCACCCCCCCCCCCCCCCCCCCCCCCCCCCCAAACAAAAAAAGTTCATTAAAGTTAGGTACCTCTTTTAATTATTAAATTTGTACCTCTTTTTTAAATTTTTAGTTGTTAAAGTAGTAATTTGTTGTTTATATAGTTTATTGTAGTTGAAAATTTCTTTTATATCACATATGTTGTATGCATATTACTCAACATCGTAATGTCGTGTTTCGTTCTACTGAACTGTTTTACGTGTTTTGCTACTATATGAAGAAATCTTTATTCAAATCATTTCAATCCAGGTATGACTGAATCGGATCGACATTTAAAAATGATTAAAACCGAAACTTTAAAAATACAGGAAAACAATAACTCCATCATATATTGTTGGTGTTACAAACCGGTTTGGTACCAAATCAAAACATGAACCAAGTGTAAAGCTAATTATTCAAGAACCAGACCCTTCATAATGGGTTCTGGTCCAAATCGATCTGGTTTAGCATAAATTACTAGCGTTAACAATTTCAAAAGATTTATTACACACCCCATTACTGCCAAGTGCCAAGTAAATATGTTATTAGTCCTCTATGACCCAAAAGTATAATTGATGTGTCAGACAAAGAAACAAATCTGATGTCATTCGGGTTATCTAACTCAAATGCCAACTCAGTATCACATCATCTTCCCCTTCTCTTTCATTTTCCAACCCAAAAACTTAGGGATGAGCAGAAAACCCGTTTGTCCCTGAACCGAACCGGTCCCAATTAGGAACAAACGGTTCGGTTTTCGGTTTTTACTTTGGAGCATTTTTTGTTTCGGTTTTTTTCGGGTTCGGTCCGGTTCGGTTTTGGAACCACGCTCATCCCTACAAAAACTAGTATAACCTAACCAAATATTACCTCACTTTTTTTATTATATATATAAGAGAGAGAAAGAGGAGGAGAGAGAGAGAGAGCTCGGGTTGGGGGACTTGAAACCCTCACCCGATCAGGTGAAGGTGGGGGGCGTACCGGTGCTCCTGGATTCACCCGATGAACCCGAGGCTCTAATTGAAGATTACGGGTTGAGCCATACGGGCCGCTTCTTTTCTGGGAAATATGGTCGCATAGAAGGACATCAATTCAAAGGTCCACACGTTTCTTAGTCACTTATGGAAGCCTTAAGTTGTAAATAGTATGCCATTTAGGTATGCTAAAGTTTTTAATTAACAAGAAACCTAATCGGATCAAACATAAGATTGGTTTGTAAAAAAGAGGCCACTCAAGTACCATTGAATGGGTAATGATGACATATGTGCCGGACGAACCTCCGGAAACAAAATTCCTTCTACTTCAGCTTCCGGTTGAAACTCATCCGAGACATCTTCCCAACTAAAGGTACTCGCCACCATCAGACTAACAGTCCGGAAGATCTGCATTTAATGCATGGTCGGCTGTACAATATGGAGCATTAAATGCTCAATCAGATCCTGTCTAAAGATAATACGAATAACCTTTGGTTAATACCTTGTAATGATTACCGGAGGGGTTATAAATACCCCCCACCACCGGCATTTAATGTGAGTTCTCTCTTTCTAATCACTTTCTCTCTCTAATTTCTCTCCCTCATTTACTACGCACTTCATTCCCCGTTCATATACTTATTCTCACGCCGGAGGTTGGTCACGAGCTGAAGCTCATGGCGAGGCTAACCGGTGTCTGTTTTGTAGGAACACTCGCCAGCCAAAAGGGAAGCTAGCTCCGGATAGGCCTTGTTTCAACAGGTAATGACAAGCCACCAGGCTTATAAAAATCCGATAAGAGTTAAAAAAACAAGTAAGAAAATGATGTCTAGCTACTTGTGCACACTGCATACTCACTCTAACATCTTGAAGTTTAGATCGAATAAAGTGCATTATGGTGAAAGACTTGTGTAATTGGTTGTTGAAATGGTGTGGTATAAATGAAGGACAACACGCAACGCATTTACTTAGGATTAAATACGTGTTTTGGTCCACCCACAGGGCCGGTCCTAAATATCCATTCTATGAGCGATGAAATACTTGAAATATAACTATGTCCTGTCGTTAAGGTGGCCTTACGATACCTCAAGGAACACCGCCCTTGCTTCAAGGTGTCGTGCTATGGAGAATCGGAGATGTGTTTGTAGTCACTAGTTGTCGCAACTCTTTCTCTCTATCACACATACTCTTCCTCTTTATCACTCTTATACTCTTAAATATTATTTAAATTTAAAAAATAAGATATAAGTGAAGTACTAGAAAAAGTAGTTTTTTTTTCTTTTAATTTTGAAGTATGAGGAAAGAAAAAATAAAAATTAAGTAATACATGGTTAAAACAACATAAGAAATATAAATATGTGAAAAACATATATTCCTCTTGTTCGAAGTATGAAAATCATAATAACAAAACAATACCGGAAATATTAAGATTAATTAAGGAAAGACGTAACATAATTAAGGATAAATACAACTTAATAATTTGAATATTTATGAATGTATCACAAAAAGGATTTTAACTGAAAAAGGCAACAATTTGGTGGTCGGCAAGCAAGTTTAAGGAAGTCATGTTGAACTTGTGAATTGGTTGAATTCTTCCCCCCTTTAACCCTTTTGTTTCTTTATACAATTAAGTAGACAGTTGGACAAATACAATGACGCCACATTCCATGGAATGGAATAAACTCTCTTTCTTTCTCTTATATAATTAATAATATATATATATATATATATATATATATATATATATATATATATATATATATATATATATATATATATATATATATATATATAGGAAGGTTCATTTAAGAACCGTTTTTATTGCGAGAACTACGAGAACCAATCTTAGCCGTTCATTTTGGATAATGGAGTTCATGGATGAAAAGCGTGGGGGGATTAAGTGTGACAGGGTGCATGTAAGGAATTCATGGGTGGACAATCTAATCGAATGAGGGGGATTGGACGGCTAAAAGCTATTGGTGTTCAACACCACCTCGCTCTACATAAAAATCTTTTTACCAATCAATTATTATTTTTTTAAATTTGACCCAAAACCTATGTATCAATTTTAATACAGATTTACCAATTGCCTAAAATGATAATAAACAAACACATAAATACGAGAACCAATATTGTTATATAATAATAACAATATTGGTTGAGATTTACCAATTGCCTAAAATGTATCCCTATCCACTGGTTTTGTATTAATTATTATATAAATTCTTTTAATACGAGAACCAATATTGTTGTTGATTTTCAAGATCAATGACTCCAAATGATGAAGAGGCTTTTTAAAAAAAATATTAGTTGAGATTGTTGGTTGTGACTATATATATATATATATATATTGGCATTTATCATTACTTTCTAAAATCTAAAAGGGTTAATAATAATTTAACTATCAAAGTTTTACTTCAGTTTTATTTTAATCATCAAAGTTTTTTCAAATAGTTTTGGGTAAAGGCCATAGAATAGTATCCTACTTTTTTAAAATTATCTATGTAGATAACTTACTTTTTTATTACCTAAATAGGTAATATACTTTTTGATGATCTGTTAAAATAGGTAACTTACTTTTTTATTATCTAAATAGGTAATATACTTTTTTATGACATGTTAAAATAGGTAACCACCTTGAATATAGCAGGTAAACATCTTATGTTATGTTTTTTTTATGAAATGTAACTTGTTTGTGGGTTAAAATACGTGTCATAATGCTAATAAATACACATTATGTATTAAATAAAATGGTGTCACTTCATAACTAAATAAACAACAATGTTGTCTAAATGTTGCCGTCAAGAATGTTGTGAGGATTCGTTGGAATTCGGGAGTCGTCGGAAGTCGGGAGGAGTTCGTCGAATGGAGGGCTGGAGGTGTCGTTGAATGAAAGGCTGGGGTGTCGTCGAATGGAGGGCTGGGCGTATGATTCAAACCCTGGGTAATTTTGGTGGTTTATTAGGTATTAGTTACCTATTTTAACATGTCATCACAAAGTATATTACCTATTTAGGTAATAAAAAAGTAAGTTACCTATTTTAACAGATCATCAAAAAGTACATTACCTATTTAGGTAATAGAAAAGTAAGTTACCTACATAGATAATTTTGAAAAAGTAGGTTACTATTCTATGGCCTTAACCCAATAGGTAATATACTTTTTTATTATCTAAATAGGTAATATACTTTTTTATGACATGTTAAAATAGGTAACTATCTTGAATATAGCAGGTAAACATCTTATGTTATGTTTTTTTTATGAAATGTAACTTGTTTGTGGGTTAAAATACGTGTCATAATGCTAATAAAATACACATTATGTATTAAATAAAATGGTGTCACCATAAAATTTGAATTTATAATTATTTAATCCTCAAAGTTACACCTTCTTTTTGGTTTAAACCTTAAAGTTTTTTCCAAACGATTTAATCCTTAAATTTTTGTTAAAAATGATTTAACCCTCTAAGTTTTGTTAACTTTTTAATAAAAAGTAAAATGCATAATAAGTAGAGAGGGTAAAATCGAAAACCATACAAAACTTAAGTGATTAATCCATTTTTTTAACAAAACTTCAAGGTTTAAATCATTTGAAAAAAAGTTTGAGGTTTAAATCATAAGAAATTCAAACTTTATGGTAATTTCGTTTAGAAAAAAAAATGATGGTTAAACCGAAATTGAACGAAAACTTTGATGGTTAAACCGTCATTAACCCAAACTAAAATACATACTAAAAACGAATGTATTTATAACAGACAAATTATACTAAAAAATATGCATGTTTGCATATTTTTATATTTTTCCGAAGAAAAAGATCGGTTTACTAGCTTTTTTTTTCATCGCAAATATGTAAAACATCACATATGCATACTTTCACCTTAGAAGGAAAAAATATTTTTTCGAATGAAAAATGGCCTATGTATTTATATGTGCAATTCATATGTATAGAGATTTAAAAAAGGAGTAGAAGAGGATAACATAAAAACAATCATCAGTGAACCACGGACTTTTATTATTTTCTTTAAAGTTGATTAGATTGGGATGCACAAATACATCAATTTTTCTTAGAGTTTCTCAATATGTCAAAACTCATAAGATAAGTATGGGATGCACATGTGCAACTTATCATTGACTTAATTTGTTTAAAATGTCAAACTACAGGATCAAATTATGATGATATATATGTGTGTGTGTTCATCAACTTGTTTAAAGTTATTCAAAAACGTATATGAAAGGCTAACCAAATCACATATAATCCGAATCATACACCCATCTCTAATCCTATCTCTTTCTCTCTCTCTCCCCCTAACTCTTTTAGCCACCACTATTGTAGATAACTACACCATTACACATTGCGCTCGCCAACTCTAGTAATCAACAAAAATACTGTTTGACGTTAAACGAATTGCTTCTGAACTGGAACCGATTAGTATATTACAGTTTTTTCTCAGTCATAACTTTTAGACTTTCTCGGTTTTAGTTTTTTGCCCTGGTTTGCTTTGGTTTCGATCCGTTTTAGAACTCAGCTCATCCCTAACCATCACCATCTCAAATCAACCATTACCACCAATTCTATTTCTCTCTAACTTTGTTAGTGTGTTCCAATCTATGTGTGTGTCAATTATCAAAAGTGTATGTTTGTGTTTATATGAAAATTATGGTTCGATTTTAGTTTTAGGGTTTGATTGTAGTTGTTATTCTCTGTTTGGATCGATTATGATTGCTAGGATTTAATCATAAGTTGATGTTTGGGTTTTTATTTTCATGATGGTTATGTTGAATACACGATAATATTTAAGAAACACTCATGAACCATGAGACATCTTTAGATCTTATCTTAACAACTAATAGAAGTAAAAAATATTATAAGGTAAATAGTTAATGCTGTAATCAAATGATATCTAAATTGTTAAATAGTAATAAATTAATAACATTAATAAGTCTAGATCTGGTACTGATTAAGAGGGTGTTTGAGATTGCGTTTAAACACTGATTATCTGATTATTGTGATTTGAAATCGTAGATAATTAGTTTAAAGTGTTTGGGGTTGTGTTTTCAGAAATCAATTATTTGTGTTTTTTAGACTACAAAATGCAGTTTTAAGAATCTACTTTTAAGTTTCTTTTTCAAACTGATTATTTGATTATTATGATTTTACCCTTTAAAAAACAATTAATTTACTTTGCTAAACACTCAAAAAACTGATTATCTAATTATTGGGATACGAAGCAGCATAATCAAATCCGAACATTATTATTCAGTAGCACGTTTTCTCACAGCTAATTATCTAATTCTAATTATTAAAAAGGCATAATTTATTTTCAAATCACAATCCCAAACAACCCTAAATAGTTAAAACGTAATTTTAATATTTATAAAAATGTCATTAGTAACTAATTTTAGGGTAGACTAAAACGACAATAATACTCTCATGTGTAATACATATGTGCTGAGTTAACAGTGGTTAGATGGCCGTTTATCCGCTGAGACGTAGCTGTTCAAAAAAAAGATGACCGTTTATCTAAAGTAATTTGGATGAAACACGTTTTTAAAATAAGGAATTAAGGACTACTAATGTAATTAATGTTGGAGGAAAGGGTTTGTAGAAAGTAAGAATAACAATAATAACTTAGATAATTTCGTGGATCGTGTTAAATACACTTTCCGTAATCTGTAATTCGACCCTATTGCCTGGGGTATCACGAATTCAGATATAGGATAATTCAAGAAACTCGATTTGAATTACAGGCTTTATTCAAATCCAAAACACAGAATGTTTTTGCTTTATCTCTCGTTTATTTGAGACTATTTCGTCATAATAACGACTTGTTATTGTATATTATATAGTATATTGTTCGTATACTTTTGCGTTCCGTATTTCTGCCTTACGTATATCGTATGTTTTTCGTAGTTTTCTGTGTACCAAAAACCTAGGCCGAATGGCCTATTTATAGGCGATCCTGAGGCGGTTACCGGTCGGCGGCGGCTATCCAACGGCGGTTACAGGCGGTTGGCGGCTCTGCCCCTCGGACCCCGCCAAGGGGCGATGTCCCTTGGAACCCCTCCAGGGGCCAACCCCAGACCCCCGTACCGTATCCCGATACTAAATTTATTCGCGTGTGCGTTCCGCACCTCCAAACCCGAGTTATAACCAAGTCTAGAATCGGCTAGTATCAAAGTCAATTCCGATTATACTAAATGGCTTGATGACACTAAAATCACCAACAATTAACTAAAAAGGTTTAGGGACTAAAAATAAAATAAGTAACAATTGAGCCATAACATTCTTTTTTTATAAATTACTTTAAAATTAACAAGGTACACTCACAATAATTAATACCATTAACACCTAAATTTATATATGTTTTTTAAATTAAAAAGGCAAATTTTGCCTACTCTAGTTCAACGTGCTACTCTTACTAAGAATGATTATTTTAAAAACGTTTTGTTTATATATATATATATATATATATATATATATATATTTTAATTAAAATAAACTAGATAAGCGACTCGTGTGTTAATACGAGGGATGATATAGTCACATTTAAAATTATATAACTTTAAGAAGTATTAACCCGTATAGTAAAAATAATTAGAAATAAATTAAAGCAATTCCGATTAACAGACAATTATGGGTGGCAGATTCGAGAAACAATGTTGATCATAACAGTAAGTTCAAGTTTATTAGTTTATTGTAATTCATATCTTTAACTTTACTTAAAAATTTCATTAACTTTAATATATACCTATCGAAAATTATCAGAAAATTAAAACGATTAGTGACTATAAAATGACGATTGAATCATTTACTCAATCATATGTGTATATATTTACACAAGTATATATATATATACATACTCTCATCATAAAGCATATAAAATGAATATAAATTTACTGGACTTTATGAAAATTTTGAATTAATTTCTAATTTGAAATTAAACGCACCGTTAGATATATCATTTAAAGTAATCCGTGAACTTGTTATATCATTTTCAATCGTCATGAACAGAGGTATCATGTACATAATGAATCACCCTTGATTTCTTTCTTTCTTTTGAATGCTCTTCCAATAAAGATCGCTTTGGAGCAGATGAAGGAGGTTGTTTATTCTTCATAATTAATTACTATAATAAAAAGAACAATATATTACATTAGCATATGTGAATCATTTTCATGAAATATAAATAAAACTTATTTACCTGAAGAACAATAAAGAAATGGTGCAATCTTTCCAAGGAGTTGCAAAGAATTTTGTGTTTGAAAATTTGAGTATCTTATCTTATAACCTTATTAAAAAAAGGATGATGATGTCATCATCCTTCTCAAAACTAAATTTCCACCAATCAAAACCTCTCATTAAAAAAAAATCGTGGTTAAATATACAATGATGTCACATATCTCATTCCAACATCTTAAGAAAAAACGCGGGTCACGGGTAATCCGGATTTGAAACAGATTACTCTTAGGGTTTCTGGAAACAAAAGACGACTCCTTCTGCGTTACCTTCTTCGACAGCCCGGCTTCCTTCCGACGCTTACCTCCTCGACAAACACAGCCCTTAACAACAGTTTCCTAGTTGAAACTAATCTAAAATTCAAACTATAATTATCTTTTCAGACTATAGTTATACTGCAAAGAAACCATATTTCATGTTGCATATGAAGAAATTATATGTTTTTTTACAATAGTGAACCGTTTTGACAAAAAAAAAAAAAAAAAAAAAAAAACAACTGCGTTTGAACTTGCACAATATGTAATAATCTGTATACCTTAGTGCTACTCTTACCAAGAATGATTATTTTAAAAACTTTTTGTTTTAATATATATATATATATATATATATATATATATTTAATTGAAAGAGTAGCATATATATATATATAGTGAAAGGTTCATTCGAGAACCGTTTTTATTGCGAGAACCAATCTTAGCCGTCCAATCCCCCCCTCTTTCAATTGGATTGTCCACCCATTAATTCCTTACATGCACCCTGCCACACCCAATCCCCCCACGCTTTTCATCCATGAATTCCATTATCCAAAATTAACGACTAAGATTGGTTCTTACAATAAAATTGGTTCTCAAATGAACCCTCTCCTATATATATATATATAGGTGTGCATAGCTGGTGCAAACAAAAATTACACAAGTGAAATCTAAGGAGGAAGCAAGTCGGGATGATAGTTAAGTTAGTCTCAAATCAATGATTCATTAAAATATGGGTTCATAAAAAAAATTAAACTTACATATCAAGTTTGATTCTTGTTGGATGTCTAAACTGTAGTGCAAGAATGCCTTGTTACACTAATTTCATTTAAGATGTAAATTTTCGTATTGTGAACGTCATGTTTGCATTCTTATGTACACTGCATGATCACACATCTATACAAGATTGTTGTTTTGTGTGCCATTCCCTAATAGGTATACGGTTATTCATTAATTTTTGACTGATTAAACTAATAAAATGAGTCTAGCAGACTGTATGTCACTAGATGATTAACAGGTACTAAATCAAAATCACTTTACTCAAATATAATTGATTTTTATAACTATAATAATAAGGATTTTCTAAGCACGCTAATTTGTTACTTATAAAATTAAATAAGTAAACGAATAAGTGACGAGTAGTCCTACTCAAACCGATTTGCTATAACGCATATAAAAATTATTGAATTATTTAAGAACCGTTTTATTAATCGATCATTTTGCTAGGTCGAATATGAAAAATATGATTAAGGTAGGTGGAATATAAGCATATGTGAGTAAATTAGTTTATTAGGGAAATGAGTTGTGTTGACAACTATTCTTTTCTATATATTATATTGTGACCAACATATATTATATATAACATAATAAAGTTACAAATTTATTAAGTGACGGTTTGCCACCCAATTGTCAGCCGTCACGTAAGTAAAACCCAACCACTCCATTACTTCCAACTTTTTAATTTTCCCTTTCATATTATTCTTGTGATTCTAAACAATATATCAAGTGATAAAACATGATATTTAAAGTAAATATAAATAGTTGGTTACATTTAATCTTGTAACTATTACTTAATAATGCATATACGACGGTTTGATCCTCACTGTAGTTTCTATGTTATCAACCGCTAAACCAGTATTACAAAATCATATATATTAAACCTTACGAAAAAAAAATCAGTTAACACTCTTGTCTTCTAATTAAACACTATTTTAGTAAATTCAACTATGCCTTTGCCCAACTTACCAACTAGCAAGTTGAAACGATTTACGTTTGATCTTAAAAAATCCGTGAGAATGAATTTTATAATACGACAAACAGTTTTAGAATGATAAATTTATATTTTATAATTTGCGGTGGTGAATTTTGTAAAATAAAATACAATTCGTCGTAAAAACAACAAGTCAAGGTTCAACGTTGAACTAAAGATGTGTTACAAACCTTTTAGGTAATAGGTATGCATATAAAGTAGAAATTTTGAAGTACAAAACATGACTTATAAGATTTAAATACACAAACCCTATAAAGTTTTAGTTTGGTTATGCTACTCATATCCACTTGACACCTATTAGGCTATTATGCCTAATAAATTAGTACATTGTTGCTTGCACACCTAAGCATGTGTATCAATTGTTACACCTTATATGGGGTGATAAAATAAAAACTATTAAAATTTAGCAACTAAATGTTATTATTCTTAAGGATTGTTCATTTACAGTTAATTTTTGTACTCTTGAGGTTGGTGAGGTATTGGTCAAGTGTTATGCGAGACTCGAACAATATGCACTTAAAAGTAAACCAATTATCAAACAAACGTGTCATGTTTATTTTGTTATTATTATCTGTATCTTTTAACGTGTTCTTGTTAATGTTTCAAATCCGATCCTTACATTTAGTTTCATTCTAACATAGGTTACAAGAGTAGGTACTTAGACACCTCTATTTACATCATAATAACAGTTTTTATATTGACCTACAATATACGTTCCTGTAAACATTGACATGGAACAACGTTGTTTACAGGAGTTGTAGCCCAATAATTGAAACTTTATACTTCCTTTGTCTTGTATATAAAATATTATCAACCGCATATACATGAATGGATATATTATGAACATTTCTTTATTTGTTTAGAAAAATATTCTATCAACACACCCTCCGGCACGCACTAGCAGAAAAAGCTCATTAATTACATAACAGAAGCATGGATATGAATAAATATGCTTGAATTAACATCCGTAAAGAGCTAGAAGTCGTATATAGCACAATTGATAATTAGTTACAGGCCATAAATTTCATGTTCAAAGGGACAAGTCCACGATGTACATCCAAAATGTGAAATATGTATGAGTCCTAGCCTAGTAATTTTTTTCAGGGATATTGAAATATCATAATTTTAATCAACCTAAAATACTTGACCAACATCAAACCGACAACAAACAAGCGTTAATGAAATTTTGTAATTGTAAATAATTTTAGGGTGCAATTTGAATTAAATTCGTAACTTGTTAATGAGTTTTTTAAACCCAATTTGACACATTGTAATTGAAATCTATGACATTTGTCATCAGATGGATCAGACTTGCAAAAAAAAAACCTAACAAATACTAGAAGTTCTTTTAGAAGATTATATGATATAGGGAAAATTACCGAGAAAGATAATCTAAATATCGAAAATTGTCAATAAAAGTAACGTTCAATTTTTTGACCGAGAAATGATTATAAATTTAAATTTGTAACAAAAAATGGTATAATAACTTTTTAGACCTAACAAAAAAGGATTATAAATTTTAATTTGTAACAAAAAAGATATAAATTTCACGCATTATACCCCTTTTGTTACAAATTGAAATTTATAATCATTTATAGGTCAAAAAAATTAGACGTTACTTTTATTGACAAATTTTGATATTTAAATTACATTTCTCATAAATTTGTCCTATAATATATTAGCATCACATCTCAAATCAATTTTAACCGGAGCTCTTTTTGACCGGTTATAAAATGTATACACACCTCACCACGTAGCTTTACAATTTGTGGTGCGACCGTGTATTAGGTAACCTAAGGAGGATGTGAAGACCTAATTAAGAGATAATAATAGCATAATTAGTGGCTAAATAAATATATGTAACAAACTTAATTTAGAGTGACATCACATCACAAATTCAATATAATATTAATTAATTAATATTAATAAAATCACATTATCAATCTATCCTTTTGAGATAGACTTCTCTTTATGCCGACCAAAAATCTTTTAATTGAAAATGACATTAATTTTTATGATATCTTTTCCATAAACGTTACGTGACACGAAAACGCATTACGTACGTTTTTTTTGTTAGTTTGATGGATGTGACATTTTAAAGATTTCCAAAACCACACATGACACGTTACCATGTGTAGTTTGTTATAAGTTAACATACCAATCTTTTTTTTTAAGTTTAATTAAATTAAATCATAACCATTTATTTATTTAGATAATTGAAACTTAATTTTAACTTTAAATTATTTCTTTAATTTATATTTTTTTATCTATTACATTATTCTAAACTCATATTTCTAACAAACACAATGACACATAGATTAAAACAAAAATAATAATAAATTTTATAACCGATTAATAGTTTGCATATTGTAGCATCCTCGATTTGGTCCTAGTTGTAAATCGTTACAAGTATATGTAAGATAGTAAATTATGTAAAGGGTCCAAGTTGTATAATTATGTGTAAGTTAATTATATTAATGAAAGTATATTTGTGTTAGTTGTTAAATGAATATATATATATATATATGTTTTTTGTGTAATAATATATATATATATATATATGTGTGTGTAAATATAAGTAAAATGAGTTAAAAGAAAAGAAAAGGAAAAGAATCCAGAGGCGGTTGCCTCTGGATGTGGGTTATATATGTATGCATGTGTATATTGATTAAAATAGTCAAAGTTGGTAAACATACACACACACACTTGTTTCCTCTCTCCCTCTCTCTCTCTCTCTCTCTCGTGAGCCTCCGGAAGAAAAGAAAGGATTGAAGGATTGTTGTTTTGGATTCAAGAAAGGTAAACAGGTGTTTGTTGTAAGGTTTAAACATGTTTGAAATTGGTTTTGTGTATAAATCATATCTAAAATTTGAGTTCATGCAAAAACTCCATTGATGAACATACCAAGCTTACTTGAAAGTGGGTTTTGGTATGTTTGATGTTTTTAAAAGGTATTGTTGTGTTTTTGAGGTTCATATGGATGATATATGAAACTCTAAAGTATTTTAAATGTAAAACTAACAAGTCTGAAACTTTTAGAATGAGCCAAGAAGGTGGGGGAATTCCAGTTGTAAAGTGTCGGATTCCGAAACCTGTAAATGTGTCGGAATCCGCAAGTTTATCAAAAATCCGAATTGGGTGTCGGAATCCGCTAGAATGTCGGATTCCGCTAGTATATCGGATTCCGCTAGTATGTCGGATTCCGATAGTATGTCGGATTCCGCTAAGATGGTCGGATTCCGCAGTATATATCGGATTTCCCAAAATCCGCAAGATAGTGTCGGATTTCCCATAATCCGCAAGTTTTGGCGGATTTATGCTACGTCTAGATTTGAGGATTCCTATGTTTGTTTAGTAGTCATACTTTGTATGTATAGATGATTGATGTAAGTAATGGTTTTAGGTAAACTTACCGAATTAGCTGAACCGGAGTTAAAGTAATCTGGTTAATTAAGCTACTCAGGTGAGTACCGACTTTCGTAAGCCTCAGTAGAGGAAGACTTACTTGCTAAATGTATTAAATGTAATTCAAAGATGTGTTTAAGTTGCATGTATGCTTAAAGTAAATATGTAAGCATTGCCATGCTATTTAAGGTACTATATCATGTTAAATACTTGTTGAATATAAGTTAAGTGCATGCCAGCGGAATCCAGAATTGGAGCCGCCTAGTTAAGATGAATGATATGTATGATACTGGTCCTGAATGGATCAATTATATGAAAGCTTAATGATATGTATGCTAGGGATCCAGATTGGATCCGTAATGATGAAATGAATGAATATGCATGCTTAATGAATTAATATGCATGCTAAGTGAATGATCCAGATTGGATCAGCTATGTGTATGTGAAAAGTTCGCGGACATCTTCAAGCATGGATAAGGTCAACTCTGTAGTTGGGTTCCAGGGATCCTTGATAATGTGATTCGGGACTTAACGGTGATTCGAGGTAACATTCCGGATCGTAGGTTCTGCAGAACCGCCGTGCCTTATATCATGAGGAGTAATCAGCCGGTTGTAGCTGAGTTGCCTAAGGAGCTTATGGTTCCGTAAACAATGCTTGGTGGACTGCTTTATGCTCCCCCACCAGCGCGGATGGTCGTGTCAGATTCCCCAGTTTATTGTTATTGAGTGGGACTAGCTATCTTGCAAGAAATGACTTATACCGATCTTATCAGCACACCGTAATGTGATAGGATAGCATTGTATGCTTATTCATGTGATATATGACTTGCTTTATTGATGCATATATCAAGTTTGTACTCACTAGCTATGTGTATAGCTAATGGTGCCACGTTAACCTTTTTTGCAGATAAAGAATAGGTAGCCTGGTGTGCAGGTTTGCCTTCTATTGGATAATTATGTGGGTTGGAACACTTTTTATAATAATCTGATATTACGGTCGGTTATTATGTTAGAGTAACACTAACAATTGACACAATGTTTTGAATGTAAATATTGTATGAAAACCTTTTGGTTTAATTTTCCGCTGCTTAACCTAATGCTATTTAATCGTGAATGAGTTCATATTTATAAAAATGCAAATCGTTGCTAATTTTAGAGTTTGCAAAGCCGATGTTACACATATATATCAAACGAGATTATTAGCTACAAGAGAACTAGATGACTACTATACATCCATATAGGTTTAAATATATATCGTTAGATAAGGTTGATAGAATGTTTAATAAATCACTAATTGTAAAATAATTAAAAGCAAGTAATAAAAAAAACTAAAAAATATTACTCATTGTCTTCTCTTTTATAAAAATTGTCATTTTTGTCAAGATACTATCAACCTTTTTTTAATTTTAAACTTTCTTTTATGTTTACCAATTATACAAATAAATTTTTAACATTTTTACAATGAATGAATCCCAAAATTTATTATCTCAAGCTTTCTTAAATTCTTCTAAAAACATAAATTCAAATTATTTACCTTTAGTTATATTTCAATGCTACAAAATTTATTTTTCTTATTTTCCACTATCTTTTCCTTTTATTCTATTCTTTTAAAGTTCTGAATAAACTCATAACATTTTATTTATTCAAATTGAAATTTTAACAATTAGTTCGGTCAAAATTGAAAGAGAAAATTGCAGTAAAACACAATAAATGTTGGTTTAGTTATCATTATATACCATAAACTTTATTTTCTTAAAAATAATATAACTAACTTTTATAATCCTCATATCATATGCAACTTGTTGTATACTATGAAAGTTATGACAACATTTATTGTATACAATGGTAATTAAATAACAGACATATAAAAAGTTGTTTGCATACAATGGAAAAGTTATGAAAGTTAAGTGTGTTATTTTTAAAATTTTAAAATTAGTTGTATATAATAGTAACTAAGACAAAGTCATTGTGTTTTCATGCAATTTGCTCTAATTGAAACACAAATTTGACTTTAAATGAACTTAATATGTGTTAAACTATTTGTCTAATTGAAATTTCTTATTCACTACATTAAATTATGAATAAATCTATTAAATCTTAGGCTACATTAATAATAAAATATTATACACATTTGATTTCCTTGTCATTATCTATGTTTATTATATATATTACAAATCTTATCGTAATCATCTTATTTTTCTATACCAACTGGAATTAATATAATATTATTTTAATCTTTAAAAAGTCTTGGATTGAGCTTTTTTCGTTCTTTCAAAACGATATATTGAACTAAACGAATATAAAGCAATGCTTTTTATATAAATAATTGTATCTAACCGTATATTTTTATGAGTATCTAAACTAGTAATCTATACTATTTTATAAAGTATTTATGCCTTTTATTTAATCTCTTAAATTTTAAGTGTTTTGAAATTACTAAATTACCTCTTATATAAACTAAATGGAAACTATTATATAAAGTAACTATTAAATAGAGCTAATAAGATTCTTATGTTTCATTTTAATAACTAAACCTTCCGTATTTAAAAAATTCAAACAAATTAACTTAATTATTAAAAAATATTTTTATAATCAAACCTTTTATATTAAATATTCTATCATGTAATAAATATTTTAACATAATTATCAGAAAATGTATACAAGTAGAATTAATAAATCTAAATAACCTATAATAAGAATTTAAAAACATATATTTTAAATTTTTTTAAATGGCTCATATAATTAATAGTTTCAAATTAGTTAATTTTATTTTATTAATCTCTAAACTTTAAATAGTTTCAAGTTACTAATTTACACTCTGTATTTTCATGAAATTTACACTATTTTATAAATAAAGACTTTTTTATTTAATTGTTCTCAAAGTTTATTTAAAAATAATAAAAAAGTTGATTGAGAATAGAAAAATAAAGAAAATAGAAAAAGATAAAGAAAACATGCATGTTACCAAAGTAAAATTATTTGTTGTCACCATATTACGTAAATACAAAAAACGGACAAGTTATTAAGTAAAAACTGTTTGATGCCGCCACATTACGCGAGTACCATGCTAGTTTTATAAAAAGGATAATAAATATATAAGCGCAATATTTATGAAAAGTAATTGGAAAGAAAATTTCCAAGTAAATATTAAGATCTAACGCGGTTTGTTTTTATCCAATCCAAATTCTTTTCACATTATAAACAAGATATTGAAGAAAACTACTTTATTTGAAAGAAAAGTATCCAAATAAGTAAACAAAGTTAATAAGGACGTGTTTTTATCAAATTCTAATTCATAAGATATGTTTCAGAGAGAACGTCTTTCTCTGAAAAAAATACCGAAAACACTAATAAAAATTGACAAAATTACTTTTATTTTTAATAACAAAAAAAATGATTAACTTTAAAAAACATAACTAAATTACATCGAAAAACAAGATATATATGCTAGATACATAGTATCATACACTAGATATTTTGCTGCATATTATATTTTCAACAGTTCAAATTTGTTTTATTTGTTCTCCATGAAACAGTCGCCATTCATTGATCAGTCTCCTTAAGACATTATAACCACGATATTTAAAAAAATTGCATTATTTAAAAAGAAAATAACCAATTAAATATTAAAAAACGAAGTAGCATCTGTATCCAATTCATATTTTACAGACGTAATACTTCTAACATATTAAAGAAAACTTCTTTAATTTTCTATAACAAAATTAAATTTATAATAATATTATATTATATTATATTATATTATATTATAATTATAATAAATAATATTACAAAAACTCTAAATGTAACCATCCATAGTCATATCTTCGGGTTTTTATTACTTGGACCAATAAATGCTGAGCACGTGTCGTGTGATGTAGGTTTTAACGATTTTCAGTTTTATCGTTTTTCCAAGTATATCCTCCTCCCCCAGATTGGGATCATGAAATTGATTAATAAAGAAAAGAAACCCTAATTTTAATAACTTCGATTCTCCCTTCCCCAAATGTGTCCCACTCATCTCCATGCCACACTATATAAACTCCATGGAGGACTTCACGTCAAACCCACCTTACCTCCAACTGTTTCTATATAATATTCTTCTCATTCTCATTATTATTATATATAACCCACTCAATTTCAATTCTCCCCTCTGTCAAAACCCAATATTCATTTCATACTTTTCTCTTCTTCATCGCCACCGCAGCAGATCCCTTTTAATCATACAACCCACTTCCAATTCTGCATAAATCCTTCTTTCTTCAATACCTGCTTACACACACAATCGGTTGAATCGTTTTCAGTTTTGATTTGTACCGACTTCTGTTCTTTCCTTGTGACTCTGAGAATTACGATGGGCCCGTCTCAGTGCGTGTTGGTCACCGGCGGTGCTGGTTATATTGGTAGCCATACTGTGCTGCAGCTGTTGTTGGAAGGCTACAAAACCGTCGTCGTTGACAATTTTGATAATTCATCTCAAGTTGCTATCAATCGAGTTCAGAAACTCGCCGGTGATTATGGCCGTAACCTGTCTTTTCACAAGGTTTTTTTTTTAAACTTTTCCTGCCTCCCTCTTTCCCAAATTTCAAATTTTACATTAGTTAGGTGTTTAATTCGAGTATGTTATCTGCTTGCGTGTATGATTGTTTGTTCAAAGGTTAGTGTTTTGAAGTTTGTTTAATTTGGGTGGTCCTAATGTTAAAGTTGCAATTGACAAGATTCTTGACTGGAATGAAATTCTGCAGTTCTAGCATCTCAGTTTTGCTTTTGCCTTCTTTTCCACAATCGATCAATCAGACGCTTTAATTTGTCTATGTATATATGTTTGTAGGCCTTTTCAAGCTTGTTACGGAATTTAAAATTGGTCCTAATTTGTATAGTACGTAATTGATTTTGCTTCATAAACCAAAAATGTATGTTTTATATATTAGGCTAAAAACTTGAGTGTTTAATACAATCTCTTCAATTGTTAGGTAACCAAATTAAGTTTTGTAGTCATTCAGGTAATGTCTATTAATAACTTTCTGAATCAAGTATATGGAAAGTGATTAGTGGCAGGTCTACATTGAATAGAAAAGGGGGCTAAAGGTTTTTTGTTTTTTTAATTTTTTGACCTTATTTTATATTCCATACATGTGGAATTTGGGTTTGTTGTCACAACATAATGATTTCTGTTATTATGTCTTAGGTTATTATAAGATCCACTCTGAGAATGTATCTTTTAGGGCTTTGATTATGAGTAAATGACACATCAGATTGAACTTGGGCCAAATCATCAATCTTTGATCAGTAACTGGTACCTTTTTTGTTACAAAATTGAATTAATAAACCAGTTTTTGGCAAATGAAAACTTGTAACCTACATTTGCAGAATTCAGTATTTATGTTACCTTTTCTAGCAATTTGCCCTTTGGTAGATGAGTAATAAATTTTGTTTTTTTATCATTACATGTCTGTATATTTCAACAAGTACCGCGGAAGTTTTCTGATATATTTTTTTCTCCGCAGATGGATATCCGAAATAAACCTGCGTTAGAGGAGCTTTTTGCATCCACAAAGTATGCTACCTTTTCACAAACTACTCTTATAACATGCCATTATCAGTTTTATTATATGATTCAATCTTTTATATGAGAGAACTTAAATAGATCAGGTGCTACTTAAAATACTTTAATTTATATTTTTCTGGTGGGTATGCAGGTTTGATGCTGTTGTTCATTTTTCTGGATTAAAGGCAGTTGGTGAAAGTGTGAAAAAGCCATTAATGTATTACGACAATAATATCATTGGTACTTTAACTCTATTGGAAGTTATGGATGCCCACGGATGCAAAAAGGTAACTAGTTATTGTCCTAACTTCTTTGTATAACACGGCCATATTATTATAAATTTTATAAAACCGATGCAAATCTGACATGCTCAAACATTTCATTCAGCTCGTGTTTTCATCATCAGCAACGGTTTATGGGTGGCCAAAGGAGGTACCCTGCACTGAAGAGTTTCCTTTATCTGCAGCCAACCCATATGGACGAACAAAGGTACAAACTGGTCAACCCTGGTCAACCTGAAAAATGTATGCATCTAATAATCGTTAATAATAGAGTAATAATTATTTTCTCCAGCTGATGATTGAAGAGATATGCCGGGATGTATATGCTTCAGATAGTAAATGGAAGATTATATTATTGCGGTATTTTAACCCTGTTGGTGCACACCCTAGTGGTCATATCGGGGAGGATCCACGTGGGATTCCAAACAATCTTATGCCTTTTGTTCAACAAGTAGCCGTGGGAAGGCTACCCGCACTTAAAGTTTTTGGGACCGACTACTCAACTAAAGATGGAACAGGGGTATGTTTCTTTTATTTCTATGCTTCCATTATATGCACTCTTCTTTTTATTTATTATTGTCTTTAGGGATCTCGAGTCAAACCATTTTTTCTTCCTTTTTCAAACTGGTCCATATGTATTTTTTCTAAAAACTTAATATTAGCTCTCTATTCTAGTTTTGACTTCCATTGTCAAAGGAGAAGTTACTAGTTAACTTAAAATATACATAACATTGCATGTGCTGTATAGTAAAATTGTTAAAATTCATAGATTCTTAAAAGATCTGTGTATGTAAAGATTGGGAAAAATTTTGACCTTTTCCACTTTCAATTTTCAGGTCCGTGATTACATCCATGTTGTAGATTTAGCAGATGGGCACACTGCTGCTTTGAGGAAACTCTCAGACCCTAAAATAGGTCTGTGTGTGTGTGTGTTTTTTTCCTATGTGGAAGGTTATAAAATGGCTGAGTACCATCAATTTTAGCCGAATGCATTTAGTAGTGAAGAACATACTGACCGTTATCTCTCTTGTTTAGGTTGTGAAGTCTACAACTTGGGAACGGGTAAAGGCACATCTGTTTTGGAGATGGTAGCAGCATTTGAAAAGGCATCAGGAAAGGTATCATGATCTTGAATAATATTTCTGTAGATTTCTGTTCAAGAATTAATAATCATGTAGTTTATACACTTGAATTTCTATGGTATATATGATATTTTAACCTTGATTGTCTTTGTATTTCTCTCAACAGAAAATTCCTCTTGTAATGTCTGACCGTCGACCTGGGGATGCAGAGATTGTATATGCATCAACAGAGAAGGCAGAACGAGAGTTGAACTGGAAGTAAGTATGATCATTTATATTATTTAGTCGAAAAATAAAATCAATTTGTAAAATCAAGTAATGAAATATCATCTTATGTTAATTCTCGGATGCATTATAATTGCAGGGCAAAGTATGGAATAGATGAAATGTGCAAAGATCAGTGGAACTGGGCCAGTAAGAACCCATACGGTTATCTTACGAAAGAGGAAGCCAAAGAAAAGTAAAAGGTGGACGTTCTTTCGTTCATTTTATCTGGTGGCAGTGTTTTACGTGGTTACCATGAAGCATTAGGTTTAGTGTTACGAGTGATGTTTTCCTAGTTTCTTTTATAAATATCTTTCTTCTTTTCTGTAATTAGTAGTTGTTTATATTTTCGGTTTTCTACATAGATATTAAGGTAGCCTGGCAAATGCAGAAAGTAAAGCTAAGAACAAATGTTAGTCCTTTTATCGTACAAATAGATCGGTTTCTTGTAAATGAAATATGGTATTTGTGTAGCAACTGGTTCTTTTATTCGTTATATTAATTAATTAATTATTAAAATTTATTTCATTAAAGATTTTTGCTTTCTGTATCTGTAGCTTTGCTGCTGTTTTGGGTTGGTTTCGTTTGTTCTGTTTTTTTGGTTATGCAACAATCTGGACTCTGGAGATAGCAACAAGATCTGGTGGGAAAGGGCTTTAGGTCCAGTCTAGGCCAAATGGGCTTGTTAAGCATAGATCAGCTAGGCCTGGTCAATACTGGTTAGGACTAGTTTCCATGAAAAGATGGCCGTAACGCTCGGAGTGGTCACGTTCCGAGATCGATCTTTTTGTTTCGGTTAAAAATGGTTTATCCTTAAAGTTTGCATTTTATTTTCGTTTAATCTTTTAAACTATTTTTAAGTGGTTCAATCCTAAAGTTTTGTTTAGTAATGATTTAATATCTTAAGTTTTGTTTGGTTTACGGTTTTATCCTTCTGGTTACTTTCAACGTGTGTTGACTAGTTAAACTACATATTTCTTTTATTTTTAGTTTTTGTTCGAATTATGAAGATTTTGATGGTGTTCTTGAACAAAACCACTAATTTTTAAGCATCTTTTAGGGTTTTGAATGTGATCTTCCTCCATCAAAACCAACACCCCCACCTTCGAATAAAAACACAACACGCGTCAAATGAAAACATATTAAAGATGAACAAATCGAAAACCCTTAAATCTTGAAAACATATCAGAATTGATAAACACGTGTATTACCCTAAAATAAAAACTCATCGAATAATCTAGAAAGCATATTGAAGATGAACAAGTCGATAAACAAATCTAAATAGAAATCGAATGAGAACCATCTAAACAGAAATCGAACAATTTGAAAACCTTAAAACACGCACACACACATTTGAAAATCATCTTCATCTTCCAAAACAAAAATCCAATGAAAAGATACTATCTTTAAAAACATGCACACACTATGGCAAACGACCTTCCAAAAAGATGTTTGTAGGCGTGATAATTTTAGATGTTGGTTGGAAGAGAGAAGGGATGAGGGTGAGATGGTGTTTGGGTAAAAGGGTAGAGAGGAGTGGTGTTTGGACATAGTGTTGGAGACAGATTGATGTGTTTGGATACATTCTAGCGACTTAAAAAAAGAAAGTGTATATTGTATAGTGGTTTTTCGACAAGTGCTGTAATATCATTGAAAGTTTTCGTTTATCGTTTGACTTAGACGTTAATTAGTAAAGAGGATTTATGTATTCGATGTCGAATTTGTTGGAATGTACGAGACAAGAGAGTATTTTGGCTAAGGCGAGTGAGTTGATTTGTTTTAATTGTTGGTTTTACTCCATTAATCTAATAATTAATTAGAAATAGATCGCAAATGAGTGATGTTTCCAAAGTGTTATAAAGGCCGTTGACGTTTTAAACATCATCGTCATACCAAAGGAAAAGTTGCATACGTACATCCACAAAAATACATACAGACGCAGTTTAACAATAATAATAATAATAATAATAATAATAACAGAAAATGATCCAACACGCTTTCGTTCGATACAAATAAAAGCATTAATTAAAGAACAACAAACAGGACAAGCATTGCAGACTTTAATTAGCTTCCAACACTCTTGTTACTATTCTTCTAAGAAATAATCACAGAGAATATACTTTTGTTATTACTATTATAATTTATTTATATTTTTAATCATGAAAAACGGAAAGTTCTAGAAATGATGGGTTCTTTATTTTTTTAGTTTTTTAAAATTTTCATAAATACGGTAATAGTTTAACGGCTGAGAACATAAATAAAATTTGTACTAAAGGTATAATAAGACTAAACCCGATACATGTTTATTAACTCTAAGTTACATGTAATAAAGCAATATTTTACGTAACTAATGAAATTTTTAAATGAAACTTTTTAGAAATTAATATTTCTCGCTAATCATATATATTCTTTGTAGTTTGCTTACAAGAATTGTGATTTTTTTGTATGATTTTTTTTTGTTTTGTTTTCAATACTATATACAATTATTACAAATGTAATATGATGTCTAAATCTTCAATTCATCATCTAGTAATAGGAATGGCAAAAAAAACCGAAACCGACGGGGAAAACCGATATAAACGGGGTGGGGACGGGAAAACCCGATTAGTTAAACGGGGATGGGGACGGGGACGGGGACGGGTTTGATGATCCCCGCCCCGATTACCCGACATACCCGATTATAATTTAAGATTAACTATATATATATATATATATTAATATACATAAAATTATTTTTAAATATAAAATATACAAATCTTTATACACTTTCGTATAACCAAATTTTAATCGTTGTCTTTATTTGAATTATTTGGTTTTGATATTTGGATGAATTTAAAATCTTTAAGACTTTAATTTCGGTTAAGATGTGTTTGTATTCGATAATGTCATGTAATTTAGTATAATCATTTTCTAAAACTCATGGTAAAATCTTAACGGTAACGATCCCCGTAGTGAAAAATCATAGTTTTAGTTTACAGGTATCTCTGCGATGAAAATTACCTATTTAATCACATGTTTATATTAAACGGGATACCCGTTTCCTTGCGGTTTTCCCCGGATCCCAGACGGAGATCCCCGTTTAATCCCCGCGGTCTTTTAAGCGGGGATGGGAGGACCAATCCCCGTCCCGAATCCGCCCCGTTGCCATTTCTATCTAGTAAGTATGTTAATGTTGATTTTCATTCTGTCTAAGTACGTAAAGAGCTACACCTTCGATTCATCTATACACACGACCGACTTGTGTGATGTTTTCATTAAACTGCTACCTACATCGAGATTGGTATCCAACAATCCACATAACCATGTTACATTTTGTTTCACAACCTTAGTTTGTGAAAGTATATTAGATTTATATAATAATTAAATATGACATAGGGTGTATATGATATGTAACAAGTAGCATGCTTGTTTGGGTTGTGAATCTAAATTTGTCTTTAAATCTATAATATTTGTTTCAAGTGAAATGTGATTTTATTTTAAATATTATATTTCAATATAAAGTGAAAGTAAAAAGTAGGTAAATTTAGAATTCCGTTTTATTAACATTTTGACTATATTATTAAAAAAATGTTCAATATAGTTACATTATGGATTTATGATATCTAAATAGTTGTGTGATAATGATATTTGCTTTGAAAAGTCTTTGAGAAAATTAAGAACTTCGATTTTTACTGGGTAGGAGATGCCAGTATTTAGAATGATAAAAAAAATATCGAAAACCATTACAAAATTGACCAAGTCATATATATTAGAGTATAACTTGACTTTTATAAAAATCGTTTTAAAGCGAGAAATTTCTTTTAAATAAAAAAAATCGTGCTCTCGTAAATATAAGTTATATAACGATGTTTGGAGAGAGAGAGAGGGGGGGACAAAATTCTAATATTTTTTTTCTGTAATTAATCCTTAATACTTCCCCTGTAAGAAGCCTAAAATAAAAAATTACAAAAATGCAATTTGGGGTCCATTTGTAGAGGTGTCGTTGAGCTTAAAAACCACCTTCAATTCACGATCGGTGTATATATACAACACAAACCCTTCCTTCTCCAATTGAAACAAGGCCTGCCTGCCTGCAATCTCTTTGCTCTTCTTTCAATGGAGAATTTAATTACTTTAGTAAACAAATTACAGAGAGCATGCACCGCATTAGGTGATCATGGTGACGCAACTTCATTGCCTACACTTTGGGACTCTTTGCCCTCCATTGCTGTCGTTGGTGGTCAGGTTATCATCTTCTCTTTCCATTTCTCTAACCTTTTTTAATCAAAATATCCATCTTTCATTTCGCTCATAGATTAGAATGTAATTCAACATTCTTAGTAGAATTAGCTTACTAAAACCCATGATTTTGTATAAAATGTTTCGTATTTTCAATCCGTAATCGAGATTTATGAACACTAATTTTGTTATTTGTATATGTTGAATCGTAATGATTGAAGCTATAATCGAAAGCCCATCTTCATTTCGTTAATTATATGCGTGTAGGAGTTTAATTTTGCTTCTTTAGATGACTAATTGTACGTATTATCTACTAATAGTTCTTTAATTGTAATGTCTTTGTTTTATTGGTTGAAGCAATAATCAAACGTCCATCTTAACTTGACAGAGTTCAGGGAAATCTTCAGTTTTAGAAAGTATTGTTGGCAAAGACTTCTTGCCAAGAGGATCAGGTCTGGCAATATTTCAGACTATTAGAATTTATAAGTTTAGATATAAACTCACTTATTAGGGAACTTAATTTAATGTAGTTATATGCGTTTTCGACTTTGCTATGTGCAGGAATTGTTACTCGACGTCCACTGGTTTTGCAGCTTCACAAGATAGACGAAGGCAAAGAATACGCCGAATTCCTCCACCTTCCATCAAAAAAGTTTTATGATTTTGGTAGAAGCTTACTTCTTAAATTACTGGCATTATTTTATTATGTAATTATTTTTCCTAATTTAGAGGTGGCTAGATGGGTGGGTCGGGCGGGACAGGTAACAAGGCTAAAAGGGTTCATGTTGAAATAGGTCGTTTTAGTAGAGATCAAATAATCTGGGTTGCATTGACGTGAAAATTCTTTTGTTCATATATTACAATATTTTTGTAAATAACTGATACGTTAGTTATGATTACAAATATAATATTATTTTAACAGGAAATGCTAACAATAGCCCTAAGGGCTATTGTTAACAACGTTTGACATGATTTGCTTTCAAAAGATAAAAATAAAAAGACATTTAAGATTCAAAAAACTAGATTGGCTAAAGAGCGAGGAAAAATTGTGTTGTCGGGAAATTTTTTGAATATTTTTTAAAATGCTTAAAAGTAAGTTGTTAACAATATCTAACTTCCCGTTTGAGATAAAACACAACCCAAATCAACCCTCGTAAGTAAATGTGTAGAATTTCCACATCTATCTTTTATGTCTCATTACTTTGTTTGAGAAATAGTGACATAAATGTGGTGATTTTGTAATAAGCAGTTGCTGTGAGGAAAGAGATTTCAGACGAGACAGATCGTGAAACAGGGCAAACCAAACAAATTTCAAGCGTCCCGATTCATCTTAGTATATACTCTCCAAATGGTAAATTTTATAATATTTTTCAACACTATTGCAATGTATCTTTGCCTAACATAGAGCAATGTTGAATCTGGATGGAGTTTGTAATAAACTTTTTGGTCTTCACAGTGGTCAACCTGACATTGGTTGATCTTCCTGGCCTCACAAAAGTTGCAATTGGTAAGTATATACAAACAAAATCTATATGACATAAAATGAGCTACTTCTAATTTAAAATCTTGAACTAATGTAGATGGTCAATCTGAAAGCATTGTGCAAGATATTGAGAATATGGTTCGAGCCTACATTCAAAAGGTGGATTATGAATTCAGTTGCTAGAAGTAATGAGTATACAAAATTCGATTTCATTCTGTTAATGCGATTTTCTTGATGCAGCCAAACTGCATAATTCTGGCAATTTCACCTGCTAATCAAGATCTCGCTACATCAGATGCAATTAAAATGTCACGTGAAGTGGACCCCACAGGTACTCAGATGCATATGTATTGTGTTTAAATTTTCAAACATAGTAATACTGAAAAATGCAAAGTTATGAGCTTGAGTTTCCTCTTTAGGAGAGAGGACTATTGGAGTCTTGACCAAAATCGATTTGATGGATAAGGGTACTGATGCAGTTGACGTACGTTAATCTCCTTCAATACAATTGAAATTATTCTTTAATGAAGTTTCAACAAGGTTTAATGTATTCATGTTTTCTTGATTTCTTAGATCTTAGAAGGAAAATCTTATCGGCTAAAATTTCCATGGGTCGGGATTGTTAATCGTTCACAACAAGATATCAATAAAAGGGTCGATATGACATCTGCTCGACATAAAGAAAGGGAATACTTTTCTAACAGCCGAGAATACAAGCATCTGGCTTCACAAATGGGTTCTGAATATCTTGCAAAGATGCTCTCAAAGGTCAAATAATCTTTAAAAATTATAAACAATGTTCTTGATGTTGTTTCATTCATGTTACTAAAAATGTTGACAAATGACTTTATTTGATCTCTCAGCATTTAGAAGGCGTGATTAAATCGCGAATCCCAGGTATACAGTCGTTAATAAGCAAAACTGTATCTGATCTTGAAGCTGAACTCAGCCATCTTGGAAAGCCTGTTTCTACTGACGCTGGTGTAAGTTTCTTTTGTTAACTAAAAAAATATTTAAAAAGATGTTATTTTAATGCATATGGTGAATTCGTGATTGAATATTACGCATCCATGATACCGGGGGTTAATGATTACAATAAAAAATGCAGGGAAAGTTACTATTGATAATGGATATATCCCGGGCTTTTGATCAAGTATATAAAGAACATCTAGATGGGATGTAAGTATACAATCTTCAACCATGACGGCCTTTAGATATATTGTGTGTAGATGTGGCAATGACCCATTTACTTATAAACAGGCTGATTTGTGTTATGTTTTACTTCTAACAAGTCAAATCTGTAAAATTAAAATAAAAGTAGCTAAAAAGGGAACACTTCAAGTTCTTTAAACGTCTCAAAAGTCACCCAAAGTGTATTTTTAATGCAAATAACCTTTTAAATTTGTTTATTCAGGAAACTAGATCAATATTGTAATAATAATGTTTTTATACGTATTTAATACGCAACTTATAGGGTTTATTTCATAGAACAGTAACAAGTTTGAAAACTGTTTTACCAAGGTCACCCATGGGAAATTTCACAATGTGAAATAAATGGGAGAGTGACCTTGGTGGAACAGTTTTCAAATTTGGTTACTATTATGTGAATTTTTCCCCAACTTATATATATAATTTAGAAAATATGGGACCTGTACTAAAGATACCTATTTTGACCTGCGTCACTACTTGCCCAAGTTGCTCTTTTTGCCACCTCTATCTGTGGATGTTCTGTTCATACTCAAGTTTTTTGTTTCAATTTGCGTAGGCGATCAGGAGGAGATTTAATTTACCATGTGTTTGATAGCCAGCTTCCTTCTGCTCTCAAGAGTTTACAGTTTGACAAACAGTTATCGATGGAGAATATCAAGAAACTGATCACCCAAGCTGATGGATATCAGCCACATCTTATAGCTCCTGAACAAGGATATCGTCACATTATAGAATCTTCATTGGTTACCATTAAAGGGCCTGCTGAGGCTACAGTCAATGCGGTAACTCAAAAGACAATTTTTTTCATAAAGGTAGTCAGATGGCAGGTTGGGTAATGGGTCAAAAGGAGTCCAATCCATTTCTATACGAGTCAAAATGTGCGGTCAGGTTGTGTTGACCGACAAACTCTTCATTTTATTCCATTTTCTTAATAATTAATGTGTTAGTTTTGATTACAAAAGCACATCCTTTTGACCTGTTTCCCTTTTAGTTAAAATCTTTGAGTTGACCCATTTGAGATAAAATGCAACCCAATTCAACCCATTCATAAGTAAAAGGGTCAAAGTTGCCACCTCTGCTACTTTTTTAGTTTTTCAATTGTTGGTTCTTGAAAAGAAATTAACTTTTCAAGATTTTAGGTTGATATCATCTTAAAGGAACTTGTTCGAAAAGCCATCAGTGAGACAATGGTGTGTTTCTTGTAGCTTTTCGTTCTTTTTTTAAATAACAGGCATACCTTTTTTTCTGAATAAAGAAATATTGTTTGATCAGGAGCTGAAGCAGTACCCGAGTTTGAGAAAAGAACTGGAACGGGCTGCCAATGAGTCACTTGAAAGAATGAAAAATGAAAGTAAAAAGGCAACACTTATGCTTGTTGATATGGAATGTTGTTATTTGACTGTTGACTTCTTTCGTAACCTTCCTCAAGAGGTTGACAAAGGAGGGAACCCAACACAATCCATATTTGACAGATATAATGAGACGTATCTTAGACGAATTGGTGAGCTAGTGGATTCACAACTCTTATTCTAACATTTGTACATAATTTGCCAAACACTTGAAAGATATATTATATGATTGTTATTTGTATTAAATACAGGTACGACGGTCTTGCAATATGTGAATATGGTACTTTCAGGACTCGTGAACTCGCTTCCTAAATCTGTGGTTCACTGTCAAGTGCGTGAAGCCAAACGCAGCTTACTTGACCATTTCTTTGTTCAGTTGGGTCAAAAACCAGTAAGTCATCTATGCTCTATGATTTAACTAGTCAAAACTTTGACCTGTTGACCATAAATTTTAAAAGTCAGTTATGTCAATTGCTGTTACTAGATAAGAGGTGATTTTTATACCATTAAAACTTGTTTAAACACCATTAAGTGCATCTGTTTTGACAACTTAATCTCATATTGCAACACCATTGTGTCTTTTCTTTGTTGTGTAGGGGCTAAAGTGTCAAAAGGAGAATGTAAATCACCTTGCTTACTAGAAGTATCGAGTCGGTTGGGCAGATTAGATAATGGGCCAAAACGTATAACTCATCGCATGAACATTTTATCCAAAAATTTACTTTTTCTATGTACAATTACCGTGTCAAATATGATTTATAAAAGTCAGATTATCTTTAATAGAAATTTTTTTTTTTGTTTTCCTAAATTGATTTAGGAGATTTTATGTAATAGACATACACCATGGGCAAGTGGTCTCTTTCTAGTGTAGCTAATTTTTTATTTTACCCGTTTAACTTCTAAACATCAACATTACTTGAACCGGTTGTTATAAGTAAACGTGTCAAAAATTTCTAACTCTATTTATAATGTAGCAGTCATTATTGTTTTTCTTTCCTCCTTTTTCTTGTTTTACATGTTTGGCCCGTTAAAGAAAAACATAACCCGAGATGAAATTGACGTCTGTAGTCATTACTTACTCATCAACTAGCCTTTTTATCTGACACTTTAGTGTGGCTTCTATGAGGCCTTCTATATTAATATCGATTATTTGTTTGCAGCCAAGTCAGTTATCGAAGCTTTTGGACGAAGATCCTGCAATAATGGAAAGGCGTTTGTCATTGGCAAAGAGATTAGAGTTATACAAAAGCGCACAAATGGAGATTAATGCAGTTTCATGGTGATGAAATGAAGAAAAAAAACATGTTTACTTATGTCTCATTAAGTTCTTTGGATTCATAAAATTGTTACTTATATAAGTTTAGTACAAGATTTAACCAGTTGCAAAGCAATCTGGTTTTCCTTTCATAATAGTAGTCGAGCATTGAGCAAGAAGGGAATGTGATCTCAACCAATTATATACTTGTGGAATTTCTCTATTCAATATGAATGAGCAAGAAGGGAAGTTCAATTTTGAGACATGCATATTTACGATTTAATTGGTAGCAAGGTTGTAAAAATTGTTAGGCGGTATACACTTAGTCGACTATCTTCAAGCGTTTAATCGGATTCTAGGCAGGACCCTAATTTATAAAAGAATTTATTTAAAAACATCTTAAAAAAATCAATTAATAACCCTCAAAAAGTTTTGGAAACAATGAATACCTAACTAAAACAAAATCTAACAAAAGAAATGAGTGCACTTAAGGGATGAAATATTTAAACAAATGCAACATTGTTACCGAATGTTTGTTTTTTCCTTTATGTTTCCGCTTTGAGACAAGCAGCTTATAAGTCGTCTTAATCTAGCCACAAAACTCCGAGAAAATCCCATCCGTCTATCTCACGCTCCTAAATTATGTTTAGATATGACGTAGATAATACTTGAAATCACCGATGGTGTGATCTTCAAACGAGTATCGAGAGTGTTTGTTCAATTATAGATATATGATCCATAATACGTACATTGTTTGACAAATGGTTGAATCAATTTAACACAATATTAGCAAATCACAAATGGTTAAAAACATAAAAAACAACCAAAGACACCAAAACCAGTATTAACAACCATATTTATCAAATAAAATAATCAAATTCACAACATATATAATGAAACAACCATCAACATATTATGATAACCACACCACATGATTATATATATACTTACATTATAATGATGAAACCATTGAAATTATCAAAACAAAACAAAACTCTAAAGAAAATATCAAAAAGCGAATCCTGTTAGTCGCCATTAATGCAGCGGTGAAGAAGAAACAGGGTGTGCGTCGTCAAGGAAGAACGGCGGCAGTTGCTGTGCGTTGCGATGAAGGAATGGTGGCAAAAGGGAGATCGGAGATTAGGCGCCGTTTAGGTTTCAAGGAAAATTCCAAAATACGTTTTCTCTCTCTCTCTTAAATATTGAAAAGGTGTGACTGAATTAATACGAGGGCATAATAGGCAAAAAAAATATTTCAGGTAGATGAATAAAAAGTAACGGTGAATTTATCTTGGGTTGTAAACGAAATTAATGTTTACGAATCGTTTATGAATATGTTCGATGAGAAATTTGTTTATGTTGGTTCGTTTAATAAATAAACGAACATGAATAATATTTTTTGTTTGTTTAATTAAACAAACAAACTAGAATAAAGCTCTCGTTCGTTCATTTATATTCGTGAGCATTTGATTATCCGTTCATTTACATTCGTGAATAGTTCGTTTATGATCATCTCCACCGTCAGTTACCTCCGCCATTCTCCAACCGCAACTCACTTCTGCTTTAGTACACCATTCCCGTCTTGAAACCTTGCCTCTTGACCCCATACTCCCGTAGTCACCACTCTCCACCGCCGCTCACATCCACTTCAACTCACTTCTACTCTAGTACACTACTCCCGTCGGCCGCCTCTGCAGATCTCCACACTCGAAACCTTGCCTCTTGACCTCCACATTCCCGTCGCCGTCCCTCTCCACCACCGCTCACCCCCTTCAAGAAATAGATCTGTAATACTAATCGAGCAAAAGCTTTATTCAGTAAGTTATTTAGTTATTTACTAATTTTAGGATGGAAGTTTAGAATGGGAAAGAAACGGGGAGAAGGATTCAAAGCTAGCTTTTTCAAGTTGAAACTTTGAAGAACTATGTTGGCTTGCATTTTAATTTACGTACATGTTTGAATGATGTGTTTTGTAGACAATAATGTAATTTGAGTTTAGGTTGGTAGAATGGTAGGATAAAATTTTAATTTTTGAATGTTGCTACTAAATTATGTTTGTTTATGTTCGGTTAAGATTTAAATGAATGAACACGAACATCCTTATTTGCTAAACGAACAAACACGAATAGGATTTCTTGTTGATTAAATGTTCGTATTCGTGTTCGGTTAAAGTTAAACGAACAAACATGAAGAAGCTCCATTTATATTCGTTTGGTTCATTTACGGCCCTAAATTTATCATATCCCATAGCAGATGGTGCAGGATCATGCTTTTTTTTATTTTAATTCCGAATGCTTTAATTTTGAAAAGGCTATAGATTTCTACTCTTTTTTATTGTAAAAATAAAAAAAAAAGTGGGGAAAGCTTGGATAGGAAAAGAAAATGTATAACACTTATTTTGGATATAGTAAAAAAATAAAAGAAGAAATGATGTGATGTGGTATTGGATAAGAAAAAAAAAAGAAAAGATGTAACACAAGGTCTAAAATGATTTTATCACCGTGACATCATCTTTTTAATTTAAATTTGTTGGTTTTTTAAATCACTAATACAGTAAACGTTAAAACTTTACGTTCTTTTTAAGTATTATTGATATTTTAATTTATATGTTTTTTAACAGTTACGATGTCATTTGATTTTTAAAAAGCAGTTAATACACAAAATCTTTTATCTTTTAATATAAATAAAAGACTATTTTTAATAAAATTTAGGGTAAATTGTATGAAAATACAATGAACTTTGTCTTAGTTATTATTATATAAAATCAACTTTAAAATTTTAAAAATAATATAATTAACTTTAATTATCCTCTTATTGTAAGTAAAAAACTTTTTTATGTATCTATTGTTTAGTTACCATTGTATATAATGAACATTGCCATAACTTTCATAGTGTACACTAAATTGAATACAATGTGAGAAACTGAGGATTATGAAAGTTTGCCTTAAATTTACCCTAAATTTTATTAGTTACTATTATTTTCAAGAAAATAAAGTTGATTGTATATAATAGTAACTAATATCATAGTTTATTGTGTTTTAATGTAATTTGCCTTAAAATCTATTAGAAGATCTTAGCCATTAGATTTAGATAAAAGTTTTAATTATCATATCTTAACCATCTATTTTGATAAAAATTAAAAGTCAATTTTGACTTTTCTTGGTCAAAATTATTAGAGATAATTTCATATATGGCCTTCTTAAATTATAAAATATCATATTTGTGCACCTTAATTTA
Source organism: Dittrichia graveolens (assembly GCA_038502395.1). Taxonomy (NCBI): domain Eukaryota; kingdom Viridiplantae; phylum Streptophyta; class Magnoliopsida; order Asterales; family Asteraceae; genus Dittrichia; species Dittrichia graveolens. The sequence continues at coordinate 113,745,771 of JARJIL010000001.1, read as the reverse complement.
TAAATATCATATTTACCCTTTATGACATTTCAAAATATCATATTTAACCAAATTTTAACTTTATCATTCTAAAATATTTTAGAGTTAATTATATTTTTTGTCCCTGTGGTTTGTATGAATTTTCACATTTAGTTCTCGTGCTTCAAAAATTACAACATTAATCTTTGTGGTTTATATCTCGTTACAATGTTAGTCCTTTGGGCACTTGAAAAATACACAAATGCCCTTTTGCTCTTAATTTATTCTTTTATTTCCACTTTTATTCTTTTTAAAAAATAAATCATAATTCCAATTTTATTAATAAATAAGTATATAATTATAAAAATTTCTAATCATCATTTAATTAGTATTATACTATTTAAACAAGTTGAACCATCACCATCACCACTACCACCTACCATCACCATCTACCACCACCCACCACCACCGCCTACCCCCACCCACTGACCCATCATCATCAACAACCTTCACTGAAACCATCATCAACACCTATCACCACCGGTCCACCACAGGCCTACATCTACAACCACCCACTATCACCGCCTCCCTTCACCGAAACCACCTCCACCTTCATCGCCTCTATTCACTGAAACCAGCATCACCCTCATCGCCGCACATAAACCTGGACCCTAAAAAACAATAAAAATCCTAGAAACATCCCTCTTTACGAACAAATCTAGAAACTTACCTGTCAAACAAAATGAAAATTCTAAAAGTCTTAAAGAAAATCAAAACACAACGTAAACAAAAAACCCCCAAAAAACAGAGGATCAATGTTGTAATTAAATCCTAAATAAAGGATATGGGGATGTTTACAGATCTTGATAAGAGAAGATTAAACAAATCCACATTGATAAAGAACCAATAACAAATCGAACCCTAAAAGGAGAAGGCGGGGAAAAATTCAAGCATTCGAGCAGGTGATTATGGCGATGATGGAGTTGGAGGAGGTAGTAACGGTGCCCGACGTTGTTAGAGGCCGAGAGTATGGTGTCGTGCGTCATTGAAGGCGGCGAGGATGGTGGTCCACGTCACCGGAGGCGGCAGGAGGACAGTGGTTGAAGTTGTATGGATTCCATCGGGGATTGATGGGGTAAGGGGAGGGATATATATATATATATATATATATATGTTTTTTATTTTATATGTTTTAAATAATAATTATTATTATTTAGAGTGAATAAAAAGGAATAAAAAAACTAAGGGTAACTTTGTCTTTTCAAGTGCCTCAAGGACTAACATTGTAACGAGATATAAACCACAGGGATCAATGTTGTAATTTTTAAAGCACGAGGACTAAATGTGAAAATTCATACAAACCACAGGGACCAAAAATGTAATTAACTCAATATTTTATAATCATTTTAAATTCTTTTTTAATGATAACTAATAACACTTAAATTTATTTTCCATAATTGTAACAATAATGATCGATGACTTATACAAGAAATACAATTATGTCTCTTCGTATCATGATACTACGTTTCTGCCATTACGTCTGTCCTCTTCTTCGCTTCGATGTTTCCACCACCGGTCAAAATGTTAGATATCGTATGTCATCATTTTTTAAAATTCTTATTTCATTTATGTTTTATTTTTATTTAATATATTTTTATTAGAGTTGTATTCAGTAAAGTCAATGTAAAAAACATAGTGTTAAAATTTTAATATTTAATCACAGGTAATTCAGTATACAATAACATATAATTTATAAAAACATCACATATGAATTATAAAAATACCCCCCGTCTAAATTTTTAAAATACAATCAGATACTATTAATACTAAAATTAATCCTATACAACTATAAATTAAATATTCACTATATTTACGTTTCTTTATTTTATTAATATTTAATATTTATTACATTTTAACCGCAACAAAGTTTTGTTTTGTAAAAACATATGGTTTACGTCACCGACATCGACGCAACAACAAAATTGATTTGAAAACATATTTTCCATTCCACCATTGGCAGGCAGGTGATAGATCTAATTCTTCCTGAAGCTTGTTCCGATTTCGTCATAACAGGTTTCAAGCTTTGCCCAGATCTCGTCTCTTTATAATCTTAGCTACATTTCTTCCACTTCAATCTTTAATTCTCATGTTTTTGCCTCCAATTTCCTAACCTAATTACTTCACAACACTCGTCTGTCATCTGTATTGATGAAATCAGGATATGTGTTTTTGTAATATTCACATTCACTATCTAGTTGCATTTAATGTTAATTAGCTTTGATTTACTCTCAGATATTATAAGGGTTGTTGTTTGGTTGGATGCTTGTTGTTTAGTTCTTTGTCGTTTCGTTAAGTAACAAGAATCAGATGACTTCTTTTTCTTATTATATCCCCAGAACTTTTTGGGGAAGAATGAATCTTAATTTATTCCTTTATCACAACACCAGTTTGGGGGTTTTTTCACTTTCATAGTGTGTAAAAGAGAAAAAGGGTTGTCAGTAGTCTACATACTTCATAGTGTGTAAGGTTAGTTAGGTTTTATTCACCATGTGTACTTGTGTTGGGTAGCTTCTGCAACTAGCTTGAAACAAGAAATTCATTTCATGATTGTTTCTTTCATGTGCATTCTCTTTGTGTGTGTGTGTGTATGTGTGTGTGTTCTTCAAATCACCCTAGCAAACTCTTAATCATATCAGAGCTACATTTTGATGATTGATGCACAACAACATCTCTGTTCACTTATTTGATTCGATTAAATTTGTTCTGGTAAACAAAAGGAGGAAAAGAGGTTGTTTCAATTCTTGAATGGCCTAGATGATCGCTTTAGTTCACAAAGAAGTCAAAATACTAGTTATTAATCTCTTGCCAAGTGTTGAAAGTGCATGTGCCTTGATTCAACTAGAGGTCTCGAAAGCTTTGATTCTATGAATTCTAAGTTGAAATGATTGGAAGATAAACGAGCACACGAGTTGACAGCAACTCCGCGATGCAAAAGAGGTACAAGTTGTCACTGGATGTATAATATAAAACTCAGGGCAGATGGTACAAATGGAAGGTAATTAACCGAGGAAAGGTGTTGACTATGAGGAAACAAGACCCTAAACGCTTTCTATTGCCTTAGTCTCCTTTGTTTTTCATTAACCTATAGCAATTAATATATTGTTTACGAAGACCACATTAGATCGTTACTCTTTGTCTAGCTTATGTAGATGATCGACTATTATTACAGGAACTAACTTGTCAAATTGTCCAGCTCGATTCTCAGTTAAACTTACATTTTCAAATGAAGGATTTAGGTTAGTTACGATTTGTATTCGTTATATAGGAGAGCATAAGCTATTACTTCAGTTGCAGTTTGCTAAACAATAACTGATTGTTTCTTTTGTGTGCATTCTCTCTGTATGTGTGTCTGTTCGTGTTTCAAATAACCGTTGCAAACTCTTTGTAGCCTTTTCACCGTTAAAAAATTAGTTTCTCTAGATTATGTTTCTTTTGATTTCGTTCTTTTGGGTGATTTTGCAGTATATCTTTGACTGAATCAAGAAGTCAAGAACAGACCACAAAGGATTAACATAGATGTAATGGCATCAGAAAGGGATACTTTTGAGCTTTCTGGGCCCTTACACTTGACTGCTATCGACTGGTAAGAGTTTTTCCCCTCGCTAACTTTCTTTAGACAGTTCGTCAAACACATTGTCCGCTTAGCCCAGATCATGTGTTTGCATCTAATATTATTGGGTCACCCACACACAAACTAAAATTTGCCTGCTCGATTCAGGACTGATATCGATCATCGAAGGTTGATTGCTGCATGCATGGTTCAAGGTGTGTACATCATGCAGCGTGACCGGCAGGAAAACCGCCACGGCTCAGAAGCACTTGCTCCTCCTTGGTGGAAGTTCTTCCATTTTGACTTACAAAGTCAACTAATAGATGATGCTGATTCATCCATCTTTGGGGCCATTTACAGATTCAAACCCGAGCCGTTACCAGACAACACCCTCTCATCTCCCTCAGTCCCATCTCACATCATTGCTTTCAGAGGCACAGTAACCAAAGGCGATGCATTCTCTCGAGACTTAGAACTAGATATTCACTTTGTCAAAAATATATTACATCAATCATCAAGATTCGAGATTGCCATGCAAGCTGTCAGAAACTTGGTTGCTTCTGGAAATTCAAACATCTGGTTAACCGGTCATTCCCTTGGGTCAGCCATGGCCATGCTTGCAGGGAAGAACATGGTGAAAAACAGGGTTTTTCTCGAATCTCATCTTTTCAATCCACCATTTGTTTCAGCCCCAATTGAGAATATCAAGAACAAGAAAGTCAAGCACGGGCTCAGAATCGCTAGCAGTTTTGTGACAGCAGGACTTGCTGCTGCTGTGAAGATTAAAAAGAATCATCAGCAAAGAAGCAATTCGTTTCTCGATTTGGCAGCGTGGGTCCCATGTTTGTATGTGAATCCGCGTGATCACATCTGCTCAGAGTATATAGGGTATTTTGGACATAGGAGAAAGATGGAGAGTATCGGGGCGGCAGGAGTGGAACGGCTGGCGGCACAACATTCAATTGCGGGTCTATTCATGGATGCTATTGGGAAGGAATCACACGAGCCGCTACACCTGCTTCCATCGGCAAATCTGACGATGAATTTGAGCCATGCTCGTGATTTAAAGGAAGCTCATGGTATTCACCAGTGGTGGAAAGTTGATCAGCAGCTGGAATCCAGAACCTACAGATCATAATCTGGAATGTCTTTGACTATTTTGTGTCAAATATAAATGGGCTATGCCGTTGTGTATGGACGAAATTTTTGTAAATATGATATCTTCTATTCTTCTTGAATTTGAGTCATACGTATGAAACTCTGAATGATTAGAAATAAAAATGGCCGGGGAAAAAAAGAAAAAAAAAAGCTTGCACGAGTTATATTTTGTGCTAACATAAATAAAGTTATTATATGAGAGCATTTTGCATCTGATGCGTTTTTGTGAATATGTGACTTTCTTGACAATTTTTAGTTTCCCTTTTTGTTTTATAAAAAAACTCATAAAATGTTGTAATTAAGATATACCATTATGAATTTAGTGGATCATAAAATACATAGTATCCAATTGTGTATTTCTTACAAATTTTTAGTAATCTGGTAATATCTTTAGTATTAATTAATTAAGATAGGGTAAGGTTATTGGGATATACTATTTTTTTGGGAGCATATGGAGCCATGGAGGACGGTACCACCTTACCATAAGACAATTCGCATCGGAGGATACCCGATGGTGGGTTACTTTCCCATCCCTATGGGAACACCATCGTTGGTGATAGGGTGGGATTGGTTGGGAGCCCGGCTAGTTGGTAAACCCGTTGCGGGTTTCTTTTTTTTTCTTTTCTCTTTCTTTCTTTTAATCTCTTATTTAATATATATATATATATATATTATTAATATTTGATGTGGGGTTGAATAGGGTTGGATATGGGGGTTTGTAGGTTTGATAAGGTTGAAGGTGGAAGATGATGTGGAGCCTGATATGGCATGAGGTAACTTGGGTTGGATGCTGATGGTCTAACAATAAAATTCACAAATTTTTTCAAACTTTTAATTTACAATAACATAAAACCATAAACTTTTAAATGTTCACAAATGGATACAATCATACAAAAACTAGATATATACTAGATGTACAACATATCTGGCGGATACATTAGGCATGTAATACGTGAATTATATGTATATTTTGTTACATCCAATATTAATAAAGAGAGGTGATATATCTTCTTTTTTTTTCTCCTACTTATTCTCTTACTTACAAGATCAACACAAGTGTGAAAATCATTGGAGAAAGTGAAGGAAGAGAATTAGTTAACTCCACATGTCATCTTATGGTGCGTAAGAGAATGAAGTATAAGAAAAAAATATCAGGATATATCATTTTTCATTAATAAAAGACTAACATGAATAAAATCTATTAGACAATCATAACAATTGATTTAGATAAAAAAAATTAATTATCAAATTTAAATAATTTTGTTATGGTAAAATTAAAGTCAGATTTTGACTCTTTTTTTTGTCAAAATTGAATTTAATTTGAATCAAACTCATTAGAGAAAATTTCATATATGTCATTTTTAAAATTTAAAATATCGTATTTATTCATCTTAATTTACAAATATCATATTTACTCGTTATAACATTTCATTTAGCCAAACTCTTAGTTTTATCATTTTAAAAATATTTTATAATCATTCAACTTTTTTTAACTATAAACAATAACTACTTGACATTATTGTTTATAATTGTCAAAGACTTGTACAAAAAATACAATCACGTTTATTTAAATCATGATATCGAGTTTCTACCGTCACGTTTACCTTCTCCTTCCGTCAGCCCTTTCACTGTTGGTCTGGTATTAACACTGTTTGTCACTAGTTTTTAAAATTCTTATTTTTTTTTCATATTTTAATAATTATTTAATATCTTTATTATTAATGTTAAATATTGACAATTTTTTAAATCAACTCATATACCAAGACGAATATCTAATCTAGAAGACTAGAATACATATATATATATATATATAATAACATGTGTTGTTAGGTGTATTTCTCTGCCTCTCACTTACACATGTAATATCTGTAGGTCAACCCTCTAAAATAAATATATTAAATAAGGTGTGAAGTATAATAATCTATGAGTTGTATTTAATAAAATCAATTTAAAAAACATAATCCTTAAATTTTAATATTCAATCACATGTGATGCAGTATACAATCACATGTGATTTATAAATGTATCACATATGAATTACAAAAAATTACAAAAATATCACTCCACCTAATTTTTTAAAAATTAATCTAAATTATTAATGATATTAATACAAAAACTAAAATTAATTACTTAAAACTATTAATTAATTATGGATTATATTAAACATTCTACAATCATCCATACTCATAAATAATTATCAAATTATCTTAAAAAGGAAAAAGAAAAATAGCAGAAATATAGGAGCGTATCAAAATAACACATTCTGATTGGTCCTTCCATATCACCTTATCCCACTTACCCACAATCATCTCCACATAATCCATCTTCCCCCTCATTACATTCCTACACACATACACTTCACCATCTTCATCTTCATCTTCAACCTCAATCTCCAATGGCCATGGCTACCCAAGCTTCCCTCTTCACCCCAACCCTCTCAAACCCTGTTTCTCCATGGAAACAGTCCTCCTTCACCGCCGTCAAAAACCTCAACCTCGCCTCCCGTTCATTCACCGTCAAGGCCGCCGCCCCCGAAGGAGCTCCACCTCCAGCACCAGCTCCACCTAAAGAAGCTCCGGTCGGATTCACCCCGCCAGAACTCGACCCCAACACCCCATCTCCGATCTTCGCCGGAAGCACCGGAGGGTTGCTCCGGAAAGCGCAGGTGGAGGAATTCTACGTCATCACATGGGAATCCCCAAAGGAGCAGATCTTCGAGATGCCCACCGGCGGCGCCGCGATTATGAGGGAAGGACCTAATTTGTTGAAATTGGCGAGGAAGGAGCAGTGTTTGGCTTTGGGGACAAGATTGAGGTCTAAATACAAGATCAAATATCAGTTCTACAGGGTGTTCCCCAACGGTGAAGTACAGTATTTGCACCCCAAAGATGGTGTTTACCCGGAGAAGGTGAACGCCGGCCGGCAAGGTGTGGGTCAAAACATGAGGTCGATTGGGAAAAATGTTAGCCCAATTGAAGTCAAGTTCACCGGCAAGCAACCCTATGATATTTGATTATATATATGAATCATGGGATTGTGATTATGTAATTTCTTTCGTAATTAAAAACAAATTAATGCTTTTATTTCATGTTTTTGTGTGTTTCTATAGCCAAATTTTCTTTGATTTGTGGTTGTTTTTGTGTTTTATATACTCTATAGATATGTTTATCTCGATAGGGAAAAGTTTAAACGAGAACTGTTTTTTGTACGAGAACCGTGAAAAGCAATCTTATCCGTCTAATTCCCGCTTCTTTAATTGGATTGTCCACGCATGAATTCCTTACATGTACCCTGCCACATTCAATCACCCCACGCTCTTCATCCATGAATTCAATTATCCAAAATGAACGGTCAATATTAGTTCTCATAGTTTTCGTACGCAAAACAGTTCTCGTTTGAACTCTTCCCTATCTCGATATATGTCTAGAGGTGCACAATTTGGACCGGTCCGACCAGTCTTCGAAGAACCACCAAGTTAGAGGGTTGTGACTACAATATCATCTAAGTTTGATTCTATAGTAGCTAAATGGATCATATGACGCTTCTTATAGAGACCATAAACTTCAAAATACATCACATTACAATCGTTCATTCAAGTTATATCATAGGATCCATTCTAACATCCCGTAACGAAATCCAACATGATCCTTCATATACTCAATAATAATCATTGTTATATAAAAGATTATAATCTTTTATCACGAAAATTGCCTTTCTTGACAATAACTCATCAAACACTACCAAAACATGATGTCTTATCAAATGTCAAAAATGAATAACTATGATTTTAACTAACTAAAGCTCATTGAAAAACCAAAAAAAAGTAAAGATAAAATGATCAAGAACATGCAAAAAGGGAAAAAAATGTATAAAAATGAATTCAAGAATGTTACAGAGAAACAGGATTTGCAGAGATTTGACTTTGTCACCTCTTATACTACTACTACTTCTAGATCACGGACTTGAGTATGTAATACAAAGTTTGGAAACGCTTGAGTGATCTCCCTGTGGTGTTGAAACCAATAAAAATTTAAATTTAAATTTAAATTTAAATAATATAATAAATAAATAAATGGCTTGTGAGATGATAAATAGAATTAGAACTTGCCTAAGAAGGGGAAGAGTCATGTTGTTGAGAATGGATGGATTTCTTGAGATAAATGACTTCCACTCTTCTAAATCAATCTTACCGTCCCCGTTTGTATCTGCATCCAAAATCGTCTGACCAAATATATGAAGAAAGAGTCAAATTTCAAGACTACAAAGTCAAAATTGAAGACCAGAAGTTGATATAATCCCATGATCACTACCTTATCCAAGATAGATTCAACTTCATCTGCTGATATATCAACATTCATTTCACTCAATAGAGCCAAAACCATCTCCTTCAACTTCAAAATTTTCAAGTATTTCCGTGATCAGAGTTCAGTAAATAATCGAACTTTGACAAAATGTGGAAACTTTAGTGTGTATTCATTTACCTCTTCGCGTTCTATGAAGCCCGTGTGCTTCAAGTCATATAATCTGAACATGACTATAATGAGATCATTAAATGTTTGTATCATTAATTATGGGAGGTGGTTCATAAATCATAAGTTTCAAAGCTAGTCAATTTGACTTTTAAGAAGAGTCAAACAAGTTCATTTTGGTATAGAACTATAAATAACTCATGTTACATGTAACATACATTCAATTTTCTGAGATTCGGGTGCATCAGGATGGAAAACGCTTAGAGATCGAACAAATTCATCAAACTCGATAACCCCATTTTTCTTGATGTCAAATGTGTCAAACAGCTGTAATAATGCAATCAAGAAAACAAAAGTCAAAATCTTTTGGGAGAACATACATTTTAACCAAGGCAAATTCAAATATGTTTACTCACTCTGTCTGCAAACAGATTCTGCATGCTACTATTGCTGAATAGTGCAAGCCGAAACTCTTCCTGTTGACGAAATGGTGTAAACACTTGCTTCTTAATCTTTTATTCAATAGTTCACTGTAGTGCTTGACATTTTGAAGGGGTGTTTGGTGTGCAGTTTGAATAGAGATTCTGAATAATCATAGTGATACTCTACACACCCACAATGACCAAAACCTTGACTTGGAAATGTATGGCGACGCTAATGAGTAATGGATTATGACCATACTTGAATGAAGTGTTTGGAGTAGGCTTAGGGCCGATAAATAATCAGTTTTGTTTATTCATTTCTTCAAAGTAAAGGATATGTGTATACCTTGTGAATAAGACCATCTTCGATGATGGCATAGCTTAATCTCTCATAAAGATCATATAACGCCTCGATTTCATTGATGGAAACTGTGACATAAAACATAAATGTACAATTAGATTACTCGTTCACCCGAAATCTTGTGTCATATATGTAGTCTTCGCTACTAACATGATGTCTCGGCAGCAAGAAGAGCATGCTGAATAATTCGACTGGGGTTTCTTAGTTTCTTCAAGAAACAACAACACTCTTTTATGAACATATTTGTCATGGTCAACTATCGATCTCTATGCACCTATCAATTGACACGAAGTTCATTATAAGTTTGAATCTTTAACTTCTTCTGAAACAACACAAAATTTGACATCTTTTGGTTTTTTATTTTATGGGATTAACTGACAAATAAAACAAGAACCGTAACAAGAAGTGGATGAAATTTTGTAGAAATTTTCCACTTTTAGCAAATACCCAAATTAAGAAAAACGAACTCATTCAACCCTCCCTCCAACATTCTTGAACTAGAAGAAAAATTATCAAGCTTTCGTAAATCAAGAAACCGCCATAATCAGAATCAGACAATATGTACAAGAACATATATCCACCATTAAAGCTCTTAATCAAAAAGCTTTAACTTTGTAAACCTATAAACACAGAAACACAGCTATGAAGAAGCTAGATCACAAACAGCAGAAGATGATGAAGATGGAACAACAGACCTGTGATTGAAAATGGTGTCGATCGATAAATGAGTGAAAACAAGATTTGAGGGCACTTGTTAATAATAATAATCTCTTAACTTGGCTTGATTTGCTGTAAGAAAATTATTGCTTGCTCATAGGTGATGAAATCAGATCAGGGCTTTGTCATGTTCTATGAATCTGTCACGACCAATTTTATAATCTTTAAACGATCACTGGTCACGTAGGTTTCAATATAAAAAAAGATTCCAGTTTTACTTTTGGAGATTGCTTCCAACATTATATTTTATAAAATTGAGCAACGACTTTCTTGAGATTTGACAAGTTGTAGTTTTACCACGCACCGTTCTCTTCATCCAAACTTGATATAATACTTCTATTAAATAATAAATTTAAGAAAGCGATATATTATAGAAGTCTTTATCTTCTAATTTTGACAACTAAAATAGTCAATGTAAGCATAAATTCCCCAAAATTGTCCCAAATCAACCATATATATCTAAAAGTAGGGGTGTTCATCGTTCGTATGAACTACAATACTTGGACTTCGTTTTATCTGGATTGCAAAGACCAGTATATGAAAATTATGTTCATAAGGAATACTAAACTAAAATTTTATGAATTAAGAATGAAAAAATGCAACCAAAGAACTCTTTGATGCATATCGGGAAAATTTTCAACGTGTGATTAATTAGAAAACCCAAGTAATGAACAAAGAACCGCAAGAAACTCTTAATAAACGTTTGATTTGTAGAATGTTTTTCAATAGAATTGAAATGTGTAAAAAGAAATTGGATTTGTAATCTAAATCCTTGCTTATTATATTTTGTTTTATAATTGAAATTGGAATTTGAATGGTTGACCACCCCCGATCACCTTCCGCCCCTAATCGCCACCCTATCGAAGCATTTGGGGGCGGGAAAGGATGTTGGCCCGCTAGGTTTGTTGGAGCTAGGATAGGGTGCATTCGACAAGGAAGTTAGCCCAGCCGGCGACGGTTGAAAGAGATGAAGGTTGACAATAGTGGCGGTGAAGATGAAGTAGCGGGGGTGCCCATGGAGATGAAGGGAATGTGAATTCCTTAGGGGTGGGAAATATTTTCTATTCCCTTAAATGAAGGAAAGTTCAAGGAGGAAGGATTCCAATTCCATCCTTTAAATGGTAAACCAGACAATGAAATTCCCAGAATTGGATTCCAAATCCCCTTAATTCCAGGGGATTTAGTACTAGATTTTTTTGAACGGCCTTTAGTACTAGATGTCGTGTTCTTGATTCATTTGGGACATCCTTGAGTTCTAAAATGGTCCAATAACTTTTATGTTCCCAAGAAAGGATCTAAACAAGCCCATCATCCAATAAATAGCGAAGAGCAAGACGTCAAGAAACATGATAAAGGTAACTTTAATATCTATTGCTTTTTTGGCATGTTTTTAATTATTTTCACTTATAACATCACTGTTTGATGTTATCTATTAACTCAAAATTGTCTAAACTGGCATTGATCGAGGGATCTAAGCATTCTTGATTCATGAGGTTAGTAAGAATATGAATGACATATGGATATGCTAACTTTTCTTTATTTATATTTGTTTTGGTCGGTAATGGATGAACGTACATTTGTGTGTGTGTGTGAAGTCAATACCCTGTTTATATATAACATAAGGAACGAAAATAGATCATTATATTTACTAAATTAAAGAATGAGATCATATATTGTATTTTTGTAATTTAAAAAATATTAAAATGATATAAATCAATTACGAAGTGTAGTATTGGAATTTTTAATCAAAATCCCCCACCTTTAAATCTCTTTCCTCAATCCACGTACCTAAGATTTCTCCATCGTTGAACCATTTCTCAAATTATGAGCTATTTCGTCCTCCATAGTTGTTGGTTGGCAACATCCTCCGCCCTTTCACCAAACAAGGTTCAACGACAATCGTGTAAAAAGTAAAGGGGTTTGGATATTTTCTAGACCATAAATTAAACGTTTTAAGCATTACACAAACAAATAATAAATATGTAGGTATGTAAAAGCGTAGGAAAGAGAATGATAACACCCGTATGTACAGTGTTTTGATGGGATGTTAACGAATCCAACCTACATCTACTCATTGACCTTCGACCAATAGTTTGTCTTTACTATTGTCTCTCTTGAGTAGAAAGGATCGTCGTTCAACGTATCATAAAGAAGGTAGTGATCACCTCTCCGTCTCACTATGCAAGGTAGTGTGATTACCTTTTGTAACATCTCATTAAGAATGTAGCAATGACATTTACCATGTCTCACTAAACAAGCTAGTGACCATGTTCACAGTGTGTCACTAGTCAAAGTAGTGATCACCTATAAAATGTCTTATTAGCCAAAGTAGTGATCAACTCTGCTCTTCTAACTAATCATAAGGTAGTGATCATCTTACAAGACCTCTCACTAAGTATACGAGAGACAAAGAGAGAGAGTTAAACATCTTTTCTAAGGATTAAAATATTATTAAGTTATCTAAAATCAGTTAATAAATAAAAGAAAAGGGATACAATAACGAGGTAAGGGAGTTTAGTCCTTTCCAATTTGGGAGGGACCAAAAATACAATAAAATTAGGTCAAGAGGAACTAGATCCGTAAGTTTCCAGGTCTAGGGACTATAACTATTAAAATTGGTAAACCACATTGACAACAAATTTAATTAACTCTAATGATGATGATGATGATCTAGAATGGCTTTAAAAACACGATTTAGACCTATGTTATGACATTCATTAATTCATTTTAGTGAATGTTAGTATTGAAATGAATTTCTAATATTTTCTAATACTTAGACCATGAGTAGCACCTAAATGCTACATCAGTATAGTCTAACACAAATAACTCAATATTTTTTTCTCCTTTTACTCTCTTTTACACAGTAAAAAAAGGAAATGTGCGGGTGAGGTTGGGTTGGGGAAACCGGCCCCATAACCCGAAAAAGAGGGGGTAGCGGTCAACCCATTAGAACCCGAGCAACCCGAAGGCTCTCGGAAAGACCACTATGCATGGCCTTATGACAAATGTATTGTTAATAACATTTGACTAAATTACATTATTGGTGATTGTGTAGCACGTCATTTAGGATGTCACCGACTTTGACATTCGATCGATGGACTTTCTTCGTCACAAATATAAAATACATGAAATAAGTTCGAGTGTTTACAATTTCAAATTGGATAAACAAAAGGGGTGTTTGTTTTATTGTATTGTGAGTTTTTAAGCATCATATTTTTTTATAAGTCTAATATTTATATTTTTTACGGCAAAGTTTACCAAAAGTAATAAACTTTACTTAAAATGTCATGCTATGTAATGAATTCGATTTGCCCGGGATGAATCTAGGAATTTAATATAACGGAGTTCAGTTTTATTTTATCATAACACTAAAGTCACTAATGATACACATATATATGAACGACATAAAAAAGTTTCATCATTTGTCTAGATAAATAAAAATGAAAGTTCATTTAAAAACAAAAACCTTACGTGTTAAAATAACGCTTAAGCTTTATTAAAATCAACCATCAAAGTTTTTTCACGATCGGCAATTTGTTTGTCATGAATAAACGTGTTAGAAGCGTAATATTAACTAAAACAACAACTCGATTGTTTTATCTTGATAAAACTTCAATGACCAAAAAATAATGATATAAAAATCATACTTCGTGTGTTTATAGTTGGACACGTCTTTGTTTCTTTGAATAGAATTATAGAACTCCTCTATTATATTGTCTGTAGAGAAAGTGTCAGCAATTTCTCTCTCAATGTAAATAAACCAAACTCTTTTAAAGATAATCATCATTCATGTTATTACGAAGCCTTGTTTTTATAATTTTTATTGCTAAGAGAGCCCTTTAAAAAATCAAGATAGCCACTTGGAGTCCTCCCTCCGCCATTTATGTATTGAGCTATATTTAAGCTACTAATTAACTCTAATAAGGGGGGTTTAATAAATATGTGCTGAAATTAGGCTTCTAAAATAGTAAGGAGTTTACGCTTATTGGAGGGGGCCTAGCACCCTTCAGCCCCCCTTGTCTCCACCCCTAAATCTGTCTCAAATAATGCAACGAACTTCTTGGTTTGTTACATTGTATGCATGTTACTTATAACAACAGTTAACTAACCGTTTTTTTAATCCACACATGAGAATTTAAAGATATGAAGATGAATGAACAAAGATTGATTTATCAGTTTCTCTTAAAATAAGATTAACCTCCGTCTCCTAGAAACCCATGATTTCAAATATTTTGTTTTCACAAGCACATAATCGCAAACCAAAAACATGAATATGAGATTGATTTAAACGCTAAATCTTGCAGAAACCATTCTAAAATCAAGTCCGAGCTATAGTTGTCGGTGTTTTTAGAGTTCGATTTGTTGCAAAAGTCGTTCAAAGTATGGGTGTCAATGGGTCGGATCTTGATCTAGATCCGATCCGATCTACTCTATTTATATGATCAAACATCAAAAAACTAGATCCATTGACTTAATAAGTGATCCAATAGATCGACCCATTTAATTGGATCACTACGTGGGTCGATCAAAGATCTTTCTAGGTCGACCAGTTTAATATTAAACTACGATTTTATTTTAACAACCACCAATCATCATCAATTTATCATTCACTAATCACCACCGTCACCACCCACCACTTGCCATCGACCGCCACCACTGCCCACCACTTGCCGTCGCCACCCGTTACTTCCCTCATCACCCGTCGCTGCCATCACTATCACAGCCGCCATCACTATCACGGCCGCCGTCAACACCACCGCCACCGCCCATTATCGTCACCACCGCTGCAGCAACCACTGTCACCGCCGCCACCACCACCACCACCACCGTCACCTTCACCGCCTCCGCCACCATAGTAACTGCCGCCGCCAGCACCACCATCACCGTCGCCGTCAACACCACCTCCCGCCGCCACCAGTTACCTCCCTCGTCGCCACCACCTTCACGCTCGCCGTCGCCACCACCGTCATCGACGCCGCCGCCTACAGTAGGGTGGGGTGGTAGGAGTAGGGTATGGTAGGGGGTGGGTGAGGGAAATATTTGATATATTATAATGTCATATATATAATAATAAATAAGTAATATTAAATGAGTCGTTCCGGGTCAATATTCATTAGTAATTGATCCGATCCAAATCCAATTAAATGGATCTCATATTAATGGATCACATCCAAATCCAATTTAATGGGTCTAGTCAAATCTTAAAAAGATCCAATCCGATATGCCCCATTAACCGCCCTAGTTCAATAGTACAGACCCTAAATTGAAATGATAAGGTGTTTTTAGTTCTTCACATCAACCGTTTGAATCTAATTAGATTTGTTGTTTTAGGTTTCGGTTTTTTCAAATTTTGTCCTCTTGCTTCATAGTTGAATATGTTATTAGGGTTCTTTATGCTCTTTATAATAGAATCTATTTTGCAAACGATTTGACTTGTTCATAGAAATCCAGGTTTGTATCACCATCAAAATCCAGGTTTGCTTTAAAAAGATAGATTCTTGGTCATGATTTGTAAAAAACCCATGAACCGATTTGCAAAATTTGGTTTGTAGGAGTCGATTTGTAATCATCGATTAGTAAGAAACCCGAGAATAGATTCTCGTTTGTAGGACTTCATATTTCTAGATCTTAAGTAAGGGTTTTTGTGGATTATGTTTCGCAGGTTACATATCTGTAAGAGTTTATGGGTTTTCATAAATTTGTTACAGATATGGTTTGTAAGGCTTCACGTTTCCTGATTGAATTTTGTTCTTGAACTTTGTTAGTTTTTTTAGATGAAAACAAGGGAAGAACATGAAGATGGTATTCAAGTCACCACTTGTTTACAATGGATGAAATATGAAAGTTAGTTGCATTATTATATAAAATAGAGTTCATTGCATACAAAGATAATATTTACAAAGTTAGTTTTTTTCTTATGCACTTTGTCCTATTTTTTATATTGTCAACTTATTTTAAGTCATAATAATTTGTAAGTACTAAAAATAAACTTTTAAAAATTAAGTCTTATAATCCCTTACTAAGTTAAACCAACCACCCCTAACGGTGCCCGTAGGGGTGTTAATGGGTTATCTAGATCTGATTCGATCTGCTTTATTTATATGATCTAATAGGTCAAAAAACTAGATCTATTAGATCCAAAACTTATTTGAATACTTGATTATATGATTCTGAAATAATCCGCTTAATTGCAATTGTTGTAATTGTGGTGCAAATAGGCAATGAAGGTACATGTCATTGATATTGTGTGTTAGAATTTGTAATATCTTTTTGATAAGGTCACAAGTCACAAACTGCATTGCATGAAAAAATGATGGGGGTGGGGAAAATATTTGATATATTATTTTCTTATATAAATAATATTAAATGGGTCATTCCGGGTCAAGATACATTAATAATGGATCAGATCCAAATCCAATTAAACGAATCTCCATGTTAATGGATTAGACCCAAATCCAATTAAATGGATCTACGTGTGAGATGAGATCTTTAAAAAATTCGATCCAATCTGTCCCATTGACAACTCACGACCCTACTCTTAAGCAGAGTCGTAGTTAGTATTGTTGAGCAACCAAATTTTATACTATCACAAATTATTAACGCTATATCATACTTAAAAGTACTGTCACACTCTTGACTCTCACTCGGTCATGTGATAGCACATGTCAATTAAATTAGCAGCAAACATATTAACATACTAGACGCAAACATATTCGAGGCCTGAGGTAAAACTAAAAAATAGGCCTCTAAAAATAATAAAATATATAATAATAAACTAAAACATATAAAAAAACCCGAGTAATAAACTAAATAGTTTGATGGGAATGCCAATTAATTAATTGCACTAAGCAAACTACTAAACTTGTAAACGAACTAAGATGTAAAAACCAATAAGTTACCAAATAACCATTTCCCCAAAATAAAACAAACAAAAAGTAAGGAATTAAAATTTGAACACTTTGATAAGAATTAAACCAGGAATAAAGAAACAAAGATTAAAGAAAATTTTACACATATTCGAGAAGTTAGCAGGATCTTAAGTCTTATCCGCCTTAGATTTCCGAATCTTGACTTTCAATCATAGTTCGTTAATTCATCAGCAGTGAAGTGGAATCATTGATCAAGTCCGCCTATGCAGCCAACAACCTTTGATTTCAATTAAGTCTTGTTGTCTTGTATTACAAAAGCGATGAACTCAAAAGCCTTCAATTTCGTTTTCTCAAGTCCTAAACTCTTACCGTCTTAGTCTTCTATTGTGATTGCCAATTTTGTTTCTTTCCAAACGTCTCTGTGTGATTTCGTCCAAATGGTCAAACAAGTTCGTGTAATTTCTTCGCAAAGTCGCAATTGATGTTTTGATGAACAAATGACTTTTTTTTCCAAAATAGTCAAACGATTTTGGCAATTGAATATTTGATTCTTGCTTTGCCTCTTCGTTTCCAATGATGAGTCGTTGCCTCTCTAACTTCTACTTTAATCCTTGCAAACTCTATGTGCCTATGATGATCTTTTTTTTTGAATTTTAGTTTTTAGCTCAACAAACAATGGGTTTTCATATATACAATATAGACCATAGCTAAAAATAATGAGCTTTTACTAATCATGAGCCTTGCATGATTACCAATATTCCACGCCATATAAGACGGCCCTGTAAAAATCCTTTAGTAATTTCTACATATTCTTTGTTTGAATAACATAAATGTAAAACAAAAGATCATTTTATCTATGTGCAATTTTATTAGCAAATATAGTTTGCAGGTATCTGCTTTTAGAGTTAAAACGCAACAAAAGTGAGAAGATGTACTCATTCAATTTCTTTTGTATAATTCATCGATGACATCAAGCATGTGATTATCTTTCTATCTCATCATTATATTTTTTTTTTCACTTTTTTATGTCACATGCCACATTACATTTTCTTTCTTTATACCTTTCTTCTTTTTGTTTCCCTAACAGTAAGATAGTGATTATTTTTCTATCTCACCATCATACTAACCATTTTCTATTCAAAAAATATAAAACACTTCCACAAACACCTCCACCTTTCATCGGGGTGGAGACACGACTGGTGCAAGAAGATTGCCCCGTCAACAGGGTGGAGGTGGTGTAGCAAATTAATAAATTATTTTTATGGTAATAATTTTAATCGATCAAGTTTAAGGTACTCACCTTACGCTCACAAATTAAACAAGCATAAAGACAATTCCCAAAGATAATAATTATTAGGCTTCAAAAAGAGTTGAGTTAAGTTCGAACTTGGTTCTAATAATTTTTTGGTTAAGTTTGAGCTTTATTGATAACTTGACAAGTCTTTGTGATGTATATTTGGGTGGTCTTGAGAAAAATTAAAAGTTTACCTGAGTTTGACTCAAAATAGTCAAATATATGTAAACATTGTATTAAGCAAAATAATTTATTCAGATATGTTTAAGAGTTAAGAATTATAACAGAACTTAATTATAAGACAAATATAGTTTTTGAAAAACTACAAACATAATAAAATTCAAAAATAATAGCACTTGTAAAAATTCAATTACACACAAAGGCACACACATTATATTTAAGCAAAATTCAAAAAATAATTGATAAGAATTCTAATCAAGACCTAAGTATATATAATCGTGGTTTGTTATTTATTTTTAGTTTGTTTTTTTTATGATTGACCAAAAAACGCGAGACACACATTTACCGGAAACGTGAGGCACACCACCACAACCATCATATCTGAAATCACAATCAAAACCCAAATCACAATCAAAATCAGAATAACGCGAACAGATAACAATACGAAGAATCCACAAGATGAACACACAAACAGATGAAGAAATTGGAAAATCAAAATCTAGTACTCTACTAAATCAGTAACAGTAGATCGATTCCGTTGAACCACCACAAATATATCTTGTTTGGTTGTGGTTCATTCAAGATCTAGCCTTGTTTGGAGGCAGTAGTGGCGGCGGAAATGAAGGCGCATCGTCGGAGGATACGATCATCGGAGTGGGCGGCGGTCTAGTCTTCAAACTCTGACGATGATTTTTGTAACTTTGGAGTGGATGATCGTATGTGGGTGATTAAGTTGGTGAAGGTGATGTTGGTAACAAAGCAAGGAGGTGGCGGTGCTGTCGAAACCCATCGGTATCATAGAGGTGGTGGTGGGATCCATAAAAAATAAAACCCTAGTGGTGGTGGAGGTTGGTGATAGAGGAATAAAGATGGCAATGGTGGGTAATGATTTTGGAGGTGACGGTGACAATGGTGTTTAGTAGAGAGAGATGTGATTATACAAGAGACATTTATTTATTATGATATATAAATTTATATTCAATAATAATTCAGATTAATAAATTAAAGAAAATAAATAAATTACGGAAAAAAGACAAAATGATCTTTTTTATTTGATCACACACCAAAAGCCTAAAAGGTTTGTCTGTTTAGAAAATATCACCATAAATTCTTTAAGTTAAGGATAAAAACCATAAAATTACTAATTCACGAAACTAAAAATATAATGGGTTAAATTCATAGAATAATAACCAAGTTTTAATAGGTTAAATTTATAGAATAATAATCAAGTTAAAAGGTTAAAAAGTGACCAAGTTTTAATAGGTTAAATTCATAAAATAGTAACAAAGTTTTAATACTTTCAAACTTGTTTCATTATTATGTAATTAACTTGCTATAATAGGTTAAAAGGTAAACTTCAGATAAACTTAGCTTTTTTAATTTAAATAAGTAAAACTTGATTATTATTTTATAAATTTACCCTAAATATGATTCAGTCAAAGTTTAATTAACAAAAAAAATAAAAATCCAAGTCCGGCAATTAGTCCCCTTGGGTTTTGATATTGCAAATTAGTACGAGCTAAAATCGTCATTATAGCTAAAAGGAGGGTTATAAACGTAAACTTAGGTAGGGTTTTAGCCTTTAGCCTTTAGCGGTGATAAGGAGTTGTCTCTTACAAAAACTAGGGTTTATTGATCTTGCTTCTATTTTGAAGGAAATAAAAAAAGGACACCGAAGGTAGCAACAAATAGCACACAGATGGATTCATTCTCGTCGCCGTCGAGTTCAGCGTCGTCATCACAGATGTCTGCCGAAGACTTCATGGATCAACTTAAGGTTCAACTTGCTCAGGCCTACGCTGAGGAATTCCTCGAGGTATGTATCTTCTTCCCTCTATCTAGTTATATATACCAGCGTTTCTATTCAGATTACATCAGGGATGTTTGTTATTATATTGCTGATTTGTTATATATAATGGTTTTGAGGTTAGATCTATCTTTGTTTAGATTGCTATTCTACAAAAATTGCACAATTTCAGATATATAAAACCTAGATCTGTGTTGTGAATCCTTGCGGGACTTCTATTTACGTATCGTGCGATTTAGGATGGCAATTTCACAGAGCCTTGCTTAGATAAATTGCATTGAACGTAACTTCAAGAATCAAAAAGCAAATGTCTGAGAATTTATGCTTATAAAATCAAGAATCACTTCCATGTTGACAGACAATCAAATTAGTTGTTACGATAAAGGAAACCAACAAGAATGGGCGTTTAACTAGATTTTGTTTTATTACACATTTTATTTAAGCTAAACAATCTGCTTCCTGCTATGGGCTCGTAGGTAAACAATCCGCTTCCTGTCATCTGGGATTCCTCTTTTTTTTTAAAGGCTGGTTTAATGGTTTATTTTGTTTAACATGTGGTCAATTTCTTAATCACTTGGTTACTAGAGTTTTTCAGTTGCAAGATCTTAAAGAAACAGAGTGCTTATGTGCCAATTGACTTCTTAATTTCTTATATCACTTTTATGGGTCTCGAGGAGCTTTTTTTAGTTGTAGCTCGAGATCTTAAAGAACTGAATGAGACTGTTAAAATGTTTGTCAGGAAAAGTCATCTCTGTAGAAATTGTATGCTGTTACTAATTCATGATCTTGCGTGTACAGAATGAAACCTTCATTCTTGGTATTTGTTAATCCTTGCTGTTCATAATGCCATAAATATCTGTTTAGCTTTAGAACTCCTTTGCTCCAATGTATTCTTTTAAATTGGGTGGTCAAAAGAAGTTCATACACCAGCTCTGAATCAAGTTTATAAAAATTCATTCTGTCTTCTTATACTTGGTTGTGTGATTCCTTTGATTTTAAGAGTCCTCATAAGTTAAATAGTAGGTAAAAACTTGGTTTGCAATTACCTCCAAGTTAAATAGTTGGTACATTTGCTTGCATTACTTGGTTCTTCTATTACAATGTATAAAACGAACTACTTGCATGACTTGTAACATATGCTGTTTATAATTTGTTTTGGAAACAGACAGTGAGGGGGAAGTGCTTTGAGAAGTGTATTACTAAACCAGGCAGCAGTTTAAGTGGGGGAGAAAGCAGTTGCATCTCTAGGTGTGTGGATCGCTATATTGAGGCTACTGGTATCATTAGCAGAGCCCTTTTTAATTCACAACGATGAAATAAATTTTAAGGAGCAGAGCATTTTTATATCGAAGGTTGATGTTGCTTGAAACTATCTAGAGAAATTGTTTAACTTGCATTAGGCTTTCTGAATGGGAAAGTGAGGATCATAAGCTGTTTTTTTATTACTAAATTTCACATTTTCGATTCAGACATTCACTCATAAAATGCATGGTTGCTTCAACTCTAACTGCCGCACATGGATGATTTCATATCTTATCTTTCTTGCTTGCTAATTATATATGGGTCCAAGTAATTGTGGACTTTGTTTTCTTTTCTTGAGAGGTTCTATATCCTCCTACAAATATTTCTACTTATCCTCTTACTATCAAGACAAAATGTCAAAATTAATAAAGGTGATGAATAAAGAGAATTAGTTGATTACGCATGTCATTATTGATTAAGAGGACGAAGTAGGAGGAAATAGTAGTAAGAAATAAAATTTTCCTTTCTTGGATTGATGGAAGTGAAAGCAGAAATTTCTTAATATCATCACTTGCAAATGTGCACAAGACCTGAGGACCAATGGCCCAGAGTTAGGTCTAAAAGGATTGTGTGACCATATGCGATCTCTTAAAATTGCCATTCTTCAATAGTCATGTTGCTGGCTGGTGATCGGTTAAAGTTAAAACCAAATTTGGATCGCTTTGTGGATTTCTTATTTGGAAGCATGCAGGCATTTCAAAATACTGGTTCGACTGGTTAAGTGGAAGGATAAAGTGCACTCATGAATGACCGATAATAATGCCCGGATTGCATATTATAGGATGCAACAGGACCTTTATCCAGTTGGAGAGTTATTTGCTGTTTATGGGTCGCTTTTCAAGTCATCATTACATTTTTACATATTAAAGTAACATTGATTTGTTCAAGCTGTTTCAAGGCTAATCTGTGGAGAGAAAACCTGCAGTTTGTATTTGCTCATGGAGAGCACTTTCAATAATGATTTAGGTGAAAAAAATTATTAGCAAATACATGGATTCCAAGTTTCACATTATATCCTCAATTACACACACACACAGAGACAAGTAACCACTGTGATGGTGGTCACTTTGGTATCCATCATCTAACGATCTTTACACTCTTTTCTAGCATCACAATGTGATCAGCCGAATGATACATATTAGTTGCTCATCACTTACCTTATGCCCCCTCTCATTTTAGGACAAAGGGGTACAATGGTTACAAATAGATTTAACCTTTTATGTATTTTTTACAACTCATTTATATACTTAATTATTATTTTTAGCTTAAATACTTGTTATTTTTCAAACAAATTCAACCTTTTAAAAGGGTAACTTGATACAAGAGCAACTTGATTTCAAAATCTTTCCAACTAAATCAAGGTATATGTTCAGAAATATAAAATCATTGTTATATATTAAAAAAACTCAATAAGAAAAATAGGTTTGGGTAACAACTATAAATTTATGGAATGATGAGGGGGCTAAAGAGAACAACTCCAAAAAAACCCTCAAGTTTAAGTTTGCATTTGCATTTAGCACCCTTCTAAAATATGGGGGTATGCATAACGTGTCATGATTCTAACACGTAACTTGCAAACCTTCATCATTACAACTTAGAAGAACAGGGCTATAGCTTAAGTCGAAGGAGATACGAAGACATGGCCATAAGCAGAGCAATCTCTGTGTATGAAAGAGATACAGATAGAGAGCGAAGAAGAGGGTCATTTCTTCAAACCTAAAACAGAATAAACCTCTCATTTCCACTATTATGGATGATCATATAACTGTGAGTTCGATGAGACATGAAGAAACCCGTCACCGGTGGTGCACCCACCTCTACAGATGTCAATTTACACACCTATAATCGCAATTTATTTCAAGACAAACAACAACACAAGAGCTTTTTTAAGTTCTCTTTGCCTTTGATGATCTCATTTTGGTTCCCTTTTCTGCTTTTCCTCTCTACATTCGGCTTCAATCATGGGAAACAAGGTCTTATTCTCTTCTCTCTTTTTATCCCATCTGTTTTCCCTTTTTTTATTTGTGCCTTATGCTGCTTGATTTCACGAAATTCGAAATACCTATCTGTTAATTCGGAACTTATAGCCTCAATATCATCGTATGTTTTACTTCTATTTGGTATCTATGTGTGATATTGGTTGATTCTGTGAATTCTGAGATACTCATTTGTTAATTTGAGCTTAATTTTTTAACCCTTTTATTTAGATTTTGCTTGGTTTTATTACGTTTTTAACGTACTTCTGTTTTCTAGGGTTTTCATTTATGGTTTTAAAGAACGATCTTAGGGGGTGTTTGGCATTGTGTTTTGAAAGTGATTATGGTAGGGTTTCAAGTTGCAGATAATCGGATTTAGTGTTCGGGTACAGTGAAACTGGTTTAGGTCAAACAATGTAGGAGTAGTTGCAACAAAATCGATTATTATGATTATTATTATCTGATTATATAGAGATCATTTTCTTAAGTAGTCAGGATTTTCCAAACACTGGTTATCTGAATATCACAACTTGGAACTGCTGAAGCACATTCAAACTATCTTCTGCGTCACATTTTGTTACATCTGATTATTCCGTCTCTAATTAAATTTCCAGGGAATGTAGATGCATATAATAGGAACTTTACTAACACTACAACATACCAATGTACCAAAGAACAAGGTCCAAATCATACAGATAGGGTGCTTTTAGAGTTTAATGTATCTGGGAAGTCAAATGATGCAGTATCTCATGATCATAGCATTGTAGATTCAGATAAGAACACGCTTCAGGGAACAAGTCCTGTTGAAGAAGTAGTTTCAAAAGTTTTAGGTTACTCTTCATTAGTTTGTGAAAGAGAATTTCGAGATAATTACATGGAAAAGAAGCAAGAGGAGGTAGAGAGTGGGAGGACGCATGTCACACATCTTAATCTTGATGAGTTTAGGAACATTACAAAGAAAGATAATGGGTCGACTGGTGCACCTAGTGGGTTACAGAACATAACACATAGGCTTGAGCCAGATGGGGCTGATTACAATTACGCCTCTGCATCGAAAGGTGCAAAAGTTGTGGCACATAATAAGGAAGCAAATGGAGCAAACAACATCTTGGGTTTGGATCATGACAAATATCTAAGGAACCCGTGTTCTGTTGTGGATAAATATGTCATTATTGAGCTTGCAGAGGAGACTCTCGTTGATGCTGTAAAAATTGCAAATTTTGAACACCATTCTTCTAATTTTAGGCAATTTACATTGTCAGGAAGTTTAGTTTTCCCAGCTGAAACATGGTACCCTCTTGGAACTTTTGTTGCTGAAAACGTTAAACACCATCAATACTTTAAGTTGCCTGAACCCAAATGGGCTCGATACTTAAAGTTGGCTTTAGTTAGTCATTACGGGTCAGAGTTTTACTGTACACTAAATGTAATTGAAGTGTATGGTAAAGATGCAATTGAAAGAATGCTTGAGGATCTTATTGTGACTTCAGAAGAATCAGAAAGTGTTAATTCAACCTCGTCTCCTGCTTCAACAAAAACTAATGGCTCAAAAAATGGGAAAACGGATGGTGAATCAAGGAACATGGCTGAGGCTGCTAGTAGAAAGATGGAAGGCGTTGATGACGGAAAAAGGGTTGATGATGATGTGGCAAAGAAACCCGAGAGTGCGACAAAGATTCCCGAAGTTGTATCTAAAGGCAATGGAAGAATACACGGTGATGCTGTTTTAAAGATATTAATGCAAAAGGTGCGATTACTCGAAAAGAATTTATCTTTGTTGGAGGGTTACATTAAAGAACTGAATAAGAGACAAGGGGACGTTCTTCCTCAACTTGATGTTGAGGTTGCGAAGTATTCAGAGCTTGTGGAGAAAACCCGATTGGAAATTAAGGATCTTCTGCTATGGAAGACAACAATGGTGCGCTTGTTTCTTTAAGTGGTTTAGTAAATTGATGAACTTTATCATAAACGGTAGATTCACCTAAACTCTTTAATAATTTCAGGAAAAAGAAATTGCTGAATTGGAGTCGTGGAAGGCTTTTGTGTCATCCCATCTGGAGTCGATTGTCAAAGAAAACGCAATGCTCAGGTTATAGATGTTATACACTTATACTTGCATATAAATGAAATGAAATTGCATAGTTGAAATGTGGTTTGCCTTCTTTTCACCCCTTATTTCATCATTTTCATTTGTTAACAAGGATAAAACCTTGTCAAAACTGGCACAACTAAATAATGGGAAGTTTAAAATTTGCACCCATTACTCTCCTCCCAAAGGTACTATGGGGGGTAGTTTAGGATTATGGTAACAAATTAGCTTGTAAGCAAAAGCGACGTCAATATGAGTTTATAGCCTTGATGCACCACTGCTCATGAACACAACATAATCTTTCAGCTTTCTTATACTTGAGAAAGAAAGGTGGCAAATTGAGTGGGGTTGTTACGGGACAAAACAGATGCTTGAGGGTTGGTTACTGGTCGAAAGTCCAATTTTTTTTCCTAATATGGGTCAGGTCAGGTACATACCAGTTCGGGTTTCCGTTTGACCCGTTTCCCAGTATAGGTAATCTCTTTTCTTCGACCTGTTTGAGATAGAGCACAACCCAATTTGATCATTCATTTGTAAATAAGTCGAAAATCAACCTCTACATGACGGTTATCATGTATTTTTCCAATAAGTTTCAAGTTGTCATTGTTATTCCTAACAGGAAACCTGTTTTGCAGGCTAGCTCTTCATAAGATTGCAAGTGATCAAGAAAACCTGGGCAAGACGGAGCTCACGGTGCTGAGTGTGAGTATTTCTTTTGCCATTGCTGCCATCTTAAAGATCATTTCAGACCGAATCTTTAAATCTCCTTACAGCAGAGCACACAGGGATGATTCAAGTTGGAAATTGCTACTAGTTACCTGTGTTGTCACTGCTATCGTTGTTTTGACTTTGTTTTAACTATTTAACCACAAATATAACTTTGCAGTTGGAGGAAATTGAATAGATAGAAATATTTAGAACTGTTTTTTTTTTCCTAGTACTTCTAGATATCGTTATTGTGGAATTTCGGTTTGATTGATGTACATCCGAAATTAGACAAGTTGGATGAGATCTTGAACATATCATTCTAGTGGGTAGGCGGGTGTAGTAGTAAGATTTAGTAGGAAGAAATATAATTTTCCAATATAAAAATAGGGTGGTATTCGATGGAGATAAGAATAAAATTAGTAATTTTAATTTTGGAAAATGACAATCAACTCATGTTTATGTTTGTAAAAAGATCCATCTTAATCTTCTTTTAATTAGGTTTTAACTTTGCTTACATGAGATACGGTTGTCATTTTTAAATATTGAAACCATAACTTTTTACTTTTATCACAACCCTAAGTGTTGTGGTAGGGAAGTAAACGAGTCAAGCCAGACACTTATCGAGTCGGGTTTATTTAGGCTTTTTTAAGCTCGAGCTCGGCTCGTTTTAAAGCTTATAATGTTGAGCTCGAACTCGGCTCGTTTAAGATTTTTGAAGCTCGGGCTCGGTCGTTTAGGCTCGGGTATTATTTTAATATTTCAGTTAAAATGATATATATAAATATTAAAAATTAAACATATAAAATATAAATTAAATTATATATGGAGCTCGTTTAAATGAGTCCACTATTTGGAGCTCGAGCTCGGTTCGTTTATTAAATGAGCTTTAATCTAGGCTAGAGCTTGAGCTCGTTAAGACTCGGCTGGTTTCGAGCTTTTAACGATTCAAGCTCGAATAGCATGTGAGTAGCTCGGCTTGTTTACATCCTTAGTTGCGGTTATTATTTTCCTATAAAAATCATTAATTATCTGTCTTCCAACAAATAAGTAAGGAAAAATTACTAAAACAACAACACTTTCAATAATATTAACAAGCTAAGAAAGTCATAAAATAACAACTTAATTTTAAATGAAAAATTAAAAGTAACGAAAATTTCACTAGAAAATAGAAATCCGACAAATGACCAGATATCGAAATTTTAAAGCCCAAAAATTGTGGATTCAAAAATATTATTTGATTATTTGATTTGTTTAGTTTGTTTCGGTGTTAGATCCATTAGCGAATGTTTAGAAAGTGTTATTAATTTTGTGATTGGGATCGAAATTATATGTTATATTCCATTTGTTTTAAAGATATTAAATGTTTTTTTTAAAATTTTGACCTTAAATAGTTTTATTTGTGTTATATAATAATTGATAAAAATCATACCATCGAAAACACATTTAAAAGACAATCTTTTCACATATTTTACATCAAATATTATTTAATACTGAAAAAATTATTTAAGGTGAAAGTTAAAAAAAAACTTTTAAAAGTTAAAAATATATAATATTTTTGAAACAGGGAGTACAACTGAAGACGGTCAATCCATTTGATCTATTGACATATTTAGAAAAGCTCTATATGTATTTTGATGCATTGATTCGTTACTAAATATGTATTTTGTTAAATTTGTTTTAGAGGTTGCTATTTAGGTAACTTTCTCAAAACAATAATGCACTAAATATAGAAAAACTGCATATGTATTAGATAATTTATTTAATTCTAATAAAAAATTGACTCAATTTTAAAATACATTTGTTAATTCAATGCGAAAACAATAAATAAATAAATAAATATATTAAAAATAACTAGCAAGGTACCAGCGTAATGCTGCGACGGCAAACAATTTCTATTTATATCATGTTGCTTTTAAAAATGTAATAATATGTTGCTTTTAAATAGATAAAAAGTTAAAATAAATTAGGAGAGAAAATGAAACGGTTAAAAATGGTATTTTAAAAGTTAAAGTAAATTATGAGAGAGAATGAAATGGTTAAAAAGGGTATTTTAGTACATTCAAGTTACTTAAAATTAATGATTTTTAAGATTATAAATATATTATAAAGTACTCAGATATCTTTGAATATTTGCACAATGGTTCCAATTTTAGTAAATGTTGAATCTACATTATGTAGGCCATTAACTACGCTTTTGAATAGTAACTAGAAAAAAAGTTGTTAGGAGTTGAACCTCCAATACGAGACACTTTATTTTTTTTAGAAATAAAATCATCATATCGAGCGATAATTTTTTTATATGCGGCAATAAGATAAAGTTAAGTCTATATGTACATTGTTATAAATAAATTAAAAAAATAACTTGTTCACAGTGTATCAAACAACATCTAGTCTAACGATATCAAATGTTTAATATGATCCTTCAAATCTTTTAGAAAAATGAAAAACGTGTTTGAATGATGTGGTTTTTTAAAAAAATAGGTGAGTTTGAATTTTTTTTGAAAAAGGGAAGAGTTTGAAAAAAGTAAGAAAGCCTTTGTGTTTTATTACAAAAAATATATAAGTAAACATATTTTCAATTTTCCAGTTGTTTTGAAAAAAGTTCAAAATGGTTTTGTAAAGGAGCCTTATATTTTATAAAGATATGGAGATTGAATAAGTTATTTTTTTTAATTTCAAACACACTAATAAATCTACTTTTAAATTACTTCATTATTGTAATGGGATTTAAACTCACAACCTTTTAAGAGATGACATCACTTTACAATATTAGATACCGCTGAACTAATATAAAAAATGGTTTTAGATGGTGTTTACCGCTTGATTAATATAAAAGACGGTTTTAAATGGTGTTTATCCAGTTATAGAAGCAACACCATACGCTTTTGCTTTCGCGTCTCTCTAAAATTGCAGCCGTTTACGCAAATATAAATATATGTTCGAAAATAGAATAATGTATTTTATGTATTTAGTAAAAACGTATTTAAATTTAAAAATATTTGACTAGTTTTGTTATCACATTGAAAGCAAATATGGTAGAGAGATGAAGAGACTACGGTGTGTTTGACTTATAATAAACTACTATCTGATTATTAAAAGACAAAATCACCCTCCAATATTGTGTAATTTGCTAACGGAACCCTTAGACGGCATCCAATTTAGTACTACGAACTGGCGTGATTATTACTCTCGTCGTCAGTTACAGGTCAGGTCATCTTCACCGGCCCTTTCTCTCTCTAAACCTCCCTCCCTCCCTCTCTCTCTCTAAAAAGTTCTCTTCTTCTTCCCGGCGGCTTGTCGGTCTCTCATGCCACCTGAAGACAAGGGTTTTGAGAAACAACGAAAGAGTTAGTGTGATATCATCGCTTTATTAAGGACTTCTATCTCTCTCTAGGGTTTATGTTTGCTGAAGTTTTCATGTCGTATGAATACCGCCAATGGAGATTTCCTCTTCTTTCTCCGGTAACGGCGATTTCCCCTTCGTTTCTCTCTTCTTAGCCCTAATCGTGACTCTCGCTTGTTGTTTCTTCTCACTCTTGCCCTTCCGATTGCTCAAATTCTCACAATCCGACAAAACCAGGGCTTGTAATTGTGCATGCTCTAATTGTAAGGGATTTGTTGGAGGTTCAGATTCTATGGCTCTTACAGCGACGGCTTCGGCGAGGATGATGAATGGTGGCGGTGCTGGTGGCGGAGGACAGGTGGCGATGGGGGAGAGGGAGCGGCAGCACCAGCAGCAGATGATAGGTGCGTCAATGATGGAACAGTTGGTTCCGGAAATCACTACACATGCTTTGAGTTACTTGGATTACCCCAGTCTTTGTAGGCTGTCAATGACAAATTCTTCAATGAGGAGGGCTGCTAATGATGATAATGCTTGGAAGGCCCTCTATCATAAGGTGGTTGTTCTTTCAAACTTCCTCTCTAAATTACTACGCATTCATATATTCAGAATTGCTATGTATTCATATAATCTACTTTGTGTCTCTGTAATTATGTATATTATGTGAAGAGTGAAGACTGCCAACGCTGGTCCCTGCAGAGCTGAGTACCCTTGGGAACCTGTTGGCTTTTGTATTTTTGTATTCTGTTGCATATCTTTAGTAGCTAAATTCTAGGGGGAAGGGGTAGATAGACAGGATAGGAATCAATCACTGATACTGTCGTCTAGTTATATGAAACTTCTTGCATCTTCATCATATGTTATTTACTAATTTGATTTGGATACATAAATCTTGAGCTTGGTTTCCTGTATGGTTTTTGACTGAAATTTTGTTGATGTACCATGTCTGGTTATTCCAAAAAACGTTCTTCTTTTTATAAGTTTAAAGTGTGGTACTACAGGTAAAGCTCTGCAATCGTTAAGAGTACAGTTGATGCTCAAACCTGATTTTTGGTGCCGAAATTTAAGTTAAAATCTTATACTGTCTAAGGTAGCTGTTAATGGAGTTTGGTGAGAATGTGTCTATAGCTATTCTTGATCCTCATTATTTCACGCTTGCTAGTTCTCATTTTTGCGGATAATGGGTATCTACTGCATCCTTTGGTGCTGTTTAGTTTTCAGTCAGCCAAATCTATATTTCTTGTATATTTAAGAAGTTGTGTAGAAGTTAGTGAAGTGAAGCAAGCTATGTCCAGAGATGTACTAACCGGTAGTTGTTAGTAAGTTCTGAGAAAGTGTTTGGTACATGAAGATGTTTCTGAATAATGATAGGAAGAAACTTTGAATGTATGTTTCCTTCATGTTCTTGGAGCGTTTTGGAAGTTGGAATGCAAAACAATTTCAAACCAAAACTTTATTTTTTGCTAGTAACGTGTCAAAAATGAATGTTGAATTTAATATATGGTTTTAAAAAAGATGTTTGAATTATTGACGTAATAAAGAAACTTGTGGAGCGCTATCAAAGTCATTAGCTTCATGTGATGGTTACCAAGGAGCAAAAAGGGAAAATGCATTTGAAAGCATGCACAAGAAGGAAATGTTTGTGTCTTTGGCATGCTGGGAATCGTAATTTGTAGCCAGTAGATAAGATTGACATTGGAATTTGTCTTTGAGCAACAATAGATAACCTGTAAACATTGAGTTGTACAAGTATATTTTGGGCCATATCATATACATAGTTATATGATGTATAATTCAAGTTGAACGGCATGAAATGAATCTGTGAACACTTAACTAACAGTGCAACTGTTCGCCAACCATACAATATGTTTATCTTCTAAGAATGGAAGTTAATTATAACAGGAATATTAGATGAGTGTATTTCGCCTGACTGCTTTGTTGGAATGTGTAGTGGTACTTTGATGCATCTTATTAGTATTAGAACAAACTTATAATATTTCAGAGTCCACTGTTAGTATTTAGTAGAAGATGATCCTTACTGATATATTATCAATTTGTCAGTTAGTAGAGATCTCTTATTATCTAGTTATTTTGATTTTCAGAATTAAGCAGTTTCCTATACTTATCGTATAGGAACTGCAGATAATGGCTTAAAGTATAATTTCAGAGGCTGGTAGTCGTTTACAAGTCCACTATGCATAAGTTACCAAGTGTGGTGGCATATGCATATATCTGAGTTTTAAGTTATATTTGTGAATGTCATGTATCCAACCGAAAATTGAGGCATGGATGTATATCATATGACATTTTCATGTCATACTGTTATCTGTGGAAGTAATATTATTTTATTGTGTGGATCTTTGTTGTTGCATTAACCACTTCTGTGTCCATTATGTTATAGATGGTAGAAATTGCATTCCTTCTCTCTTGTTCTTTTGGAAGTCCAGCCTGTATATTCCATGTACCTAGTCTCTATATGGAATATACCTAGTGAATCATGGTATTTGACAAGAAATGACCACAGACAGTTAATTTGGTAAAACAAATTAGTGTTCAATTAGAGCCCTGATATCCATCGTCTTGGATTTAGCTATTTGTGCTAGGTTGAGGGTAGAATGGCACATATTTGCTGTAATGCATGGATCTGAACAACTTGAAAAGTTGATGCTGCTTCATTTTCTTCCTCCCTGATTGCTGCAATTGATTTTTAGCTGTAATGCATGGATCTGAGCAACTTGATGTCTTTATAGTCAGATACTCCAAATGGTTTTTATTATGTGTGCTTTTTTTTATCTTCCTTTTTAATCCATAGCACTTGTTTAATACTAGAGTATTGTATGGATCCTTTGCGAGTTCTTCGAAACTTAAAATGCTTTCATAGTCTCAATAACTTTGGAATTTAGCTTGCTAGCTAATTGTCGTAATATCTCACGTTTAGAATTTTCAATTCTTTGCACAGAGACAAATATATGATACCTTCATTTGTGCATATCCCGCCTGAAGTGTTCTACATTGGGAAGGATTTTGGGTGATGAAAACATTTTTTGTTGTATTTTCAGGATTTTACTATGGAACAGGATAG
Organism: Dittrichia graveolens; assembly: GCA_038502395.1. Lineage (NCBI taxonomy): Eukaryota > Viridiplantae > Streptophyta > Magnoliopsida > Asterales > Asteraceae > Dittrichia > Dittrichia graveolens. The sequence goes on along the minus strand of JARJIL010000001.1, from coordinate 113,712,426 downwards.
TGTAACACCTGCTAATGGGTGGAAGGCCTACTACGCAGCTACTAGAGCAATTGTGAATAAGAATCAACATTTTTTTGACATCATTAGAGAGAGATCTCTCCCAGAAATGGGTCGGCTTTGGCTTAATGCGGATTACGTGAAATGTATTCATGCCTCAGGGGAGTTCTTCACTGGGTAAGCTTCTCATTACTATAGTTTGCTTGAATTGGTGTATTTGAATGCTTTATCTTATCTGTTAATAGCATAATTGAGTTGATAAAAAGGGTGGGTGTTTTGGAAATTGGGATGCAGGTATAGGGGTGTTTTAGGGAGCTGGGAGCTGGCTCTACACTGGGAACCAGCGGTTAATTTTCAGGTTCGGGATGTGAGGTCGCGGGTACTGCCGGGTGTGGCATGGTTGACGATGAAAGCCTATGTTGGTTTGGAGCACAACACCCACCCAATGAGCATAACAAATGTGTTTGAGCTCCACAATGGCGAGTGGTTCATGGTTCATCATCATAGCTCTGTTATGGTTGCTGCAGGTGAGGTGGCTGATCAACCACCGATGCTGGGGTGACAACGGAGAGGCTTCTTTTAAATGACGGAGTTTAGATGATGATGATGATGATGATACCTTTTTCAGAAAAGGAGAAAAAAAGAAAAGAAAAGATGGTACAGTTGTTTTTACTAGGATTGCAGTGCAGGAATATATGTTGGTTTATACTTTTGGATATGATGATCGTATATGAATCTTTCTTTTCTTCATATTGACCATTTTGCATCTTCCAAATGAGGTAAGCATGAGTTCATGAATGAACAGAATAGAGTTGAGTTGAGTTGAGTTATATAATTGGTGATTAAAAGAAAGTTGTAGTGAATGCTATTAATATATGTTCTGGTTCTGGAGATTTGTTTTTTAGGAAGGAAGGAAGGAAGGAATGAGACAATGTAATCGAATAGATATTTTTCTACATCAAATATGGTTACAAGTTACAACATCGATCTTTAGTGATAAAATTAATTTAAAAAGCTTTTGAGGAACAACTCATTAGAATCGAATAATGTTATGAGAAACGACGATGTCCCTTTACCTCTTCTTCTAACATATATCTCAAAAAACGTAATATATTTATTTATATAAGAGTCAATTAGACCGTTAGTCATTTAAACGAGTCTTGCAATATTAATCATTTAATCCTATAACCGTTATGAGTTTTGTGCACACCGTTGGTCCTTTAACCGTTAGCTTTAACAGTGTTATGGTTAAACTTTTTAAAATGTCTATTTTGCCCCTTTCCTCTCTATCCCTTTTCTTAATAAAGCATCTCCTTTCTCTTTATCCCTTAATTGCCCACTGCTGGACATCGCCGGACAACCGCCGCCACTGGACCATTGCCGGACCGCCACAGCCACATTGCCGGACTGCCACCGCCACCAGAACATCATTGTGACAACTAGAACATCATTGTGACAACTGTGAGACTGCCACCACCATAAAACCCTCATCCCCTTACGGAGCATAATAATTAGCATTTTTTAGCATGAATCACACGAATCATAAGCTTTACCTTGTGCATTCGGGATTTTGGAACTCATAGGGGCAGTGTTGTAAATATTGGTCTCGGCAACCGATAAATCGGTGCCTCGGCGGCCAACCGACCTATAAATCATATGACCGGTCAAACTTATCGGGCATGATCAAAATCGGTGCTTGGCAGTCAACAAAATGGTTTAACTTCTTTTAAAAACAAAAAACAAAAAAAATTGTTTTGAGTCTAAGGAATCAAAGGGGAGTTGTATTTAGGGTTTAAACTAATTATATACTTATAGTTTTTATTTTTCAAGTTTGCTAAACTTTTTGATTGTTAATGACTTATTTTGCTAGGATATTGCTAATATTTATTTGAGTTAATTACATTTTTGGTCCTTGTGGTTTACATGAAATTTTACATTTGGTCCTTAGGCTTCATTAATTACGACATTGATCCTTATGGTTTAACTTTTGTTTCAATGTTAATCCAAAAACACTTAGAAAGACATAAATGTCATTTCTTTCTTAATTTATCCTTTTATTTTTTTCTTTTATTCATTTTAAAACATCAAAAAGCATTTTCTTTTATTAATAAATGATAATTATTTAAAAAATTAACAATAAAAGCAAAATGCTTCCTCCCCACTTTGATTCCCCAACACCTCCGTTCACCACCACTGTCTTCACCCTGCCACCACCATCTCTGACCATATTCCCCTCACCATCTCCGACCACCATCATCCCTTCTTTCTCTCGTTCTATTCCTCACCCCTGCAGTACCCACAACAATCGAAGAAATGAAATGGAATGTACAGAACCATGGATCTAGAATCGAGAATCAAGTATTAATCAACTGGAATAATGATTCATATTCTCCGGTGGTCTTGTCGTCTCCGGCCACCGCATCCCATCAGTTTCTCCCCTTTGATTCTCCCATCCATATGCGACTCGACTCAAGGGTTTTATCGACTTCAGTTTCAACGCCGGATTTGGGTTTCATTTCTTCGATATTTGAGGGTTTTCACTCGAAGATGATGATCTTTATGTGGGTTTCAGTCGCCGCCATTGATCACTCTGTGGTTTTTATCGACTTTAGTTTCATCGCCACCATAGATCTCTTTATGGGTTTCAGTCGAAGACAACGCCGTCATCGCCGCCGGGTCTAGGGTTTCATCTGTCTTCAATTGATACACCATCATCGCCGCTCACTCGCCATTGCCACCATCCTCGACCACCATCACCAGAGAAGACCACAACGATCGTCATCTTCATCGCCACCATCCTCGAACCTCATCACCACCGTATCCCTTTCTTTCTCTTAGTATGTTTGATTTTTGGTTTTGGGTAAACTCATCTGATTTTGAATCTTGGTTCATGTCTGTTCTTGATTCTTGATCCTTGGTTCATAACTGATTTTGATTCTTGGTCTATATCTGATTTTGATTCTTGCTTCATATCTGCTTTTGATTCTTGACATAGATCCCTCTTTCTCTCTCTATCTTTGTGGGTTTCATTTCTGATTCTGATTCTTGATCCTTAGTTTAGATTGATTATTGGTTCTATTTTTTATTTTTGGTTCTTGATATGTGGGTGGTGGTGAACGGCGGTGGGCGGTGGTAGACAGAGAGAAGGCGGTGAAGTGGTGGTAAAAGTTGTTTGGTGGAGATGATGATGCTATAGTTGTTTATTAATTCTTATTATATAATAATTAGTCATTTGTTATTATTTAATCATATATTAATAACATTTAAATGAATAAAGCTTAAAAGTAAAAGAATAAATTAAGAAAGAGGGCTATTTTAGTCTTTTTAAGTGGATTTGGACTAACATTGAAACCAAATGTAAACCATAAGGATCAATGTCGTAATTAATGAAGTCTAAGGACTAAATCTGCAATTTCATGTAAACCACAGGGACCAAAAATGTAATTAACTCTATTTATTTTTTAAAATAAATTCCTTTACAATTTAGGGTCCTCGCTAAGAAACCGATTAATCATCGTCAAGGCCGATTAATAGCTTGAAGGTGGTTGACCGACTATATACCGCCGAACGATTTTTGCAACCTTGCATAAAGGGGCTAGGTACATCAAGGCGACCCCCAACCACCTCCTGTATCACCGCCGACAGCCGTCGAAGTGGTCCCTTGCGGCGGCTGTTGTGCATTTTGCGAAGAGAACATGAAATTAGGCCTTGACCCTTTAGCAACTGAATCAATAGAACCCATAAGGTTGTTCCCCACATCAGGGGGACCCCCTTGGACATGTTTATGACCCCTGACATCAACCATGGCGGTGAATTAAAGGAAATCAGTGGCGGCTGTGAAACTATCGAATGAACAGGACCCTAGTTCAACTTCAAATCTTTTTTCCAGTCATCTTTAAGGGAAACCAAAGGCATAGACTTATTCCCCACATCATTTGGAGTAGAACCATGTTACCTCCACCTTTAGCTCGACCAGAGTTAGCCGGAATTTTAGAAAATGGCGCCGCCCTAGTGCACCCAGATTGCTTTTATGCTTGATTTCTTGTCATTGGAGGATCAGGAGGACAATTAGTCCCTAAAACCCTAAAGGGTAAAATGGGTATTTAAAAAGTTTGACACCAACACTGTTAAAGTTAACGGTTAAAGGAACAATGATGTGCACAAAACTCATTTAAAGGACTAATATTGCAAGATTTTTGCTCAAAGGACTAAAAGTGAAATACCCCATATACTAAAAGGACCAACGGTGTAATTGACTCTTTACATAATTTTATGGTAAAAAACATATTATTAGAAAAGAATAATGTTAATCTTTTAAAACAATGCGAGGTTGTAGACTTGGAGCGACTGTATTATTAGTACTATCTTGATTACTCTGGATGACATTTTATTGTTATATAATTTGTTTGTCTTTACCGTTGACACACAATTATACCTCGTAAGGTTTCATTAGAGCACTTTGTAATGGTAGGTTATTATCATGGATAACGAGCAAAATTTTCTCAATAACTAAGTTATTACCTCGTTATTGTCTTGCTTGTCGTGTGGGTAACAAGCCGACCTACTTGTGAAACTCTTTTATTTTTCTTTTTAACCAATAGAAACTAAGAGAAATAATTTGTGTCCAATGATGAGAGTTATGAGAGTTGTCACTACGACTGTTTAGTTATAGGTTAGGTATGCTGACGTAGCGATTAGTTAAATTACCATGACAAATGCTCTTATAGTCAAGTATTATGTTTTTATATATTTTTTATATTTTCTTAAAATACACAAATAAATAAAAAATTACATGATATAATAGTTTAGGGAATCTTTGAATACTATTAAAAGAGTAACATAAATAAAATCTATTAAATAATTTTAATCATTGATAAAAATTAAAGTTTAAAATTTTTACTTTTCTTTGTCAAAATTTATTATTAAAAAAGGTAGATTATATGAGATTTAATTTCTTTCGCTTTAAAAAATAAGATAATCATACTGATATTTATCATAATTTTTAAAATGATTTCTTAGAATAGGGGCGGTGTTAGTAAGTGGTAGGCCAAACACATGTATTTTTTATGTTTTCATTTTCACACCTAATTATTTGGAAAAAAAAAATAATCGGATAATATTTATTTATTTTCTATCAAAAAAATGAATCGAAACTATTATAATAAGTTAATTTGTTATTTATTTTTTAATTGAGTGTCCACTAATTATTTTATTAATTTTTAAATTATATAGTACATAGATACCTTTTTACTATTTGAACATATTTTTAAATTATTGTTATTTATCATCGTTTTTAAAATTTTCATTTCTTTAAGGGGTGTTTGGTAGAGAAAAGAAATTGGGAGAAATGGAAATAGAAATAATTAGAAATGAAAATGGGTGGAGAATTAGAATTGATTCCTTTGTTTGGTATCATCAAAAAAATGAAACAGAGAAATGGTGGCTCAGATCACCGGACAGTGGTTGCGACATTGGCCGGCTCGGCGAACGTCGATGATGATAAGTAGAACGCCGGAAACACAACGCAACCGGACATCGACGATGATGAATAAACACCGGCTGCCATTTCTCTCTGTTTCTCCACAATTTGAAGAGAAATGAAAATACAAAGGAATGAGAGAAATGAAAATGGGTGGAGAAACCATTACTCCTTTCAAAACTATAATCATTTCTTCTAAACAAAAGAAATCAATTCTCTCTATTTCTTTTCTCTCTACCAAACACCCCTTATAAGACCATGCGTATAGCATGGTCCGATTACCCTCGGGTTGCTTTGGGTTCAACGGGTAGCATCGGGAACACCCCTACGGGTGTTTCAGGTTCCATCAAAAAAAATTAATTCGGGTCCGCCAAACCGAAAGAGGTGTCAGGCTTTTTTATTTTTCTTTTTTTTCTTTTTTCTTTTTTAGTGAGAGTGGGGAGAGAGAAAAATATTTAGGTTGTTTGGGTTGAAAAGGGAAAGGCTACACTTGGGTTTGGGGTTGATTTGGGTTGGGAAGGGAAAAGTAAAAAAAACTGATGTGGTGCTGATGTGACATTGGGGTTGGAAAGGGAAAAAGAGAAGCCATACGGATGGCCTAATATTTAACATTTTTAACTACAAAAAAGTAAGATTGACAATTTTTGATTTGGCATGAAATACGACTGAACCCATCACGAAAAAAGTGACATGAACCTGAAATAGGTCAAAAGCATGTCAACACGAAAATAAACGGGTCGGTTTAGGGTCAATTTGAAACCCGGAAATGACTCGTATAAGGGTAAAATTATAAATGTTTCTTTAATTTCTAAAATTTAAATTTTAAAAAGAAGATTGTGAATTCAAATGAGAGAGTGATATCTAAGGCAATGAAACCCGACAAACAAAAGTATAAAACATATAAAAGTTAAAAACTTAAATTAACAATAAAAAATTTAAAACTAAAACAATATTACATTATTTTGATATTTGTTATTTTTAGTTTTGATACCTTGACATTTAACTACTTGGTATATAGTACTTAAGTAATTATTTTGACTATATGGTTTTGATACTTTGACATTTGACCACTTGTATATAGTATTTTAGTATTTTGGATTGACTTTTTAATTGTATTTAATAATGTATTATTTTAATTATTTAATAACATTATTTATTGGTATTTGATAGAAGTGTAGTAGATTATATTGTTTAGTATATTTATTTATATAAGTTGGATCAACAAATAAAGTCAAAATTCGAATCAAACACCAAATTCAAAGTTTAAATATAATCGAAATGAATATTGAAGTTAAAGTCCAAACAGAAATCATATTCGAAATTCATAACGAAGCAAACAAGGAATTAAAAAACTTAAAAAGGAAAATCGTATACGAAACTAAAAAAATATTCTCTGAATACTCTTAACGAAATAGGTCGACATGAAACACAAACCACGTATAAAATATGACACGATCTAGACGAACCCAACTCAAATTACGAAAAGTTGGCCAAACGTTTTGGCTGGGTAGAGGCGGACTTTGGTGTTAGACGGAATTATTTAGAATCGAAACTTGTGTTAGCCATTCGCTTCTTCTCAGCCTCACGTTTAGATACGTTTGGTTCTCTTCCTTCGTCTACACCTCAACCAAACTCTCAAATTTCACGCCGGAGATACACACCTGAAATGGCAGCTACCATCCTCTTCTCCGTCTCAATACCACCCCATCACTACCCAATTTCAGTCCAACATCTTTCATCTAACAAATTATATCTGCCGTCTTTCTCCCAATCCACCGCCAAATCTCCACTCATCTTCCTCCGAGCTTCCTCCTCAACTCCCACGGTCGATAAACAAGATGAAGAAGAAGAAGAAGGAGAAATCAGCTCTTCTACAACTTCCGACACCTTCAAGGACGAATCCCAGTCATTCAGTTCAATTCCTTTTGGGTATTTATCGTCTAAGTTTAATCTATTCGGATTTACGCCCTTTACTCGAGTTTTCTAGTGAAGAAAAGGAAAGGATTTGAAAGGAAACCTTTAAAAATGATTTGAAGGAAAAATGTAGGCTTATATTTTTTTTTATCAAATCTATCCTCTCAAGAAAAGGATTTCCTTTTCTTTCTTTTCTTTACCTCCATACCTTAAACTCGAGAACTGGGCGTAAAGTCTCAAAGAATTAGGCAAATTAATACATAATTTGGTAATCTGCGTTGTTGCAGGGGTTGCAAGGCATGTGGGAAATCAGAGATTGAAAGAGGGTGTAACGGTGAAGGAAGGATTCAAGGTGGGATCGCAACCGTGCCTGGATTCGGTTGGTGGCCTATAAAAGCTTACAGGCCTTGCCCTAATTTTGTGGCCACCGGTGGTCGCTACCGCCGGCAAGGCCAGAGCATGGATGAAGTTGCTGGCTTTGGAAGTGTCCCAAGAAGTTCTTCCACCACCACCGCTGCCGCCGCTGCTGTTGAAAGTCAATCAAGGTAGCCATGGATTTCAAAGTTGAATATATAACTCTCAAACATGCTAATTAATAATTATTCAAATTTAGTTAAGCGTATAATAGCAACAAACTTTGGATAATAGGATATATTACAAAATTCAGTATAGTTGTACAGTTTTCCTGAATTTATTGAAAGGATCGTATCGAATTTGAAGTTTGAAAGTAATGTGTTCGACTTCAAAGTCAAAGTGCAGCTTGTTTATGAAATTTATGGTGTTTCTTTTCATTCTTTTAAATTCTTGCAGCGAGGGGAAAAAGGGGCCTAGGAAATTCAAGAGATAAAGATGAGATCTTCAAAGAAGTTTGATTTTAATGGCGGACGATAACAATTAAAGATTATTCATTTGGCTCATATTGAGTTAATACAGAAAGCTCCAATGGAGATCCAAAATGCGGTTTCAGTCGGAGACTTGTGATCGATTGTTTATAATCTCTGCAAATACTTCTATAGATCATGTATGTAACTATGTACCCTACCTTAATCTCGTTTATTAAAGTAGCTTGAAGTTGAGCTCGAGATTGGCCTGTGGCTCAGATCGTTTGATCACGAGAGGAGTCTTATCGAGCACTGCAGAGTATGAATAGCTCGTGACCTCTAACACATTACATCCCTATCACCACACGGTATGGTAGTATATCGAGCTTGTTATCAAGTCTAAAATTGCCCGCAATGCGGGTTGTCTTATTCCGAGGGCTAGTGAATTCGTGATCAAGTTTGTGAAGAGTAGGCTCGCGAATTGGACGATGAACCAAAACGAAAATAGTTTTTTTCTACTTTAATCTAAAAGGTTTTTATTAGTTTAATGGAGTCCATTGATGGTAGTGATTGTTGGTTATTATTGCGTTGATTTAGTGATTCTGATTGCTGAATGATGGTTACTCGGTTAATCCGTTTATGGTTCACCATCACCACCTTAGAGATACAACCCGCTTGACCCGACTAACCTCAACTTATAAATCAGAAACCTGATTAATCTGAAGCTTAATAGGGTTGGTTTTTCTTGAAAAAGTTTATTTTTAAAAATCTTGATTAACCCGATCTGATCGGGTTGACCCGATTAACACCTCTAATCTGATATATAGATCAAAGCTCACAACACAAATATAAGAATTAACCTCCACTTCCTATGTTCTATTGTTCTGTAATGTATGTCTTCACAAGGAATGAAAACAGTCAAGTAAGTAAATTGAAGATTATTCAACACTGGCCATGAATGTAATCTAGTTCATAGTGGAATAGTTAAATTAGGTTAGACCAACTTCTAAGCACTACACGATGTGTAAAGAAATTTCGACGAATTAATAGAATCAACTTGGATAATCGTTTGGATCGTGTATAAACACTTTTTAAAAGTAATTATTCGTCTCTAATGATTCGGGTTTCATGAAATTACTTTGGATAACCCAACGATTTCTTCTTCCTGTGTTAGAACCACGCTCAGGAAAATGAACCAGAAAATCAATATATATTGTTCTTCAATAAAGACCAAAAAACAAAAAATAACTACCAACCAACGGTCAGTTTATTTTTCGCAGAAAAATATGGGTTGCGTCTTCCGGATGCACCGAGTGTTATAAAAATATCGTTTGTGTATCCTAAAAACAAGTGTACACTTCGCGCCTCCTAACCTCGTATTAATGTATCTTAAAAATTTATTTTGGTCTCTAGTAAACCACAATTAACTAGAATATAGTTAATGACACTCAAATCACAGACACCATGCACAGATACTTCAACTATAATTTGGTTTTTTTCGTCTTCAAAGGGTTTAAGCGTGTTTTGAAATTGATATAGCGTAAAATTTTCATATGGTAAAAGGGTATTTAGGTTTAGGTTAGAGATAAGATTGAGCCTTAAATCAATTAGTTAAAAGAGATTAGAGATGAAAACAATCAATAAAGGGAATTGAACCCGTGACCATAGCCCATGAAGAACACTTTTCAACACCTTGGTACTGTTGGACTACAAATCTAATTCAAGCATTTTGAAAAAAAAAAGGAATAAGAATTGAAGAGCCCCCGTTACACTTGTTCCCCTATCTCTTTACTATCTGTCACACGCTGCTGCACTCGCTCCCCCATCTCAAGTTGCACACTACTACACTGGAATTTGCATATCAAGATCAAGGTTGGGACAAACACAATCTACTACACTTGCTCGAGAATCAACATGCTCTTGTTGTTAGAGTTTCTTGACATCGATGAGAGTCTGAAGGTTCTTGCAAAACTTTGATGATAATTAGGTTAGAATATCTTTCTTGGCTCTTGCTCATGATTATTTGATTAGGTTATAAGATATGAATAGGTATTCTGGGTGGTATGTTGGTAGTAAACTACGTATATCTGTGTGATCCAATAGGCACTGTGAGTTTGTAGATTAATATTCTGCACTTTGATCTTAATACATATTTTGGATGTTGACAAATATTCTACACCTTGATATTACACGCTTTGATACAAGGTTGACAATTGTTAACTCAAAACGAGAAAAACATAATATTGAGTTGACAGTATACTAGAGTATAAGGTAGAAATATCGTTTTACTTTAATCTTACAGGACTAAAGTGGTACTTAGGACAGGGACCAATTAAATAAATTACTCTAAGGGTGTGCTTGGTTGGGGGTTTTAAGCGGTAGATAATGAGAATGGGAATGTGAATGATTAACACTAGTTGGTTAGGTGGAATATAATCAATCATTACCCATTAATGGGTAATGAACCATTCTCCTGTAAAATAGGGGTAATGAATTCAGGACAATGGATTCAAATATGTGTTTGTCACCACCCATGACCACCGGCATCACCAACCACCACCAATATTGCTACCAACATGCTCCGGCACCACCACTGACTGCCGTCGCCGCCACCGTCCGAAACCACCACATCTCGTAACTCATTGCACAATCACCACCTCTAGCGCCACCTCCACCCCCATCACCACCACCACCACCACCTGTCACATTCGTTATCACGTCAACCATCGGTTGCCACTATCAATTGCCATTATCGCCGCTTTCACCAACATCATCTTCGCCATCATCACCGTCTTCACCACCGCCACCACCACCGACCATAACCACCACAGTCGCCATCAATTCAAATGTGTATTGGTCCACCAACCACTACCACCGCCATTACACTATCACCATCATAGACCTCCACTTCCACCACCACCGCAAGCAACCTCCACATTGCCGGTCATCGCCACTACTACCGCCTCCACTTCTTGACGCCGCCTCTACCGACTACCACAACCACCACTCGCCGCCACTAATTTCCATTAATTGCTGCCGCAACCAACATCATTGTAGCAGCCCCAATCATCACCCTAACGGTTGCTACCACCATTAACAGCCACCACAACTTACTATTGCCACCAACTACCACCGCTGCCACCATTGACTACCACCACCATCGCTACCGACTACTACCACCACCATCGACCTACTATATATATGTGTGTGTATGTGTGTGTAATGATTATATATATTAACTAAACAATATCAATGGTAATGATAACACTAAGGAATGCTCATTACATTCTTTTGTATTCCCTTACCCTTTGTCATTCCTATTCTGCTCCATTTAATCAAGCACCCCTAAGATTACCTCCACTGTCTCTCCCACACTATTCAACATATTACATAAATTAATAATAGTTTACAATACAAGTGGTACATATATATAGGAGATGGTTCAAACGAAAACTATTTTTCGTACGAGAACTGCGAGAACCAATTTTAACCGTTCATTGTGGATAATGGAATTCATGGATGAAGAGCGTGGGGGATTGAGTGTGGCAGGATGCATGTAAGGAATTCATGGGTGGGCAATCCAATTGAAGGAGGGGGAATTGGACGACTTAGATTATTTGTCGCGGTTCTCGTACGAAAAACAGTTCTCGTTTGAACTTTTGCCTATATATATATATTACATCATATTGTACTAAATTAAACTAATGAGAAATTCAAATAGATACAATCTTTTTTTATAAGAGGTGATATATACTCTTACTTATCATTCTACTTACAAGATCAACACAAGTGTCAAAATCAATAAAGAATATGAAAAAAGAGAATTAATAAACACCATATATCATCTTACTAGACTAAATGGCCGTATGATACACGGGTTTGTTTAACCGATAATAAATTATTAAACATTAATAAAAATATATTTAATGATAATAAAACGCGAATTAAATGAGAATTTAAAAAATAACGACGTACGACATCAACACTTTAACTAGAAGTGGAAACATCGACGCAAGTGGGAGTGCAGACTTGACGGCATTAACGTGGTGTCATGATATAAAGAGATGTGATTGTATTTCTTATATAAGTCATCAATCATTATTGTTACAATTAAAGGTAATAAAGTTAAACGTTATTGGTTAGAATTAAAAAGGATTTACAGTGATTATAAAATATTTTAGAATGATAAAACTAAGAATTTAGTTAATTATGATATTTTGAAATATTATAAAGGGTAAATATGATATTTGTAAATTAAGTGGGCAAATACGATTTTTTTATGATTTAAAAAGAGCACATATAAAATTATCTCTTATAATTTTGACTCTAAAAAGTCAAAATTGATTTTTTGATTTTAATTGAATGAACCGTCAAGATTACATATTTTTTAAATGAATTATTTATATCGTTTAATAAATATTATCAAATTAGTCTTTTATTTATATTAGAAAATCGGATCATAGAAGATTATATAAAAATGTATTTTTTTTAATTTTATATGCAACTAGCTAAGAAGTAACAAGTAACTAGTAGCGTGTAACCCCATAGTAGTTTAGCCGCCTTAGCGGGCTCTGTGACCACTATCCGGTAAGCCCAATATGTTGAAAGGACATAAAATGATTTGAATTCTGATATCAACTGCTTACCCCAGTCATTTTGCCAGATTGGTGCGAGAAGACGAGCGTTTAATCCGTCGACTCAGTTTCACAGAGCCTAAAAAAGGCAACATCCTTGAAATATAATCATGGATCCCAAATTGGCAAAGAAAATCGAGGAAACGGTGCTGGAGGTTTTGAAGAATTCTGACATGGAGTCTACGACGGAATTCCAAGTTCGGAAATCAGCATCCGAGAAGCTCGGAATTGATTTATCGGAGTCTGATCGGAAGAAATTTGTTCGGAATGTCGTTCAGACATACCTTGAGGAACAACAGGCTAAAGCTGAGGCTGGTGAACAGGATGCCGAAGAAGGGGAAACAGAGGAAGTGGCTGAAGAAGAAGAAGATAGTGAGGATGAGAAGAAGAAGAAAGGTGCTAGGGAGTACGACGATGAAGGAGGTCTCATAATTTGCAGAGTAAGTTTCTGTATATCTTGCATCTTTAGAAACCCTAATTTGGTTTCTCAACACCGTCATTTTCGAGTTTTGTGTTTTATTTTGGGGTTGAGATATATTCATGGTCAAAATTGTCTGGTTAGCTTCAGATTTTGCTTGTTTAACTAGTTGGAAGTTAAACCCTAAACTAATTTCATAAACCCTAACATTTATGAATCGTTAACGTTAATGTTCCATATACATTAGGTTTAAAACCTAAACTGTTTTCATAAACCTTAACATTCCTATGATCATGCATACTTAATTGGTTTTTATTGGATTTTGTTGTTCTTGTTTCTAAAGGCTTCTTAACATGAAAGCTGGTGGGAAATGTGGTAACTTTTTACAATGAGCCTTAATATTGCTCTTTTTGTATTACTTCTTCTTTTGCAGCTTTCGAATAAAAGAAGAGTGACTCTTACTGAATTCAAAGGGAAAAATTTGGTGTCTATAAGGGAATACTACAATAAAGATGGCAAAGAGCTTCCTAGTTCTAAAGGTACTGATGGTTTGAATTATGAATGCTTTGTTGTTAATGTCGCTAGATACATCATTAGTTTCTGGATATTGCTCATGACTGTGATTTTTATTGGAAGATTGTTGATTGAAACTAGGAAGATGTTTATTGGGATTGCTTGTATAAATGCTTATCTGCTTATTGCTTTTTGAAGAAAGTTGTTTGAATATTCAGTTTCAAGTTGTTTATTTTAAACAACCTATTTCACCCACAGATGATTGGATAAAGAAAATCTTAATAACCTTCATCACTAATTATTTGATTATCTGCTATATTAGAACACAATAATCAGATTAATAGTTTTAATAATCAATCCCAAACTACCTCAGTACCCCAGTAAAACCTTGCTAGTTTTGTGCGAAACAAGGTTGAGTAAGTATGAGTGAATGTCTATTTACCACTACTAGGTTATGTGAACGAGCAAAGTTGATTTCATTTGGGGTCATTGAACTACCATGAGAGGTTAATATTCGTAACGATAGATGCACCAATTAGTCTTATAATTATGACTACATTAGGTTGTGTTTTATATCTCTGGGTTGTTGCTTTGTTTTCTATAGATAAGATATGAGAGTAGTCTTGGGGTACCTGAATGATTATGAGAGGTTAATGCTGGTTATCATGTATAATTATCAATATGAGTACATATGTGACTTTTATTAGGAATGTTTTATATTTCTTTGTTGTCTACAAGGAAAATTTTCAATCCATTATCCATGTATGAGACTATGACAATGCCAATGGTGAAATCTGATCCTTTTTAGCCAAAAGCGCAGTGCTTTAAATTTATTACATTCGGTTTATAGTTGTTTTTTTTTTGTAATTGTGTTTGTGATTATTCATTATCATGAGACCACCTGCTTGGCTACTGTCTTTAGGTATCAGTTTGACGGCTGAGCAGTGGTCAACCTTCAGCAAAAATGTACCAGCAATAGAGAAAGCCATAAAGAAAATGGAAGGTTGAACTAGAACTTTTTGATCATTAGCATGCCGCAACTCAGAGTGTCATAGTCTTTTGAATTAAACCTTATCTGTAACTCGTAGGCTACTTATATTTCTGCACCATCTTTTGTTCACTATTGAATAAGCTCGTCCGTTGTTGTAGTACACATGTTAATAACCGGGAAATAGGTAATGTAGATGCATGTTTGTTAGTCTTGGGGCATACACAAACTTACCTTTGCTACTAACATCTGAATGTAGATTTTTGCAATTTTTTTGTTGAAAGTGTTCTTTTAGTAGCATACCTATTGCTGCAAAATCAGTAAGGCGTCTGAGTTCAACTTGACTGAGTTGAACCAAACGCTGCATATTGGGTGGGTCGGACAAATAAGGGAGTGTTTGGATTGGGCTTTCATTGGTTGACAAGATTCTGTTTTTGGCAACAATTTAATATCTTTTCAGTCGATAATTATTATGCCAAACAAGATTACAAAAGGTATTATTTCAGTAAGAACCTAAGTTTTGAAGAATCAAGCGTTAAGTACACTTCTAGTGACCCGAATTTTAGCTACAGTGCTTATCAATAATAACAAGGAATAAGCTTATTTGGGTTAAATATAACCCCATGGCCCGTTTTAAAATAGAAAAAATAACAAATACAAAGATTACTAATATTACATTGAATTGGAATAAGAAGTTCCATTCCATTTTACCTAACTTAATTGGGTCGCTGCTTCTGCTGCAACATTGGGGTGACAGACTTTGGTGATGAAGTATCATCAACCACCATTCTATTCATAACATTACACAAAATCGGCTTCAATTTCACCCCCCAATAACTCTGGCTCCGGCGTGGAACCACCTTCGTCGAGCTAGCTGCCGCCACCCGCATCTGCTCAATCAATGCCTCCGTGTTCACTTCCTCTGCCAATATCTCCTCTAACTGTTTTGTATCAATCACCAGCTTCACTTTCCATACCCCCTTTCTTGGTGGCGGTAATACTTCAAACCCTGACCCGATACTCATTGACAATCTGACAGGCTCGGCTTCAGCTACACTTGATATCCTAACAGGCTCAACTGGTTTTGATTCCTTCAACTTTTTTTCTTCATTGATTTGGGCTCCTTCCTCTGAAGCCAGGGGAAAGATATAGTAAAATTGGCCACCAACGAGTAGCTCGCGATGGTGTAATGGCAATAATAGCTTATCTTTTCTAAACAGGCCGTGTCTCGGGAACTCCTTGATGACTTCTGAGACAGGTTTCGGGCCAGCGAACTCTAAAACTTGACCAGATGACGTCATGACCCGAATCGGGTCGAGACTAGTATCAAATCCTTTATAAGAACAATTACCCATATATATATCTGTATGCTGCTATATCAGGGGAACTTGGGAAAGGTGTTATGCGTATATATAAGGGTAAGAAGTTAGATGAAGATAAGAAACAAAAGACAAATATATGCATTTTAAAAAAATTTGAATCAGTCGTGTAATTATGGGACAAGACCGTTGGGAAAGCATCAAATTGAAGTGATCCAAGACAAAAATAATAATAATTAATAATAATAATTGATTAAAAAAGAAAGGACATGAACATGTTCAAATAAATTAGCGTAGCTGGAAATGGTTAATTAAATAGAGTTAATGTTCAATAAAAGACGTCACATCTCAATATCTCATCTGGAGTATGGACCGCGGTTATTCATTCATATCTTTTTATACACGGCGGGGGCGTGGTTAATTATTAAAAGAGTTAATTACACAAATGAATATTGCGGATGATTAACACAAATGAATATTGCGGATGATTAGAAATTTTACTTTTAGTTTTTTAATTTTAAAAAATTATGAAAGTAGTTACTATGATTATCACTTTTTTTTTACTTTTAGTCTTTTACACTAACTTTAGTTAAGTTTAACTGTTAATCAAATGGTTTTTGGCCAATTTTCTTTTTATCTTTGTTACCAAACAACCTTTACCTATTAAAATGTTTTCCAAACATGTTTATTTAAATATTATTAAGATCAAAACGCTTCCCACTAAGCTAAAACAAATTTCTAATGGTCAAGATGCTACCTCTTGCCGCAAATGTCTTTAGACTCATGGGATTCAAACTCGTCACAACGTACGAGCGGATTTAGGAAGATGGCGGCCAATGACCCACCCAACTCCCCCCCCCCCCCAAACATTTTTTTTGCATGATGTGTGATTCAAACCCAACCTAGCTCTAATATCAATTGTTAGGATCAAAGCGTTTACCACTAAGCCAAAAGGAATTTCTGGTGGTCAAAACGCTGCCTCTTTCTTATATATTGAGTAGCCTAACTCACTTATAAGTCGAATTATTTCGGATATATTGTCCCACGCCACCAAATATTCCCTTTTAATCTTCTTTTACCAAATCCACCCTTCCCTCTCTAACCATATTTTACCAGACAAATCTCATTTCTCTCCATCTTTCATTCTCTCTCTAGTCTCATCAAGCCACCACCCTCTCCTCCCCTCTGTCGGAAGCTACCACCACCCTCCCATCTCTGTCTTCAAATCTCACTCTTCCTCTCCCCTTTTATCATCTAGGTCAAAAGGACGACCAAAATGAGGTTAAAGATGGCCTGATGGTGGTCAAAGATGATTGGAACAATGGTCGGCAATGGGCATCACCTCTTCTATTGTGCCGATCATAGGAAACCAAATAGAGACATCAGCGATTGAAGTTTCGATTACAGAGAAAAGGGGGACGCGAAAGGTTCTCACTACTACCACTACCCCTGGTGTCACAACCACTACTACCGCCACCCCTGATCTCACAACCACCACGATTGCCGGTCTTCGTTTTTCAGATATGCAAATCTCCCCCTCCATTGCACTCTCTTTGCTCCTTGTGTTATTGGTGTTGTTAAGTGAGTGTTTAATTTGTTCTTGTTAATTTTTATAATTGAGTGTTTTTTAGGTAGTTACTAGATCTGGGTCTTCTTATTAGCTGTGAGTGAGATTTGTTTCTCTTAGTCTTCATATTTAAGTGTGTGTGTGTGTGAAAAAACTAATGAAGATGATGAATAGTAAGAAAATGAACCCTAAGAAAGAAGATGAACATCAAAATACCAAGAACACTAAAAATAATACCAAGAACATAATTAAGTTTAACAAAAGTATTACTTGGCATTATTAGTTAATAATTATATATTAGTTACCTTTTACAAAAGGTAAATAATAAGAAAGAAGATAGAGGTTGTTTGGTAACAAGGATAAAAAGGAAATTAACCAAAATACTCTTTAACTAACGGTTAAACATAATTGAAGTTTGTGTAAAGGATTAGAAGTGAAACAAAGTAACAATCACAGTAACAATTTTTGTAATTTTTAAAGTTAAAATACTAAAAATGAAATTCCATTACAACCACACGGATCAATTATGGTAACTCTTAGTAAAAATAGGTCATTAATCTATTAAATATGATTTTTTGAAATTTATGTATAAATATTTCATGTTTTGTATATAAATAAAAAAATAGACTATTTATATAATAAACTAAGTTTTGTTAATAGGGTTTAGTACACCAAAATGTATACTAGAAGCAAAACAAAGTAACAATGACAGTAATAATTTTCGTAATTTTTAAAGTTAAAAGATTAAAATTTAATTCCATTACAACCACACGGATCAATTATGTAATTAACTCTTACTAAAAATAGGTCATTAATATGCTAAATATGATTTTTAAAAATTATGTATAAATATTTCATGTGTTGAATATAATTTTAAAAAATTAGACTATTTATATAATAAACTAAGTTTTGTTAATAGGGTTTAGTACACCAAAATGTATCTAAGTTGTCAAATTTGCTATTATGTGTACTGAACTTTGAAATTTATCATTTAATGTATCCAACCTTACAAAATTACCATTTAATGTATGTGGTGACCTATACATCATGTACCAGGTAATTTTTTTATTTTTCATTTATTTCTAATCGCCACATCAGTAAATCATAATTATATTAAAAAAAACTTAAATTTAAAATAATAATAATTATTATAAAATTAAATAAACATTTAATTTTGAATTACTTTTAAATTTAAAATTACATATCATTTGCCACATCACACGTCAAGTCAGCAAAATCTTTGCCACATCAACATGTAACCTGTAATAGTAGATATGATACATTAACCGGTAACTTTTGTGAGTCTAGTATATTAAATGGTAACTTTAAAAGTTCAATACACACGATAGTAAAAGATGACTAGTTAGATACATTTTTTGGAATTAAACCTAATTGTAACTAAGTTTGGCCATCGTTGTCGTGTTCAGATTAAATAGTTCGTGCCAAAATTGAAAAAAAAACTGAGTTGTGTTAACGCCTTAACGGGAAGAAAATTGCATATAGAATTTCTTTCAGTAAGATGCTACACATTTTAACACACAATCTATCTAATAATTTAAGTTAGCAAGAAGCATAAAAAATCAAACAACTAAGAAATAATTCTAAATCGCAAATTACAAGATCCAGCATATCTATATCACTTTCTTACGTACTTCTCATGATTAAACAATAAAACAATTTCGGATTTAGCAACAATATTTCAATTTTGCAAATAAATTGTGAGGAACGGAGCTATGATTTTAACATAAGCAAACTTTCTTTATTATAGCACTAATAATACCCATAATATATGAACATTATAAAAAATCATTATTTTTAGGATAAATAAACAGCGAGTTTGATTAAAGAGAAGAAATTACATGTTAAAATTATTGCTTAAACTCTAACAAAATCCATCTTCAAAATTTTCTCGATTTTTTCATTAATTAATATGTTAGTTACAAAATATTAACTAAAACCATATTTCGGATCTTAAAAGTAAAATAATAATAATTTAATTCAATAACAGTGACTCGTAAGTCATAATTGGTCAATCAACAAAAAAATTGTTTATTACAAACTCAATAAATATGATTCACAGTTCCAAAGCAACATTTACATTAAAATTAAAACGATGCAAAGATAAAATCACAAAACAGATAATTAAATATCAATAAACATATTGGCAACGGATTAAAATATCATAAAAAATGTCTTAAGAAGAAAAAATAAAATAAGGAAACCCTCAAACGTAGAATCCCGCTTTAGCCTTTAAAGCTTTCATCGTTTTTCTAATGTTATACCAGCCTTCTAATTTTAACTAGGCAGGGGCTTATTAGAAAGAGATTGTACTTGAACTTATAAAATAAAAGAATTTTGGGTTAATTAGGGGAGGCTTAACACCATTCAACCCCCTCTGTCTCCGCCTCTGATTGTGAGATTAGCAAAGAAATCAAGCAAGTTCCTTTGTCAACAAACATGTGTTGGTCGAGGAAAAATAGAAATTAAAAACCACTCGAATTGTGAGTTTGTAAATGTTGTAGCTTCGCGGGGCATGAAGGGTAGACGATTATTAGACCATATGTATCTGTCTACCTGAAGCCTTTAGCTTCCTCATCGGGTTACTTGGGTTGAGGAGGAACACCGGTATACATCTTTGGGTTACCTTCTTTGGATACCAATCTTGGGTTGTCCAAGCCGAATTTTCCCCACCCCCACCCCTATCTAGCCTTCTCTCTGTCTCTCTATTCTCTCTTTCTCTCTCTCTCCAAATATATATTATAAAATAAAATAAAATTGAAGTCGAGGTACGATTGAGTAATGTTATACTGACTTTTAGAATGAGAAGGGGAATGATGGGGGGAGATGATGTTGTGCTGATTTGAAAACTAAGTTAGGTACCCGGTATGTATGCAATACGGATGACCTTATAGAAAATTTCTTATGCGCGAACTTGAATGCTCGATATGAATGCTTGAGTTAGAAATCAAAGTGAGATTGGTAGTTGAGACTATGAGGGGTCGAGTATTTGAGGGCCGAACATTAGTTTTATCGACTAGGGTTCCTATTATCTAATCTAATCTTCTAAATCTAAATGAATAATAAATCAGTAAGTCTACTAATTTGTAACGTGTAAAAATGTAAAAATGTAGAAAAGTAGAACTTAGGGAACTTCATTGATTACTTGGTTGTTTGTTCGGGGTTTTAGACAGATCTTCGGATTGACCCATTAATTAATTTTTTAGTTATTTTGTTTTAAAGTTTTAATTTTAGTTAACGACTTAACGGAAGGATTTAGAGCTATTTGACTATATCTATAATAATGTTAAACTTAAAAAAATTTAATATAATTTTAATTTTTAATTATTATTCAATATAAATAAAATATTAGTATGAATAAATTCTATTATACAATTATAGTTATTGATTTAGATAAAAAAATATAAATTATCAAATCTAAGACAAAAATTAAAATCTAATTTTAACTTCTCTAGGTCAAAATTGGAATTAGTTATCACTTTAATTTTAATGAAAATTACTAGAGAAAATTTCATATATGCTTTTACTAAATATTAAAATATCATATTTGCTTAATCTAATTTTTAAATATCATATTTACCATTTATAATATTTTAAAATATTATATTTAACCAGATTTTTAGTTCTATTATGTTAGAACCTAGAGGGGGTGAATAGGTTATATGCCCACTTTTTGAAGTTTTTAACAATATTTGCAAGTAATTAATGAGTTTAAGGAAGAAAGATATCACCAATGAAGTAGCTAGGACACAATGATTTATAGTGGTTCAAGCAAGGGTTAACAACCTTGCTCTACATCCACTCCTTGGCCTCATCCACCAAGAGTTGCTCCACTAACTTCTCTCTTTAAAGGTAGAGATAAACCTTTTACAACTTCTCTCTTTAGCTTACAAGAATTACACTTCACTCTTGCAAACAAGGTTAAGATAAACCCCACTTCACTCTAATTGGAAAGGCTAGAGTTGATCCTCACTTCTCTCTAATTCTAAGGCTAGAGATGATCCTCACTTCTCTCTAATTCTAAGGCTAGAGATGATCCTCACACTATTACAAATATGTAAGAATGTAATGTAGTGTTTGAACTTTAAAGGCTTTCACTCTTGCTTCATTCTTGATCTTGAAAGATTGAATATATTATCAAAGAATATGAGCTCACAAGATTTTGTATGTATTCTGTGTTTTGCAGATTGCAAGAGCTTGGTAAAAAACAAGACTTGAGTTGCCTTAAATAAGGAAAAAGGTGCAAGCTCAAAAAGTGTCCAGATTGTCCACGGTCGACCGTGACATCGACCGTCAGCCTGCTGGAACTTTTTGAGCCTTGTGAATATAGGCGTTGGCCTTTTACCAAAACCACACACAACCCATTTTTACCATAAAAATGCACTGAAAAGAAGCTTTAGAAAAGTTGGGTAAGTGTCATACTTCTTAAGTTTGAATTTAATCATGAAAATGGTAGTTTGGAAACCAAATGCACAAAGCATGTTGGAAGTTTACCTCTTTGGGAGATTCCTTTTGCTAAATATGGTTTTGGCTTATTTCAATAGAAGATTGTGTTTAGTATTTGCCAAAATAGGAATTTCATTTGCTTTGACTACCAAGCTTGTGATTTTATAAAAAATTGTCTCAATTTTTATAAAAACTTAAACTCATTTGATTATTTATTTTGTAAGCTCATAAACTTCAAACGTTTGTTTGTAGAAATCTTCGACATCAGCTTCTACTTGAACTCAGATCTTGACGATTGGAGCTTGGACATTTTATAAAGCTTGTTTTGTAGATTATAGATAAGAATATATTTGATTGAATATATATATATGTATATGTGCACATATGTTAATGTTAATACATACAATTATATAAACAAGTTGTATATTTTTGTGTCAACAAAAGTGGATATATTTATAAGCCTTTTTTTCCTAAAATATTATTTTAAAATATTTTATAATTATTTTAAATTCTTTCTAACTTTACCATTAAGGACCTGACTTTATTGCCCATTGATGATTTGTATATAAAACATACAATTACGAAACTTCGTATCAGAATGCTACATTTTTGTCGTCATGTCTGCCCCCGCTTCCCTTCAACACATCAACTGTTGGTCTGGGTGTAGATGTCTTATATCATCATTTTTTAAAATTCACATTTTCCATGTTTTCAAATTATTTAATATCTTTTTTTAATGTTTAATATTTAAGTTTTTAAAACAACTCATGTATTACACGGACATTTAATCTAGTTGAATAAAATTGGGTTAAACATGTTACACTCAGGTTTATCATGTTTACGTTGTATTCATCATTCATGTCACCTACTTTTGTGACTGATTTCTAACGCAACAGAGTTTTATGTTATGTTCATATTAACCTAATGTTTTATACAGGTTTTGTGTCGTGTAAAAAATCGTCAACCGTTTCTTAACTACCTAAATACATTATGTTGTGGCTTTTGACGTTTTTAACTATTTTTTAAGATGTTTGACTTAGTTCGTTATTAGCTATATACATAATTAAAGTTAATGTTTTGGTAGGTGAGAATTGAGATGATATATAAGTAATCAAAATCGTCTCATTTTAAAGTAACGTTCAAAATTTAAACTATTGTACAAACATATGAAATATATTACTTAATCAATTACTAAAACATGTATTGATAGTCAATTGACATGTTGGTACCGTTTGATTGAATGTTATCAAT
This sequence comes from Dittrichia graveolens, assembly GCA_038502395.1. Classification (NCBI taxonomy): domain Eukaryota; kingdom Viridiplantae; phylum Streptophyta; class Magnoliopsida; order Asterales; family Asteraceae; genus Dittrichia; species Dittrichia graveolens. The sequence goes on along the minus strand of JARJIL010000001.1, from coordinate 113,689,061 downwards.
TAAATTAGTGTCATAAATTATATTTAGTGACTTTAAATGACTACATACATGATAAATTAAGTTGTAACGTGGCAGAAGGACCAGCATGGCAACATGATTGAGGGAGTAATTACTGTAGTGGTGTATCTTTTATAAGAAAACTGCTATGATATGCTTCGTGTATTAATGTTTTCTATAGGGGTATCTTTGAAAGATGTGGTGCATACGACTGTTTTCGAAATTCACTTAATATAGAAAAGAACACTGGTAAGCCTATATTTATAATAAGAGTTAGTTATATTTTTTGTCCTTGCGTTTTATTAAAAATTATGGATTTAATTTATGGGTCTGGTTTTTTATGGGTCTATTCTCTTCCGACTCGAATTTATAAAATTAACCATATTGCCCTTGTTCCTTCAATATTGGCCTAGTATATGACGGACAATTGCTGATGGTGACGGTAGCCTGTTGTAGTGGAAGATTGTTACACAGGAGAGACAAGATTAGAGAGAAAGAGATGCATAAAGGTAAATAGAGTTGTGAGATTGTTTTTAGAGAGAGAAAGATATAAATTTTTATCATTTAGAAATTTAACTAGTATTTGACAATATAAAATCAATTTAAAATGTACAAATTAATAAGAAAACGGTTATTTGGTCATTTTATGTTAAGCAGAGACTAGTAGTAAAATAGCTTGATCGAAAAAACCTAAACCTTATATTTTCTGATCCAAAGACCAAAATTTGTAATTTACTCTTGAGTTTGGAGAGGTTTCATCCTCTTACTAAATATCCTTATCTATCATTTTACCAACTTAATGAAGACAAGTGTAAAATCAACGATGAAATGATGAAACAGAATTAATGTATTACACATGTCAATAGCTAATTAAGGAGAATGATGAAATATGAGAATAACTAGTATAAAGTATGAGAAAATATTTTTTTCTAAGTATTAACAAATTTAATTTATATTATTGACAAAGAAGAGAAAAATGACTGATGTAACAAAAAATGACATGTAAATGTGAGTATGTAACTTCCCGCATAACATTATGGTTATTACATAAATATTTGAATTAAATTGTATATTGAGTTTTCAATTACAGTTAAATTAAATAATAAAATACAGTCAAACAAATTTACATATATATAAACATAATCTATCTCTTGTTAGGATCTTAATTTTATGTGATATATAAAGCTATTCTAGTTAATGTTTTAAAACCCGGGTTTTTAGTTGACCCGGGTTCCTCACCGGGTCACGGTCTCACGGGTCAACCCGGTTTTCAGAATTTTAAAAATTTAAAAATATATATGCGTATGTGTGTATATATGTATGTATATAAACTTGGAAACTATTACTACTATGTTAAAAAACTAAATAATCTATCAAACATAAAATGAAATTCTATTGAGAGGGTTACGTGAATTCAATGGAGGTTTCTGCTTGAAGGACAGTCGCATGTCAGAGATGATAGAGGACAGAAGTTGTCGTCGACTGTCGAAAAGGGTTCACGACTCATTTTTAGGGTTTTTGTTGAGTGCGAGTTTCAAAGTATCGACTATCGAGATGACTAAATTGCTAAACGTTTATGTTTTAGAAAAAATATTAAAATAAAAAGGGGTCAAACTGGGCCAAGTCAACCCGGATCGACCGGTTCAACCATAAACCCGGGCGAGTCAATGCGAGTCAAAATTGACCAAAAACCCGGTCTCCTCACCAGGTCACAGGTCAACCGATCGAACCGGTCGGGTCAACCCGAGTTTTAAAACATTGATTCTAGTATAAAATTTTATTTACATATCCGGAAAGCGTATGAATATTACACTTGTTAGTGATGGACTCATATGCTCGTGAGAGATCGATACATCACGTACAAGTGTACAACTACTTGGAACTTCATTTTCATATGTTTAAAAAGACGGAACAAAATTTAAAGGCATATAAAGAAGCACGCTGTAAGCTTGCAATCCACAACAATTAAAACGACAACTAATTCATGACCGCGACAAATAAGAAATCCAAACTCACACACCACATGATAACAGTCCACTCTCATGCCTATAATCCCAAAGGATAAACCCTAAATCCATCTAAACCACAAAAACTATTTCTTCCTTGCACTTATATTTTCAATTTTCCCAACTAAAAACCCCTCCATTGATTTCGATCATGGGTTGCGCCTCATCTAAACAGGTTGACGTCGTCGATGTCTACCGTCCCGCATCCACCGGTTTCGCCGTCTTTGACATCAACGCCGTCAAAGAGCCCTGGCTAGCGACGGAGGAACAACCCGACGAGAAGCCACCGCCGTCGGAGAAACCCCTCACCCACCTCTCGGCTCCGATTTTAGAAAAACTTGACAACACCGAAGATGCTCCACGACCATGGGATGAAGTCAGCAAGGAGTTAGAAGACTTAAAACCCACCCTAAACTCACCTGTACCTCCCCCCCCTCTTCCGACTGGCGACGGCTCCGATGTTACACCGCCTGAGCTGTCGCCGGTGGTGGGGAAAAAGGTGAAACGCAAGAGCTTTTCTTTCCACACCCTTGAGGAACTCGAAAACAACACAAAGGCCGCGAATAATAAGCCGGCGCCCGGATTGAAGAAAACCGAATCATATAACGAGTTAAGCAAATTCGGATCCCGGTTGAAACGAACCGACCCGGGTACCAAATCCGGATCAGAAACCGGGTCATACTCAATACCACCTCCAGTCACGGACGGGTACAAGTCAGTGAAAGAAAATCCGTTTTTAGTACGAGATAAAGTCGAAAGAGAGAAACAAGGTTTACCACCGCTTTTTGTTAAGAGGGACCCACTAGAGGATTACCCGGAAAACTGCCCACCGGGCGGGTCGGAAAAAGTTATAATCTATACGACGTCATTAGGTGGGATCCGAAGAACGTACGAGGATTGTAACCGGGTCAGGTCAATCATGGAGCTCCATGGGTTTTTATATGAAGAACGAGACGTGTCGTTACACGGTGAGTTTCGAACTCAGTTGAAAGAGTTACTTGGTGACTTGGTGAGTGTACCAAGGATGTTTGTTAAAGGTAGGTACATCGGAGGAGTAGACGAGATTGTGGGACTTAACGAGACGGGTCGACTCAGAAGATTATTGAGTCGGGTCGGGATCGAAAAAGAGGTTGGGAGACAAGCGTGTGAAGGGTGTGGTGGTGCAAGATTCGTGCCATGTTTGGATTGCGGAGGGAGTTGTAAGATTGTGGTGGACGATAAGAAAGAAAAAGAAAGATGTCCAGAATGTAATGAAAACGGCTTAATCTATTGTCCAATGTGTTCTTAGAAACACTTTTCTTGGATTGGATTGGTTTGATTCAGCATTGTAATTTGTTTTTACCGTTCACTTTTGGTGTCATATAATTAGTATGTTTAAGATGGAAGGAAGGACATTCAAATATACGTTTGTAAATAAATAGATATTTATATTCTTATAATTTTTTTTAAATAACCACTTATGTATATGTGCTTTCGAACTTGAAAGTCATATAATCTTGTCACATTTTTTAGATCGTAAATAAGGCAAAAAACGAGAGCGCATACATGATTTTATGAAACAATAATCTAGCCTAACTTTTAATTTTAAGTTTTTTACGGTCTCAGTTACAAAATATATTAACACAAATGTCCATTACAGCTTAAAATGTAATATGACATTTATTTAGTTAGATCTTTTCTATTAATGTTGTTGAAGAACACCAATACTAAAAAGTTAACAACATAACCTTTTATATATTGTTGTCATATCCAAACACAGCCGGTCCAATTGTTTTATGAGCCAGGAACGAACCTCAATAAGGGTTTCTAAAGTAAAAAATTCAAATGTTTAACATTTATTATTTTTTAAAATAAAATAACTCATATATTACACAGACATTTAATTTAATTTGCGATGAAGACGCTAAGAGTAATTTCCGATCTTGAAGTCTTATAGTCGATAAGGAGATTCGATTTGCAAAGAGGATCGAGAGCATCAAGAATGAAGACCGCTGGTTTTCAAATTAGGTGAGGAATAATCGGTTTCCATTGTCGAGAAAGTCTTTCCAAATTTCGAAGAAAAATAAACAGACTGTAAAAGTGTAGAGGCCAACCTGCGTTTAGGCCCTTATTTCGCTGGGCTATTTCATTCTTTTTATTGGGTTGAACATATACATATATCGTAGCTTATATTGTAGTAATAGACCACTGAACTCTTAAAACTTGTAAGTCCTGGACAGCTGCTTTTATTCAAAATTTTGAGAATTGCTTATATGATAAATCAGGAGAGAGAGAGAGAAAGAGAGTGTAAATATGTTAAAACATGGATCCACTGCATTTATTTGTAGCAACATTCCTTTAATATTTACGATGGATTCAAACTTCAACACCAAATATAACCCTCTTATATATACTAGAAAAAAAATAAAAAACTTCCTACAATGTTTCCAGCACACATATGATATATATGATCATGTATATTTTTGAAGCTAGCGTGCCCAGGAAATTAACCTCTAAGTTGCTGACACTTCAGTTTTCTTCTCTTCGAATATGTCCAAAAGTGAGATAGCCTGCAAGTTATTAATTCAACAAATAAACATATAAATATGCACATTATTGTTACTTAGTTTTCCTACGATTCGAGTAGCGAGCTAGAAATAAATGTTGTTTTTGCGGGTGCCTAATGATCATCGATCAATGATTTACCTCTGGAATGTTGAGCTCGAGGCGGAACTTAGGACCATCATAATGGTGAAGAATCGGTCGGAAAGAGTCCTCCTCTAATGGCTCATAAACGTGCCTTGTTGCAACTCGCACCTATAAACAAAAATTAAGCAAACCAACATGCATAAATGACATTGAATTCTTATCTCACCCAGATTATGGCTTGCATATCTTTAGTTCTTGCTTTGGACAAGAACCCTAATTAAGGGTTAGTTGTTTATTTAGAACCTTTTGGTTCTTTCCTGTATTTGTTTGAATCATTTGATTACAAGCATTTGGCTTTTGATACTAGCTAGTTTCTTTACATCCTCTAGTAGTTTAGCTTAACAACAACTCATAGAGAAATGCACCTTTTACTGTATCAAGAATGAATCAAGTAATTACCTGAGCAGGAAACCGAGATTCGCCTTGGTTTTTCTTATCCTCCCAAGCAGATGGATCGATGTTTGTACCGCCAAAGCTGGAAGCCTGCACAATGATTAACAACGCCATGTTTACTGTACTTTTCTACGTCACAATCACATCGATCAAGCAAGCTCGATCACTAGCTAGCCATATATATCTTTATTTTCTTAATCTTGAAATATATATAATATATATTTCTACGAAAAATGCTTAAGACGTATAGAAATACCTCAAAAACTCCATGAAGTTGGTGGGTGGAATAATTGTAGAGAAAAAGGGGTAAACCAGGTGTGATTTGCCTAACTGAGTCCCGATAACGCGGTGGAAGACCTGCCATTCATGCATATATCGATCAGACAACATATAATTAACATCCAAGTATCTAACAACAAACATTTAAACCCAGGGCAAAATGGGTTGGTTACAGCCTTGCAGGGGCGGATCTACATATACAAGGCGCCGGTGGCACGAGACACCAACCAATTTTGTCCGTATAGTATGAACTTCCATTTTTCGTAGTGTAAATTCCGATTTTTACAAGACGATGCTACCACCAATTGCAATGGTGCTACCACCCATTTCAAATCCTGGGTTCGCCCGTTATGTTGAATCATCAGATATTTGTGCTACTTTTTTTATAACTTTCTTTAGAATTAATATATATTAGAATTTACAAAAATAACACCATGCATCTAAAACAAAATAACTTTCTTTACAAAAATGTTTGAATTAATATATAACTACGTGCAGCAGTTGTAAAACAAAATAAAAATGTTTAAATATAACTATAAAAATTATTACTAAAATATTTTTAAGTTTAAAAAACATTAAAACATCGAGTAACATACGTACCAAAGAGCTCCCTCTTGAGATTCTCTTGCATGGTGTCGTTGTTGCAGACAAATATGTAACCGCCGACGGTTTCATTTCTCGGCAAAGATTCCGACGGTGGCAGAGTCTTGAACCGCTTATCCACACTACTGTTCTTACCACTATCTTTATCAACGTTGTTGTTATTGTTACCATGATTCTTTTTGTTCTTCCCCTGCTTATTACTTCCATTGCTCTGTTTTTCATCTCCACCTCCATTTTTACCATTCACACCTTTATTGTTACTAATCTGATTCAAATTCAAACCGGGTGGTTTTGAGTAAATTCCTTTATTGAACCCACCATTGATCCCAAAATCACCAATTGGGTGGTTCTGATTGCTTGACCCGATTACCCTAGATGAACCGATCTTCCAATCAAAGTTGAACCCGTTGAAGTCTGATTTTGATTGGCTGGAGTTATTCCTGCCGCCGATGGCGGGGTTCGTAACATCGCCGCCAACACGAACGTCGAAGTTCCGGCGTTCTTTTTCCGGCCGTTTTGATGCGTATGAGATGCTCCAGATTGAGTCGTTAAGGGACAGACTTGATAGATTGTTGCTCTGAACACGAAGCTGATCACTGAATTGCCAGAAGGATGATTGGTTGTTGTTCTCCATGGTTAAAGATCGCAACTTTCTTAACACACAGACTGAAATAATGTTCTAAATCCAAGTTTTTTCACCAAGAAATTGAAACCCAGATCAAAAAGACTCTGATTATAAACTAACTACAACCCAAATGAAGATAATCACAAAACCGATTAGGGAAAAATGTTGTAAATTCGAGTGATTAGTGAAGTGTGGAGTGAGGTAAAGAATTTGTGTGTGTGTGTGTGAGAGAGAGTATATATATATATATATATATATATATATATATCGTAATATTAAGGAAATTTCTAGGAAGTAGGTGTTGAAATTGATATAATATTCGAAGGATTTTAAAATCTTTTTATGGGTTTTTCTTTGTGATGATGGAATTGGAAGGTGATGGGTGTAGAGGTTGAGGAAATGATGACATAAAAACGCGTAGAGGAGGTGGAAGAAAGATGAAGAAGACTTGGTGAATCGGTGATAAAGAAAACGAAGACGTTTTCTTGAAAGGGACCCAAAATCCTTTTATTAATTTTGGTTGTAAATTACAATTATGGTCCCTACGAGTTTATCAGTTGGTAAAATGTCTCTTTAACTTTTATGATTTGTTCAAAATTTAAATATTTGTAAGATTGATTAATCATACACGCAATACTAATGACAAGTTTTTATTTTTTTAAAAAACAAATGGTAACAAGTTTAGATAAAGCATTAAGTTTTAATTTTTTATAAAAATTGATGTAGTCTTTAAATCAGTTTTTGGAAAAGTATTTCAATTTATTTTATGTTTAATCATGTTATATTTGCATTAACTAATCTTCTAAAAAAAGAATACAAATACAAAAATTTATTTGTTTATCCTTTAATGTTTACTTGTTTGTTTGGCTAAACTTAAATAAACGAACACGAACAAGCGTAATTCTTAATATTTTATTCGATTCGTTTATTGCCTTGAGGGTGCACAAAGCTTCACTATTCGCTTAACTTAATTACTCATTCAGATTGGATTAACAAAACATACGAGCCGGGTCAAGTTAGGTAACAAGTTAAAACTAGTTCGGTAAACAAAATCAACCGATAATGTTTATATAGTTAAAGTGTTAAACCATAAAACCAAACAAAAGTAGACTATTTATCGACAAATGTCATTATTTGTTAGATTATTATCAAAAGTTCAACAAATATTAATCAAACAAATAAATAAATTAGACTATTTATCGACAAGTTTCATTAACTGAAACAAACAAAATAACACTAGCTATTGTCAAGTCTTAGGTCCAGATTTGACTTTATACCTACAATAAGTTCATCTCTCAATTGTTGATAAGGTGTTGAGTCTCATTTTTTACAGTCATTCACTCAATCAACAACATGATAGTGATGAAACAATTAATCTTGTTTATATGCCAACAAAAAAGGATGGATAAGATTCAAGATTATGGCCTAAATATAAGTGGGATACTGGGATTGCAATGCATTATTTCCATGATCTTGTATTCAATTCTGCTTGTTAGGTGGCATGTCCACATTTTTAAACTTTTGAAATGGAATAAATATGTTATTTGTTAAACTGAAATTGAATTTTCAGAGGCAAAATGTGAAATCCAACTTTAAATAATTAAGCTTGTATATAGAAACCCTAGTGCCAATGAACAAGTGTAAGAGCAAACCAAGATTGGTTAGTAGTAAGGAAGGAAGAATTAAGCTAGCTAGATCATGTAGTTGTATACCAAAAGGATTAGTTTTGACAAAACTTTGTATTTGAGGATGCAAAGCATAAGTTTTAAATTAGCAAAAGGGGTTTAATATAGAGATTCTGTGGAAGTGAAAGTGTTCACACACACAGAGTCAGAGGGCCAGAACTCACTTTTCTTTGCTTTGATGCTAAGATAAAGGCAAGCACTCTTTCTTTCTTTCTTTCTTTTGTATTCGATACGTGTCCTCGTCAATAGGATATAACAAAAACAAATTTATATTTCCTTTGCTAAAATCTTACAATTTTATCATTCGACTAACTAAATTCGACTAACTAAATAATGACATGTGTAATTTATTAATTCTCTTTCTTAATGTTATTTATTGATTTTAACACTTATCTTGATATTTTAAATAGCAGGCTACTACTAAAAAAAATCCAATTTTCATATGTAATGTTGTGCAACAAAACAAAGAAGAATATACAAGTAAGCATAACCTTTTTAATATATAAATTAAATATTTTCAAATATACAGTACTTGTTATGATCGGAAGATGTCCTTGTACTATCTTCAGTGTTCACATAAACTATTCAAACAAAACAGATATACGAAATAACATGCCACAAATATCTTATATATATCTAACAAAATGAGTTAGAAATATTTATCAATAAAAAACAAATTATAGTAAAATATATATAGTAAACCAAAATTTCTTATGTTTATCAAGTATCTAAGGTAAAAACGTTTCTAATTTCTCAATATATTGTTTATAGTTTTCTATTAAACATAGTTTTAATAAATAACAAAAAGACTTTCATATATAAATTTGTATAAAATTAATTGCTAATCACTCACAGTTTTGGAATTTTAGAAGTCATGTAGGATGAACAAGGTTTCATGTAAGAAGACCAATGAACATGCCAAAATGGGTTACCAACTACTCCCCCAAAATCAGTATTCACAATCACAACTGTGTGTCAATGTTTCAAACTGCTTTCATTGAATCCTTTGGTAACCAAACTTAAATTGCAGCCATTGAAAACCCACAAATCTTTGTTCCTATTCTAAACTGGACTCTTAATGGTCTTTTCTAACTAACAAGATTCAACAAATCGAATATTCGGAATCATCTTTCTTCTCATTACCCAGGAGATAGCACGCAGTTGATGAAGAAAGAACTAAAACAATATTTGTGACAAATTTATGGCAAACATTGCAGCCGCTTGTTCTTTCGGTTTGACCTTAAGAAGTAAAGATTCAGGAAACAATGGAGCTGCTATGCTACAGTTTAATGGTTTTAAAGGTTAATTAATTAGTGATCTTTTTAATCCATTTTAATTGGTATAATATATTGATTCTTGTAAATTTAATTTAATTTAATTTCTAATACAATGTTGCATATATGCATATCAGCTTCAAAATCTACAGTAATCATGGCCTCAGCTGCTCGATCCATTTCGCTTCCCAAGCGAGAAACAGACCCGAAAAAGAGGGTTGTCATTACAGGAATGGGAGTAGTTTCAGTTTTTGGTAATGACATTAATACATTCTATGAAAGACTTCTAGAGGGTAAAAGTGGAATCACCCTAATTGACAAATTTGATGCTTCCACTTTTACTGTTCGTTTCGCGGGTCAAATTCGTGGGTTTTCATCGGTAGGTTACATAGATGGAAAGAATGATCGTCGTCTTGATGATTGCTGGAGGTATTGTTTGGTTGCTGGTAGAAAAGCTCTTGATGATGCCAATCTTGGTCAACACATTCTTGAATCAGTGAGTCTTTAAAAGACAAAGTCTTATTACTTTATTTCAATCTTTTGATGTCAAATATGTTCTACCCATTACAAGATTTCTTGATCTCTTGACCAACACATTCTTAAAACTGTGAGTGTTATTGTTATTAAAATCAAAATCTTGTTACTTTTTTCCAATCTTTTTATGTCAAATTAATGTGTTTTATCTATTTCAAGATTTCTTGATCTCTTGGCCAACACAAATTGTGAGACTTATTGTTATTAAAAACAAAATCCTATTACTTTCTCCCAATCTTTTGATATCAAATTGTGTTCTATCCATTTCAAGATTTCTTGAACTCTTCACCAACACATTCTTTAAATTGTGAGTCTTGTTGTCATATCTAATCTTTTGGTCAAATGTGTTATACCCATTTCAAGATTTCTTGATCTTGAACTGTATTTATGTAACAGATGGATCGAACAAGGATAGGAGTTCTAGTGGGATCAGGTATAGGAGGCATGACAACATTTAGCAATGGAGTAGAAGCGCTTATTCAGAAGGGATTCAAGAAAATTACTCCTTTTTTCATTCCTTACTCGATTACCAACATGGGATCTGCGTTGTTAGCGATTGATAGGGGCTTAATGGGCCCTAACTATTCTATTTCAACAGCTTGTGCAACTGCAAACTATTGCTTTTATGCAGCTGCAAACCACATTAGAAGAGGAGAAGCTAATATCATGGTGGTTGGTGGAACTGAGGCTGCTGTTAATCCGACCGGTGTTGGCGGGTTTATAGCTTGTCGCGCCTTGTCCCAAAGGAATGACGAGCCCCATAAGGCTTCTCGACCATGGGATCGAGATCGTGATGGTTTTGTTATCGGTGAAGGTGCAGGTGTCCTGGTACGCAACATTGCAACTCCTTAAGTAAATTTCTATGAAAATATAAATAAAAGAAAATCTATAAAACAACTATTGGCTCAACATTCAACATAACCAGGCCCAGCAGATGTTGCGAAAATGGGTTTGGGGTAAGAAGCGAGTGAAATTTGGCTACACACATGAAAATAAGAATGTCGATTTGAGTCGGGTTTGGGTCGGTTTTGTGTCGACCCAATTTCAACCTATTTATTTTTATGTCAGGTTCAAGCCGTGTTGATTTTCATGTCGGGTTCGTTTACGCCAAATGTGATTGACGAGTATTTTTAGGTTTTCGAATACGGTTTTCCGTTTCAACTACGATTTTCTTTATCTATCTTTGAAATTCCATTTTGTTTTCCAACTTTCGGTAAAAATTTTGAAAATCATTTTCATTTATATTCTAACTTTAATATTCAATGTTCTTTTCGATTATATTCTAACTTTAAATTCGGTATTTGTTTCGGTTTGGATCGAATTTTGATTTTACTTTTTTATTTAACTTATATAAAAGAATATAATAAAAATTATGATGTAATACTATTCTATCAAGTACCTACAAATAATGTCATTGAACAACCGAATAATTTAAAACTATTCATCATTAAATAGAATTATAATTCGAATTCAAAATACTAAAGTAACACCTATCAAATAATCAAATGAAAAAGTACTATAATCATATAGTCAAAATAACAAATACAAAAATGGCGTATTGTTGTTTTAACTATAAATCTTTTATTGTTTATTCTAAGTTTTAACGTTTAATGATTTTGTACTTTTGTTTGGTGGGTTTTATTTTATCATAAGATGTCGCTCAATTATTTGAATTCACAATCTTCTTGTCATAATTTACATTTTAAGTATTAAAGAAAATTTTATAATGTTATAGTTTTACCCTTATACAGGTCACTTTCAGGTTATCGAGTTGACCTTAATCTGACTTGTTATTTTCGCGTCGGTTTCATGTAAACCTGCTTTTGACCTATTTCAAGTTTGTAACACTTTTTTCTGGTTGGGTTTCATTTTGACCTAAAAATTGCTATCCTTACGTGAAACCAAAAAGGATAGAACATGGGCCTAGATTGGGCCCAAAAAGGCAAAAGTTAAAGTGGACTACTATCTGTGCTTCCTGTCAAGTTTTTATGAGGGACTGAGGGTTGTCTGTCATGGGCTCATGGCCTCTGTTGGAAGAATGAATATCAAATGTTATAAAAAACCAAGGATAGAATCCATCTAACAGAAATAACCAAAAAACAAATCATAATTTGGCACTGAGACGGGGTTCAAACGAGAATTGTTTTTCGTATGAGAACTGTGAGAACCAATCTTGACTGTTCATTTTGGATAATGGAATTCATGGATGAAGAGCATGGGGGTGGCAGGGTGCATGTAAGGAATTCATGGGTGGGCAATCCAATTGAAGGAGGGAGAATTGGATGACTAAGATTGGTTCTCGCGATTCTCGTACAAAAAACAGTTCCCGTTTGAACTTTTACCTTTAACAGTGAACCTCTCAATGAATATATTGTGAGGTGACTAAACTGGATTCTTGACAGATAATGGAAAGTTTGGAGCATGCAACTAAAAGAGGAGCGAATATTATCGCGGAGTATTTGGGCGGCGCCGTAACATGCGATGCTCACCACATGACCGATCCTCGCAAAGACGGGTTAGGAATTTCATCTTGCATCACCAAATGTTTGCAAGATGCTGGTGTTTCTCCAGAAGAGGTCAACACCTTCTTCTACAACTTATCATAAGAATATACAGATTAATAAACACATACAATATATGCACATTAACAAACACATTTTAGTTTCTAATTAAGAAATCCGAACTTTATGAATATGAAGGTAAACTATGTGAATTGTCACGCAACATCAACCCTAGCTGGCGATCTGGCTGAAGTTATCGCTATAAAAAAGATCTTCAAAGATACATCTGAAATGAAGATGAATGGAACAAAGGCAAGAAACATTACCATGAACGTACTACTGGTTCAAGATTTAAACCGATTATATTTAATAATGAAGCTAACGAAATGTACGTTTATGGATGATGTTTAATTGTTTTTAGTCGATGATCGGACATGGTCTTGGAGCTGCTGGAGGATTGGAAGCAATTGCGTGCATAAAAGCCATCACCACCGGTTGGCTACACCCCACGATTAATCAAGATGTACTATATATAAAAACTATAACAATTTCGATGAGCTAATTTTATAGGAGATCACGTGTGTATGTGTGTATAGATGAGCTACGACCCATTAGCATTAGCAACCTATAATAGTATACTTTTTCTCCAATAATCTCAACAATCAATTAATTCATGAATTTGGGTTCATATTAATTATTGACCATTTTGTTTGTCTATGTAGAACTTGGAGCCTGAAATTGATATTGATACTGTCCCAAATGTGAAGAAACAGCATCAAGTCAATGTGGGTATGTGATTATGTTGGTGTATACAACCATTTGAAACATTTTCTTAATTTTTTATTAGAATATTTAAAATAAACTCATCAATATTACACTTTTGTTGTCTTACTGCAGCCATCTCTAACTCATTTGGATTTGGAGGGCATAATTCTGTTGTTGCATTTGCTCCTTTTAAACCCTAAACAAGCTAGTTTCCAGTCTTTCATAATCCATCCACATAAAGTTCTGGTTTTTTACGCAGAACTCGGGTCATGTGTTCTATTTGATCAGATCGACAAATTCAATAATCCTCTCGGTTCTTTTTCATCGTGCGTTTTCTTTCATGGTTCAATAACACGCACATAGACACAAATGAAAGAACTTAGTATCTTTCCAAGTGCTAGCTTCAAACCGATTCGAAAGTAATTAAACACTTAAAATAGAAAACTATAGATATAAAAGATCACCAGTTGTTGGTTTGATAAGTGAAAGCCATAAATTAAGTCAGGTTTAGCATTAGTCATTAAAATAGCTTTATATATATCTATGTTATATTGTTATCATTGTTAATTGTTGTTTGTTAATTAAATTAAAAGAAATGGTACGTTTTTTATACGTCATTTGCATTGTCACATACAACATTAGAACTTATATTATTTTCTTAAAAATAAATAAATATCAATATGGGAAAAGAATTGAAGAGTATAGTAGTACTCCACTTGAGAATTAATTATCATTCCTAGCTGGAAGTGGATCATTAAAGTTGTTGCTTTCATAAGACAACATGTTTTTAGTGAACATAATATCAACTTAATCTCAACCTTAAAAGTTTAAGATCATAAAATATTCAGAAAGCAATGGCTGAGACTACTTGATGTTGACATCATCAAGAGGTTAAACAATTTTTTATTAATAAAAAATTAAATTTGCAACTAATTTCTTGTTGTTTCTTATGAATAAACATAGATAAGATCATCATTAATTTCTGATCTCTTGTTTTTTCTTTGATCAAGTATAGATCGATGGATCATCTGCATGTGTAACATTTTTGGCAATTTAAAGAAACCTCTCCATTGTTGTTAGTAGCCTTTCGATCTCTATCAGAGTTTAAATCTCGTTAACAAGTGTGTTTTTAGATGATTTATGTTTATGAGGTTCGTGTTTAGGATATATTTACAAAAGTTATTAATGTAGTGTGTCATATTTAATTATTTGTTCAGATTTATTTAATTAGTTAGTCAACAGAGTAATAATATATATGGTGTAAATAGAATTGCATCTCCATTTAAGTTAATCGTGATTATTAATAATCAAGAGGTTGAACAACCTGGTTCAACAACCGGCAGTGCTTAATGTTGGCAGGTAAGCAATCATCAACCTGAATCACAATGTAAATATTTTTTTTTTATGATTTAATTATCCGTCAATAATTAGTGACCAAGTCCGCACAATAAAATTTATATTTTTTTCGAAAAACAATCAACTTTTTTAAAATAAATCTTAAACACATGAATAGGTTGATAATTTAAATGCATTCAAATAAAATTATTTTAACTATGGGTTTCATAGTCTTCTTTTCTATTAAATGGACTTAAATTTATAATATTATATATAATGGAAAGTTTCATTGAAAATCAGTTTTATTAAGAGAACCGCGAGAATCTGTGCATTATAGTCAAATTCATCTATGAATTCACGAAGCTCATGATTATGCAATTTTACAAAGTGTTTCATGAGTTTTTAAAGAAATTTGAATCGAAGAATGATGAGCAAAACTCCCACTCTTAAACACTTAAAGTCCGCGTCAAGTCAACATATATATACCTAGAATCCAAACCTTATGGACGATAGATCTGATACTATTTGTAACACCTTATAGCCCAAGGTCATAATGTAGCCTAATAACATCAAAATTAAGTTAAAACCATGGTAGAAAGTATTTGTAGCACATAACTTTAAACATATAATTAAGGTTCTTAAACTTTTATTCATCTACCATTCGGGATGAGTTTTTATTAACTCTATCACCAAAATTCATTTTCATCAGTTCATCTAATGTAGTTTATATTCAAAAGGAAGGAGAGACTGAGAATTCAAGGCAATCAACGGACTAAGAGGAGAGAATGTAGTGGGGAAATCGTGCAAAAGTAAAGAATGTGAAAAGCAGATATGAAGATGGTTTATAATGGCACATGTGAATCAGATTTACCAAAAAAATACAAACATAAATAGCAAAAAGGATGCATGTTAAAGTATACGTGTAAATCAATGGAAGTTGATAATAAAAAACGAGTTAATTACATAAATGGACCATGTGATTGTCACTGAATTTCAATTTTAATCCTTTAACTTTAAAAATTACAAAAACAGTCATTATGGTTGTCACTTTTAGTCCTTTATGTTAACCGACGTTAAATCCTGCCGTTAAAAACCCCATGTGCCTTGCACATGAGGGTATATTGGTCTTTTTCTATGTTATCTTTGTTACCAAACGCTATTTCTTGCTTATGCCATTCATCTTCCCTTCAAAACAAAGACACGTCTCTCTCCCCTCAATACTCTTTCATCCTCTCACCACCGGCAAACCTTTGTTAACCACCCATCACCATCTCCATCATCGCCATCTCACCATGGTAATCTTCCACATAACAATTGAACCGCAGTTACCACCATCTCATCGGAATTCCACAAGTCTTAACCGATCTGAATCGCACCATCTCACCAGATCTAAAGCACTATCACTGCCATCGCGCGCTAGATCTGAACCACCATCACCACCATATCGTCAGAACTTTAAGAGTAACACCATCTCATAATATTTTAACCATCATCACCGCCACGGCTACAACACCACGTCACCACCATAGATCTATGATTTCAATGGCAACCATTACACCACCGACACCACCTCACCACCATTCTCGATCTGCTAGAGAACCCACAACACATATCTTCTAATTTTGTGAGTGGAAATGAGGTTTTTTTTTTCTTCAATGAAGACGACTGTAAGTCATCTGCATGTGGGCGCTGGTGATAAATAGGGATTTGTCAACGGTTACAGCCGTCGGTAGCTCGTTGAAACAAGCAGGCCCTTTAATGTCCACTTTTTACTACAAAACAACAAATCGATGAATGATTCGGATTCAAAACCAAAAGTTTAATGCCCGGTTTGATTGTGATTGTGATTTTGTGTTAAAATGGGGGTTTTCTTTCTTCATATCCCCTCCTACACGTCATTTCTGCTCTTTCTTTGTGGATTGCTTGTATTTATTCAAAATTCAAGTTTAAAACTGTTTGGATCATGCAGTAGTCGTATAAAGTTGCTTTTGATTTGTTGTTGGTTCAAGAATAATATGATAATTGATTTGTTATTATGGTCATCTTGATTTCTTGCTGATTTGTTCATTACATTTATTTATAGTTTAATTTATAATTATGATTATTTGATTTTGTATAATAATGATTAAAATTAAAGGTAATTAAATAGAAAAGATGTTTGGTAACAAGGATAGTGGTTAATTGACTAAAATGCCCTCATGTGCAGGGCATATGGAGGTTTCTAACAGCAGAAGTTAACGTCAATTAGCGTAAAGGACTAAAAGTGAAACAAATTGACAACTATAATGACTATTTTTATAATTTTTAAAGTTAAATGACTAAAACTGAAATTCAATGACAACCACAGGGACCATTTATGTAATTAACTCTATAAAAACAGGCCGGGATTGAAAATCAAAGATGAAAAGGGAGAGGTAAGCCTCGAACTAAAGGACAGCATATTACCATTTATACTACAATGATTTTCCTTTTTTAAAGCATTAACATATTAGAACGAAGTAAGCCCATAAGAATCTTAGAAGTAAAAATAAGTTAAAACAATCAAACACAATCTATACATACATCTCATCTTAGATTTCCAACGTAACAGACATGGACTTAAAACCGGCCAAGTTTGTAACACAAAAAAATTTAAAGTTGATATAGAAGAATGAAATTGTAAAGTTAAATAGATTTTGTGACGGGAAATAAGGTGGTGTTCACTAATTCTAAGTATCGAACATTTGATTGATCGATGCCTTAATTGACCTAATCTGATACACTAATATTATCACTAATAGGGTATTGGGTCATCAAATCAACGAGCTTTAATGTGCCACTTTGACTTTTATAACTAGTGGTCTTTATTCTATTATTCTCTTTGACCTAGCTAGCTAATAGATCTCGATTCTATCTTTGCTCCATTTTTCATTCTTAATCATTTTATTTGTCCTTTCTTTTCAATAAAAATCATTATCTTTATAAGAAAGAAATTCTAGCTAAACTTTTAAAAATTAAGATATATATATATATATATATAGCAAGGTACCCACGCAATGCTACGACAACAAATCATTTTTATTTTACATCATGTTGTTTTTAAATATGTAATAATATGTTGCTTTTAAATAAATAAAAAGTTAAAAGTAAATTAGGAGAAAGAATAAAATGGTTAAAAGAAGGTATTTTAAAAGTTAAAGTAAATTAAGAGAGAGAATGAAATGGTTAAGAAGTGTATTTTAGTACATTCAAGTTACTTAAAATTAAGAGTTTTTAAGGTTGTAAATGTATTATAAAGTAGTAAGATAAATAAATTTACGAGGAAAATAATAACCATATATTTATATTTATAATTATTGAGAGAAGAACCTTGGAATTGCTCGTTTCGAGCAAATTATATTATTTCTTTTTGTGTATTTACAAGAAATATGGTATCTTTTGATGAAGAGATGTGTTATATCTTCTTAGTAAATCCTTTTACTCACTAAATCAAGATGTATGACAAAATCAAGAGACAGTGTTAAGAAAGATAATTAGTTTATTCAACATATTATAAAATAATGGATAGGAGGATTAAGTAACAAGATTTAGTAAGATGCGCAATTCTTCTAAACCAAATTATGAGACTACATATAGTAATTATTGTCTATCACATTAGCATGACTAGCCTATAATTATCTCATTCTTAACCCCAAATAACCGTCATGACTGACTGTCACATTACCATCGCTACTATTTCCGGACCACATAATACTAATTCGGATTAATTTGGTTGAAAAAAAACAAGCTCATTGAGCTCGTCACTGGAACGACGAGTCCGAATGACGAACCAGTGATAAAGCCGCCGTAGTAGTTGACGACAAGATGACGAGCCAATTTAGCATTTTGTATACCAAATAAGGAGCTCGGTCATGTGTCACTACATGTGGTCAAAAATCAATAAGTTATATGTTCTATATCCATGATATCAAAATTATTGCAAGTGTTTTGTAATTTTGTCAAACCACCCATCAGTTAATATAAACTCATCAAAATAAATCAAGTTGTTACATTTGACCCATAAATATATATATATATATATATTAAAAAGTTTATTTGATAACCATTTTTATTGTGAAAATCGTGAGAACTAATCTTAGCCGTCCAATTCTCTCTCTTTCAATTGGATTGACCACCCATTAATTCCTTACATGCACCTTGTCATATTCAATCCCTCCACTCTCTTCATCTATGAATTTCACTTACCAATTAAACGGCTAAGATTGATTCTCGCGGTTCACACAATAATAATGGTTCTCAAATGAACTCTCCCCTATATATATATGACGAATGTTCAATATAGTCCATAATAATTCATAGTACTAAGGGACTAAGTTTAGCTCTTAGATCAATAGCATCAATGGTCCATATTAAATTTTAGAAATTTGGGCCGAGTGGTATTTTCGTAATTTTTCGTAATTCACATGTGATACTTTTACAAATCACATGTTATTGTATACTGAATCACCTGTGATTAAATATTAAAATTTTAGGACTATATTTTTTAAATGGAATTTATTGAACACAACCCATATATATATATATATATATATATATATATATATATATATATATATACACTACTATATAAATCATTTAACATTCTATCTCATTCTTAATTTTAAAAATCAATTAACACAAAATCTTGATCATTTATTCTATATAAATTAATCTCATCAACTCAATCTTTAACCATTTCACTCTCTTTCCTAATTTACTTTAACTTTTTATTTATTTAAAATTTACTCTTCCACTAACACACTCTCTAACACAAACACAATTATCCACCACATCAACATAACTTTCAGAATCTTATAATTATTAACTTCTATCTTCTTATTTCATAAATATAAATCTTTTTTATTTTAATGTCTTTAAAATTTATTTTTAAAATTAATAAAATGTTGATGCAAATAAAATAAAATTTAAGAAAACAGACAAGTAAAAAAAATTTATGACATTAAATTATACGAATAATATATCATTACATTCTTGAAAAAAACTTAGTATATATATAATTCTTCAACATAGAACAAAGATTCCAAGAAAGTTGAATAAGCAACTAGTGAAAGAACGAAATCTAGTCGGAGCGGAAGGATAGTAGAGGAGATGTGGACACATATTAAGCTCGATTAAAATTATAAGCCTAAACAAGCCTACTTTATTATATAAGATAATTATTTGTATTTTATTTTTACTAGCAAGGTACCAGCGCAATATTGCGACGGC
Source organism: Dittrichia graveolens (assembly GCA_038502395.1). Classification (NCBI taxonomy): domain Eukaryota; kingdom Viridiplantae; phylum Streptophyta; class Magnoliopsida; order Asterales; family Asteraceae; genus Dittrichia; species Dittrichia graveolens. Next base: position 113,669,129 of record JARJIL010000001.1, on the reverse strand, counting down.
AACTAGTTTCTATTTTACATCATGTTGTTTTAAAAAATGTAATAATATGTTATTCGCTCAATTCAATGTCACGAAAAAGTATCATACAATATCTGTTTTTTTGTTTTTTTTATTTGCATCAACTATTTTATTAATTTTAAAAACAAATTCTAGAAGACATTAAAATAAGAAAAAGATTTTTATTTATGAAATAAGGAGAGAGAAGTTAATAAGATTTTGAAAATTATGTTGATGTAGGTGGATAATTATATTTGTGTGAGAGAGTGTTTTAGTGTTAGAGAGATATTTTAAATAGATAAAAAGTTAAAGTAAATTAGGAGAGAGAATGAAATTGTTAAAAAGGAGTATTTTAAATAGATAAAAAGTTAAAAGAAATTATGAGAGAGAATGAAATGGTTAAAAAGGGGTATTTTAGTACATTCAGGTTACTTAAAATTAAGAGTTTTTAAGGGTATAAATACATTATAAAAAAGTAAGATAATAGTAATTTAAATAATAAAAATCATTATATGTAATTATAATTACAAATACTTGAAGGAAATTATTATAAATACACAAAAGATGATATTAAAGTTAATGTTAACTACAGCCCTAAGGACTATAAATAAAAGTAATAAAATATGGTTTTAGTTTCTAAAAATTGTAACCGTATGTTATATGTGAAAAGTTTGAATACTAATTAGAAAATAATCCATGTGTATTTTTTGTAAACATGAAAACATAAGTTATGATTATTATTTTTAGAAATTATAATAATCTTTTTTACTTTTATCTTTAAAGTTGTAGTTAGCATTATTCTAAAGTTAATATTTAAAAGAAATAAGCTGAGCTTGAGTTTTGAACAAGAAACAGAAAACAAGTCAAGCTTAAGCTCGGATATTTTAAAATAAAATGAGTTAAGTTTTAGCTAACTTGAATTCGGATTCAATTCGGATCATTTGCACCTCAAATTTTAAGTGGTCCCTTTTAACTCATTTTCTTGTCCAAAAAAAAAAAAAAAAAAAAGGAGAGAGAGAGAAGAGAAAGGAAAAAACCTAGAATGATTAATGAGACCATATTATGCCATGTCAATTTTTATTTCCTTTTTTGTAAACATGAAAAAAGGAGTTATATGATCCATATTCCATGGGCTAAGACCATATCCACAATGCAAAACATCAAGCTTCCTGTGATTCAGAAAAGACTTGGGCTACGTCAAAAGTTGGTCAAACATTCAACTACTTTCCGGGGACCAATATCCCACCCAACCACCCCCCCCCCCCCCCCTCTTTTATTCTCTCTTTCTTATTTCTTATTTTCCTAAACTATTCACAATTATACATTTTCTGTATACCTAGGTATCCTATCTCTTTGAACGGTCTCGACTAATCTCAAGATTACTACCTGATCTATTTTACAATCTCAAATAATCCAGAGTTATCGTAGGTAAACCTCTTAAGCCATACGAGCATCTGGACAACAATAAGGCTTTGCGCATGAGAACAAAAAACAAAGAAAAGGGCTTACGCTTAGAAGTGGATTCTAAGCACTGACACAAGGATTTTCAATCCTTTGCTCTAACCAACCGAGCTACCTGAATCACTTTCCTAAAATCTTCAAACTTAGGACATCCAAGTGGCTTTATCACCCTTTGAAACTCAAGTCTTACCACAAGACTAACACCCTTATGGTTTGTCCCTAAGACCGACCGCATCAGTCAATCCAGTGATAGCTAGTTCCCCTACCCCACAAGAACACCATTGCGCCGAGGAGGGTTTCAGCCCTGGCCAGTTCCCTTACCCGTGCGGGTAGCTTTTTTTATTTTCTTTTCTCTTTCTCTCTCCTATTTAATATATTTAATATTTATTTTTTTACTAATATTTGATGTGGGGTTGAAGAGGGTTGGATGTGCGGGTTTATGAGTTTGATAGGGTTGAAGGTGGGAGATAATGTGGATGCTGATGTGACAGTGAGGTTGGCAGGATAAGTTCGGAATGGATGCTGACGGTCTAAGTTTATTAAAATAGAGATGAAGTGATTTTGCATTATGATTTGAAGTCATCCAATTATTGTTCCTAGCTAATATATATTGTTACTGGTCTCAACAAAACAAAAATCAAAGAAAGAATAGTATGTTTGCTATATTCAGGAGTTCTGAAAGATACCTTTGTACTTTTTGCCATTTCATCTAATATTTTTTATAATTTTCTTATTATTTACAAATCAACTTGCAAATAGAAAATAATTCTGAATAAAAGTTGTGTCCAGATTCATATTCTTTCCTTTTTAATTAACCTGTTGTTGTCTTAGGCAGGCTAAAAAGGGACATCAAACACTTCAGATAAAAGAGAATGACATGATCCACTTGAGAAATCATATGATTTTTGTTTTTCTTAGTATCTTACAGCTTCATTTCCTAGCTAGCTAGTACATGCCAATATTTTCCATTCACTACTTTAAACTTAGGGAAATAACACTTGTGCCTAATATATATATATATATATATATATATATATATATATATATATATATATATATATATGTCTAAACGTATGCATAACAAGAGAATAGTGATACATGATAAAGTTAAATCAAATAGATTATAAGGGATGTGTCTAAGTCATCGGTTAATCACTAAAAGTATTTTTAGGTTAATTTTATATGTCATTACTTTAAAAATACCAAGTCTGAATTGAAGTATTATAAACGAAAAAATAAAATTGAAGTCGAATTGCATGTTGTTATTATTATTATTTCTAAAGAAAAAGAGAAGATTTTGTTATAGTAATCCTTACATAAAAAGAATGAGGAGCTAGAGAGAGAGATCCAAATTAAAGAGAGAGAGAGTGAGAGATCCTGATAGAGGGATAGAGTGAGGGAGAGAGATCGAAGGAATGAGTTCTCGCGGGACTTTCATGTGAGGATTCATCAACATAGGAAGCATAAAGGAAATGGAAGGCAAACTAAACAACATATGGATAGGATTGTACAAGTTAAGAGTGTTCACATAAAACAAAAAAAGGGGTAAAGATGGTCGACAGACTGTTGGGAAAGTGTTAGAAGCAACAATGAAGTGCTTAGAGGTAAAGGTCTTTGAGGAACAAACAACACGGAAGAAAACTAGGTTATTAAACTTGTGCAAGTTAAGAGTGTTCACATTTTGTATTGAAATGTTTGGAAATATGGTAAAAGAAGGAGATATGAACATGATCTAGAAGTGATGTAAAGTAGAGAGCTAGGGTGACTGCGAACTAATAGGCTATACAGCTAAAAACCTCTATCAAAACAAAAAACATTGTATTCACGATTGGTTAAAAAAATTGAGGAAATAGTCACTTGGAGATCAAGGTGTGGAAAGAAACTTGGCTTAGGGTTTGTAAGGTACTTATACATGCTTGGCCAGAAGAGATTTTTAAGGTAGCGGTGTTCATGTGAAAATTAAAGCATGGAAGATTACCAGAAGCGCTAGACAACTAGGGGTTGATTTACATTCAGCACTTTACTTGTTGGTGCTTGGAAGTCAAAAAAACTGCGGAAGTGATATTTGGTTGGTAGGGTTGGGACAATTCACATGCTTTATGATCGGAGAGTTGCTATCATGTATTAATTCGATGTAGTTCGTAGGGGACACAAAAGAGAGATGGAAACTTGATAATGTGGGTCGGGTTATGCCTAATTTGGAAAATTTTGAACAAAACAGTTTTCAAACTATGCAAGGAAAAGGCAGTCGACTTGAAGATGGAGCTGCAAAGCTAATTTTATTTTTGAATTGTAAATAGAAAAGCAACATCGAATATTTACTAGGCACACTGGTTGGCGAACCCCAATGCATGTTGGAGCTAACATACTTGATTAGCTGCTGGAAACGAGAAAGATGGAGGATTCAGTCAAAAGTTAAATAATGTGAAGGGCAAGGGTCTTTATAGCAAAGCTAGGCCACTTATCTTTTTTGTTGCCTATCTCTTTGTTTGCCTTGATGTTGTTCATAAATAGTTTGGTTTAGGGACCTCGGTTTTTGCATCTTGCAAGAACACGCGTAGTGTTCTATAGGTTGCATTTGGTATTTGGTTGGTAATAAATATTATTGCAATTCAAAAAGAAGTAATCCTTACATCATGAGTTGGTCTCTAAAAGGAAGAACCAAAATGTGACAATCATCAGGCGAAAAAAAAACCAACACAATTATCCAACACCTGTTTGTCTAGGATTTTTTACCCAAAACTCACCCAAGAAACATAACTTTTTAGGATATAGGATATGGTTAGAGACTCGTAGATACGTATGTCAAAGTAGGTTTGAGAAATCATCCAAGTTTTGAGCCTTAGCTCGCTCATCATCCACCGGTGCATGTACTAAAAAGTTTCTCCATCTCCAAATTTCCCAAACCAATGAGTAACAAATACCACAAAACACTAAAGTGGGGGATCTTGTAACAACTCTATCCCACATGAATAGAAGGATGAAAAAGAATCCAAGTGGAAGAGTTGATAAAACTCGTCCCACATGGATATATGAATGAAAATTGAATTACCTTATAAGTTCAAAATCATAGGCTATCAATAACTTTCATAATGGTTTTAGGTTGATTTCAAAGTTACTAGGCCAACCATGACTTTGGATTGTTGGATATTACAAGTGTAGTCTCATTATCTCCTTCAATCTTTCATATCCATATCAACATCACTTCAATCTCCTTCTCATTTCTTTTTTCTACCTTTCAGATTTGAAAATACTCAATTTTCACATTCTCACTACCTTTTGAAATATTGAGGTTTTTATACTCACCAAAAAGGAGCATAGTGTGAGGAACTTTCACTAATCTGGAAAAAGAAAATAGGCGAGGAAAGGTGGGGTGTTACCACACAGGGTGAGGTGCGAAGTGGGCATTCCCATATGCTTCCCGTACCCATAGTGGGTGCTCTAATGTGTAAGTATATGTGGAGATGATAATGGACCGAAGCAATGCATCTAAATGACGATAACACTACATTCTCAAGTCTAAAAAACAGAGGAAATGAAATTAAAGTAGAAAAATAATCAATAAATCCTTCTATTTCCTATCTTTTCTCTTTAATGAAACTCAAAAGCAACTCTTTTTTTCCTTTCAAATACTTCATTTCCTATCTTAAAAACTCAAGAAACACAGAGCAACGAAAGAACTGTCAAGTTCATATTATAAATAGGCCTTGTTTAAGTTTAATCAAGAAAATTAAAAGTACATGTTATTCTTGTTATGTATTATCAATAAAATACTATAAGTAGTCATAACCTTCTTGTAATATAAACAAAACACTAACATGTATCAAATTTATTAAATGATCATAACATTTTATTTAATAATATAAATTTAATTGCACAACCTTAATTATCAATTTAAACAAAACTAGAATTCATCAAATTAATTAAAATTGTTTCATATATGTACTTCATTTTTAAACCTTAAAATATTATATTTATTCACCCTAATTTATAAATATCATATTTTCTCTTTATAACATTTCAATATATCATATTTAAGCATGTTCTTAATTTTATCATTTTGCAATATTTTATAATCTTTTAAAATTACTTTTAAGTATAACCAATAAAGACTTGACCTGCTTATTGTCATATTTTTAATAATAATGATCAATAGTTTATACAATAAGTACAATCATATTTTCTCGTATCATGATATCACGTTTTTGTCATCATGTTTACCCTACACCTCGTGCCGACGCCTCTACCGCTAGTGTGTGCGTTGACGCCGTTTGTCATTATTTTTTTCAAAAATTCTCATTTTTCCGCGTTATATAATTATTTTAACATTTTTTTAAATTAATAATATTTATTATTTTTAAAACCGACCCGTATATCATACATGTATCTAATCCAGCGTGATTATAGAACTTTTATTATCTTAAATTGGGTTCTAAAGGTATCTAAGCATGAAAGGAAGTTGGTACCACTTACACTAATGGGAAAATCCTTTTTTCATAATTGTCATCACATGTTTTCCAACCGAGAGTTGTATTTTCCTGTAACCTTAATAGCTTTCTTTTGGTTTTATCATTTTCCTTTTAAGCCTACTTTGTTAGGTACCAATAGATGTTTAGGCTCTTTAGCCAAGGAACACCAACCAAATTGGTCTCCACATGGGGTGTGAATTCTAATATAATTATAATTATTAATATTAATCATGCTCAGAAATAGCTTTTAATCTATTTATATTCTTAATTGAGGATAATATTATACTATCTTTGTATCAATGTGTTATTATTGTTACCAAAAGATAGATACTTAATTGTTATGTAGTTTATTGCAAAGATAATGCATGTAAAGGGATCAAACTTATTAAAGTCACTCATATATTAAATCTACTTAACATCATATGAATGTGTGCTTGAGCTTAAAATTTTCTTGCATTATGAAAGTGTCTTTATAAATTTATTAAAATTGAAAAATAAACTTGGTTGCTTTTCTATTTTATAGTAGAACTATCAATCTCACACATTGCAAGGAAATATGCATGGCTATTATTATCATTCTGCATAATTTCTTTTATATTTAGTAATGACTAGATCAGGTATGCGCTGTTATCTTTTAGACAATTATGTATATACTTCTATTAAATATTTCTACTTTATTCCCTGAATCACTAGATGATCACATGAGGAATAGACTAATTTTTTTTCATCTCGATCCACTTTTGATTCTGATATTTGATTTTATCTTATGAGTAGAATAATAAGTAGGAATATAAAGCAGTACGTAGGATATAAAACGATCTCCTTATCTTTTTATTGTATCTATGATCCAGCTAGGCTGATCATTTTGTAATCTGTTCCTAGTAGGTTCCTTGTCCTCCATCCTGGAGGCTTTGTGTTCTCTTTAGCCATTTGGCTGTGATGTTAATAAATCAGGATTATGCATTAATTTATCTTGATTTAATTACAGAAAAGATACATTTAAATCATTTAATGTTTTTTCACCATTGACATTATATATTGTTCGTTTACCTTTATACTCTTTTATCTTTTATTTACTTTTTTTAAAAAAATTATTAAAATTCTGTTGATATTTTTAACCTTAATCATATGACTCATGTAATATTAAAAAAATATAATAATAATGATAATAATTAGAAAGAGGGTGAAAAGGAGTAAAAAGCATCCTCTTTTTTGGGGGGGTGGTGGGGAACCTATGGCATGTCTCTTGGAGGGGCTAAAGAGAGGATCTCAAAGGTCCTTGTCCCTTGACAACACTAGTATATCATGAACTCAATTATAAGACAATACATTGTCTTTTATACTTTATTATTATATTAGGATTAGGATTAGCATTAGGATTAGGATTTGGATAATAAATAAAATACCTAATTAAATATATTAAATAAAGAAAATAGAATGTTGGTACTTAGTACTGTAGATTAATTAAAAACACATCATAAGTTAATTATAATTTATTTTTGGCTATTTTCTTGCTGGCAATATGGATTGATAAATTATTACACTTAAAAGTACAAAAAGTTAACAAGTTATTAAAAATTATGTTATATATAATGGTGTGGTATGTAAAGTTTAAACTGAATTTCTGTAATGTTATTTAATGTCTATATATTAAAGCATAATACAATCATTTTAGTAAAATATTTTCTTATTTAATTATAAATAATTCTTTTTAGCAACTTCACTTTTAAGTGTGATTGTAATTAGTGACACTAATGACAAACACTCACGCAACCTAATTGTGATTGGTTTGTCTCTTCTCTTGTCTACGATCTTTCATGAGTTTAAACTTTTTCCTTTTCTCTTTTGTTATAGTGTTGTTTTTCGCTAAATACTTATATATACTTTTCATAATATGAAAAATAAGATACATTTTTGGTTTTTGTGGTTCGAATAAAAATACGACTCCGGTCCATTGGTTTTGTAATTACGGGTTATCCATCGTGATTTGAAGTTATTGTACAAATGGTCTTTGGCTCAAAAGATGTTTTTGTCTCCCGTTTACTCTCTCATAAGGTTAACGTATAGATATTTTAATCTATTTACATTTTAGTCTCAAATTTCTCCTCTTTTAAAAAGACCTAAGACCCTCTACGTATTCAATCTCTAGCTTCATCCTTTCTCATGTTTACAACTTACAAGAAATAATCTTATCCCTTATTAAAAAAGGCTATGATACACCTCTCTTCACTCTAATTCTAATGGCTAGAGTTAATCCTCACACTTCACTCAATTTGCTTGGATATAGTTAATCATCACACAACTATACAATAAAATTTAAAAAATGAGTTGTAGGCCTGTTCTTCAAAGCTTTGCACTCTTGTGTTTTTTATCTTGACCATGACAAATTTGATCTTTGTCTGGAATGAGCTCACAAGATCTAAGGTTTAAGTCTGATTTTTTAGTATGCAAGAGCTAAAAAGGTAAAGTTGCAAGCTTATTTAAATAGATACGAGAAGTCAAAAGTCAATTTTGTCCGGATGTCCACGATCAGCCGTGGTCAAGTTGTGGGAACAACTATAGACTTTTCTTGTTTTGATAAATTATGGACGTTACAACTTTACTTATATCACATACAAACAGTTTTCCCACACAAACTCTCTGGAAAAACATCTAGAAAAGTTATAAGTTGACTTACCAAAAGAGTTTAAAATCTCTATGCAAATTTGGAAGCTTAAAAATATTAGTAAAAGAGATGTTTGATATTTAGCACAAATAAAAGATGTTTTTCTAGTTTTGATGTCATGACATTTCAATATAAAATTATGTTTAGTCTTTGTCATCATTGTAATTCATTTCTTTTATTATAGTTTGCCTTGTATTCCATACAAGACAAATTATTAGAAGTTTGAAAGTATTTTTAATTATAAAAGTTTGGATGAAATATTCTTTTATAGAATTATTAGTGATTATACATGTTGAAATTTGTTTAACATCGCGATTGCATTCTTCCTTCATCCGAATTTTTTTTGTTGAGTTTAACATTTAGCTCATCTGACGGACGAACCCGGTCTACCGCCAATCGGCCATGGAAGACGTGATGCATATTTCTTATTTGTTTTCTTCTTTTCTTGTTCATTTAAGGTCATCTATATTTGTTTTTTATTTGCTCATTTGTTTAATTTTTGTTAACATCTTAAAAATGTAACACATGAGCATATGAATACTTTTGATAAGAAATAATATCACATGTTCACATTGTTATCATCATAAAAAAACACACAATGAATTTCTTAACGTACGACCATGTATGCACTAACATATTCCTTAGGTTACTTGTTTCATACAATGTAATAGTTTAGCAAGTTAGTCATATTGTATTTAAAAAATAATGTTGATTTTATACAATAGTAGCTTAACCAAAGTTCATTGCATTTCATGTAGTTTTCCCTTAAATAAAACATTAGTTACGTGTAATATTGCAAATAGTAAAAGGGCAATTTTGACATTTTCACATTCACCATCAATTTTTTAAAACTAAAATATGTACCAAATGCAAAGGTTTGGAATATGAAAATTACACCACAAAACGGTTTTATACTCTTTAATTTGACACTAATATTGTTATATCTTTTTGAAGAAAAAAATTCATTTTTGTTTGGTTTATTCGGCACATGTTCATATATGTGCACATGTGCATATTACCGAGGTTTGTTCCAGTACACCTAGATGCACATGCGCAACTTAAAGTTAGTTACATATTTGACATGCTTTAACCATTTGTTTTCAAGCCTAATATACCTTGATGTGTCATTGAATCGTCTTAATGGTACAATTTCACCTGATATAACAGAATTTGGAAACCAGACACAACAAATATATTAGAATCTCAAAACTTAGGAAAATTTGATGGTTAGTGATTTATAAAACTTACAAAACAGTCTAATTAGGATGCATACTTATAAATATAATGAAGTTTTAGATGAATTTGAATCAATTGCTTAGTTCTTGTGGTTCTCTTAGTAAAACCAATTCTCGATGGAACCTTCGCCTCAAATCAAACATTTGCCTAAATGCAATAGAGAGTAGATGCAATAGAACATAGATGGTAGCTTGGCATAATTACCATTGTAGATGCACTAAGTTAGTAACACATAGATGCAGTATCAAATAAGAACTCAAGAGCAGACACTCATGTAGATTCAATTGAACATAAATGAAGTAGATGCATATCATGCAATAGATAATAAATGCATTAAAACATACCTATGCTCATTAGACACCTGACACCTAACCCGTCAAATTGGAACTCAAATCAAATACTCATTTAGTCACGGAAGAATATATATGCTAAAATCAAAACATAGATCTAGTAGAACAAAAATGATTTGGCTGAAGTAGCTTGGGTGGTGGTCAACAATGGTCAACAATTTTTAAATAGAGGTGGTGGGTGAAGATAAACACGGATAAGAATGGAGAGGATTTTGAGGAGGAGGACACGAATATTTATTTAAAACCCATAGTTGCAAGAATATCCTTGTGGTTGAATTCAAGTTTGGGTTATGAAGAGAGTGGGTGGAGGCATGAATGTTGCATCTATGGCTTCGGGAGAAGGTGCGAATACTTATGTGGGTGTGGTCAAGTTTGGGTAATGAAGAGATTAGGTGGAAGTTTGGACACCGTCATAAAAAGTGGTTACATGTTCAAAGAACACCCTTTTGGTTTTTTAAATATTAGAAAGGGAGATGATTTATACATGATAAAATTTTATCATAAACAGCAATCATAACTTTTTTACTTTTATAAAATTGTAAACTATTTTTCTCATCCATATATTAAAGAGTATTATATTATTCTCTAAACACATACTTTTTATGTGTATAACAAATTCATGATGTCTGTACAAATTATCATCCTATCAGAAAACCATCCATTGTTATAGCCCTTGATTGTGTAATCACTACAAGAAATTTGTTAATTACCAACGTGAAAAAGCGTCGGAAAATGGTTGTTAAAGGCCGATCCCGACGAATTTCCGACGAAAAAAATTAGTTGGAAATAACACTGTCGCTAATTTTTCCGACAGTTTTTACCGACGGTTTTTAAAATCTTTCCGACGTAACCATTGTCGCTATATCGTCGGAAACTAAATTTGTATAATATTTATCGATAATAAATAATAATACTTATTAATTATATTAAAATTATGGAAAATAGTATTCCCGACGCAATTGCGACGAAAATTAATAACGAAATACCGACCAACCCTATTTTTGTAATTTAAATTTATATTATTTGTCACGATGAATTACCGACGACATTTATTTTTATAATTTTTAAAATATCAATTTATACCGACGATTTACAGACATAATATTAGCACGATTTACCAACGTAATTATACCGACTATTTTCCGACTTAATGTTATCGACAATTTACCAACATAATTTTACCGACGATTTACTGACCCAATTATGCTGACAGTTTACCAACGCTTTTGTATTATTATAATTTATTTAATTTTGTTTTTACCAATCACTCACCGACGATTTTGCTACAAAATTTTATTTTTATTTTTTATATAATTTAAATTTATCAATGATTTAATTTCTTTTAATACAATTTGAATTAGAATATCGATATTGTCGCTTATATATCCCAATTAAAAACAAAAATATAATAGAAAAACACATTCAATCCAAAAAGTAATGCATATAACCATAATATTTGTATGGAATATCGATTGTAATGTATACATACATAATAAATATATAAAATCTAGTTACTTGTCTCAAATACAAGGTAGAGGGTGTCACGAGAAAGCAAAGTTGTTCCAATACAACAAACTCATCATCTATTTTTTACTCAATTTGGTGCTTCTTTTGTTTCTTGCAACTCTACTTCGAGTACATCATCTCGTTTATGAATCCGTGTTTTATGTGTTTTATCTCATTTACAAAGCTCTGCTTCAAGTGCTTTATCTCATTTCCAAACTCATCTATTTCTTTCAAAGTACGTCGTCTCGTGCTATCGCATTTTACCTTTGTTCTTTCAATAAGTGTACCTGCATATATTAACCAAATATGATTTATAAATAAATATCAATAATGGATACAAATTGAAAACTATACACATGTGGTAGTAATAATCCTTAATGTTTTACATATGAATAATAACAAATACACATAAACCTTATAAGGATAACACCTATCACAACGTAATCTGGATTTGACGACCACCCAATTTCAAGGAATCTCCTTGTATTAGTCCTTTTCACAAAGTGTCCCCAAACTTCAAGATCACCAATTGGATGAGATGTGTGATCCGACCCATGTTTCTTGACCATACCCTTTAGATACTCCTATTAAAAATATAACTTATAGCACGATTTCCATATGATTAATATAGTTAAATGACAAAAAAAAATTATAAGAACATAATCAATTTGACTGACACTCGTTTCGGCTTAGAATCAACAAACAACGACTCCCCGGTCCCCGCAACAACCGCTTCTCCTTGAATTTTTGTGTTTCTTCCCATGCTTTTCCATCACAACCTTGTGCTTCATTTTCCCATCGAAACATTAGTAACATATAAACACCTATCATTGTTAGTGAATCACTTAAAAATTGTAATCAACTACAATTCACAACCTTGAAATGGTTAAAAAGTCTTGCATGAGAATCACATGAAATGTATTTCCATGATGTCCATGAACCATCAAACATCTTTTATAATATGTGAATAAAAACAATTCAACACAATTAGTAATTTCCTATCAAATGTTTTTATAGACAATCAAATATTTCAATATAAATACATACTAGTTTGCACAAATTTGTGTAAAGAAATAGTATAGAAAATGGATACACATAAAATATTTAACAAACATGGCATGAGTTAAGTCGCGTGAATGCATCTTCGATATCCACAAAAAGATGGTTGTTCCACCATGTCCGGTATTCTAAAAGGAAAGAAACTACTTGTTAACTTGTTTTGTACAAATGGTTTTAATGCATACAACTACAAGCTAGTATAGTCCATTTGTTGTAAAAATAATTTGCTACAAGTTATACCAATAACTAGAAAACGTGTCTTGATCATAAGAAATGATTATCTTTAAAAAAAGGCATGCAGAATTCAGACTACTTTGCATATATTATCTAGAGGATCTATCACTAGACCAAGCAATGTGCGTATATAATAGCTAGGAAACTTCAAGTGCTAGATTTCAATCAATTGTCATAGTTTGATGAACAAAAATACGTGGCTTACAATTGAGGAACCGGAGTGGCTTATGCAGGAACAATCAAAGGGTTGTTCAATTATCGATGCTCCATCAACCTTGAACACGATTCCCTCTTTCAAGCTGTACAAACATAACATAATAAAACACAAATGGCAGCGACAATGGAGGCAGTCGAAAACACAAATGGCAGCGAGTGGTACCAGACGTCGGCAACAATCGTTAACCAAAGCAACTCGATCGGTCGTTAATCAGACGGCAACGAACGGCAATCAGAGCTTGAGAAAAATGGAATTATTTAAAAGAGAAAAGATTTTGCGAATTTATATGGGGAATTAGAATCTGCTCAATAATTACGGAGCAAAATTGGAGAGAAACTCAAAATTGGGGGAAAATGAAAATTTGGAATGAAAATTAACTTAACATTGGAGGGAAACACAAAATTTTTGGGGAGGGAGGGGGGTTCACAGGTTTACAATATTTAGATTTATAATACTATTGTATTTGCCATTTTTTTAAAAACAGTAACGAATACCCCAATTGACTATGGCTTATTGCACTACATAACTTCTTTTTTCTCCATATTTTTATTTCATTTATTTTTGTTTACCGCTTTTCTAAAATTATATTTATTTGAATACATTTATTATAACCAAAATGTGTTTTTCCTTTTAAATTTTCTATGTTCTTGAAGTTAACTTTAGTTCCCATTTTTTTCTTCTAGTTAACATTTTTTTTTTGTTTCTTTAGTTGTTAATTAACTCGTAAGGTTGTTTGAATATAATAAAGTGTGAAACCACAAACTAAGTCTATGATTGTAAAAAGACATAATTTTCAAACTCCATTACTAATATGCAATGAAATGTTTATATTTTAAATATTCGCCAAAAGTGCGGATATATTCCTACAATGTTCTATTTCACGTAGTATAACTTTATAGAATTTATAACAAGATATTAATAAATGGGTAAACTGCATTAAAATACAATGAACTTTGGCTAAGTTACCATTGTATACAACGAACTTACAAAATCTTATCATTGTATGCAATCGGTAACCTAAACCTGAACTACAGATACCCGATCATTTTTTATTCTTTTTATATATTTTCTTATTTTAACTTCATATGTTCTTCAAGATGTTCATGTGTGTTCTTCAACTTTATGAACACATACAAGATATTCACGCATAAACAAATCTAGTTTAAGCAAAAGATAAAACCCAGATCTGCCACAAACCCTAAATCTGTACACAAACCCCCAAATGCTGAAGATGAAGAACCCTAATATACAGTCTAAACTTGAAAAACCTAATATACAATCTAAACTTGAAGATGAAGAACCCTAATATACAAAAACTGCACATGAAAAACCCTAGTTCAGTAAACAAACCCCCAAATCTCAAATCTTGAACCTATCTTTAACGAAAATCGCACATGAAAAATGTAACGCCATGGATTAAAAAATGCACAACTTATTTTAAAACATTGTAGGAGAAACATTAACTATCGTTATTAAACACTAACAGACAAACCGTTAACAAAAACATCATCAATAAAAACCACTACGTTATACGTAGTCAAATCATCTTTAAATAAGTTAAAACAATCGTTTGAAATGTCAACCACAAGTTGGTAATAACTAAAAAGAACATCAAAAAGCATCATTATCCCACAGTGCCCAATCTCACAAGGCTACAAGTTCCTATGCTACCTACACGAACACGAGAAATAAGTGTGAGCTTATGCCTCATGAGTCAGCAACGGCTATAACAAATTCACACTTAAAAATCAATCATGAAACATGTTTAGAGGTAATAATTTCCAACCCCTAACTTGACTCGCTCACTTATAATTGTAAACTCCACATAGTCAAGTATCATTAAGAAGCATCTTTATGTACATCATAGAACGTCATTAACATCATTACACATCATTATCACCTTTTACATCTTTTAGTTCTTAATAACACATCGTTAGCGTTATAAAAATATCGTTGACCACTCATGCATCTTTCCATCGCTATCATCGTTATTCATCGTCATATCGTCGTCTCAATTGGAATATGTCATCATACATCATTACCATCGCTACCCCAAACATCATATGCTTACGCGGCAATCGCTAGGTCCCAAGTTTCGTCCGCACACGTACCACATGCGTGCCTGGGCAATTGTTAAGTTTTATGGTCCATCCGCACCGGCAAAAGTTTACTAAGTGTGCCCAACTAGTCTCAGGTACTAAGCGGGGTGCGACTCCCACTTGTACGCAAACTCTCAGGGTTCCTTCACTGTAGCTACTCTAACGTAAGTCGTTCAGGTGAAAATACAACCAGTGCCCTCATCGTTCGGGCTCTCCTTTCACCCTCACGGTGTTATGTGTGTTGACCTTATTATCATTAGTCAAACACCACTCCATAGTACAAGCACATAAAGCACAAGCACACCATGTTTAACTACCCCCACCCCAAGCACTTGCACCAAGTAATAACTCTAGGTGTTCCTCATGGTTATGGTTTCTAGTTTAGCTTTGAACAAAAATGTGTACATTTAGAAGTAACTTTAAGATGTACGTGTGTTCTGTTGTTTAAAAAAGTTGTATCTATAAATGTACTATTGAATCTCATTTTAAATACATGTTCATATAGATTATAGAGTACTCTAGTTGTTTTCTATTTATTATTTTACTAGCCTATTTTTTAAAATATTTTATGAAATCCCCATAAATTTATGGAGAAATTATAATTATTGTAAATATCAAGTATTAAGTTTATTAAACTGCTTTCTAAATTAATTTATACAAAGTTTCACTATATCATATGAAATTTTGATAATTTTTCCAATAAAATTATTAAAATATCATAAACTATCTAGTATTAGATCTATTAAACTCTTTTTTCAATTATTTTATACAAATAGTCGTTATATTGTCGGAAATTCTAATGCTTTTCCGATAAAAATTATAATAAATTATAAAATATCAAGTACTAAATTTATTTAATTATTTTCTAAATTTCTTTTACGATCCATCGGTATATCGTCGGAAATTCTGGCGATTTTCTCACGAAATATTCAGCATTAAGTTTGTTTATTTTTTTTATAAATTATATAATATAAACGTCACTATATTGTTAGAAATTAAGACGTTTTTCCGACGAAAAGTGACATTAATTATAAATTCAAGAATTAAATTAATGTAATTGTTTTCTAGATTATTATATAAAATCGTCGCTACATCATCGGAAAATTTGACGATTTTCCGACGAAAACTATAATTAATTATAGATTATCATGTATTAAAATTAATTAATTTTCTTCAAATTTATTTTATATAAATTGTCGCTATATCATCAGAAACTTTGACGATTTTCTGACGAAAAATATAATAAATTATTAAATACGAAGTATTAAATTTATTTAATTTTTTCTAAAATTGTTTTATACGAACCTTCACTGTATTCTAGAAAATTGCTACAAATTTCCGACAAAAATGGTAACAAATTATAATTGATCATGTGTTAAGTTTATTTAATTGTTTTTGTAAATTATCTTTCACAAACCGTCACTAAATCGTCTAAAATTCCGACGATTTTCTGACAAAAATCTTAACAAATCATAAATATTAAGTATTAAATTTATTTGATTGTTATTTAATTTATTTTGTGCAAAATGTAGCTATGTCGTCGGAAATTTTGACAATTTTCCGACGAGAATCTTAAGTAATTATTAAAGTTATTAAATTTATTACTTTTAATTTTTTAGTTGGTATTTCATTGGAAAATTATCGTGAAATAGCTGCGCTTTTCCAACAGTTCTAATATTGTCGCAAAATGGTTGCAAAAGAGATAATAAAACGTCGCTAGCAGTATTGTGTGTTTTAAGTTATTTTGGTTGGAACAGTGTCGTAAATTAGTTAGAAATTAGTGACGGTTTTGTGCCGTCAGAAAAAAATGGTCGAAAATAAACAATTTTCTAGTAGTGAATAGACTTAAGTTCTACAAGTGTTCTTCCATTTTTTTAAAGGCTCTCTTTTTCATTTTAAATATGTTTTTATCTGATACCTTCAATATATAATAGAGAGAAATATGTAAAAGGTACAGGAGTATTTAAAAATGATATATTTTCTTACTGTTTGTTTCTATTGTATCTTCCAACTCAGCACAAAATAATAGGTATAATTCACTATTTTTTTCCCATCTCCTCCATTAATTTTGATACATACTTTAATTTTATAAGTAGCAGAGTAAATATAAAAATCGTAAAAAAATATATCACGTGTCGATAAAAAAAATAAGTTTTGAATAGAGTCTTTTCCTCACTACATTTAATTACTATTGGAATGAATATGGAAACAAGGGGTAGGTGTTTCTCTTTCTCAATACATTTACATTTAATTATTATTAGAAAAATTATAGAAATACTACATGCATGCATATATGCTTCGATCACTCGTTATAATACCATACATTTTAAAGGAAAAAAAACCCTTCTAGAATATATATTAGATATCAGCTATGTTAACAACATGTGAACTTGGTGGAGTGGTAAGGAATCTGTTTGATTACACAGGTGGTGGGGGTTCAAATCCTAGCACTATCAATTTTTGAAATTTCTGTTTTCCACTTCCTCTTTATTAAACGTTTGTATACTGTTAACCTCTTTTGGTCTTTTTTAACTTTTAATTTTTTAAAATATGGATTTCAAAATTCTAACCCTTTTTTAGCTTCTTTTAATCTTTGTATCTTTTTAACTATTTTTTAACTTTTATATTTCTTAAATATCGTGTCTATCTTTTTTTTTAATTTTCTTTTACTTAAAGTAAATTTCAACATGTATGTTTTTATAATTTTATGTAAACAATATTTAATATATTTATTTAATTTAGAGTTTTGATTAAGGTTAAAAAATAATTTAACCTTCATTCTCGAATTGTTAAGCATTAAAGTAAAAGTTTTTTTAATTTAACCATTAAACTTTATTTTTAGAATGGTTTTATGTAGGTATTATCATATTATAGTTTGATCGTTGAGTCAAGATGTAAATATGACGTTATAGAACAACCGGAATTTTTGACGCATCAACTTCTACCTTTTTGGGTAAACAAATATTCTTAAAGATGTGTTATAATTTATAATTCACATACTAGCACATAAATTTTTAAAAAGAAAACGTCAATTACAAATATATTTCAAAAAGAACTTTGCACTAACTCAGTAATAATATATTTTCTTAATCAAACAAAAGATCATATGAATTTTGTGCATTAGTAATATGTACATTTATTTAAGGTAAAACCATTTGAAAAAAATTGAAGGTTTAAATTAGTAAAGCTTAGTTATGTTTTACTCTTTCCACAAACTTTATATTAATTATTTACTATTATTATTAAGTTAATATGGCTTAGTGTATTATAATACTTAAAGAGGTTTTTTTTTCAAAACAAAATAAAACTTGACAGGTAAATATAATTTTTTTTAAGTTGAAAAAGTCAATATTTTATTCATGATATTTGAGATCTCTTTTGACTCTTTTTTGTTTTGTTATTCTTACACCATATTAGAGCCCTAATCATTTGATTATTTTTTTATCAAGCAATTTTTTTTTCGATAATGTTTTTATAAAATTATTAATATATTATCATGTAGATCACCTAATTCTATGATTTATTGGAATAATAGAATTTTAGATTTATAAAACCCGGCGCAACGCGCGGGCTATAAAATCCTAGTTTATTACATAGATGTGGACGGACGACGGCAACAACATCAAGAAAGGATCAGGTACCACGTACCACCACATGCATCCAGCCAGTGTACGACTCGATCACTCGACTGTATATATATAGTGGAGACATGGATCATGCATGCATGCTCGTGTGTGTGTGTATATATATATAGGCAAAAGTTCAAACGAGAAGTGTTTTTCGTACGAGAACCGCGAGAACCAATCTTAGCCGTCCAATTCCCCTCCTTCAATTGGATTGTCATTTGTCCACCCATGAATTCCTTACATGTAGCCTGCCACACTCAATCCCCCCACGCTCTTCATCCATGAATTCCATTATCCAAAATGAACAGCCAAGATTGGTTCTTGTAGTTCTCGTACGAAAAACAGTTCTCGTTTGAACCCTCCCCTATATATATAGGGGAGGGTTCAAACGAGAACTGTTTTTCGTACGAGAACTGCGAGAACCAATCTTGTATTCTTATTCATTCAAGTGGTAAGTGAAATTCATAGATCAAGAGCGTGGAGGGATTGAGTGTGGCAAAGTGCATGTAAGGAATTCATAGGTGGGCAATCCAATTGAAGGAGGGAAAATTGGACGGCTAAGATTGGTTCTCGCAGTTCTCGTTTAAACTTTTCCGTACATATATATATATATATATATAGGAGACGGTTCAAACAAGAACTGTTTTTCGTACGAGAACTAATTGTAGTCGTTGATAAAAAAGATGGAGAGTCTAGATTAAAGAGTTGTTAATGGATAATCTTAAACTAATCAAACTTATCATTAATTAATTAAGGGTAATTTGGACATTTTCACATTACCCCCACTTTTTTTAAACTAATATATCTCTCAAATGGAAAGGTGTTAAATTGCGAAAATTATACTAAATTAACAAGAAAATTATGCTTTTTAATTTAAAACCGATCTAGCTATATTTTTTCGAATATTTTTTTTATTTGCTGGGTTTTTTTAGTACAGTCGACATTTGCACGTGCGCAAATATACGCACTTGTGCAAATGCACAGATTCACCTAATTTTTTCTGCACAGATGTAAATATGCACATGTGCATATGTCGAAAGCTGTATAAAAAAACCCAACAAACACGAATTTTTTTTCGAAAAAATATAGCAAGATCACTCTCAAATTAAATAGCACAATTTTCTCGTTAATTTGGTATAATTTTCGTAATTTAATACTTTTTCGTTTGATGGATATATTAGTTTTAGAAAATGGAGGGCAATGTAAAAATGTCCATACTACCCTTTCTCATTTAAAATAAATAAAAAAGACAATAAATTAAATGATTTGCAAGAAATGGTTTTCATAGTTCTCGTATGAAAAACAATTCTCGTTTGAATTGCTCCCTATATATATATATATATATATATATATATATATATATATATATATACACTAGCATCATACCCGCGCAATGCTGCGGCGGCAAATAGTTTTTGGTTTACAATATGTCACTTTCAAGAATGTAATGATATGTTATTCGCGCGATTCAATGTCACGAAAAAGTTTTCTACTGCAACATGTCCGGGTTTTTTTTAAATTTTCTTTTATTTACATTTAACTATTTTATTAATTTTAAAAATAAATTCTAAAAGACAATAAAATAAGAAAAAAGATTTATATTGATGAAATAAAGAGAAGAGTTAATAAGATTTTAAAAATTATGTTGATATGGGTGGATAATTGTGTTAGTTTGAGAGAATATATTTTGAATAAAAAGTTAAAGTAAATTAGGAGAGAATAAATTAGTTAAAGATTGAGTGGATTAGATTAATTTAGATTAAATGAAGGGTCAAGATTTTATATTGATTGAATTTTAAGAAATCTTAAAATTTAAGAGAAGAATGAATATTAAATGCTTTATAAAGTAGTATAGATATGGTCGATCTGTGTGTGAGCATGCTGTGCGGCAGCTAGCCAGCCAGCCCCACTCCCGATCGGTAACAGTATCCTTATACATATGATACCTGCATATCGCTACCCATTTTTAGTCCCGGCCACTTAGTACTCTCATGCCGTTCACTAGCCGACGCCAACGGTTGAAAAAGAGAGTCGTTAATTGGCTATTATTTGTAATAATATTAATAATACCAAAACATCAGTAATATTAATTTAAAGGATAAAAGAAATCATTTATCGACACTTCTACAATTCTATACTCGATCAGCATAGACTTCCTCTGATAAGATTTTTACAATTTTAATTTGTTAAAAAAAATATCTTATATTATTTGTTTATCCACTGTATTTGGATAAAAATCAAATTTGAGTTATCAATTTTATTGTAAATTGAAATCTAATTTTGACTTTTTTTTATCATAATTGAATTAAATTTTTGACTTTAATATAAATCAAAATTATTAGAGGTAATTTAATATATGTTCTTCTTAAATATTTAAAATAAATTATTTGTCAATCATAATTTATAAATATCATATATATATATACCTTTTATAACATTTTAAAATACAATATTTATAATTTTATAATCATTTTAGTTATTTTAATTATCTCTATTACTATATAAAATATTTAGCTTTTTTTAAGATAACTTTAAGTTAAGTAATACAACTATTACAATATCCTTTACAATACTTTAAAACAATTTAAACTAGATTTAGGTTAAATTTAAAGGTTAATTTTATATATACCCTTATTAAAAATCAAAGTATCTTATTTGTCTAGCTTAACTTATAAATATCATATATACTCTTTTTAAGCTTTCATAATATCTTATTTGTCCAACTTAACTTATAAATATCATATACACCCTTGCACATAAATATTTGATAAATAAAATTAAAGATTTCACTAAATTGTATGTTACAAATATATATCTATAAAGTATTAATATTATAATATACTAGACTCAACTATAAAAATTTATAATATAAATTATCAGAAAAACCTATTATAATTATATATTTATTTAAATTTTAATGTTTTTTATGTTTCTATGTTAAGGTAGTAACCAAAATTTAATCATATAAGCAAAAACATGACATCGTTCGTTAAACTTAAGTGTTCAACTAATTTTAATTAAATTTACATAAAGTCTACATGATATTGATAACCACATACTTATCACTCTAAGTTAGTTCAAAAGCGATAGATTTTATTGACATCTTATAAAAAACATATTGTTTTCCGCTGCATTGCTCAGGTAAAATACTAATAATAAAAAAAAACTTGACCTTATTACCCCTAATTGTAACGATAAGATCGATAGTTTGTACAATGAATACAATAATATCTTTTTATATCATGAAACTATGTTTCTGTCATCACGTATCTCTTCCCCTCGCCTCGACACTTTCACTATTGCTCTGACTATTGACATCGTTTGTCACTTTAAGCACTAAACTGTTTTTTATATGATTTTACCTGGCAATTAAATCGACAATCAGAAAGTGAGAAAAATTGATATTGCATTACTATATATATTTAATAATATTCAAATATTATCATACCTAATTTAATTAATAAGAATTAAGACATAATTAAGATATCTAGATTATTATTATCCAAGACTTTTAGCCTATTGATATTGAACTAGTTTAGGTTTGATATTACTCGTATACTAAGATTAAGATTTCAAGTCCTATCATAGACAAATTTGATTATTATTATTATTATTATTATATGCATATTTAGCTCTGACGATCTTGATGAATCAGTTCCGACAAAGAACACGCCGCATTATAAATCGATAAACCCAATCTGACGAGTGTGTTCAGTAACGGGCTTATGGAATATTATAAGAGCTTGAGATTTTAGTTTTCAAAATTTTGATCTCTCTGGTCTCGTTCGTTAAAATCTTGAGAAGATTATTAAAAGCTAAAAAACATAATCCATAATAATTCCCTAAAATAAATTTTTTTTCAGATAAATTATAATTTAAAGTTTTAAACTTAGAATTATCCATTAATAAATCTCAACCTCAACTCTAACTCTAGCTCTATGTTTTCACAACTCCATGAACCAACATCACGCCCACATGAAATATTGTAAAACAAAACACACACCAAATAACTCTTCAACGTCACAACAACACAAGCCAGATAGTCGGAGTCGGAGAGGAATATAGAACGCGTACGTTGTTGGAAGATAACTCGATAAACTGTTCAACGAAACGTCGTCGTTAGTAAACATAATTGAGTCATTGGGTGGTCCATGTCGACCCATATATATCAGAGACAAAAGATGCGAGGATGAAATGGACAATTGACTCGTCAGCTGGACCCATACAATTGCCACGTGTCAGCACTATAGGACCTTGTAGTAAATGTGGGGACCACGGAAACAGGTAAAAAAAAGGTTTCCTTAATGTACACCAACCTACCACTTCCCACGTGCTAATGTGGGCTCCATACTTTGTCACAATTCAGAAACAGTTTTATAATCATCCTTTGACAATTAATGGCCACAAACAACCTTATAAAAGAATAATGCTATTATTTTTTAAAAGAGTTTGATTAATATGGAATAATAAAAGTGATTATATATAATAACTTTGTGCATTATTAATTTGTATTATATATATTAATTTGTTATATATAAAGAGTTTGATTCGTATAAAATAAAAATAGTAATAATTTTATGTATTATCAACTTGTATTATGTGTATTATTTTTTGTATTTTATTATACTAGTATGTTACCTGTGTAATATGATGACAACAAATAATTTCTACCCGATAACATATACGTTTTCAAGACGTAGAGATATAATATCTACGTAATACGATAACAACGAATAATTTTTCTTTTGATAAGATGTCTATTTTCTTTATCTTTTTCCCATTTTTTTATTTTTCTCTTCTCCATAAGCTCCTTTATTGATGTGTAAAATAGTTTTTGAAAACAATAAAATAATAAAAAAAGATTCCTACTGTAAATTGCTTGAAAATACGTAGTGTAAATTAGAAATTTAAAACTACATAAAAATTAAGAAATTAAGAAAATAAAGTGAAATAGTGGCTAATTATTATATTTTACTTGATTATATGAGCTACTTAAAAATGTTTATAAATTATGGTTATAGGTTATTCAGATTTATGAGTTTTACTTATACTTATTTTTCAATAATTAAGTTAAAATATTGATTAATATGATAGAATATTAAAAATGAAAGTTTTGGTTATGAAATTATTTTTTAAAATAATTAAGTTATTTTGTATTGAGTTATTTTTTATTATAAAAGGTTTAGTTACTAAAATAGAATGTAACAATCTTTTGAACTCTATTTAATAGTTACCCAATTTAGTAGTTTTTATTTAGTTTAGATGAGGGGTATTTTAGTAATTTTAAAATACTTAAAATTTAAGAGTTTAAGTAAAAAACCTAATGCTTTATAATATGGTATAGATATAAATAAAAACCGTTATATACAGATCACCCTTCTTTTAAAAAAGATTTCTTATATACTTCTACTAGATATTTTTATCTATTCTGGTGCTCATTGTATATAGGTAAATGTCGAAATTAAGAGTAATTACAATAAAAATGAATTAGTTGATTACATATTTCATTATTTATTGGGTACAAAGATTTAGTAATAATAATATAATTTTTTAAAATAGATTCTATATCTTCCTATTAAATATTTTTATTTATTTTTTAATTACTAAATCAAAATAAGTGTCAAAATTAAGAAAGAAAATAATAAAGGAGAATTATGATTCCACATGTCATAATTTAATATATATAAATTATGAAAATAATTAGAAAGATTTAGTAGAAGATTATATTATAAAAAAATTATTCAGATATTTAACTGAAATTAGTTTGGAAAAATTTTGGAAGGATATGACTGATGAGATTTGTATTGAGAATGAAAATGGATATTTTATTATTATCTTCTCTTTTTCTTTTTCAAGACTGTTGAATATCATATGTAAACATGTATATAAAACTATAATTTGTACATATGATAAGTGTTTACTTTATTCTTTGATATTACAAGTTAATAGGCATAAAATTACAAGTTTTTTAAGATACCAAAATTACATAATAGTTTACATTTTTAAAACTAGTTGTAAATTTGATTTATGAGTCCGTCAAATTTACTAGTTATTCTAAATAATTATTTATCATTCAAATATGTTTCATATTTCATATTCGGTTATGACGTTTTTCTTAGAGTGTAACATTTTAAGTCCTTTTGGTTTTGTATGAAATTTCACATTTAGTCGTCGTATTCTATAAATTATGAAAAATATTTTGTTTCAGTGTTGGTCTGAAGTCTAAAGGTCCGTTTGGTTCGCGGAATGAATATGAGGTAATTGGAATTTGACAAAGGAATTGGAGCTCATAGGAATATGAATTCATAGGAATTGGAATATGTGAAAAACCATATCTTGTTTGTTTAGTAAAAACCGGAATTGGAATCTAACAAAAAATAAATTAATTTAATATGTATAAATCAAAATAAATTTTACAATCAACCGCCCATCACCCCCTCTACCACCCTACCCCTGACCTAGCCACCCTTACCCCTACCCCCACTCTACCACCCTACCCTACCCCTATCCCCACCTGACCTTACTTCGTCTTAATCACCCTACCCTGCCCCCACCATACCTAACCCATCCCTACCCTACCTACCCTACCCCACCCCCATCCTACCTACCCCACCCTAAGCCACCCTACTCCACCTTACTCACCCTAGCTCTTACTTACCCCACCCCATACCTACCCTACTCCACCTTACTATAACACACTCCCACCCTACTACTATCATACCTTTATCCCTACTCTACCACCCTATCCTACCCCCTACCCTACATATCCCACGCCACCTACGCTAACTTATCCACAATCTACATCTACCCTACTCAGCTACCTTACCTACCCACCCCACAATTATTCACCCTACCTATCCATAATCTAGCTCTACCCCACCCCTATCCCATCCCACCTACCTACTATACTTCACACCTACTCTACTTTACCTACCTCACTCTACCTTACATACACACCCACCTCACCCTATCATAGGGTAAGATAGGGCATAAGGTAAGGGTGAGGTTGGATGAATAAAAATAGAGTTGGCTAGGGGTAGGGTGGGTAGGATGGGGTGGGATAGGGTGAGTAAGGTGCCATAGAATATAGTAGGGTGAAATATGTATGATGGGGTGGTGTATGGTAGGGGTAGGGTAAGTAAAGTGCCATAGAGTAAAGTAGGGTGAAGTAGGTTAGATGGGGTGGGTAGAGGTAAGATGAGTAAGGTGCCATATAGTAGGGTGAAGTAGGTAAGTAAGGATGGGGTGAATAAAAACGGAGTTAGATAGGGGTGGGGTGGTTAGGATGGGGTGGGGTAGGGGTTGTGTAACATCCTGAGATTGGACCTAGTAGAAACGTAGACTTGGGGTATGTTACACGTGAATTACAATTTGATTTGGTTTATGTTTAATTGATTGTTAATCATTTAAATGTTATATATAAATGTGAGTTTAATTTATATATATATATATGTATAGATATTTACGGATTGTGATGTGTGTGTGCATGTGTTTAGTATTTTAAAATATGACACCTCATGCTATTAACATATATACGTGGATTTGAGTATGCTTACTTCACTTTGAAGTTTGCATGTGTGTGTGTGTGTGTTTTGTGTGTAAACCGAGAGCAACAAGAAGAAAGAAGGAACAAAGCAACAATTGGAATTTGTGATTTCTTGATTGTGTGATTCAAGATTCAAAGGTTGTTGAGTATTTCATGATTCTTCTTAACTTGTTATTGATTGGTATTAACATGCTACGGTTTTGAGGGGATTTGATATGAACATCATATGCTCATGCACTATGAATGTATCGGATTTGGTGTTTTTGGGGTTTAAGGGTGTTTTGATGCATGTTTGCATGTTTAAACATGTTTATATGTGTTTATATGAAATTGCATGTGAATTGTATAAACTGGAAATATGAATTATGCAAGTTATGAAGTTGTCGGATTCCAAGTGAAATCCGGGTGTTGAATCCGGATGTATGTAATCCGAGACTTTTTATGAAATCCTAGTGTTGAAATCCGATGGCTTGAATTCGAATGTGGAATCCTAAACAATGAAATCCGATTGTGGATACCAAGTTGAGAGGCAAGTGTGGAAATCCGAAGGAAGTATCGGATTCTCTTAAATCCGATACATAGAAGTGGATTCCGATGGTGGATGCGTATTTGGTACAAATCCGATAATCCGACAGTTTTGGCTTGTTTTGCATTATATGATGCTATGTGTTATATGTGTATGCATATGTGAATCTTACATGTTTATGTTTCATTAAATGGAAATAAATATATGTGATATATATTTATGAATTGAATACTGATTTTAGTTTGTTGTGTTCTCAGGAACATACAAGGCTCAGTAACATTAGATCACTAAGTGGAATAGCTGAGAATCAGAGGTGAGTGGAGGTTTGCAAACGGGTGATATTAGTTGTACTGGTTTGGTTGCAACTATTGTTGGATAGATTGTATATCTGTTGGATAATTAACTGTGAATGTTAATTGTTGATTTCTGTGATATGTATACATGTTGGAAGGGAAGTCAGTTTACGACTGGGCTTATGGGCTGGGTTCATTTGCTATTGGCTAAGCAGTATCAGGACCTTGGATGTATTTGTTGTTACCAGAGGATGATACTGTGTGAGAATAGAAAATGAACTATCGGTAAACTTTTGCTTTGGCCGGCATTGGTTGTAGGTTCCTGCAGAACTGCTGGTCTTCCCAGGGTGCTTATTTGTGGTTGTTGATATCATGCGGTTCTGGCTGATATATCTGTTTTGTGATACTCCATTCACTTAGCTTTGTGCTAATCCCCCACCTCTCACTCTTTTTACAGGTTTTGGTAAGTCAGCGGCTCGGCTGAGAGTGGTTAGCTTGGGGAGTAATCACCTAGGACTCTGATAATGTATTTGTGACGAGCCGTGTTTTGTAATACTGATATTTTGTAAACAGTGGTTGTAATTATTGTAATTACTTTGTTGTTTAAAAACGCTTCCGCGGTTTAATTAAAAGTGAAAAATTTTGGGTTAAAAATACGGTGTTACAGGTTGGTAAAGGTGTCATAGAATATGATACGGTGAAGTAAGTATGATGGGGTAGGGGTAGGGTGAAGTAGGTATGATGGGGTGGGGTAGGGATTAGATGAGTAAGGTGGAATGGAGTGGAGTAGAGTAAGGTAGGATGAGGTAGGTGGGGGTAGGGTAGGATAGGGTAAAGTAGAGTGAAATGGGATGGGATGGTGTAGGTAAGGGTAGGGGTAGGGGTCGGGTAGGAGACAAAAATTATGTTTTGAGATTCCTTATGAATTTGAAGAATTCCATCCATTTGGGGAAGGAATTAATTAGAATGGTCCAATTCCATTTCATAAATTACGCAAACCAAACACAAACAAGATTTAGGAATGCCCAATTCCAATTCCAGCAAACCAAACGCCCCCTAATAGAATGACTATTTTATCCATTCTTTTTTGGATTTCCACTAAGTATTTTTTTACCAAGATCGAACTTTTGCTGCTTTTCACTGTTCATCAAGGTTGTTCTCCATGGTTGAGCTACTCGTCGGCGGAGCTGTGGAGGAGCGAGCTACAGATTCGGAGATGATGGGGCTCTGGTGATAATCCTGCATGTGGAGTGCTAGAGTGGTAGGGGCTGCGATTGAAGTTGAACAACTGCAATGGAAATGCACATTTGCAATGGAAGAAAGTGCAACAGAAACTATGTGGATGGACCATTTTACCGATCTCTATTTAAAAGGGTTTTAGTTAACTAAAATATATCAAACTTATCACATTTTGCTATTGTGTGTATCGGACTTTAAAAATTTTTATTGTGTGTATCGAACATTTAATTTATCGCTATTGTGTGTATTAAACTTTCTATTGTATGTATCAAAATTTAGTAGCAAAACGTGAAAAGTTTGATATATATCTTGATGAACTAAACCCTATTTAAAACTGATTTTGTTGAAACCATAGGATCTAGAGTAAATGAATGATGGAGATTTGTCCTTTCATCCTTAAATTTGGAGTAAATTATAAACTTGGTCCCTATAGTTTACTTGAAATAACAGTTTTGGTCTTTGAATTCGAAAAGTTACGAATTCAGTCTCTCTCGACCCAAACTCATTTCACTTTTAGTCCCTATTCCGTTACCTCTTCCTTGGGAGGAGGATGTATTTAGGGAGAATAGATGGTTATTGTTTGGCTACACGTGTCAAACACGTGAGAAGATCATAATACTTAAGAAACGTTACAGTGTATATTTTATGGAAGTCAAGAGAGGATCATAATACTTAAGAGACGTAAGACGTGAGTTGCTTTATAAACATACATTTCTACAACTTTTTTTTTTTTTTTTTGACAAAACTTATTATCTTAAACACAAGTTCACTCTTGGCTTTAAGAAATATTACTCATGTAAATTTAGTGAACTCGGCGACTATAACTAGTGTATAATCCTCAAGATCTTCGTTTTTAATATATTTCACTTTTATTGATTTTGTTTTGTCAGTTTTAGCAATTTAAACTTTATTTTTCTTATTGTACACTCGCTCTAACTCTAGAGCTCTAAAGCCCCTACCATTTATTTATATCCGGATTATAATAAAAGCACATATTAATTAGGCCTGGGTTTATTATTGAAAACTATCTAAAAGATATTCTTCAAAAACTACTAACATGTATGTACTATTTCTAGATAATAAAAAAAACAACCTAAAAGGCAAACAATTACTCACAGGTTAAAATATATTCAAACATCTGTATCTATATATGTATATACGCATAAAAGGGGGAGGGGGCACGTGATGGTGGGGATAGGAGGCAGAAGAGTGGCACTGTAATGTAATTATGTGTGACAGTTGAGGTGTAAATGAACCTCAATAATAATATTAATAAATAAATAAAAATAAATAATAAAAAAAGGAAACACAAATTCTGTGCCGGGTTTAGCATAGCCAACCTTGTTGCCTGCCCACGGAACAATCTCTACAGACTACCCACGTTCCTGTGACATCACTGAACCCTTTTTTCCAACGGTAGATGATTTTGTACGTAAAACTTTTTTATACCACCCTTTTTTATCTATACAAATTTATTAGCTATTTTTTTTAGTCACATGATCGAGGATAGTGTCGTTTAAATATATATTTTTTATTATATATGGTAAAAAATTTATGTATAAATCACCTACCTTTTAAATATATTTATAATATACTTATTTTACAAGAAATGAAAAACCTTGTTTTATTATTAAAAAATAATAGGTCCATTTTGATGTGCTACCGGGTTTTAAAAAGATCCGAAGGAAATAGAAGACGAAGAGGCGACGGTAATTGTTTTTGATATACAAATGGGGTCTCTTTTTGTATAAAGAAGCAAAGGTGGAAATGTTTTTTTCCCCTTGAAATCGAAAGAGTGGTCCCCATGCATTTTGGTCTTTGGATGACTGATTAAACGTCCGTCAAAGTCGGTATGGTCCCCAGTCCCCACATTCTTGTCACCCGGCCTTTTGTATCTTGATTCGAATCGTTAATTCAAGGAGGTGTGGTTACGACTCATGATATTTTTATGCTACCATATCTTTCTTTTCATATTAATTTCCTACCAACGTTTTTATTATCCAATTTACTTGTTTTTATTTTAACTAGATTAAATGCTAGTGTAATACGCGTGTTGTTTTTAAAAGTGATATATATTAAAAATTAATATAAAAAATATCAAATAATTATAAAATATGAAAGAAATGAAAATTAAACAAATGTCGATATACGGTGTCAATACCCACACTAGTGGCGGGGGAGTTAATATGAGGAGGAGGACAGACGTGATTGTATTTCTTATAGAAGTTTTCGATCATTATTATTACAATTACTAACAATTAAGTTTATATTTATTGGTTATTATTCAAAAGAATTTAGAATGTTTATAAAATATTCTAAAATGAATTTAAGTATGATATTTGTAAATTAGGGTGTATATAGATGATATTTTAAGGTTTAAGAAAATAATGTCACAAAAGATTATGTATAATCATTAATATATAAAATATTTTATATGTTATAAAATATATTTCAAATTTTGATTATTTATAAAATATATCTTTATGTTTTAATACTAATTTTATAATACAATCTATAATACATAATTTATCAAAATTTGTATTATAGATTTAACACTAATAAATTTAAAATTGGTTACTTATAAAAAATGTAAAAACACATATATATTAAAATTTTGTTTAACATTTTATAACTTATTAAATATATTGCACTAACATTTTAATATAATTAATTAAAATATTAACATAATTGACTTATTAAATTTAAATTCAAAAATATATTTGTATTAGTTTAAACTTTAAAATTCAAAATTGATTCTTCAATCTTAAATAAATGGATGATCAAGATTTTATAATTAATATTGATTTGTTAAATCAAAGGCTAGGATCATAAAATAAGTTTTATCTCACTTAGTATTTTATTTATACTAGAAGATTGGTATTTCAATATTTTATGCTTATCTTTACAATCCGTTATAACATATGTAAAATGAGCTTTACAGCAGAATTCACAACCGCTTAATCTACTCCTAAGTTTACATATGTTTCACTATAAATATGACCTAAGACTCATCTTAAAGACCGAATATTGTTAAACTAAAGATGTTAACCTTTTCACTCAAAGTGACATCACTAGTTTACCTCTTCCCTTGCCAAATTTCATATTCCTTTACAGAGGCAATATCAAGGGGAAACACTATTTAAGAAGGAACAAATCTAGGCTTTTGAAAAAATAATTTTACGTCTAAAAAATTAGATTCATCTACTATATTTATCATTTTTTGCATCCATTTTTCATATAATTTAAAATTTTATTATTTTTATGTTATTGTGGATTAAAAACGAGAAAAATTTTGTCAACTTTCTTGATTTTTACAAGTATTCCCCATGTACTTCACAAAAATTATGTTCTCCCTAAAACCTTGACTTTCCTTTATATCTCACAAACCCACATGTTTCATTTTCTTTTGAACAACAAAATTCACACCCACTAACCTAGTATAAAATCTACACCTTGTTCACATGTATCATAAATTATAATAAATACTCAATTTCCCAGTCATAATTCATAAATACTTATTATTTACTCTTTACCATCCGAGTTCCACAACTCAATAAATTATATTATAAGTTCAATCATTTGCTGGAAGATTATAGCAATTAATTAAATAATCCAATGGTCTAAAAGTATCATTGCACTCCTTGTAAAAAAAATCTTGTATGAACCACCATCACATACACACTTTATAAAATTACAAACTCTACATTCTATCTAACTACTCATTGAGTTACATATCTAGACCTTATTCGAGGAAGTTACATGTAAAACACCTTGTACACATCAAAACCGAATGTGATTCAAACAGAGTAATACAATATTCATTCATTGCTTAAACTTTAAACAATTCATGTATATTAATCATTCAAAACTCAACTCAAAACATTCATTAATAATCGATAGTTTATAAATTTGTTTTTGTGGAAGATGTTGATGACAGACTGTATCCATTCTCACAAAATTGAAAATAACAACAGGATAAGTGAAAACACTGAGTGAGCACACATTATCAATACATTTATCTCATACATGATCAAGTATGCACTTATGACCGAGCCCCATCCCTTGTAGGAACTTGAACTAAACTTATGATTCCCCATGTAACTACCTTCCAAGGGTTACCACTAGACATGGTCCTGAACTGATGTTGTTCACACAACTACCAACCCAACCTTGATCCACGATGTAGCTTTTGATGTTGCTCCAAGCAACTACCATCATAGTGTTGCCACAGGATATGCATCTACATTGAAATCTTGTCAACCTATAAAAAGGTTGTAATGCCGCCAAAATTGAGAAGCTTATTTTTTAAAAAAAACCCATTTAGAGTTTTAAAACTACGTGGTTACAGTTGTAAATACAGTATTTCCATAACCTGTTTTTATCAGAATAATTTAAAAATAACTCAGCAGAAACATCCCAAATCTATTTAAATATTTACAACCTAAGATATAAGTTGCAACAAAAGATAATTCCCGGCGTCATCGAATATCGACTGACCATTACATATATATACAAAAATAAACAAAGCATGTAAATGTATTCCCAAAGTAACTGACAAGGCACCCATAGTAAGCACCCATCTTCACCAATCCAAACTATTTACCTGCACATAGAAAGGGTACATGGAGAGGGGTTAGCTATAAAAGCTAGTGAATAAAGTTAAACAAACACATCATAACAAAAATATCATATGTCTCATATCAACAAGCAAGTTTATCCTAACACATTGTGAAGCACCGATTAGTCAGCAGACACCACGTCTTGCAAGGTAGCGAACCCGGCTCAATGATCCTGACTGGGGAAACCGAATACTTCCACCGCTCTAGTGACAAATAGGTAGCGGTGCACCATTGTGTTAACGGGAACAATACCCAATCGGGATCAATGGGAACTGAGAGCCCATCGTTAAGTTGAGGGACGGAGGTTCTATAGGAACCAAGATTCGCGATCGTCGAATCACCGCAAATCATAGCTGATGACACTAGGCCCCAACTAGATCCAGACAAGCTGGCCCCAAACATCTAACAAAGTACCGGTACTAACACACATTGGCCTACAAAAGTCACAGCATAACAGAGTTGGCTTACAAAAGCCATATCATATCAAGTTGGCCTACAAAAGTCATAGCATATCAAATTGGCCTACAAAAAGCCATAACATTTCATAGTTGGCCTACAAAACCCATAGCATATCAAGATTAGCCTACAAAAGCCTTTAACATGCATACAGATCAAAACATAACACAACTGGCTTACAAAAGCCTTTAACATGCATAATTATCAAATCTTTGGTTTTTAATACCTATTCAACTATATAAAATTCTTATTATCATGCTTAGGTTAACCGGTACTCACATGTTGAACTATAACAGACAAATATAATATTCCAGCTCTTCTTTATCGCCGGCTTCACCTATAACACATCACTTACATTTAGACATCAACACATCAAGTACAACAACTAAAACATTGGTATTAATTCCCTAATAATGTCCTTAATTTATTTACTAACCTATAACATTAACCTATACATCAAAACAGGAAAAAACAAAAACCTGTTTTCTATCTGCAGGGGATCGCGCCGCGAACCACTAAGGGTCGCACCGCGCTACGTGCACATACAGCATACCGGTTTGTTCATAAGTGCAATTCGACCCAATTCAATACAAATTCAACTTTAGCCAATTTTCATTTATTACTAACATCATTTAACACTTGTAGGAGCTTTCTAACATCCGAAACACTTAATTAATTCAAACAAAAATCCAACTTAAATTAATAAAGAAATGTCTATTTTGGCCAATTCTTGGAATTCAACAATTCTAACACTTCCAATCCATAATTCTTAATTAATATGATTTGTAGAAACTATAGGAACTGATTTAATCAATAAAAACCAATCCTTGATAGCTTTTCCCAATTTTGACCATTTTGACCCATTTGAACCAATTTAATCAATTCAATCAAAACAACCATTCTAATCTATAATTTGTGTTTCAACCAATCCATGTGAGTTGTAGGAACTAATTAGAGCATCAAAATCAGTTCTAAACTGTCAATTTGAGCTTGACACGTTTTTTGACCTAAAACCCAAAAAACTCAAGAACACAAGGAAGATCATGGAGGAACACTTACAAGGAAGGAAAAAGAAGATGATGAAGAACATATTTGAGTCTTACTTTTATAGCTAGAATTGAGGCTTGATGATATCCCTTTGATTTCTCCTTCAAGAACCCAAGAACACAAAGAAGATAAGAGTGAGTGTGTGTTTTATGTGTGTGTATGAACGTGGCCGTGTATGTGGAGAGGTTAGAACCGACTTGGGTTCTAATCTATCCACAACACAATATTTTGTTCCCTTTTCAACTTATAACTTAACTCACGTTTATCCGTTTCAACTAACGGAAATATTTTTGGAATCTTTATATTAAACCGTTTATTATTTTATTATTTTTATCTATTATTATTATTATAACTTCATTTAACAACTATTTTTCATAATTTATATCAATAACTAGAATATATAGATTTATTTAATTTATTTAAAATAACCATGTACTATGTTCGCATACGTCTAGGCCCTTTTTAAGAATGTTACAAAGGTTATGACTGATTACATGATTATCAATTAACAATTACACTTACTAATGACTCTCAGATCTAACCCTGCTTATCACAAATACTAAACACACTCGTATGTCACTAAGGTACTAAACAATCCATTCAACCTAGATACTAATTAGTTTCACAGCAACTTGCGACAACAAACATCACGTGATCGAGAGTTCTTTCTTAAGATTCTTAAGCATAGATTTTGGTTACCCACCAACATATGTTAATCCTTCTTTATTATCCTCGCTACATTTTAAAGCGATTACACAAGTAAGTTCCGCCGCAAATAAAGTTAGTGATGAGTGGTGACATGACGGTCAAAAACAATGTTTATTACAAATTAGTGTTATACACAAATTACTTCTCAAATCAAAATAGGGTTTAGTTCACTAAAATGTATCAAACTTGTCACATTTTGTTATTGTGTGCATCAAACTTTAGAAGTTTCTATTATGAGTATCGAACATTTAATTTGTCGATATTGTATGTATTAAACTTTTTGTTGTATGTACCAAACTTATAAATTTTTTCCTTTTTTGTGTATCCAAAATATATACAATAGCAACAAATTAAAAGTTTGATACACACAATAGAAACTTTTAAAGTTCGATACACACAATAGCAAAACGTGACAAGTTGAATACATTACATCAAATTAGGTTGCAATAGTATTCATTACATCAAATATTCATAATTCATAAACTATTAGATCCTTATAGCAAAAACTACTTTTTATAAAATTACGTATTATTAAAACAAAGGTATTCAACTTGTCACGTTTTGCTATTATGTTTTCTTAACTTTCAAACTTATTATTTAATGTACTAGACTTGTTAAAGTTACCAATTTGTTTATCATGAAACCTAGACAACTCGTAGCACGTATTATTATTTTTATTATAGTTAATATTATTTTTATAAAAATTCAAGATGAAGATGAATATGTTCATGAACCATGTTAATGAAAAATTTTGGAAACCGAGAAAAACAATGTGAAGAACAATGAGCAATGAAGAAATCAAAATCCACAACTATCAATTGAACAACAAAAATAATTCATTTAAAAGATTAATGATGGTAACCATCGATTGAACAAATCTAAGTGCTTCAAACATATCAATGCTGAAATCTTTGTTGAAATCTAATTGCTTCAAACAGATCAATGATGAAATCGCAAACCCAGAAGATGGAATTACAAACTCTAATCGCATATTATTCTAACCCTCAAGTAGATGAAGTGTATGAACTCATCAAGAAATCTAAACTTACCACATGAACCTTCGGACTTTGAACATATATGGATTCAAAATCGAAACCCTTAAAGAAGATGAACCAAAATGGAGGTGTTGAATCTGGAAAATAATTTATTTGTATTTAAACCTTAGGACCAATTGATATTGCTTTGAAAATCAGTAAATCACAAACCAAAATACAAATCAAATCCTAAATTTGATGGAATATATTGAGTGAATGAATCACAAACCTAGAATCGAAACCCATAAATCTAGTGCCATTACGAGATGAACAAATCGAACCATCATTGGATCGTAATTGCAGACCCTATGCCCGAATCGTAATTGCAACAAAAAGCAGTTGAACAAATCAATATAAAATGAATCAATATGGTTGGACCGGTAAAAGAAAACCTCAATTGAATAGGATGAATCGATGAACATCCAGGGGATGAAAGGAATAACCAGATGAATGAAATCTGGAAACGTGTTGGTAATAATAATATAATAATAAAATAATTTTCTTTTGATTTATTTTAAACCATGAAAACCCAAGACGGATGCCAAGTCGGTAGCCATGTTAGTTAAACCGGAGACACGTCAACGTATGACTTCCTACACTATGTTCAATACATTAAATGATAATTTTAAAAAGTTTAGTATATTAAATGATAACTTTCTAGATTTGATACATACAATAACATAACGTGATAAGTTGAAAATATTTTAATAAATTAAACCCTTAAAACAAATATCTTTTTAAACAAAAACATTTTATTAAAATAATGAAAAACAAGATACTAAATGGTTTTAGGAAACACCAACAAGATAACAATTATAAACACAAATTAGAAGATCCATACTAGTTACATACTAACTTAGGGTTGCAAACCTAATTGCACCAAATTAGTTTCCTTACGTATCTAAAAATTCATTTTCGACCTTTAATTTTCTCACAGCTGTGAATCTGACTATTTGTCCATAGTCTGGATTTGTAATACCCATTCTCGGTTGTAATTATTAAATATATATATGTATGAACGTTAGTGTTGGTATTAGTGTATTAAAAACCGAAGTATCAAGCCATCATTGTGCTCAAGTGCTTGTAATTGATAATTAAAGGATGATGGGCTTAATGTTTAGTGTTATGATGAACTGGGCTTAGAAATGGCAAGATTGAGTTTTGGGCCATTTGAAGGGAAAATAAAGAAAATACACACACACACACTATGCCCTAGAGCTAAGCCTCAGCTGACACCTCCCTATTATGTGTTATGATGGTGAAGTGCAACTGTGCGGAAAAAAGTGACCGACCAAAGATTGTCTGCATCTCTGTGAAGGAATCGAAGGAGAAGCTTCAGGTGAGCACTCTCGGTCCATTTCTCTGTCTTTTTGTCAATTTTGGTGTTGTTGTGTGAGCCTCGGCAAGCAGTGAGCACCACCAAGTAGGGGGCAGAGACGAGCCGAGGCTGAGTTTTATTGAATGAATCAAATGTGTGGATTAAGCTCATATTTATGTAACCACAGTAATATTACACTACTAATTAACGAGGGCTTATGGGTTGTTGATTGGATCGGATGTGTGTGTATTGACCGAGAAGAAAACGGGAATTTAGAATGCTTAATCGATGATAGTTATGCAATTAAATGAGTAGGATTGATCCATGTGAGGTCATGAACTTGTAGGTAACATTATTAAACAAAATGGTCAATTGTTGAGCGAGCTTGAAACTCCAGGCCAAACACCTGTTGTTTTGGTTGATATACCCATGGAGAAAGGACCTCAATGATGAAATTAACTCATGAGAATTGCCGATTAGTCTTAGTTGCAAATTGCTAACTGTTAGGTGGGCTTTATCAATCGCAAATTAACCCCCTTCATGATAATCAGCAATTACAATTTGAGTATATATATATATACATACATATGCTCTTATTCAATTACAAATTCAATGTTTGCACAGGGGGATGAACCCCTAATTTAGTTAAATGGTGAATTGCAAATTGAGCATATGGACAAGGATCACTATTTATATACATATATATATACATACATATATATATATATTAATGGAAGGAGCAAATCGCAAATTGGTTAAAGGGGGATTGAATTGCAAAATTAATGTTAACCTTGAATTGCAAATTAGTTTTAATGTTGGAATTGCAAAATAGTATAAACTACATGAATCACAAATTGAGCCTATGCATCCGAATTGCAAATTGAGTATAAAGGAATGGAATCACAAATTGGTTAAGTCAGTACATGAGATTTCCAATCGCAAAATAGGCCAAGTGGGCTGAATCGCAAATTACCATAAGGTCTAAATCGCAAATTAGGTCAAGACCCAATCGCAAATTAGGGACTGGGCTGCAATCGCAAATTGAACTTCAAGTCACAATTACAAATTATACAAATAAAGGAATCACAAAAATTAGACTTAAGTTGATTGCATATCTCATACTAAGGATTTAATTGCGAATTAATATGAAACCTTAATTGTAGGCGATTGATGTTAAGTGTACTAGGGAGTTTAATTAAATTACTATTGTTTACTGTCGAGTTGCAATCAAGTGAGTTACACTACCTTATACATTATATTAGTGTGAAATGTGTATGCATTATTTGTGTGAAGTGTAACTTATATGTGGATATGTGAAGTGAAAGGGTGTTTTATATTGTGGTGAAAACACAACTCGGATACAGTCAGACATGTGAAATTCTTGGTACGGATTGGATAGTCAACTATGACCCAAAGTGTGAAATTATCGTAAGTGCACTGCGTTGGTATTATGTGACTTTATTTATGATCATGGATTAATATGTGAATGGACATACCTAGTGTGGTGTGTAAGTTGTGTGTTCACTAAGCTTTTGCGCTTACTATTGCTTTTTTAATTCCTTTTAGAATCTGACATTGAGAAAGCTCCAGCAGTGTGAAGATGACTCATTTGCTATCAAATGCTTTTGCTGTTTAGTTAATCAAACATTTTACTGTAGTTATATATGTAATAACTCTTAAGGATTTATCACTTATACGACGTGTAAATTGTTTAAAGTAGGACATATGTGCACGTATAGCATGTTAAGCGTGTAGATGTTGTACCAACATCCGAACCACCAGGTTCAATAGGAATCAATAGAAATCGAATCATTGTCTTCCAAGCAGTTATTATAGCATACCCAGCTGGAGCATAAACCGTTGGCTCATAGGAATATAGGAATCAATAGTCATCAACCAACAACAAGTAGTCTTTGCATATACGTCACATAAGTTGTCCAAAATAAATAAGAAAGAGTCATCACGGCATAAAAAGTTTAAAAGAGAGTTTGAGTGTCATTCTCCCCCGAGAAATATAGTAAAAAGGGGCCACGAGTACTCACCTTAGTTGTGGGTTGTCACTTGAATCTTAACGTGCTCGGAAATCTACAAACAAATCGTATAATCTAAGTTATATTCTATTCACGCGTAGAAGTTCTCTTTTGTACTAACCTTAAATTTAATTAGGTTTCGCGATTAAGTTTTACTGTAGGTTACATGAGGGCATCCATTCCTTGGGCCTAACCCCAATATACATATTTGAGGTTTCAAACCTTGGTTATTTTCCTTTTCAAATGTGTATGTTAAATCCTGAAATTTTGGGTAAGTTTTATGTATTTTTAAAATAATTAAAACGTCCTAATTATTTCCCTAAACTTTTAGGGAAGAGGTCTTAATGTCTCTATTATTTTATATAAATTTTTCTAGGGTATAATAATATGTTAATTATTTTTAAGAAATATTTTAATTAGTATTGGTCAGAAAATGCCGTCAGTTTGCGCGTCACAAAGTTTTTATTTCTTTAAAATACCAAAAAACCTTAATAAAATCTAAAATTTTTACAGTAACTTAAAAACACATAAAAATTCTTTAATATAAATTTTTGTCCACCAATTCGGATATTTGAATGTTTTACAATATTTTAAACTCTGGTTAAAGAAATTCCCTAAACTCCCAGATTTGACAAACAAAAAGTTCTTGTCCAATTAAAATAGAAAATAAATACAATAAATTCTAATATTTTCTACAGTGATTCTAAACACTCTAAAGTTTATCCATATTAAGTTTTAGGCTTTAATTCGTAGTCTTGGATAAGTTGTGATGTTTGGAACTCTGTTATCGAAACCCCCTAGGATTTCCAGATTCAACAACAACAATGTTTTTAACTAATTAAAATAGAAAACCAACTTTATAAATTCTGAAATTTTTACAGGACTTCGAAATCTCGTGGAATATGCTCCAGATTTATTTTGAAGAATTTTCGTGATGTTTAGAATAAATTTTTGAAATAACAAACTTAGTAGGTTAAAACTGTTAGAAATCACAGATCTGCGCATCTAAACGATTTTGATTATTTGGGTGACCAAATCAACTTAGTTTTGTATGAAACCAGTTGGAGATGAAAGGAGACTCAAAGAACTTATCTTTAGTGTCAAGAATCGATTTTTTTCATTCTGTTTTGGCCGAGATATGGCCTATTAAAGTTAGTACATATTCTGCCCAGATTATAGGTTCTTGTTCTTTTAAGTTTTAAATCAAATAGACCAATCCTTGGGGTTTGATATTCAACAAAACACATCAAAATCATAACTTTATGTGTGATTAGGATGTGTTTAATCCATCAACCACGTTTTACATGCAAAGAAACAAGGAGAAGAAATTAAAGATTATAGAGGAACCTGTACATACCTAAACTTCTCAAATGAAGATCAAAGGCACAAGCTTTCCTTGAGGATTGAAGAACAACAATTATGAAGGTGTGTATGCTTGAAAGAAATCAAGAGGAGGGAGAGAATGGCTGCAGATTTTCGATGGGGTGATTGTTGGGTGTTTAGGATGTTTAGATGTGTTTAGATAAGTATATATGAATTCAAATTTGAGTTTTAGTTGCTATCCTCCCCCAAAACTCTCTCTTTTGAATTGATGATTGGTTTTATCTTTTTTTTTTACAACCCTTGGCCGTAGATATATATATATATTTTCAATTTGTTGTTTTCATTATTATTATTATTATTATTATTATTATTATTATTATTCTTGTAAATTTTATCTTTTTTAGCCTTAAGCGACTTACTTATTATAAGTTCCTAGTGTTGTATATATTTATTTCTTGTAGGTGTGTTTAGCTATTTATGTATTATATTGACTTATTAGGGTTACCACTTTGAGTGATATTTAAACTTGTCATCTAGTATCAACTATTATCCATATATTATTATTATTAGTGTTATACATTTAGTTGAGGGATTCATTCACCCATACTCGCTCTAGAGACATTTGCTCGATAACCTTGTACACTAGGAATCGGTTAAATGTTCTACCACCTTATTTGAAGAATTTAGACATATATAACACCTAATTCTAGTATTTACTAGACCTTAGGTATCACACAAGCACATAGATTTAGGTCGTATAACAAGTTAAACTCAACTAACCTGTTTTTGGTGACGGATGTCACAGTATTCCCCGGTTAGAAGAATTTCGTCCCGAAATTCAGCTTGTATTGCCGTTAGTGTGTTGCTTGTTAAATAGGTGTGGGTATTTGGCCTTAATACGGTCTTCCCGCTCCCAAGTAAATTCCGGTCCTCGCTTTGAGTCCCAACGAACCTTGACAATCGGGATCTTGCTACGTTTCAATTTCTTTACTTCGCGGTCCATGATCTCCACGGGTTCCTCCAGGAAACGTAAGGTGTTGTCTATCTTGATCTCGTCCAAGGGCACATGCAGGTTTGCATCCGCAAGACATTTCTTTAGATTTGATACGTGAAACGTATCGTGTATGCCTTCTAATTCTTGTGGTAGTCTTAATCGGTAGGCCACAGGCCCGATCCGTTCGATGATCTCAAATGGCCCTACATACCGTGGTGCTAGTTTTCCCTTCTTGCCAAACCGTACTACGCCCTTCCAAGGCGATACTTTGAGTAACACTAGATCACCGATGTTGAATTCTAATGGCTTTCGCCGATTATCGGCATAACTCTTCTGACGATCTCTAGCTGCCTTTAGCCTTTCCTTGACTTGAAAGATCTTATCGGTGGTCTCTTGTACAATCTCCGGACCAATCAATTGACCTTCCCCAACTTCTGCCCAAACGACAGGTGATCGACATTTTCTCCCGTACAGTGCCTCAAATGGCGCACACTTAATGCTTGAATGATAGTTGTTGTTATAGGAAAACTCGATTAAAGGAAGATGAGTATCCCAACTCCCTCTGAAATCGATAACACACGCCCTAAGCATGTCCTCCAGTGTCTGGATAGTACGCTCACTCTGACCGTCGGTTTGAGGATGGTAAGCCGTACTCATGTCCAACCTTGTCCCCAAAGCCTTCTGCAACGTTTGCCAAAATCGCGATGTAAATCGACTATCACGATCAGATATAATAGACACAGGCACCCCGTGTCTTGCTACCACCTCGCTGATGTAAATTCTCGCTAACTTGTCCATTTTGTAGTCTTCACGAATTGCTAGAAAATGGGCCGACTTAGTCATCCTATCCACAATAACCCAAATCGAATCGTGCCCACCACTTGTCCTGGGCAATTTTGTAATAAAGTCCATCGTTATATTATCCCATTTCCACTCAGGGATCTCCGGTTGTTGTAACAGTCCCGAGGGTTTTTGATGTTCGGCCTTTACCTTTGAGCAAGTCAGGCACTTGCTAATATAACTAGCTATGTCTTTTTTCATTCCAGGCCACCAATACATATCTCTTAGGTCATGATACATCTTATCCGCTCCGGGATGGACAGAGTATCTTGTTGTGTGTGCTTCATCCATGATCAAGGTCCTCACATCTCCTGTTAATGGCACCCAAATTCGTTCCATAAGGTACAACCCACCGTCTTCTTTTCTCTCCAATTGCTTGTCTAGCCCTCGCAACATTTCCTTTGAAGCATTCAAGTCTTTGGTTGCTTCTGTCTGCGCTTCAAGTATCTTACCCTTGATACCCGAATGAATCGTCATGCTCATAGCCTGTATTCTCCTTGGCTTGACCCTTTCTTTCCTACTTAAGGCATCAGCTACTACATTAGCCTTACCCGGGTGGTAGCGAATCTCACAATCGTAGTCGCTAAAAAGTTCAATCCAACGTCTCTGCCACATATTCAAGTCCTTCTGGTCAAAGATATGTTGTAAGCTTTTGTGATCAGTGTAAATAACACTTTTCGTCCCATACAAGTAGTGCCTCCAACTTTTGAGTGCAAAAACCACAGCACCCAGCTCTAAATCGTGAGTGGTATAATTCTTCTCATGAACCTTTAGTTGTCAGGACGCGTATGCAATTACCTTGCCCCTCTGCATCAACACACATCCAAGACCCTGGTTCGACGCATCGCAGTACACTACAAAGTCGTCCGGCCCATCGGGAAGAGTCAGTATTGGTGCGTTACACAACCTATCCTTTAGTGTCTGAAAGGCT
The DNA here is from genome assembly GCA_038502395.1 of Dittrichia graveolens. Classification (NCBI taxonomy): domain Eukaryota; kingdom Viridiplantae; phylum Streptophyta; class Magnoliopsida; order Asterales; family Asteraceae; genus Dittrichia; species Dittrichia graveolens. The sequence goes on along the minus strand of JARJIL010000001.1, from coordinate 113,625,306 downwards.
TCCTCTTGCTCTTCATTCCAATCAAACTTCTTGTCTTTTTGTGTTAAAAGGGTGAGAGGTTTGGCAATCTTTGAGAAATTCTCAATAAATCGTCTATAGTAACCCGCTAGCCCTAAGAATGAACGAACCTCTGAGGGTGTCTTAGGGGTGCTCCACTTCTTTATTGCCTCAACCTTACCGGGGTCTACATGTATGCCATTGTTGTTAACCACGTGACCAAGGAAATGAACTTCCCGCAACCAAAATTCGCATTTGGAAAATTTGGCAAATAACTTCTCCTTCCTAAGTAGTTCCAGAATTAACTTTAAGTGCAACTCGTGTTCCTCTTTAGACTTAGAATAGATTAAAATATCATCAATAAAGACGATAACAAATTTGTCCAAAAATGGCTTACATACACGGTTCATTAAGTCCATGAACACCGCAGGGGCGTTAGTCAACCCAAATGGCATAACAGTGAACTCATAATGTCCATAGCGAGTTCTAAATGCAGTCTTTGGGATATCAGCCTCGCGTACCCTCAACTGATGATAACCAGAACGAAGGTCTATCTTGGAGAAGTAACGCGAGCCTTGTAATTGGTCAAACAAATCATCAATTCTAGGAAGAGGATACCGGTTCTTGATGGTTAGTTTGTTTAGCTCACGGTAGTCGATGCACATTCGAAATGAACCGTCTTTCTTTTTGACGAATAGAACAGGTGCTCCCCAAGGCGAATGGCTAGGTCGAATGAATCCTTTGTCTTGAAGTTCCTGAAGTTGGTTAGACAGCTCCTGCATTTCTGACGGTGCCAACCGGTACGGTGACCTTGCGACGGGAGTCGCTCCTGGGATTAAGTCGATTCCAAATTCCACCTGTCGAGAAGGGGGTAATCCTGATAGATCCTCCGGAAACACCTCAGGGAAGTTCCGTACGGTCGGAATATCTTCTAGTTTCCTCTCATCCGCAGTCGCACTCATGTGGTGCTTCAAGTTTTCTTCGGACCGTTCACCACGGACCTCAAGTACTTCTCCATTCGGCAAGGGTATACGCACTATTTTCTCATGGCAAACTATTTCAGCCTTAAGACCCGATAACCAATCCATCGTCAAAACTTCCATGCCCAAAAGGTATTAAATCTATGGGAAAAGTGAGATCTTCTAATCTTAAGTTGCACCCACGAATGATTTTATTGATTTCTACCCTTTTCCCATTGGCTATCTCAATCATATAACTAGTTTCCAGTCTACTAGGCTTCACATTTAATAAAGGTACGAATTTAGTTGAAATAAAACTGTAATCAGCGCCAGAATCAAATAGTACAGTAGCATAGAGATCGTTTAAAGAAAAGGTACCCGTCACAATGTTGGGGTCTTGGCGGGCTTCGCTGGCACCCATGACAAAAGCCCTCCCACGAGCTTGATTTCCGTTGTTGCCTTGATTACGATTACCTTCGATGGCCAATGTTTGGTTTGGTCGGTTTCCTCCCTGATTAGGAGCTCTGTTTAGTCTTGGGCACACGTTTCTGTAGTGATCAGTACTACCACACTCATAGCATGCCCCACGGTTGCCGGCTGGATTCACTACATTAACTGGTGCTACAATCTTTGCCCCACTCCTACAATCCTTAGCATAGTGACCAAATCGGTTGCAGGTAGTGTAGGAACGACAAGGTATATTCTGATAATGGTGGTAGTTGCAGCTAGTGCACTTTGGTGCAGTACCCACATACTCTTTCCTAGCAGGATTAGTTGCTACGAATCCGGCTGCTACTCTAGCCCTCTTGTTGTTATTCCGGGCATTCCCAATCTTGCTTGCTTCACCAACATCTTTTCTTTTCTCATTAACCTTCGTCAACTTTCCAGTTCTGATTGCGTCATCGGTCAATGTCCCGGCCTTCAATATAGCACTCTGGATTGTGGCCGGTTCCGTTGCCGCAACCATCGATCGGATTTCAGGGACTAATCCATGTATATATCTCCCAATTCGTTTGGATTCAGGGGTAACCAAGTGTGGGAATAGTCTGGCTAGCTCATGGAATCGGTCTGTATATGCAGCATGGTTAGCACCCACCATTGCGTGGTTCCAAAATTCCGTCTCCAATTTTTGCATTTCATTACTCGGACAAAACTCTTCTACCAATAACGCTTTAAAATCCTCCCATGACATTCTCATTGCTGCAAGCCTTCCCCTGGCTTGAATTTGCATGTTCCACCACGTTAGAGCCTTATTAATCAAAGAGCTTGCTGCGTATTTGACCTTTTGATTTTCAGCACAGTTGCTGATATCCATCACCGCTTCCATCTTCTCTATCCACCTAGTAAGTGCCAGTGCACCTCCCTTTCCATCAAAGTCCCTTGGTTTGCAGGCCAGGAACTCCTTATAAGTGCAGCCGTTGGCATTCCCTGCATTGTTATTTCCTTCGCCACCGGCCCTTTCTTCATCTCCTTCTCTATTAGCATTATTGTCTCCACCGCCATTGTTAGCTTGGTTGGCAATGTTGTCACTGATTTGGGTAACAATATTGGGAATGAGTGCTTGCAGTTGCTGCGCTATGAGCTCAGCGATGTTGGGATTTGCGGCCTCGTCATCTTCTGGACCATTACCACGACCTCCACGGCCGCCACGGTTACCTCTACCTCCAATACGACCGCGCGTGTTCTGACGTCCAGACCTCCGTGTAGACATGTTCTATATAAACGGAAATTTCACAAGTTAGGCGAGATACAAGTTCCCGTTTTCAGACTCACGTTACATCTAGCATGGCATACACATGGTATACTGTTTGCTTTTAGTCGTAAAGATATAATAAAGGTTTCACGTTTGTTCTACCTACGGATCACTCACGTGTCTATTCAAGCTCAAGACCGTAATTTGTTTCGCAGGATGCTCCGTGATACTTTAAGTGTCCTTGTGCTAGGTATGTGTGCATGGCGGTGATCAGGCGCAATGCATCCATACTTATCACAACTCTCCTTAAGGCACCACTAATCATCCCGGCCCGCTAACATAGGTCGATACTCTACTTCCTATAGGTCTAGGCAATTATGAACACTCGGCCATGTATGATACTAGATCACATAGTCATTCGAATTGTTGGCCCTACTCTAAAGCAACATCACACAAGAACATGCAGTAAAGCTGGGTCAAGAATTCTAAGTCTATATGATTTGGATCATACATTATTAAAAGTGCTCACGCACCCTTCCCTTTATCTACTATCAACAAATAAGAGCGAGAAAATAAGTGTGCACATAAACATTCAAGAGGCTTGCATGAGTGTATGGTATCACCAAATAGTGCAAATTGTATAGCATGAGTAATAAAAAAATATCGATAATTACTAAATTTTTGTCTTTTATTTATAATAGTCTCGAGACCTCAAAGCAAACATAGTTTGTTAATAATTCCTAATCCATAAAACATTAATAGAAACGGCCTAATTCCTAGATAGACTACTCTGATGGATCCTCCTCGGAATCTTCTTCGGGGTCTTCCTCGGAATCCTCCTCCGGGTCTTCCTCGGAATCCTCCTCAGCCTCTCTCAAACGCTCAATCAGTTGTCCTTGCGCCTTTTGCATCCTTTCCAACTCCTGAATTTTATGACCTTGCTGCAACCGCTCTATTGTTTGGCGGTTCAGTCTTTCATGTAGCATGTCGACCTTGTTTTGCAGCTGCTGAATAGAGCAATTTTCCTCATATTCTGCAACTCTTAACCTCTTGTAAGGGTCATCATACCCCACTGGAATAGGCTCCGGGTGTCCGAAAGGAGCATAACGGGGACGACTTGTCGCCTCATGCTCGAGTACGCGGTGTTGTCCATCGGTTGTCTGTATCATTCCAACCGAGCGCATCATTTCTTTGAGTTGCTGGATCTCTTGCTCTTGTTGCCGAATTTGTTGATCTCTTTCGGTGAGCTTCCTTTTTAAGGAGGAGATCGTCAGTTCGGATTTGGTAGGAGTTTGGATTGTTCGTACCATTGTATCTTGAAATAGAACAAATAATGGGTGTTAGCATTGGAAATTGTCATCCGGGGCCTACAACTACTAGTTAAACCGAGGGTATGACCCTATGAAAAATCAAATCATGAAAGGTAAAATGCACACATGGTTTCTAACATGCAACTACATGGGGTACTTAGGTTATAGTCTAGGTTAATCCACCTAATTCTCTATAACCAATGGCTCTGATACCAATCTGTCACACCCCGCCTTGGCGGAAACACGAGGTGCGACGGAGAGGATCGTCATAACACATTGATATATGAATAGAAAATTTTACTAAATGAGTTCACACCAACGTGTCACGGCGTTCCCCGACACAAGAGGGGACTTGTGTCGTGGCAAGTCACTTCACGACAACCATAGTCAACAGTTTAAAATAAGAACATTCGAAATAGTTGTTCCCACAACCCGGGACAAGTATACGGGGCTACAAGCCCTAGATTTATAAAATTCAAGTTCATGATAGCATAGTTAAATGAAAGAATCCTTAGTCAACTGCCCATGTCACGCTAAGGCTATCTAGGGTCACCTAAGCTCCTTAGGCATGGTTATTAGCATTACCTGAAAATGAACACTCGAAAATGTCAACATAAAGTTGGTGAGCTCGCAGGTTTAAAGTAAAAGCTTAGTTGCCGTGTAAATTGTTTAAGTAGGACATATGTGCACGTATAGCATGTTAAGCGTGTAGATGTTGTACCAACATCCGAACCACCAGGTTCAATAGGAATCAATAGAAATCGAATCATTGTCTTCCAAGCAGTTATTATAGCATACCCAGCTGGAGCATAAACCGTTGGCTCATAGGAATATAGGAATCAATAGTCATCAACCAACAACAAGTAGTCTTTGCATATACGTCACATAAGTTGTCCAAAATAAATAAGAAAGAGTCATCACGGCATAAAAAGTTTAAAAGAGAGTTTGAGTGTCATTCTCCCCCGAGAAATATAGTAAAAAGGGGCCACGAGTACTCACCTTAGTTGTGGGTTGTCACTTGAATCTTAACGTGCTCGGAAATCTACAAACAAATCGTATAATCTAAGTTATATTCTATTCACGCGTAGAAGTTCTCTTTTGTACTAACCTTAAATTTAATTAGGTTTCGATTAAGTTTTACTGTAGGTTACATGAGGGCATCCATTCCTTGGGCCTAACCCCAATATACATATTTGAGGTTTCAAACCTTGGTTATTTTCCTTTTCAAATGTGTATGTTAAATCCTGAAATTTTGGGTAAGCTTTATGTATTTTTAAAATAATTAAAACGTCCTAATTATTTTCCTAAACTTTTAGGGCAGAGGTCTTAATGTCTCTATTATTTTATATAAATTTTTCTAGGGTTTAATAATATGTTAATTATTTTTAAGAAATACTTTAATTAGTGTTGGTCAGAAAATGCCGTCAGTTTGCGCGTCACAAAGTTTTTATTTCTTTAAAATACCAAACAACCTTAATAAAATCTAAAATTTTTACAGTAACTTAAAAACACATAAAAATTCTTTAATATAAATTTTTGTCCACCAATTCGGATATTTGAATGTTTTACAATATTTTAAACTCTGGTTAAAGAAATTCCCTAAACTCCCGGATTTGACAAACAAAAAGTTCTTGTCCAATTAAAATAGAAAATAAATACAATAAATTCTAATATTTTCTACAGTGATTGTAAACACTCTAAAGTTTATCCATATTAAGTTTTAGGCTTTAATTCGTAGTCTTGGATAAGTTGTGATGTTTGGAACTATGTTATCGAAACCCCCTAGGATTTCCAGATTCAACAACAACAATGTTTTTAACTAATTAAAATAGAAAACCAACTTTATAAATTCTGAAATTTTTACAGGACTTCGAAATCTCATGGAATATGCTCCAGATTTATTTTGAAGAATTTTCGTGATGTTTAGAATAAGTTTTTGAAATAACAAACTTAGTAGGTTAAAACTGTTAGAAATCACAGATCTGCGCATCTAAACGATTTTGATTATTTGGGTGACCAAATCAACTTAGTTTTGTATGAAACCAGTTGGAGATGAAAGGAGACTCAAAGAACTTATCTTTAGTGTCAAGAATCGATTTTTTTCATTCTGTTTTGGCCGAGATATGGCCTATTAAAGTTAGTACATATTCTGCCCAGATTATAGGTTCTTGTTCTTTTAAGTTTTAAATCAAATAGACCAATCCTTGGGGTTTGATATTCAACAAAACACATCAAAATCATAACTTTATGTGTGATTAGGATGTGTTTAATCCATCAACCACGTTTTCCATGCAAAGAAACAAGGAGAAGAAATTAAAGATTATAGAGGAACCTGTACATACCTAAACTTCTCAAATGAAGATCAAAGGCACAAGCTTTCCTTGATGATTGAAGAACAACAATTATGAAGATGTGTATGCTTGAAAGAAATCAAGAGGACGGAGAGAATGGCTGCAGATTTTCGATGGGGTGATTGTTGGGTGTTTAGAATGTTTAGATGTGTTTAGATAAGTATATATGAATTCAAATTTGAGTTTTAGTTGCTATCCTCCCCCAAAACTCTCTCTTTTGAATTGATGATTGGTTTTATCTTTTTTTTTTTTTTTTTACAACCCTTGGCCGTAGATATATATATATATATATATATATATATATATATATATATATATTTTCAATTTGTTGTTTTCATTATTATTATTATTATTATTATTATTATTCTTGTAAATTTTATCTTTTTTAGCCTTAAGCGACTTACTTATTATAAGTTCCTAGTGTTGTATATATTTATTTCTTGTAGGTGTGTTTAGCTATTTATGTATTATATTGACTTATTAGGGTTACCACTTTGAGTGATATTTAAACTTGTCATCTAGTATCAACTATTATCCATATATTATTAGTATTAGTGTTATACATTTAGTTGAGGGATTCATTCACTCATACTCGCTCTAGAGACATTTGCTCGATAACCTTGTACACTAGGAATCGGTTAAATGTTCTACCACCTTATTTGAAGAATTTAGACATATATAACACCTAATTCTAGTATTTACTAGACCTTAGGTATCACACAAGCACATAGATTTAGGTCGTATAACAAGTTAAACTCAACTAACCTGTTTTTGATGACGGATGTCACAATCTATGTTCACTTTTAATCTATAAAAAACCAAAAAAATTCTACATAACCACTAAGATTCACTTATGACCATGTAACATTACCCATGCAACTTAAATCAAAATAGAAGATTTGTATCCGATAAAACTTAAAACAAGTTTTGTGAGAGTAATCTTTCCTAGTAATCTTAAAAACCAAAAACCCTAATTTATCTAAAGAAGAATAAGATATGGGTTCCAATAACACATAATAGTAACTTAAAACAAATTAAACGGAGAAACATCATTCAAACGATAATGAAAGATCATTGATAACAGGGGAAGTCCAAAGCATCGATTTAGAGGTGGTGAAGATAATTGATTGAAGAAATAGAGCTAGTGAAGTCGATGACGATCAAAGAAGAAGTGGCGGTCTTCAATCGAATGATAGTGACGAGGTGATGGTCGCCAAAAGAGCACCGGTGTGGTTTTCTGGTCATCAACAAGGCCGTAGTAAGATTGTGATTGCGGCAGTAGACTCAGCGATAGAGGACAAGTTGATATGGTGATGGTTGTCTAGTGTCGGCGACGGCCATTTGCTGTTGCAGAACGAAGATCAATGGGTTTGAGAAATTGTTTGGTGTGACTTTAGTTAGGTTTATGATTTAAGAAATGGTTTGATGTTGTAGATGGTTCTACAAATAATTTGACAATTTCAAGGGAGATAATGGGTGGGTCAAGAATTTGGTGTGTTTATTTAGGTTTAGGATTTTGTAGGATTAAAAGACTATAATATCCTTTCAATATTTATCTTAACATCCTTGATATTTAAAGTAATTACAAAACTCCATACAAGATCTTAACCATTCATTAATTGATAATGATTTCAAAAGCTTCTCGCACTTTTTGTAAAAATAGAACTTCTTGCATGAACTTCTCAATATATATTTATATATACATATATGTATACTAGCAAGGTACCCGCGCAATGCTGCAATGGCAAATAGTTTATATTTTACATCATACTGCTTTAAAAAATGTAATAATATGTTATTCGCGCAATTCAGTGTTAGTAAAAAGTATCGTACAATGTCAGTTTTTTATTTTTTTATTTGCTTCAACTATTTTATTAATTTTAAAAATAAATTCTAAAAGACATTAAAATAAGAAAAAGATTTATATTTATGAAATAAGCAGGGAGAAGTTAATAAGATTTTGAAAATTATGTTAATGTTGGTGGATAATTATGTTTGTGTGAGGGGGTGTTTTAGTGTCAGAGAGATATTTTAAATAGATAAAAAATTAAAGTAAATTAGGAGAGAGAATGAAATGGTTAAAAAGAGATATTTTAAAAGTTAAAGTAAATTAGGAGAGAGAACGAAATAGTTAATAAGGGGTATTTTAGTACATTTAAGTTAATTAAAATTAAGAGTTTTTAAGGTTGTAAATGTATTATAAAAGAGTAAGATATAAGTGTTTTGAATATGTAGATAGTGTACTATTTTTTTAGGAATAACAAGAAAAGCAATCGTATTTAACTATCTTAGCATTTGCAATACAAGATTCTAATTTATGAATTCTAAACATTAAATTGAGAATGTCAAACACACACATATAAATATGTGTGTTTATATAATATAAGTAAAACACGAGTGGCTTGGTTGAGTTAAATTGATTAACCAACCAATGATAACCATGATCGAACCATAAAATCTGGTTATAAAGAAAAACATAATGACATCCGTGACTTTTTGATCTCTTTAATCATTGTGGTTCATGTATTTTGTTTTTTTCTCACCCCTAAATAACATTTAGATCGGAAACAAAACATTTATATTTGAATCAAAGAATAACATTCAAAGTTTCAAACACTAAAGATCGTATACTTCAATCGATAACAAAATTAGATGTCATAATCGCAAGAACAAAAATCAAGAACAATAAATTTGCAAAACCCTAACAAGAACCCTATCGAAAGAATCATAAACATTAAAATCCTAAGTTCAAACACATGCGTTAAGAACTGGGAACATGTAGAACAATGGAAAACAAGAAAACCCTAATCATTAATGCAGATCAGTCGATTAAGAACATATTAAATAATTAAGAATAAACCTATTTAAAACACGATTTTACCATATTTATAAATCAAGAAACCTTTCGATGTAGGAACCTCCCGGTTTGAACACTATATAATCAAGGTTGAAAACCCTTGAATCCTTGAATAAATGAATTGATTTCAAGTTTGAACCATATATAATCTAGTTTAAAAAGTATTTGAAAGATTGCATATAGTGCAACTTTTAGAAAGTTAATTGTGCTCTTTTAGACAAAATTAAGTTGATTTTTGAGACATATTGAAATTGATTGCATATGATGATATTTTAAAAAAGGTTCGTTACATTTTTACTTACTTACCTAAATATATTGCATAATTTTTGTTAAAATAGTAAGAATAAAACCGAGCTACATATTTATTTATTATTACACAAATATTACCATTTTATCACCGTATATTCCCGTAATATTTTCACCTGTTACAGTAATGTTATTATAGTGTGGAATCTTTCTTCTATAAGCAACCTTTTATTTTGGCTATGTTTGGTGGGGGGTTTTTCACTTTTAGTTTTTTTAAAATAAGTTTCACTAGTTATGTTTGGTTATAAAAGTTTAAAATTTTATTTAAAAAAATAAGCTCTTAAAAGCTCTAAAATAAAAAGCTACTTCAGGTAGCTTTTAAGAGCACTGAAACTTTTTTTAAAATCAAATGATATAAATAGTCTTTAATTAAATTTGTAACTTCTTTAAACTTTTATTTCCATGTCCTTTATATCATTCTACATTTTTAAGCAACAGTCACAACTAGTTTTTCAAACACCTTTATACAAATAAACATCTAATTTTAGCTCTAAATAAAAGTTATAGCTCTAGTCCTAACTCTAGCTTCCGGCAAGTACGTCAAACATACCATTTATTTATTATTAAATAAATATTACCATTTTATCACCGTATATTCCTGTAATATTTTCACGTGTTACAATAATGTTATTATTATTGTGGAATCTTCCTTCTATAAGCAACTTTTTTATTTTGGCTATGTTTGGTGGGAGTTTTTCGGAGCTTTTAAGAGTTAAAACTTTTAGTTTTTTTTAAAATAAGTTTCACTGGTTATGTTTGGCTACAGAAGTTTAAACATTTTTTTTTAAAAATAAGCTCTTAAAAGCTTTAAAATGAAAAGCTACTTTAGGTAACTTTTAAGAGCTGAATGAAAACTTTTTTTAAAACTAAATTATATAAATAACCTTTAATTAAATTTGTAACTTCTTTAAACTTTTGTTTATGTGTCTTTTATATCATTTTACATTTTTAATCTACAATCACAACTAGTTTTCCAAACACCTTTATATAAATAAAAATATAATTTTTAGCATTAAATAAAAGTGCTAACTCTAGTCCTAACTCTAGCTTACCATAAGTATGTCAAAAATACCATTTATTTATTATTACATAATTATTACATAAATATTACCATTTTATCACCGTATATTCCTATAATATTTCACGTGTTACAATAATGTTATTATTGTTGTGGCATCTTCCTTCTATAAGCAACTTTTTTATTTTGGCTACATTTAGTGGGAGTTTTTCGGGGCTTTTAAGGCTAAAACTTTTAGTTTTTAAAAATAAGTTTCACTAGTTATGTTTAGTTATAGAAGTTTGAACTTTTATTTAAAAAAAAGCTTTTAAAAGCTTCAAAATAAAAAGTTACTTCAGGTAGCTTTTAAGAGCTGACTAAAACTTTTTTTAAAACCAAATTATATAAATAACCTTTGATTAAATTTGTAACTTCTTTAAACTTTTATTTATGTGTCTTTTATATCATTTTACATTTTTAAGTTACAGTCACAACTAGTTTTTCAAACACCTTTATATAAATAAATATATAATTTTTAGCACTAAATAAAAGTACTAGCTCTAGTCCTAACTCTAGTTTACGGCAAGTACGTCAAACATACCATTTATTTATTATTACATAAATATTACCATTTTATCACCGTATATTACTGTAATATTTTCACGTGTTACAATAATGTTATTATTGTTGTGGAATCTTCCTTCTATAAGCAACTTTTTTATTTTGGCTATGTTTGGTGGGAGTTTTTCAGAGCTTTTAAGAGTTGGAATTTTTAGTTTTTTTTTAAATAAGTTTCACTGGTTACAGAAGTTTAAACTTTTATTTAAAAAATAAATAAACTCTTAAAAAGTTTAAAAATGAGAAGCTACTTCAGGTAGCTTTTAAGAGCTGATTGAAACTTTTTTTAAAAACCAAATTATATAAATGACCTTTGATTAAATTTGTAACTTCTTAAAAAATGGCGATAGCTGGAGTCAATACCAATACAAACGATGAAGCGTCGAAGCGAGAGGAGGGTAGACATGATGGTAGAAATGTGATATCATGATACAAAGAGACATGAATATATATCTTATACAAGTTATCGATCATTATTGTTAAAATTATAATTAAGCAATAATGTTGAATATTTATTGATTACAATTAAAAAAAAAGTTAAAATGATTATAAAATTTAAAAATGCTAAAACTAAGAATTTAGTTAAATATGATATTTTAAAGTGTTATAAGGGGTAAATATAATATTTATAAATAAGGGTGGACATATACGATATTTTAAGGTTTAAAAATGACATATATTAAATTATTTATAATAACTTTGATTCAAATTAAAGAACTTTAACTTTTAAAAGGCAAAATCAAATTTAAATTTAAATATAAATCAATGGTTAAGATTTAATTTTATCAAAACAAACGGTTAATATTGTTACTAGAGACTATCCAAAATAGTCTTTTATTTAGATTTAGAGATTGGTATTAACTAGTTTAATTACAATAAAACAAAGCTGGAAAACAAGGGTTTTATTTTTGTTTTAGAATTAACCAAAACTATTTGTTTGTTTTGAATTTGCTAGGAAAACAATGCCAACTTTTTTAAATATCAGTTAAACTAAATCTTAGTTTAGAGAATAACATAATTAACTTACTCGAGCTTGAGATTAAAACTCGAGTCGAGTTTCAAGCTTGATAGTGTTCAGTTTGACTCGGTTCAATTACATTCACACCATCAACAACACCAGATACTCTGCTCTAAAATCATATTACTCTACTTATAATTGTCACTATATCAACATTCAACTACATCATAACACGTTTTTAGTTTTTACCTATGATGAAAGGCACATTCTATGTTATAATTTTATAAGGAATTTTAGCTTACAATACAATATTTGATCAGTAACACCTTAGTACAATTTAGTAACTTGTAATATTCACGATTTTTCCTTGTCTAAATAAGTTAATATTCGACTAGTGTATATATATATATATATATATTAGCACAGTACCCGCGCAAAGCAGCGGCAAAAAATAATTCATACTCGATAACATGTCCGTTTTTAGTAACGTAAGACTATTATATTACGCATTATAATGACATTTTCTTTTTCATGTTTTTATTTCTTTTATTTCTCTTTTATTTATAACTCTTTTATTAATTTTAGAACAATAAAACGAGAAACAAAAAGAATATTAAATATATTATAAATTAAACCTTTTGTTTTATTACATGAGTTATTTAAAAATCTGAAAATGTCTATAAATTTAGGTTACATGTTATTTGGTTTATAAGTTCTAGTTATACGTATTTTCTAATACTTAAATTAAAATATGTGTTATATGATAAAATATGTAAACTATTATTTTTATGAAGAATTTTTTTATTTAATTTTTAATTTGTATTTAATATCATATAGGTTGAAAATTAATTTGCACTGACTTGACTTTTTTAAACATTATTTATTATGGAAGTTTAGTTATAAAAATGATATTTAAGAATCTAATTAACTCTATATAATAGTTTCCTTATAGAATTAAATAAAGGGTAAATTAGTAATTTCAAATTACTTAAAATTAAGAGATTTCAATAAATTAAATGCTTTATAATATAGTGTATATATATATATTTCATTTTATTGAATTATGTACCGGTTACCACATGACTTTGGTGCAACCAAACAAAATCACTGGCACAAAACTTTTATATTGAGCATAGTACACATTTTACACATGATTACATATTAATATTTTGTCTATTTTTATTTTCTATACGAGTTAGAATACTTTGTTATATTACATATACATGAGTATGAGACGTCTTCGTACGTAATATTTTTACGAGTAATGACAAATTTAGAAAAATTAAACATGACATTTCTCCTCCACATTTAGCTTCCTATACTTATTTCAAGCATCTAATTTAAGATATTAGCTTTTATATTTCATATCAAATTGCTCTCTAAAAACATGAATCATCTCAAACTAGCGCGTAACATGTGAAGGAATAAATCTTGTCATTAGGATACATGTGAATACTAGGCCGTCTTCGTAATATTTGTACACATGCATGAGTATGAGGGGTCTTCATAATATTTTTACATGTGAAGAATACTTCGTTCTTTTACACATACATAAGTGTGAAGCGTCTTCATAAATCATAATATTATTCCAGATAATGACAAATTTAGAAAAATCAAACACGACATTTCTCATCAACTTTTAGCTTTCCAATACTTATTTCAAGCATCTATTTTAGGATAATAGCTTTTATATTTCATATCAAATTATTCTTTTAAGAACATAAATCATCTTAGACCAGACCATAACATGTGAACGAATAAATCTTGTCAATAGGATACATGTGAAGACTAGGTCGTAATGAATAAAGAAACTCACCTTGTCAACAAAATACATATGTAAACCATGTTGTAACGCATGAACTAACACATCTTGCTATCAAAATAAAACCGTAGACCATGCTTCAACGCATGATCTAACACACCTTGCTATCAAAATAAATCCTTAGAACATGCTTCAACGCATGATCTAACACATCTTGCTATCAAAATACATGCGTAGACCATGCTATAACGCCTAAACTAACACACCTTGCTATCAAAATACATGTGATGCATCAAATCATTCTCAATTTCTTTAACTCAAGTTAATATCACTACTAGTCAACATGATTTTCTTTTCATAACCACTTATTAGTATTTAAATCAACACCAATAAATCAAATAATTCGATGGATTCGTTATTTACTATTTTGTAATTAGTCTTACATTCTCTGTACACACACCAACAACTTTCAAATAAAGGTACGTGAGAGGTAAAACGTAGATAATCATATTTTATTATAGGTAAAGAGATTGCTTCTTGATAGACCTTTGACAAATAAATAAAAATAAAAAATAAAAATACACATATAAATATAAGTAACATAATAGTAATAAGCAAGAAAAATAAAAAGAAAATAAATAAAAAATTGAATACAAATACAAATAAAATCAAAAGAATAAAAATGACATAAAAAGAAAATACACACAATATAATACTATAATTAATATAGATAATTAAGTTATTAATTTTAAGATTTAAGACGTACTTACTTGGATTTATAAAAACTTCTAGTATTTAATCATACTTAATACACTGACACTTATCTTTAAATATAAATAAAATACTAATTTAGATAATCTTTATTAGCCTATCTATTGATTTTGATAAAATTAAATTTTAGTCATCCATTTAAATTAAAATTTTAATTTAATTTTGACTTTTAAGAGTTATACTTCTTTAATTTGAATTAAAATTATTAGAAATAATTTCATATATATACCCTTCTTAAATATTATATTTACTATTTATATAATATTTTATAATATCATATTTAACCAAATTGTTAGTCTTTTTATTTTAAAATATATTATAATTAATTTAATTTATTTTTAAATTATAATCAATAAATATTTGATCTTACTTTTTTTAAATATAAAAATAATGATTGATAACTTACATGAAATATAATAGAGTTTCGTATCATAATATCATATTTCTGTTAACGAAAAAGTGAGGCTTTTTTAGCCGGATTATTGGGTATAAAAGTTGTAACAATTCATACATCATACAATAAAGTTGTATTTTATGGAAAAATAAAAATAAAGCAAGTTAACCCAACATAAATCATATAAAATTTCAGAACTTAACCATGGTTAGTTAGGTTAGCTTCACGCACTACACACCACCAAGAAAGGAGACAAACACAGGCTTATAGAGAGAGAAAGTGGAACTCTTTTAGAGAGAGAAGAAATCAAGGCGTATATTAACTCCATTTTCAGGGTTGTGTAACGGCGTTTTCACATTTTCTTTCATTCTAGTGAGAGAAAGAGATTGAAGCTACTGTGTTTTTAGAGAGAGAGAGAGAGAGAGACATACAATCAGGTCTGGAGCTCAACAATCATCTCTTTTCTGGTTTTCCGATCCGTGTCTATTTTGTAACGGAAGATCGACGGTTTTAGGGTTTCATTAAGCTGCTTAAATTTCGACTTTAAAGTGTGAGTTGTTGAAACGCTGCCGTTATCATCACTTGATGCATATAATGTGGAGAATTTCATGATTTCAGAGGTTTAATTTCGTGTTTTAGAAGAATTTCTGCTGTTGGAGCGGTTCAATTTACTTTTATTTCATGGAGAATCGAGGGCCATCGTTTGTCCCTCTCGAAGGTAAAATTCTTTCACAATTTCCTGCTAAAATGTCTAAATTTCCTGGGGTTTTATGTATATACGCTATATATGATATCATATACTGTTTTCCCCCAATTTAAGTTTGACAATTGATGCAGTTTTTTTCATTTATCTCGTAATCTATGCTAATAATCGTGTTCTTACATGTTCCTTTTGATGTTATTGGCTGTTAATTGAAGTCTTTTCTTCTTTCTTTAGTCTGATTATGATTTTGTTCTTAATTTTGAGAAGATCCACTGTACAAGGAGCTATGGAAGGCTTGTGCGGGCCCGCTCGTGGATGTTCCAAGACATGGAGAGAGAGTTTTCTACTTTCCACAGGGCCACATGGAACAAGTAAGTAGAAAACATGTGATTCTTGGCTTGTAATTTTCAGATCTATGTTTGTTGAAGTTTTTCTTTATATGTAAGTTTTGTTTTGTTGATTGAAAATGGTTTTCATGTTTCTAAAATTGGGTTTTTTACTTTTATTTCTTATGCTATTTGTGGGATTTATTCAGTTAGAAGCATCAACAAATCAGGAATTAAATCAGAGGATTCCTCACTTCAACCTCAAATCAAAGATTCTTTGTCGCGTTGTTCATACTCAGCTAATGGTATGTAATTTGTTCTTCTTACAGTATCTGTTTTTGGATCAACTGAGTTTTGAATTTGGGTTATGTTAAATTACTTAAAAAGTGGAAGCAAATTAGGGGGTTTCATATGTTTCTGAAGTTCTTAAAGACTAAAAAGATTGTGATTTTGTAGGCTGAACAAGATACAGACGAAGTATATGCTCAAATCACTTTACTCCCTGAGATAGATGTAAGACCTTGCCTCTTATCTTATGCTAATTATTTTTTTACAACAATTTTGCTGTCTTTTGTATTTGTTGAAGAACCTTCAAGTTCTTGGTTTTTCTCACTTTTTGATACAACACTATTCAGCAAACTGATCCTACTAGCCCTGATGAAAATTTACCCGAGCCAGTGAGGCCAAACATTCACTCCTTCTGCAAAGTCTTGACAGCTTCAGATACTAGCACTCATGGTGGGTTTTCAGTGCTTCGTAAGCACGCAAATGAGTGCCTACCTCCGTTGGTAAGTTTGATTTTAATTCTATAATCTCTGTTCATGTAATTTTTTAATTTATGATTTCTTTTTTTATGTTCTAATGTAGAGAATTTGTATGTTCAGGACATGACTCAAGCTACTCCTACTCAAGAGTTATCAGCCCTGGATCTCCATGGCACAGAGTGGCGATTTAAGCATATATTTAGAGGTCAGCCACGAAGGCATCTGCTTACCACGGGATGGAGTACTTTTGTTACTAATAAGAGATTAGTGGCTGGGGATTCATTTGTATTCCTTAGGTACAGTTGGTTATATGTCATCTGTGTTGCTAGTGGTTTTAATTTCGTACATTTTGATTAAAAATCTCTTTTTTATAGGGGGGAGAACGGCGAATTACGTGTTGGAGTTAGACGACAAGCTCGTCAACAGACATCCATGCCATCTTCAGTAATTTCTAGTCAGAGTATGCACCTTGGGGTGCTTGCAACTGCATCACATGCTGTGTCAACTCAAACCCTATTTGCGGTTTACTACAAGCCGAGGTATGATACCCTTGTTGCCTGTGTAAAAAGTGGTGAATGTTGACTGTTTTGTACTACAAACAAGTTTTTCTTACAACAATTTTTATGCCTAAACTTTAAACAGGACAAGTCAGTTCATTATTGGCTTAAACAAGTATATAGAAGCTGTAAATAACGCGTTTACTGTTGGCATGAGATTTAAAATGCGGTTTGAGGGTGAGGACTCTCCTGAAAGAAGGTAAAATGATAAGATCTTTTTCACCTGCAGGTGTTTAAGTTTCTACATTTGGATTAGGAGTTTTTTTTTTGTTTGATTAGGTTTACTGGTACAATTGTTGGAACAGAGGACATATCTCCTCAGTGGGAAAATTCTAAGTGGCGCTCACTGAAGGTTAATAATAATAGTTTATGATAATATAATTTATATGCATGATTTCCGTTTAGATCTGTGATTACCAATTACAAAAGAGTTCAATAAACTAAAAGGTCAAACATTTGACCGTAACAGGTCCAATGGGATGAACCTGCATCTATTATGAGACCAGAAAGGGTTTCTCCGTGGGAGATTGAAACTTTTGTAGCTCCTGTACCAACAAGTATAGCTCAGCCAGTGGTACCAAAGAGTAAAAGGCCCAGGCCTCCGATGGAAATCCCAAATCTAGGTGAGTACTAGTGACTTCTCTTTTTTTAATTAAAAACCAGTTAATATCCAATATGCTGCATCATAGTAAATCAAACCTAATTTGTTACAGAAACCGCATCTTCAAGTGTATCAGCTGTTTTCAATCCTTCACATGATTCGAGTTTTACGCCTGAAGGACAAAGGGGTGACAACCAGAGTTCCTGGCATACCAAGCAAACAGAAAATGCTGGTCTTCTAAGAACCCAAATGGAATCTGGATGGATATCATCTTCACCTGTAAAAGCTTCGAGGAATATGTATGGAGAAGAAGTCATCGTCCATTCAACTTTCTCACCCCGGGAATCCTTCAAGCAAGATAAAGATTCAACTCCAGGTTCGGTTGAGAAGCAATCTGGAAACGCTTCAAGCTGCAGATTATTCGGGTTTGATATACCGATCCCTCAAAAAGGATCTGAGAAAGCTCCAGCTATAACACCATCAGACGTGTTATTCCATTCTTCAATTGAAGGACAGGTGGCGAGTGCCTTATCTGCTGGTGTTTCAGACCTTAAATCTGACCTTTCGAAAGATGGCAAAGAACATGGGATTGTTCAAATATCACCTAAAGAAGTCCAAAGCAAGAGCCCTTCTACCCGAAGTCGTACCAAGGTAGCTTTTTAAATATTAACTTCTACCAAATCTTTTGAGTTATGTTTGTTTCAAGACAGATATGTATCCATCCATCCATCTAAACTGTGTGTTATCATGATTCATGAAAGGTACAAATGCAAGGCATTGCAGTGGGGCGCGCAGTGGACTTGACAGTGTTAAGAGGGTATGATGATCTAATTGATGAACTTGAGAAAATGTTTGAAATCAAGGGACAGCTACAGCCTCGTAAGGAATGGGAGATTGTCTTCACAGATGATGAAGGAGACATGATGCTTATGGGTGATGATCCATGGGAGTAAGTTCTCTGCAAAAATAAAATAGATTTTATAAAATCGTATCTTTATTAAGCGTTTATATATGGTTGTGTGTTTAGGGAATTCTGTAACATGGTGAAACGGATCCTGATTTGTTCGAGTCAAGATGTGAAGAAAATGAGGGTTGGAAGTAAGCTTGCCCCCGACAATGAGGCATCTGGAAGCTTGGAGGCTGGTGACAAGTGATCTGTCTACAAGAGAATATGCTGTCTGGTCTTTTAATTTAAGTCTAGTTTCTGTTTTTTTTTTTCCTTTTTTTGCTTAAGAAGTTTTCAGGTTTCACCTAGTCGTGAAAAGGTGGTCCCCATAAGATGATGATATTGAAAGTAATGTGTAAAGAGGGGAGGGCTAATTTGGTGTTATTATATGTTAGATGACTGAGCCTCTTGAAGGAATAGGAATGATGAAGAGGAAGAATGGGATATGATATGTGAGTATTAGGAGTAAGAAGAAAGATAATATGTGTATATTAGAGAGGTGTTGGATGTTTTTAATGCTGATGCTGATGGGAAGTTTGGTTTGAGAGAGAGATTGTATATATGTTGTGCCTTTCATAGGGTACGTATCCATCTGGACTTTGACATTTTACGGGGCCACCCTTTTCCTTTTCCTTTATCTTTCTACTTGGTAAAAAGCTCTGTGGGTTGGCACTTAAATGACCACATTGTAACAGAATGTCCACACTTAGTCATGATAAGCATGCCGGTCAAGGTTAACTAATGTATGAATAAATGGCCCTAGTAATATGATTGGTTGAAAAAAATGAGACGGGCTACGAGAGCCCAACAAGCCACCACTGAACAACCCATATTCATGATGAGCCTAACAACGAATTGGAAATGGAGATGACGAGCTTGTTATCCTCCCACTATAAATCGTCTTATTCGCTTATTCTATTTAGTTGGATTCTGCTCTATGATATGATTAAAAACATAAGTAAAAAGATATCTCCAGAAATTATGTGTAAATACATGTAAAAATTATCTTTGCCTAAATGCATATGCAAAATGCCATATCCTCTTAGAATGTAACCTTGAGTTGCCATTGTTTAGCAGCTTCCTTTTGTTCACGTCTAGTTTTACTACACAATGTGATGTAAGTTTATAAAGCATAAACTTGTGTATGTACAAAGATGGAGGTTGAGGGATATATTAATCATACATATGATACAAAGAAGAAAGTTGAGGGACCGAAAGTGAAAATTCAGGAATAGTAGCTTCGTACGAATCTAGAAAGGTTAAAGTAGAAGTTGCTATTAAAGAAAGGAGTGTTGGATTAATTTCTTATTTTTATTTCTTATTAATATTCAGAGTCGTCTAAGACTGTACCATCTTTTTTCTCTTGTGTGTTGTTGATTTTTATAGAACACTTACACTTGGTGGGTGTTGAGTTCATGGAGCTGTTTTGGTTGACATATTAGTTTGGACGGTGTAGAATCGTGAATATGTGTTTTAGAATTACAGGATTTTAAAATCCCTCCCTCACCCACCCAAAAGTTTTAGAAATATTATTATAGTGAAATCTTTGGTGGCGAGAAAAATACGACAATAGGGAAGAGAGAAAATGAGGCTGGCTCATTTAATAGAGAGAGAATGGAGAGATAGGTTTGTGTGGTAGAGAGAAGATAGCAATGTTATTGGGAGGGAGAGACGTATTGGATTCACTTCCCAAAATACCCCATTCTATTAGAGTGCATGGAGTGGCACGTGGTGGGGCTTAGACGGCGCGGTGAGGATAACCGCCGCTCCAATGCACTGTGATAGAGGGCTGATGGTAGTGAAATCCATGTTGCCAAAGGCCATGTGGTGTTTGTGCAATGGGACCCAACTTCTTCCTTCTCTCGGTTCCTTTCTTTTTTTAATTTTTTCTTGGTTTTAAAATTTGGTGTGATGGGTGTGATAGGGAGTAGTCACTACAGGGCTAAGTGATGGGTTAAGTGGTATAAGAAAAAAACTGATGTGGTGGTGTGATGGATGTGATATAGTGTGACCATTGCAAATACTCTTATTAAAATATAAGCTCATTATTACTTTTAAAGGCAAAATACATAAAAATACAATTAACTTTATCTTAATTATTATTGTATACGACCAACTTTAAATTCTTAAAAATAATACAACAAGCTTTCAAAATCCTTTCATTGTATGCAAACAACTTTTTTCTGTGTCTAATATATAGCTACCATTGTATACAATAAACTTTTCCATAATTTCCATAGTATACAACAACTTGCATATAATGGGAGGATTATTAAAGTTGATTGTATTGTTTAAAAAAAAATAAAGTTGATCATATACAATGATAATTAAAACAAAGTTTATTGTATTTTCATGCAATTTACCCTACTTTTAATTATAGCATTTGCAAGAATTGATTATCCCTTCATCTCTAAATTTAAAGATCTAAAATTGATCTTTAGGTTCTATAGTTAAAGAGGTGGTTCTATGTTGATTATATATCTTACTCGTTTATAATGCATTTATAATCTTAAAAACTTTTAATTTTGAAGTAACTTGAATGTACTAAAATACTTTTTTTTACCAATTGCATTCTCCCTCCTAATTTAATTTAACTTTTTATCTATTTAAAATATCTCTCTAATACTAAAACACCCTCTCACACAAACACAATTATCCACCCACATCAACATAATTTTCAAAATGTTATTAACTTCTCCCTCTTTATTTCATAAATATAATCCTTTCTCTTATTTTAATGTCTTTTAGAATTTATTCTTAAAATTAATAAAATAGTTGATGCAAATAAAAAAAATATAAAAAACTGACATTGTACGATATTTTTTCGTGACATTGAATTGAGCGAATAACATATTATTACATTTTTAAAAGCAACATGATGTAAAATAGAAACTACTTGCTGCCGCAGCATTGCGCGGGTACCTTGCTAGTATATATATAAATTTAAGAACCAGTTTATTGCGAGAACCATTTGTAGCCATTAATCATAATTAATCAAATGTTTATATTAGTTATGGCAAACATGAAATTAATTCAAAATGCAACAGTCATTTTTAGTTTTCAAAAATGTTGGAGGGGTATTTTAGGCAAATTGGCTACTTAAAGGGAAGGACCACTTACCTCCACTTTTTTAAAACTAAAACATCTACCAAATACAAAGGTATTAAAATATAAAAATTATACTAAATTAACGAAAAAATTATGCTCTTTAATTCGACATCCATATTGATATACTTTTTTAAGGAATTTTTTTTCATTTTTTCTCGGGGTTTTTTCAACACAACATTAGATATTTGCATATATGCACATACCACTGTCTTTTTTTCGAGCACAAGTGCATATAGGCGCACATGTGCAACTTACAATATGTGCACATGTGCATATACCACTGTCTTTTGTTGCACATACAATAAAGTCATATATGTACGATGCATATGTGCATAACTTATTTATACTACTAGGTTTTATATTTGCATATGTGCGTCTAGGTGCATATATGCACTGTGCACGTGTGCATATATGAACATGCACATGTATACCTAGATGCATGTGTGCATGTGCAACTCAAAGTTGGCTTAGTCAAAATCATTGCTAGGGCTGTAAATGAACCGAATGAACACGAACGGGGCTTGTTCGTATTTGTTCGTTTAACTTTAACCGAACAAATAAATGAAACGAGCGGAATTCTATGTTCATATTCGTCCGGCTAACATTTGTTTAAACGCTTGGTTCGTTCGTGTACATTTTTGTTTGTTTTTAAATGATAAAAAAACGTAAACGAAGGAACACACGTTATAATACAAATCCAAAAATTATTAAACACAAATAAACACTATATATACGCACACACATATAATATAAATATATATAAAATAAACGAACATAAACAAATGGATAACCGAACGTTCATAAACATAAATGAATGAATGAGAGATCTGTTCGTGTTCGTTCGTTTAATTAAACGAAAGGAAAATATTGTTCGTGTTCATTCGTTTAACTTTATCCAAACAAAAAAAGGAGCACGAACGGAAAATAACTATACAAATTTACATTTGTTTTTTTCACATATTACTACAAATTTTAAAATTTGACGTTTGTAACTAAAAGTAGGTTAAATAATTAAAAAGTTGTTTTTTATATTATTTTGGTTATACTACGTGTCAAAACGAAAACAGTTCTACTCGTCGATTTCCAATAAAAATTTAAATTATTGTGATTAATAAATAAAGTAGAAGGTAAAAGAAATAAAAAAAAGGAATATTTACATTACAATCTATAATAAAGAAAAAGAAATAAAAATACTACGCTGTACATATATATATATATATATATATATATATATATATATACTAGCAAGGTACCGTGTAATGCTGCGACGACAAATAATTTCTATTTTACATCATGTTGTTTTTAAAAATGTAATAATATGTTATTCGCACAATTCAATATCACGAAAAAGTATCGTATAATGTCAGTTTTTTATTTTTTTATTTGCATAAACTATTTTATTAATTTTAAAAATAAATTCTAAAAGACATTAAAATAAGAAAAAGATTTATATTTATAAAATAAGGATGGAGAAGTTTAATACGATTTTAAAAATTATGTTGATGTGAGTGGATAATTGTGTTTGTGTGAAAGGGTGTTTTAGTGTTACAGATATATTTTAAATAGATAAAAATTTAAAGTAAACTAAGAGAGATAATGAAATAGTTAAAAAAGGTATTTTAAAAGTTAAAGTAAATTAAGAGAGAGAATGAAATGGTTAAGAAGGGGTATTTTACTACATTCAAGTTACTTAAAATTAAGAGTTTTTAAGGTTGTAAATGTATTATAAAGAAGTAAGATATATATATATATATATATATATATATATATACACTAGCATAATACCCGCGTAATGCGACGATAACGAATAGTTTTTACTCGTAGACAAATAATTTCTATTTTACATCATGTTGTTTTTAAAAATGTAATAATATGTTATTCGCACAATTCAATATCACGAAAAAGTATCGTATAATGTCAGTTTTTTATTTTTTTATTTGCATAAACTATTTTATTAATTTTAAAAATAAATTCTAAAAGACATTAAAATAAGAAAAAGATTTATATTTATAAAATAAGGATGGAGAAGTTTAATACGATTTTAAAAATTATGTTGATGTGAGTGGATAATTGTGTTTGTGTGAAAGGGTGTTTTAGTGTTACAGATATATTTTAAATAGATAAAAATTTAAAGTAAACTAAGAGAGATAATGAAATAGTTAAAAAAGGTATTTTAAAAGTTAAAGTAAATTAAGAGAGAGAATGAAATGGTTAAGAAGGGGTATTTTACTACATTCAAGTTACTTAAAATTAAGAGTTTTTAAGGTTGTAAATGTATTATAAAGAAGTAAGATATATATATATATATATATATATATATATATATACACTAGCATAATACCCGCGTAATGCGACGATAACGAATAGTTTTTACTCGTATATGTCCGTTTTTAAGACGTAGAAAGTATGGTATTCATGTAATATGGTGACAACGAATAATTTTCGTTTGGTGACATGTCTATTTTCTTTACTTTTTTGTTCTTCGTAATGGAAAAAAAAGTTATGAAAATGTTTTTTTAATAATTAAGTTAATTTGTATTGACTTTAACTTTCAAAAAAATTGTATTGACTTTTATTTTCTTAAGTATGTAAAGTTTAGTTATTAAAATAGAATATAAGAATCTTATTAAATATGTATAATAGTTACTCAATTTAGTTTATATGAGGAGTAATTTAGTAATTTTAAAAGACTTAAAATTTAAGAGTTTAAGCAAAATATCTAAATGCATTATAATATAGTATAGATATATACAATTTTGTCCTTTCTAATTTAATTTAATTAATTATGACAAAGTAATAATTAATTGGTCCATAATGGTTCTCGTAATAAAAACAGTTCTTAAATGATCTTTTCTCTATATATGTATGTCTGAACACACACACACACACACACATATATATATATATATATACAGGTAAAAGTTCAAACGAGAACTGTGAGAACCAATCTTAGTCGTCCAATTCCCCTTCCTTTAATTGGATTGTCCACCCATGAATTCCTTACATGCACACTGCCACACCTAATCTCCCCACGCTCTTCATCCATGAATTCAATTATCCAAAATGAACGACTAAGATTGGTTATCGCAGTTCTCGTATGAAAAACTGTTCTCGTTTGAACCGTCCCCTATATATATAGGGAGCGGTTCAAACGAAAACTGTTTTTCGTATGAGAACTGCGAGAACCATTTCTGGCCAATCATTTAATTTCCTGTCTTTTTTATTTATTTTAAATGAGAAAGGGTAGAATGAACATTATTACATTACCCCCTATTTTCTAAAACTAATATATCTCTCAAATGGAAAGGTGTTAAATTACGAAAATTATACCAAATTAACGAGAAAATTGTGCTCTTTAATTTGAGACCGATCTTGCTATATTTTTTCGAAAAAAAAATTCACGTTTGCTGTTTTTTTACACAGCTCTCGACATATGCACATGTGCAAATTTTACACATGTGCATATCTACATCTGTGTTGATAAAACTAGGTGAATCTGTGCATTTGCACATATGCAAATTTGCACATGTGCAAATGCCGATTGTACAAAAAAAAAACCTAGCAAATATTAAAAAAAATATTTCAAAAAAATATAGCTAGATCGGTCTCAAACTAAAGAGCATAATTTTCTCGTTAATTTGGTATAATTTTCGTAATTTAACACCTTTCCATCTAAGAGATATATTAGTTTGAAAAAGATTGAGGTAATGTAAAAATGTTCAAATTACACTTAATTAATTAAGGATAAGTTTGATTAGTTTAAGGTTATTCATTAATAACTCTTTAATCTTGATCATCTATCTTTTTTATCAATGACTATGATTAGTTCTCGCAGTTCTCGTACGAAAAACAGTTCTCGTTTGAACCGTCCCATATATATATATATATATATATGAGTTTTGTTCAATATAGTCCTAATTAAAATCATAGTCTTGAAAGACAATTTTTAGTCATTAGATTTCAAGATCAATGGTCTAGATTTAATCTTAGATAATAATTAAAATTGATATGAGGGAGGACAATTTTGGCTTTTTGCATATTGGTTCCCACTTTCTCTTTCCTCTAATTTATTTAAAATTAATTATCTCACAAACCGTTAATCATTAGACGAAACGAATTATACCGTTGCGATCCTCGTGTTCCCTCTTTTATTTGAGAGGTCACTTGATATACTTTTGACAAACTTTTTTTTTCATTTTATTTGGATTTAAATTTTATTAATGTATAATCACATGTGATTCATAACAATATTAAATGTGTTGTTTTATTAATTTTTTATCTTCTAAAATTGTATATCATTTAACATTTATTAATTTTGAATGTTTGCTTAAAAAAATCAACGTTTGCTTAAAACCATTTATACATGTATGTACATATTCAATTTCACCCAATCCAATGTATACCCATGAATGCATATATTGTATATTGGCAACACCCTATCCCCTCTATCAAAGGTCCAGATGTGTTCTCCTTCGAATTCGATTTCTTTTATATTGGTTGTCGTAATAAGAATGGTTCTCGTTTGAATAATCCCCTCTGCAATCACATATGATTGAATACCAAATATCATGTTTTTTGGTATTCAATCAAATGTGAATCTGTACAAACTCTCGTGTGATTCTGTACAAAATTATAGGTGATTAAATATGCAATTATATGTGATTGAATACCAAATCTTATGTTTTTGGTATTCAATCACATGTGATTCTGTACAAAATCACGTTTGATTGAATACGCAATCACATGTGATTGATTCTGTCAAATATGTGACATAAAATGCTACATTTAATCAAATCACCTGTAATTATGTGCATGTATAAGAGATAGATAATCACATGTGTTATGAAACAACTAATAACTTAGAATCACTTTTAATTATTGATTTTTTGTTACTAAACCATAGAACTTCACCGGATTATCAAATACCAAACTATAATTTTATAAAGACTATATTGATCACACCTCTATGAATCACTTGTGATTATACTTTAATAAAATTTAAGTCTAATCTAACAAAATGAGAATTTTTTTTTTCGAAAGTATATCAAACCTCTCTAATAAAAGAAGAGAACACGAGAATCGCAACGGTATAATTCGTTTCGTCTAACAACTAACGGTTTGTGAGATAATTAATTTTAAATAAATTAGAGGAGAGAGAAAGTGGAGACCAATAGTTAAAAATTCATAAATGCCCTCATTAATACAAATATATCAATTTTGATTATAATCTAAGAAAGAATCTGAACCATTAAATCTTAAAATCTAATAGCTATAAATTGTCCCTCAAGACTATAAATTAAATTAGGACTGCATTGAACATTTCTCATATATATATATATATATATAGGGATGAGATCAAATAAAAAGAAAATTAAAGTAAAAAGTGTAAAAGGGATGATTATTTGATCATTTTTCGGTATATATATCAACTGATAATCATTAGTTCATCATCTTTATTGATTAAAACTAGTTCTTCATTAATTTTTTTTGATTTCAAATACAGATTTTGAAAACAAAATTTTGGAATAATTTGATGATGAACAAAATGCTTTCATCTAAAAAGTGATGAATATGTTGAATTCATCAAAAAGAAATTGATGAAGAACTAGTGTTAATCAATAAAGATGATGAACTAACGATTATCAGTTGATATATATACCGAAAAATGATCAAATAATCATCCTTTTACCGTTTTTACTTTAATTTTCTTTTTACTTGATCTGGTGCATGTGCAACTCAAAGTTGGTTTAATCAAATCTATTGTCAACTTAAAAAATTCTAACAAAAAAAATTTGAGGGGTATAAATACTTAATATATAACTAATAAAATTCTAACAAAAGTACAAATAATTATGATTAATAAATAAAGAATGAAGTAAAGAAAAAAAAGAAGAAGAAATACAAAATAGTAATTTTTACAATGTATAGAAATAGAAAAAAAAGAGTTAACAAATCGCTTAAGAAAATTGGCTATAAAAAATTTATCACAGATTTTACATGTAAGCAAATCAATTCAAAGTGAAAATAAAAAAGGCGGCGCAAAAGAAAATGTTCCGCGCATTACTTAATTTTAGTAATTACACTTATTCCCTTTTTAATTTAATTTAATTAAATAAGTCAAGATAATAACTGATTAGTTTACATTGATTCTCATGATTCTCGCAATAAAAACGATTCTTAAATGAACTTTTCTATAATTTTAATCATGACAAGATAATAAAAACGGTTCTTAAATAAGAACTCTTTTTCGTACGAGAAATGCGAGAACTAATCTTAGTTCTTGATTAAAATTAATCAATGACTAATAAATTTTGGTGGCTCATTAGTGATTCATTAATGTCACATTAATTGCTTATTAGTGATGCATTAATGAGGGATTTTTAAAAAAAACAAGTCTCGCAAATTAATGACGACACATCTAAACGTAATTCACGGTTGGGTAAATATATAAAAGACCAAAATACCCCTATTGACGAGTCATTGATGATGTTACAAACACTTCTTGCAGTTTTCGTACGAAAAACAGCTTTCAATTGAACTTCTCCCAATACATATGTATGTATATATCTTTGTATGTATGTATGTAAGATGTATTCATATAATAAAAGATACATGGGATATATGTGTCATGTGTGTGCTTCAAACACACATAGAGACACTCAAGTATAATCAAATTTGCCATTTAATAATTCGAAATATATAAATATTGAACACACATAGAGGAAGGTTATGGATCAGCTTTGATTGTGGGGCAGTATGAAGAAATAGTTCAACTAGAAAAATCAATTAGGGTTGAGACGTGAGTTTAACGTTGGTAAATGAAGTGTAGTATTGTAACAATATTTAATCATAATCTCAATCCTAATTCAATAAGCTACTTCAAGAAGATTGTATTATTAGGGATTATGTTTTTAAAAATCCCCTTAAATTTTTAAAAATTACAAGTGAACAAGGCAAGAAGCTTGAGATTACAAAACATGAGAACCTCTAGCCTCTATAATCCAGTTATTGATCGAACATACCCTATAATTGTATGATTTTAAATACAAATCACATGAAATCTCTTCCTCATAATTTTCAATCAAACATACCATTTTGTGGGATTTACAACGTAAAATCCCATAAAATTTTCACAAAACAGTCACACAGCATTGAGAAAGTATATAACACTTGGAGTTCTTCACAACACGACCTAATGAATTATGGCCAACCCTGGTTGCTAAACAACTCACTAGTCATCTTGCCTTCAAGAAATCTTAAATTTGTATTAACGAGATAAAACTAAACCGCCTGTTGCAGCGAGATGTAAAAAATAAGAATTTATACTTAATGGTATATCATTCACATAGTCCCCAAATTAAGTCTTTATTATTTATCGTAAACTTATTTATAATTTATGTGGTAAAAAGTAAAAACTACTTCACACGTTAAAGTAGAATGTATAAATAAAATACAAATAATCAATAGTAATATTAATGTTTTAAAATATATAGTACGACAAAAATAAATAAAATATAATAATCATGTAAGAAGCAAAAATAAAAAAAAGTGTAAAGTAATATATTAAAAAGTATAAAAGAAAAAAATCAACGTTAGAAAAAAAAGGCATCGATTTTACAAACACAAAAAAGATTATTTAAGAATAAAAAAAGGAGGGGACAGGCACTGCTATTTAGAAACAAAAAATATATAGAGAAGTCGGAGGGATAAACATAGAACTAGGGATAGCAAAGGTTATCTGATCTGATAATTATCCATCGGATTTAATTCATCGATAGTGGATATGAGTGGAGTTAAATAGATGAATATTGGATGTAGAGCGGATATGAATGTTTTAATGAAGCGGATATCGATGACGATATTTATTTATGGATGAATCCATTAACCCGAAATTAAATTTTGTTAAATTAAATTTTATATAACTAAGTTTATAAATCTACATATTTAGTACATTTTTAACATTTATATATAAATATAATATTGAAGATATATATATATATATATATTCAAAATTATAATATTATATAATTACAAGATATGTTTTTCACTTTGATTGTAGTTATATTAAATTATATTTTGATTTGTATTATTTTTTTAATAAAGAAAGTATATATTTATGTTACCAAAAATCATAATTGATATGTAAATCTATGATATTTTCTTTGAGAAAAAGAGTTATTTTGATATTTAATGGATATCTATTTACCCGTCTAATCTAAAGTATATGGATATGGACGAATAAATTATTTTAAGAAGATATGGATATGGATGATGAAAAACTAAATGAATATGGAGGTGGATATGACATAATCCGATCCGTTGACATCCCTACATAGAACCTTATAATTATAAGAGAGGTATCTTACCAATCCATCTATTTAGCATTTAGTTGAATTTCTATGGTATCTTCTTTATATTATATAACGTGCACAAAAAGACAAAAATGCTACTATTCATAACTTCTGATAATTGTTATATAATATAACTAGATTAAATGTCCGTGTTATACGGATTGATTTAAAAGATAATAAATATTAAACATTAATAAAAATATATTAAATAATTATAAAACTCGAATGAAATGAAAACTTAACAAAGTGACAACATACGGCGTCAACATTTAAATCGGTGGTAGAAACGTCGGCGCGAGGAGGAGGGCAAATGTGATGGCAGAAATCCGGTATCAGGATACGAAGAGACGTTAATGTATTTCTTGTATAGGTAATTGATCATTATTGTTACAATTAGAGATAATAAAGTTAAGTGTTTATTGGTTATAAATACTTTTTTAAGGATTATATAATATTCTATAATGACAAAACTAAGAATTTTGTTAAATATGATATTTATAAAGGCGAAGTTTTCATTTAGAAAAGGTGGAGTTTTCGTTTTTTAAAGAAAAATAGAGAACATGTTTAGATGAGGAGGTGGAGTTTTCATTTTTTAGAAAAAAAATAAAAAACATGTTTAGTTGAAATGTTTTTTTAAAATAATTGTTTGAAAAAGTTAGGGCTGCGTTTAGCAGGAGAATTTTTTTTTTGTTTTTCGTTTTCTGTTTTTCTGTGAAAAATGACGGAGTTATCATTTTCTGAAAAAAATAGAAAACGTGTTTATATGAAGGAGTGGAGTTTCCTTTTCAGAAAAAAAAATGAAAAACATGTTTGGTTGAAGTGTTTCTATGAAAAATTGTTTGAAAAAGTATGAAAGTTTGGAAAAATAAAATGTGGAAAAGTGAGGGAGTTTTCTGAAAAAATGTGCAAGTGAACATGTTTTCTGATTTTTAGTTTTCTTATAAAATTTTCTGAAAAATAGAGGATTTTTCTGGAAGTAAACACAGTCTAGAAAGCTTAAAAAAATGGGAAAAAGTAAAAAGTATGGGAGGTTATGGTTTTCTTAAAACACGGAAGTTTTCTAATTTTCATTTTTCTTAGAATATTTTTAAAAAAATATAAAGAAATTTTTTTGAAGTGAACGCAGGACTTAGTTTTCCTAGAAAAACTATATAAGGTTATATATTACTAATAAAACATGGTATGTAAGTAATATAACATAAATAGTAAACTATTATGTAAATTACAAAAAACTTAGATTGTATATTCGTACAAGACTAGATACTTATTTAATATAGTTATTCTATTTTACATGAAATTATAACAAAGAAAGTAATATCTCCCGAGAGACATAAATCTACCAAATGAAGATTATATGTTATATACTAATTGTTAGATGTATTTTATTTTACAAGATACGTAAGTAAATTATATCCTACATTAAATAAGTTGATTGGAGAGGTCGAGTACCCTCTAGTCTCCCTACTAACTCCGCACGTGTTTAAGATGTATGCATATAGCCTATAAGATATGCTTAACCCAAGGAATTTAGTGATGAAACGGCAGTGCTTATAAACTTTAGAATATGAAGTCATGAATAAATGACATCTTAATTACTTTTTAAGTTTTTATACATACATCAATATGTGAATACTTGTTAATTTGATATAGTTTTTTTTATTAAAGAAACATTGGGATAATACCAATTAAAAATGTTAGAGAATTTTTTTTCTTTGTTTTAGAAGTACAGAGATAATGCTTACTTAAATAAGGAAAAAGCGTACACACCGAAAGAAAGCAAAGAGCAAAAGAGCATACGTACATTATTTTTATTCTCTAATAGGTAATTATATTATTATAGTATATTTAATTATTAGTGAAAATTATTATAACAACAACATTTTTATTTTTAAGTTTATTGTGATATATTTTGGAAATGATTACAAATTTTTTATGACATTCTTTTATCATGTTGCCTTTAAATTATTTTTCAACTTTTTTTTATTTCAGTTCAAATAAGAGAAAATAACAGCTCAAAAAAAAAGTTGATGAATGATGATTGTACGTCAATTAAAATAATTGTTTAAAAAACCTAAACAATAGTTAATCAATGATTTCTATTTAATTTATAGAGTTAATATTATTACTTATTGATAAAAAATAACTATATAGAAAGTTACAACAATTTGTTTCTACACTTTTTTATTTATATGATTTTATTAAAGTTCCTTTATGGCTTTATCATTTGATATGATATCTAAATTATCTCGTTACAATATTATAAAGTTTGAAACTTTTATAATCTAGTAAATCAATGTTTCAAATATTATAAACATATTACTTGAACTGAAAAATATTTAATATAGTCTATAATTAATTTTCAGTCCTAACTTCTAAGGGACTAATTTTAGCTTTTAAATCAATGACATCAATGGTCTAGATTAAATTTTAAAAATTTGGGTGAAATGTCATTTTCGTAATTTTTCGTAATTCACAAGTGATGATTTTACAAATCGATCACATATGATTGTAACTAAATCACCTGTGATTAAATATTAAAATTTTAGCACTATATTTTTTAAATAGACTTCATTAATCATAACTCTACTTGTACTAGAGATGTCTGATGTAATTAATTAGAAAGTGTGTATTTACGATATGTAAATTAGA
Organism: Dittrichia graveolens; assembly: GCA_038502395.1. Lineage (NCBI taxonomy): Eukaryota > Viridiplantae > Streptophyta > Magnoliopsida > Asterales > Asteraceae > Dittrichia > Dittrichia graveolens. Next base: position 113,592,328 of record JARJIL010000001.1, on the reverse strand, counting down.
TATCACTCATTCATCACTGTGTTGCATATCCTTTTATTATATTTTATATTATATGTGTTAACGTCAATTTACTTTCTTCAAGTTAATCCTGGTGTCACCAATGGGGTTATGATGCGGAATGTAAAAAGGCTTCAAACAAGGGAAATAGATCTTATTGAAAAGTACGTCCCGAACAACATACATATATTACATTTATTGGCTTATTGCTATTATTGTTCTCTTATAATTCACTTAACAATTCTAACATTTAATTCCAAAAAAACGTTTATCCTATTATGTGAAAATAATTCCGTTGTGTTAAAATAATAATATAAAATGTATGTTTTTACTCGTTAAAATATATGTTTTCAAGACTTAAGGAATATGTATTCATGTAATATGGTGACAGCGAATAATTTTTGCTTGGTGACATGTCTATTTTTTGTATCTTTTTTTTATTTCTTTTACTTTTATGTTCTCCATAATTGAAGAAGAAGATTATGAAAATACTTTTTAATAATTAAGTTAATTTGTATTGGATTTGACTTTTAAAATAATTGTATTGACTTTGATTTTCTTAAATATGTAAAGTTTAGTTTTTAAAATAAAATATAATAATCTTATTAAATATATCTAATAGTTACTTAATTTAGTTTATATGAAGGGTAATTTAGTAATTAAAAAAATATATTTAACTACATTTTGTTTTTCGATACTCATGTCGTTACCGTATGCAAGTTAATTGTATTTTCATGCATTTTGTTTTTCAATATTACATTGTATGCAAGTTGTTGTATACTATGAAAATTATGAAAACGTTTATTATATACAATGGTAGCTAAATATTAGATATGGAAAAATGTTATTTGCATATAATGAAAAGATTTTGAAAGTTTGTTGTAATAGTTTTAAGAATTTAAAGTTGTTTATATACAATTTTAATTAAGAAAAAGTTAATTATATTTTAAGCATTTTACCTTTTTCTTTAAGTAAAATAACCTATCTACATTTAAGTCATAGGGGTAAAAAGGTAAACTTGATTTTGAAAAATAGCAGACCCCATAAAAAGCATACCCCATAAGCACATTTTTTTCTTTTTTTTATTTTTAAATATAAATTAAATTTTATCCTAATTTTATAATTAAAATATCTTTTAAATTACCGAATATTAATGCAAATAAAATACATCATAATAACAAGGATTTTTTCCTCTTTAATTAAACACCATATTTGAAAATATTATTAGGAAATTATAATGTATATTTTACCTAGGTATTTTATTCAATTTTTTATTTGAGATTTTTTTTTAAGTTTACACATGTATATTCATGTATGAAAGGTTACCCTTTGACGTGTGAAATGCTCACATGTGAAATAACATAAATTCACATATGAAACAATAATTATTCACATATTAAACTACATAAATAAAAACATATACGTGGTACACAATTTACACTTTTCATTTATAATAAAATAAAATGATTGAAACATTAATGGAGACCAGACCTTAAGGAGCTTGGTGTATAAACCTTCATGTTTTTTATTCAAGTGCATTAAGTTAGACTCCAACTTAGCTTGAGCTCGTTTAAGATCGACTTGTAAGACCATGTAAAGAGTTGAACTTTAGTAACTTATGAGTAGCTCGACTTACTTACTTGCCTATTTGCATACATCACTAATAAATAACCAAGTTTAGATAAGTGCAATGCAAATTCACATACTAGTACTCTGGTAGTTTAATCTTTAATGCATACAAATATGTTGGCTTGAAAGTTTTATTTTCTAAAATCGAAAATATTCTGCAAAGTTTACATAATAATAAAGGTTAAGTTGCATAAAATTATAATGAACTTTGATTAAGTTATCATTGTCTATAATGAACTAAAAAAACAACTTCCAAAAGGCTACCATTGTAACTTCTAAATTTTTTTAGAATTTTAAAGTTTATTATTGTGGTATTCATGTTCATCTACATCTATTCTTGTTCTTATCAAATCCATGTTGCAAACTTCAAACCAAACCCCTATCTTACAAACCTCAATCCTATATTGACCTAAACTTCTATCAAGTACAAAATGATGAACACAATGAATAATAACACTAAATTGAAATAAAAAAAGAGAATCAAAATGAAATAAGTAGATAAACTTCAAATAATTAGGGCATAAGAACATAAGAAACCCAAGAAAGAATCAAAATCAAAATGAAATGAACACGTTCATTGGAATCGGCTTTAGAAATAACCACCTAAAAATCTGTAACTCAAAGCATTTCAAAATAAGGAACTCATGGCCTCATCAAAATATGATCTAGAAATTGAAGATATGAAGTATCAAATCTCTAAAATCTGGAAATCGACAGATATAAAGAGGTTTTAAACAAACTATAAAACTGATATGGAATTAAGTATTTCAACCACTTCGAAATATGGAAATCACAACCACTTCAAAATCTAACTTAATCGTTGATTCTTTATGCTCTTACAAACCAAGAAAAGCTTTGATAGGTATTCATTGACCTAGAAGGTGGTGGCTTGAAAACCTTCAACGGCGATAGTGGTTTGAACCACACAGTAGTGGTGGATTGAAGGTGGCTTAATCTCCAACCGTATTCCTTGAGAAATGAAGGCAAGATATTCATCTAAATTATTTTTTATTACATTGTTTAAAAAGATATAAAAGTAAGTATTGAAAAAGAGATTAACCTGTTGCTATAAGGAAGTAACATGTTATAACAGTAATTTGCATACAATATAATTTTTTAAAAAGTTTATTGTATTATTTTTAGAAAATAAAAACTAATATATATAACAATATTTTTAAGCGGTTTGAGCTAAAATAGACAAACGTTTTTTTATTCCCTGTTAATCACGTCAATTGGGTCAGTATGGGTCTATTTTATTATTTATTTATTTGTTTTAGGCCACTGAAATGAGGTTGGTACAAAATTAGTATTTTAATAATTTATTTTGATAAAAAAATTTTTGGGGTGACCTTGTGACGTGTCCTAAGTCTTCTGAAACAGAGAGAAAGAAAAGTCAAGCATGCCACGTAAATTGCAACCCTAGCCTATACTGTATATGTTGTCTCCTTTGGTACCTTTCTCTGACTTTCACAGAAATTTATCACTTATCATTCCGTCAATTAATACACGGTTATTCTTTTTAATTATCCATGTAACCCTCTTTGATTTAATATGTGTGAGTTAAAGTGTAGCTCTCTTAATGTGATATTTAGGTGTGTGAAGGAATTTGATTTAATATGTGTGAGTGAAAGTGTAGCTCTCTTAATTTGATATTTGGGTTTGTGAAGGAAGGGAAGCTAAATAATAGCACCCTTAATACACCCATAAACATACAAAAAATTCAAGATTCTTTTTCCGAAATAAGAAAATAAAAAGTTGTGTTTTCGAGTTTAATTTATTAAACGAATGATACGATTTTTTTTCCTTTTTACAAATTTACCATCCATAAGATTATTTAGTTTTCCGTTTTCAAGTATTAGTACCAATTTAGTTGGATAATCTGAAGTTTAGGGGGTGTTTGGAATTGCGATTTGAAAATAGATTATGCGTTTTTAATAATTAGAATCAGATAATTAGCTGTAAAAAAACGTGTTACTGAGTAATAGTGTTTGAATTTGATTATGTTGTTTTATATTGCAATAATCACATAATCAGTTTTTTAAGTGCTTAGCAAAATAAATTAATTGATTTTTAAGGGTAAAATCACAATAATTAAATAATTAGTTTGAAAAAGCAACTCAAAATTAGATTTTTAAAACTGCGTTTTGTAGTCTCCAAAACACAAATAATTGGATTTTGAAAACACAACCCCAAACACATTAAACTAATTATCTACGATTTCAAATAATAATAATCAAATAATCGGTTTTTAAACGCAATCCCAAACACCCTCTTAATCAGACATAAGTCGGTTATAAATTTAAACTTTAAATAGAACCCCAGAAATCAAATTCTTAATCAAATTAAAAAAAAAACATTTTTGTGTTTGCAGATTTCTTAATCAAATTTGGTAATTCATTTTTTATTGAAATTGTCTTTCGTAAGAATTTATTTTTGAACTTTATTCAATTATCAGTCAAATCTGTTGCTAAGAAATTAATCAAAAAACCAAAAATGATGCCAATTAAATCATTAATTCTTACCAACCAAAACTAAATCCAGAAATTACTATTACAATGCGAAAATTTGATAATAAACATTAGAGCATGATTCATTGTGTTGATTAATGTTTTATATTCGGTGAAAAATGACTTTGTAATGTGTTTAATAAGGGTTATGTATTATTTATTTGTAATGTATTGATTTAATTCAATGACGTTAATTCATAATTTGTGATTCAATAAATCAATATCAAAAATAATTGTTCACTACAAACTCTTAACTCATAATTCCAATAATAGAAGGTTCTTTATTATATTAAATTTTATAATTCAATACTATAAACTAGATAGTAAAATATATTGGTTATTCCATTTTTTTCAATTTTCAAATTCTTTGATGGTTTGGTTTTGATATAATAAAAAAACAACATTTACATTTAAATTAATACGATGCAAAGGTAGAATTGCAAAACAAAGAATAAAATAGTAATCGATGAATTGGAAGAGGAGTAAAATTTTATGAAAAACAAGTCGAGAAACAATGAATAAAATAAGAAAACCTTCAAACCTTTGCTTCAACTTTCATTGTTTATTTTAATGTTATATTAGGTTTTTAATTTTATTTGGATGATCTTAGTAAAAAGTTGCTCGACTTGTCTTATTATATACAATTTCTTTAGACAAGTCCGTGATATTTTACATCTAATACACACTTAATATAACATGTTAGTAAATTCATACAAGAGTTGTCGTGGTGAATATGAACCATACATTTTTTTTAAATAAATCAAACAATTTATTTTTTTGGCAAGTAATTTACTTCTATATTATGAATACCACAAAGGACGTATACCCAGTACCGACGTAACCTTATCATTAAAAACCGATAGATGCAATACGACGTCGGAAACCTTATATAAACCCATTCATGTCGACAACACCACCCTCACATTCACACACTCTAATTACTTCTAGAACACTAAACATACACAAACCAAAACCAGCAAGCATGTTGGAAGCACCTTTGAACACTTGTGAACCCTTACCCTCCAGATGGTTCAATCGAGTTTACACTCTCGTTTACGCAATCGCCATTCTCGCACTCCTTTTTCGCCAAGTTGTTAACCTTATATACGCTCCATCTTTCACCACTTTTTTCCTGCTCGTTGCTGACCTCGTGTTGGCTTTTATGTGGGCAACATGGCAAGCTTTCTTCATAAACCCTGTTCGCCGCAACGTTTTCCCAGAGAACCTGCCACAAGTGGTGGCTGAGAGCGAATACCCGGGACTGGATGTGTTTGTTTGCACGGCGGATCCGTTCAAGGAGCCGCCGGTTGGAGTGGTTAACACGGTGTTGTCTGTGTTGGCGTATGAATATCCGACCGAGAAGCTGTCGGTGTATGTGTCGGATGACGGTGGGTCGCAGCTGACGCTGTTTGCGTTCATGGAGGCTGCTAAGTTTGCGAGATATTGGTTGCCGTATTGCAGGAAATATAGTATAGTAGATAGGGCTCCTGAAGTTTATTTTGGAAACCATCAAATATCTTTGTTTCCAGAAACCAATCAAATCCAGGTGCATGACTTGCAACTTTTCTCTATGCAATTTTTTTTTCTTTGTAGTTTATTGATAGTTCCGGCTTATCTTTTTATTAATTATAATATACAACTTCTAGTGAAACTGGATTTTATTACATGTTACTCTTTTAACTTAAATTGAAAAAGGATACGTGCGTATTGAAGCATCTTATTTGAATTTGAATGAGTAACATCCCTCATATTTATTTGTTTGTAAGTATATATAAAAATACGTAAGATAGATGATGCTATAAACATATATATCGTACTCCAACTTAAATACATTGAAAGTTTTCTTTTTATGTTATATAATTACATCTAATCTAATATATATATATATATATGAAAGAAATTGTACGTGATATATCACTTCTAGAAAATCACATATTTCTAACGGAGTTTCTAATTGACAAAATCCCATCAAAATTTTACGAATGGTTGTTAGCGATAGATCAAACCATTTTCTGAAGGATTAGCAACGGATTCCTGATTGATTTGCATCGGACGAAGATTTATAGGAATCCGTCGAAAAGATAGAATTTGAAACAGATTTGTTAGAAAATAATGTTATCGGTCAGAAAATCATATATTTTGTGTCGATTTGTTGGAAAAATTCCGTGACATCCAAATTGGTTCGCAAATCCATTAGAAACGTATATATATATATATATATATATATATATATATATATATATATATATATGTCAAAAATCCATTGTAAAATATAAATTTTAGAAATGTTAGGTTTTTAATTTGACAGGTGCCTTAAACGTTTAATAGACAAAACCCTACCAACGTTAATGATGTCTGAATTTTATTTAATAGGCAGTATACTTGAAAAGTAGGTGAATCACCAAAATATCTTTTATTATTTATTTATTTTCTTTTGTGTCATTTTCTTTCCAACTCCATTTAAAATTGTCATTACTAATTGGACAATCAATTGCTAATACAACTTCAAGTATTAATTCCATGAATAAGAAATTGTAAATGAAGAATATTTTTGAAAATACTTATTATTAAAATTATATAAAAAACAAGAAATTATAAAATTTTATAAAAAACCAATCATGTTACATAGCTGACATTATTTACATTTCAGTTTATTGTGGATGAATAGAAACAAAATCCACATAGGATTGCCGCAAAATTAATAAAGTTTATTTATATTTAAATATCTTTAATTTTAAAAGATTTCAAATTACTTAAAAAATATATATCATACCAACCATCCTAGGATTTTATGTCCAATTATATACTATATTTTCCTATATACTAAAATATGACATGTGATGCACTAATTTTTTTTTTATCTTTTTTCTTGATTCTAACAAATATCTCGATGTGACAAATACGTAACTTAATAAAAAAAATTAACAAAAATATATAGAACAACTCTTATCGATATTATGTTCAATTTTACTTTGTTAGATGAAGTAAGTAGCAATGAGTTAAATGGTATCCATAGTGGTATTTATATCTAGAAGATTTAATCAAGTATTTCAAAAATATTATATATTCAATATGAAAAAAAGGAGATGAAACATGCCATAAGTGCATCACGTGCTCATGGTTATATATGTACTAATGTTTATCCTTTCCTGTCTTTTTCCTTAAATTAATGTTACATCACTTTTTTTTTCTATATTTTTATTAAGACATGCCACAAGAGCTAGCATGTATATTTCTTTTTTGAGACATCACTTTCATCATCATTTTTTACATATATTTTTCTCATTTCTACTCGAATCTTTTCACTTTGAGTACCAGTGTGTTGAAATGTAGATCAAACTATAAAGAGAGAAATATATAAAATGTGCGAGTAATAAAATTATCAAGAGATTGGATAATTGCATCCACTATAAATGTATGGAGCGTATGGACCAATAAAATTATCAAAAGATTTGAATGATGTGACCCTGTTTACCAGTGATATGACATGTTTGAATAAATTACATCAATGATTCAGATTAAATTTTATAAATTTTGATGGAGTAACATTTTTATAATTTTTCGTAATTCACGTGCAATTATTTTAAAAATCACATATGATTCTTTTACAAATTCACATGTGATTATATACTGAATCACCTGTGACTGAATATTAAAATTTTTTGAATATGTTTTTTAAATTGACCTTATTTAAAAACACACACTTATATATATATATATATATATATATATATATATATATATGTTAGCCACAATATTGGAGATGACAATAGTTTTTTTCTTAGTCTATTATCAAATTAAGTATCATAAAAAATGATTGTTTAATAATTAAATAATCAAATAATAAAAACAAAGCAGTAGCCAAATTGTCTTTGTTTTCTGTTTGGACGCAGGCCATGTACCAAAACATGAAAAGAACAATTCAAGATGTGATGGACCGAGGAAGAATCAATGTTGACCAGATCAATGATGATCGTACGATCAAATCTTTCACCAAATGGACCCATGGATTTACTCGTCAACAACATCCTACGGTCATCGAGGTCAGTTACACTTCTTTTTCATTTATAAAAATTATCAAAAATACTCTCTAATAGGCGTATATATTTATTTATTTTATTGTATGATATTTTTGTAAATTAAATTATCAAACAATATATTTAACAATGATAGGTTCTACTTAAAAGTGACCAAGATAAAGATGTTTCGGGTCATTATATTCCCAATCTCTTCTATTTAGCACGAGAAAAGAATAAAGCCATCCCGCACAACTTTAAGGCCGGAGCTCTTAACGCTCTAGTAAGTCTTCTGTGTTTGACCATAAAATAAGTGGATTTTAGTCTAGTATATAGTTTGTTTACTTTTAATGTAAAATCATTAATGTAGATTCGAGTATCGACCGTCCTTACAAATGCACCTATATTCCTCATCTTGGATTGTGACATGTACTCCAACGATCCAAAAACACCACTTCGTACATTATGTCATTTCATGGACCCTAATGTTGACGCGAAGCTTGCATTCGTTCAATTTCCTCAACGCTTCCACAGCATCAATAAAAATGACACTTATGCTGCTGAACATTTGCTCGTGAATCAAGGATTCACTTTGGGAATGGATGGTTTGGGTGGAGCCGTATTTATGGGCACCGGGGGCTTCTTTAGAAGACAAGCTCTCCTCGAGTACCCTACAAAGTTGCACGAGTTATGGAATGAATCAAACGAATGTGGAGATGTTTTTGCCTTAGCACATCACGTTGCAAGCTGTCGTTACGAGGACGATACTGCATGGGGTTTAGAGGTACGTTTTTCGCCCCAAAAACGCTCTTTTGGTCACATTTTAGTTAATTTGAGAAGTTAATTGTCGTTATTACATCGATTGCAGATCGGTTTTAGGTATGGAGTATTGGTTGAGGATATCTATACATGTTTTAGATTGCAATGCTTAGGATGGAAATCTGTTGCATGTAATCCAACTAGGGCTGCATTTCTTGGCAATGCACCTATATCGTTTAATGACATACTAAGGCAATCAAATAGGTGGTATATGGGCTTGCTACAGTTCGGGTTCGGTAAGTTTAGCCCAATGACATATGGGTTGAAGTTTATGAACCCTCTCCGAGTTATGTGCTACGCAAACTTCAATTTTCAGGCTTTATTGTCTATTCCAATCATGATCTACTCGTTTTTGCCTCAGTTGGCGCTCATTAACTCCTTCTCATTATTCCCCAAGGTTTTGGACCCTTGGTTTCCCTTATACGCTTTTCTTTTCCTTGGGGCGTATGGGAAAGATTTTCTTGATCACATAATTGCAGGATCAGTGTTTGGAAAATGGTGGAATAACCAAAGAATGTGGTTGATATATGGGTGCTCTAGCTACCTATTTTCGATATTTGATTGGTTTCTCACATCGATTGGGATGTCAACACTTGAATTCAATGTAACGAGCAAGGTGTCGGATGACGAGATAAGTAAACGTTACGAGAATGGGGTGTTTGAATTTGGAGTGGAATTGTCATTGCTGTTACCGGTGAATATAGCAGCAGTTGTCAACTTACTCACTTTTTTAATTGGAATACAGCAAGGATTGATCAATAACGGGTGGTTTGAAGAATTTTTCGTACAGTTATTCATAGCAGGGTTTGGTGTGGTTAATAGTTGGCCAATATATGAAGGCATGGTGTTGAGGAGTGACAAAGGAAAGATGCCTACGAAAATTACTCTGAAATCAATTTGTGCTGCTTTGGTTATTTGTTTGGGTTTCTCATTAGCATTTTAACAAACAGCTTGTGTTCATATGTCATGTACCTAGTTTACTTCAAAAATTCCCATGCAACATTCTATTATTTTGGGCTAAACGGAATGCGAAAAAATAATAATAAAAAATCAATCGTTTTCATAAAGCGTATGATAATTAATGTAGCGTCATTTATTTCAACAAGAGGTCAAAGTCAGGTTATATTTTGACCAAGTCAAATGAGAGGATAAAGTCAACAAATAAAGCCAATTTAAGTAAGTAAATGTGGATAAACCATACGTAAAATTTTTACTATAAATTGTATCAACTTAACACAGAATTTGGTGTGAAAATACTGTAAATTGGCTAAATTCAAATTTTGTAAATTAAGATGGGTGTTAAAGTATAAGATCACTTGATAATAATTGCTTTCACATCAAGGTTTATAAATTGGAATTGCATTTTATTAACTTCAAAAGTTGCTACAAAAAGAGGGTAGCAAGCAACAATAAAGCTAATTCGAATAACAAAATAACTGTTAATTAACCTATGAGATTTTATTTGAATAAAATATAATTTTGATATTTAAATAGTTAAATAAAGCAACTAACTAAATACAGAAAGACAAAAGGAAAGCAAATTAAAGACAATAATGAAGACTAAATCAGCTAGACTCAAATCCCCGAACATAGAATACATCAAAATCAATTAAATTTGTTAACCAGATTCGACTTCACCACAATACATTCCTTATATCATGTGGTTAATGTGAAGCAAGTCTAAGTAACAAGTCCCCCTTAAAAATCATTTCTATAACTCCTAGAACATAATTAACAACCTAGCCAAACCTATGTCTATCAAAACTCTGTAATTCTTGTTACGGTAAAATCCTATCTTTTCATTTATGTTATGGTCAATTAATTCTGTTACTATCTCTAGCAATTCCTTAGCTAAATTCACAGGTTTGTTAGAAAATAGAAATTGAAATAGATTTGTTAGAAAATAATGTCATCAGTCCGAAAATCATATATATTGTGTCAATTCGATGGAAAAATTCAGTGACATCAAATTGTGTCGCAAATCCATTAGAAACGTATATATATATATATATATATATATATATATATATATATATATATATATATATATATATATAGGGAGGAGATCAAATAAAAAGGAAATTAAAGTAAAAAGTGTAATAGAGATGATTATTTGATCATTTTTCGGTATATACATCAACTGATAATTGTTAGTTCATCATTTTTATTGATTAAAACTAGTTATTCATCGATTTCTTTTTGATAAATCCAACATATTCATCACTTTTTAGTTGAAAGCGTTTTGTTTATCAACAAATTATTTCAAAATTTTGGTTTCAAAATCTACATTTAAAAATCTCTTTTGCTCTGTAAAAAGTGATGAATATGTTGTATTCATCAAAATAAATTGATGAATAACTAGTTTTAATCAATAAAAAAGAATTTTTTATTGCCTCTTACCCTTTTTACCATAAAATCAATTTTACTTGATCTCTATCCTATATATATATATATATATATATATATATATATATAGGAAGGATCTGGTGAGAACACATGTTAAATGGAGAACGGTGAGAACACTTGTAGGCCAATCATTTAATTAAATAAATAGGAAATCTAAAAGCAAACTACCTTAATTAAATCAAATCATTAAAATTCAACATACCTTAATTAACCAAGATTAATATCAGTCATTAAATAAAGATCATCCAATAACTATAAACTGTTCTCCACGTTCTCACATTAAGATGTGTTCTCATTTGATCATACATATATATATATATATATGTCAAAAATCCGTTGTAAAATGCAAATTTTAGAAATGTTAGGTTTTTAATTTGACATGTGCCTTAAACGTTTAATAGACAAAACCCTACCAATGTTAATGATGTCTGAATTTTATTTAATAGGCAATATACTTGAAAAGTAGGTGAATCACCAAAATATCTTTTATTATTAATTTATTTTCTTTTTCGTATAATTTTCTTTCCAATTCCATTTAAAATTATCATTACTAACTGGACAATCAATTGCTAATACAACTTCGATCAAGAATTAATTCTATGAATAAGAAATTTTAAATGAAGAATATTTTTGAAAGTACTTAATTATTATTTAAAATTATATAAAAAAACTAGAAATTATAAAATTATATAAAAAAACAATATTGTTACATATCTGACATCATTTACATTTTAGTTTGTATATTGTGGAATCCGCAAATCAAAGAGTATAATTACGTCGTCAATGAATAGAAACAAAATCCACATTAGTTGGATTGCCGCATAATTTATAGAGTTTATTATATTTAAATATGTTTAATTTTAAAAGATTTCTACGTACTTAAAAAATAAATATCATACCAACCATCCTAGGGTTTTATGTCCAATATATATTTTATTTTCCTATCTACTAAAATATGAAATGTGAGATGCACTAATTTTTTTATCTTCTTTTTTTATTTTAACAAATATCTCGATCGGGCAAGTATGTAACTAATAAAAATATTTAGTAAAAATATATAGAACTAACTCTTAACTATATTATGTTCAATTTTACTTTTTTAGATGAAGTAAGTAGCAATGAGTGAAATGGTATCCATATTAGTATTTATATCTAGAAGATTTAATCAAGTATTTCAAAAAATTTATATATTCAATATGAAAAAAACGGAGATGAAAGACCAAAATACTCATATTAATGAGTTATTAATGGTGTTACAAACAGTTCTCGCAGTTTTCGTATAAAAAACAGTTCTCAATTGAACTTCTCCCTATACATATATATGTATCTATGTATATATGTATGTATGTAATATGTATTCATATAATAAAAGATAGAGCTAACACCTTTTTTTTGATAAACATACATGGGATATATGTGTCATGTGTGCGCTTCAAACACACATGGAGACACTCAAGTATATACCACGAAATCAAATTTGCCATTTAATAATTCGAAATATATAAATATTGAACACACATAGAGGAAAGTTATGGATCAGCTTTGATTGTGGGGCAGTATGAGGAAATAGTTCAACTAGAAAAATCAGTTAGGGTTGAGACGTGAGTTTAACGTTGTAAATGAAGTGTAGTATTATAACAATATTTAATCATAATCTCGATCCTAATTCAATAAGCTACTTTAAAAGGATTGTATTATTGGGGATTATGTTTTTAAAAATCCCCTCAAATATTTACAAATTACAAGTGAACAAGGTAAGAAGCTTGAGATTACAAAAATGAGAATCTTAAGCCTCTATAATCTGATTACTGAACATACCCTATGACTGTATGATTTTAAATACGAATCACATGAAATCTCTTCCTCATAATTTTCAATCAAACATATCATTATGGGATTTACAACGTAAAATCCCATAATATTCACAAAACAATCGCACAACATTGAGAAAGTACAGGGTTTAGTTAATAAAAGTGTATTGAAGTTGTCACTTTTTGCTATTGTATATACACAACTTAAAAAACTACCATTTAATATATTAAAGTCTCCAAAACTACCATTTTATGTACTCAACCTGGTATAACAAGTAAGATGCTCACATGACACCGGTTTTGCTAACATGGCAGTGACTTGGATGCTGATGTGTTGAAAACCCATTTAAATAAAAAATAATAATAATGATAATAACAGTAATCTTTCCCACATTCATCGATGATTCATTGATTCATATCCAATTTTCCATGTGAGTTCTCCGATTGTGTTCATACCCAAACCAATCAGCGATTCAGTGGATGTGGATGCTTAGCAATTCATAGGTCGATGATAGGGTTCTCATCATCTTCATCAAAGGTCTCGATTTTGAAGGTCTGGATTTAGAGTTTTATCGAACTTAAAAGTCTGGATTTAGGGCTTTATCGATTTTAAATATCTCGATTACTTGTTCATCGTTAATTAAACCTAAGATTCATCATCTGTTTCAACGATAAAAGGTCTCGATTTTGAAGGAGTTAAATAGATGAATATTGGATGTGGAGCGAATATGGATTTTTAGTGAAGCGGATATGCATGACGATTATCCATCAATGGATGAATCCATTAACCCCAAACTAAATTTTTCGAAACAAAATTTATAAAACTAAGTTTATAAATCTATATATTTAGTACATTTTTAACACTTATATATAAATATAATATTAAAGATATATATATATATATATTCAAAATTATAATATTATATAATTAGAAAGTATGTTTTTGGCTAGTTATATTAAATTATATTTTGATTTGTATTATTTTTAATAAAGAAACTATGTATTTATGTTAACAAAAATTATAATTGATATGTAAATCTATGATATTTTCTTTGAGAAAAAGAGTTATTTTGACATCAATTGATATCTATTTATTTACCCGTCTAATCTGGTGGATATGGATGGATGAAATAATTTTAAGTGTATATGGATATGGATATAGATGATGAAAAACTAAATTAATATGAATGTGGTTATGACATAATCTGATCCAAATCTGATCCATTGACATCCCTACATATAACCTTATAATTATAAGAGAGGTATCTTACCGATCCATCTATTTAGTATTTAGTTGAATTTCTATGGTATCTTCTTTATATTATACAATGTGCACAAAAAGACAAAAATGCTACTATTCATAACTTTTGATAATTGTTATATAATATAACTAGATTAAATGCCTATATAATATACGGATTGATTTAAACATAAATATTAAACATTAATAAAAATAAATTAAATAATTAATAAACTAAGAATTTGGTTAAATATAATATTTTGACATATTATAAAGGGTAAATATGATATTTGTAAAAGTGAAGTTTTCATTAAAAAAAGGTGGAGTTTTCGTTTTCTAAAAAAAATAGAGAATATGTTTAGATGATGAGGTGGAGTTTTCATTTTTGAGAAAAAAATAGAAAACATTTTGGTTGAACCGTTTTTTGGGATAGTTGTTTGAAAAAGTGAGAAAGCTTGAAAAAATCTGGAAAAATGGGAAAAAGTAGAAAGTAGAGGTTTTTGGTTTTCTTAAAAAAAGGGAAGTTTTCTGGTTTTTAGTTTTCTTAGAATTTTTTTAAAAACATGAAGGATTTTTTTGAATGTAAACACAGTCTTAGTTTTCCTAAAAAAACTATATAACATTATATATTACTAATAAAATATGGTATCTAAGTAATATAACCTAAATAGTAAATTATTATGAGATTACTTTCGTGTAAACTACAAAAAACTTAGGTTGTATATTCGTAGAAGACCAGATACTTGTTTAACATAGTTATTCTAGTTTACACGAAAATATAACAAAGAAGGTAATATCTTCCAAGAGACAAATCTACCAAATGAAGATTATCTTCTAATATAAATAAAAGACTAATTTGCACAAATTTATTATACAATCCTAGCTCTTCATTTAATAAATTAATTTTAATTATATAATCTTGACCACCCATTTTAATAAAAATTGAAATCCAATTTTGACTTTTCTATGTCAAATTTGGATTCAAATTATTAAATTCAATTTTGATTTTAATTTAAGTTCAAATTCTTAGAGATAATTTCACATACGCCATTCTTAAAACTTAAAATATCTTATTTGTCAACTCTAGCTTATAAATACCATATTTACCTTTTATAACATTTTAATATATTTTATTTAAACAAATTTTTAGTTTTATCGTTTTAAATATTTTAAAGTTTTTTTATTGTAACCAATAAAAACTTGACCTCACTACCCTTAATTGTAACAATAATGATCGATGACTTATACAAGAAATATAATCACGTCTCTTCATATACTAGCAACCCAACATTTCTTCCGTCACGTCTGACCTTACTCTCACGTCGACGCTATCACCGCTGGTCTAGCTTAAGTTCTCATTTATTTCATATTTTATAAGTATTTAATATATTTTTATTAATGTTTAATAGTTATTATATTTTAAACTGACTCGTGTATCACACGGATATTTTATCTAGTATGTTGATTGGAGAGGGTCGAGTACCCTCTAGTCTCCCTACTAACTTCACCCGTGTTTAAGATGTATGCATATAGCTTATAACATATGCTTAACCCAAGGAATTTAGTGACGAAACGGTAGTGCTTATGAACTTTGAAACATGAAGTCATGAATAAATGACATCTTAATTACTTTTTAACTTTTTATACATACATCAATATGTAAATACTTTTTAATTTGATATAGTTTTTTTTATTAAAGAAAATTGGGAAATACCAATTAAAAATGTTAAAGAATTTTTTTTCTTTATTTTAGAAATACAGGGATAATGTTATTTAAATAAGGAAAAAACGTACACACCGAAAGAAAGCAAAGAGTGTACGTACGTTGTTTTTATCCTCTAATAGATAATTATATTATTATATTATATTTAATTATTAGTTCAAATTAATTTTTATGATATTCTTTTATCATGTTGCCTTTAAATTATTTTTGAACTTTTTTTTATTTCAGTCAAATAGGAGAAAATAACAGCTGAAAAAAGAAAGTTGATGAATGATGATTGTACGTCAATTAAAATAATTGTTTAAAAAACTTAAACAATAGTTAATCAATGATTTGTATTTAATTTATATAGTTAATAATATTACTTATTGAGAATATAGTAAATACATGTTTCAAATATTATAAACATATTACTTGAACCGATAAATGTTTAATATAGTCTATAATTAATTAATAGTTGTAAGGGAATAATTGTAGTTTTTGGATAAATGACATCAATGGTTCATATTAAATTTTGAAAATTTGGATAGTGACATTTTCGTAATGTTTTTACAAATTACATGTGATTGTATACTAAATCACATGTGATTCAATATTAAAATTTCAGTACTATATTTCTAAAATAGAATTCAATGAACATAACTCTACATGTACCACATATGTTTGATGTAATTAATTAATTAGAAGGCATGTATTTATAGTATAAGTAAATCAGATATCACACATTCATCACTGTGTTGCATATCCTTTTATTATATTTTATATTATATATGTTAATGTCAATTTACTTTCTTCAAGTTAATCGTGGTGGCATAGTGTCACCAACGGGGATATGATGCGGAATATAAAAAGGCTTCAAATAATAGAAACAGTTTTTATTGAAAAGTACGTCATGAACAACA
Source organism: Dittrichia graveolens (assembly GCA_038502395.1). Lineage (NCBI taxonomy): Eukaryota > Viridiplantae > Streptophyta > Magnoliopsida > Asterales > Asteraceae > Dittrichia > Dittrichia graveolens. Next base: position 113,575,278 of record JARJIL010000001.1, on the reverse strand, counting down.
AACAGATATTACACTAATTTCTTTTTTTTTTTTTTGTTGATTTAACGATTTTAGTTAAACAAAAAAACATTGAGATAGGAATACATTATTAACAACATTTTGTTTTTCAATGCTCATCCCGTTATCGTTGTTATTATTGTTTTTTTAAATCTCTATTTATTGGCTTATTGCTATTATTGTTCTCTTATAATTCACGTAACAATTCTAACATTTAATTCCAAAAAAACGTCTATCGTATTATGTGAAAATAATTCCGTTGTATTAAAGTAATAATATAAAATGTATAAATACATATAACTTAAGAAAATTACTAAATCTTCATACTTCATCTTTCTATCTACTTAATGATAATATTTGAAATCCATTAAATATTTTTAAGTGTTGAGATAAAAATCATGGATAAAAATAAACTGTGTTTTATATATTAGAAATATTTTAATTTTAAAAAATAATGGCAAGCCCATATTCACCAAAATATCCATCCTCTATAGTCAGAAAATATTTATATATCAAATTAACAGGTAATTTACTCAATTTAATTTGACACACACACAAATATATATATATATATATATATATATATATGGGAGAATTCAAACGATGATTATTTTTCGTACGAGAACTGCGGGAACCAATCTTAACCCTTGATAAAACTTAATCAATGACTAAGATTTTTTGACGGCTTATTAATGTTTCATTCATTGCTCATTAATGACGCATTAATGAGGGTTATTTCGGGAAAATCAAGCCTCGCAAATTAATAACGGCTCACTCAGACGTAATTTACGGTTGGGTAAATATATAAATTACCAAATAACCCCTATTAATGAGTCATTAATGATGTTAAAAACAGTTCTCGCACAAAAAATAGTTCTCATTTGAACTTTTGCCTATACATATATACACACACATACATATATAAGAGGGTTCATTTAGGTTCCTAAATATTGTGAAAATAGTAAACTAGATCTGAATTGTTAATAAGAAATTCAAGGGGTAAAAAGAAAAATGTTAAGGCTGCGTTTAACAGTAGAAAAATTTTCTGTTTTTTAGTAAAAAATGATGGAGTTTTCATTTTTCGAAAAAATAAAATTAAAAACGTGTTTAGATGAAAGGGTCTCATCATTCCCATCATCGAAGTGAACGGTCTCATCATTCCCGTCACCGAAGTGAACGGTCTCATCATTAAATCAAGCATATCGCATCATATAACTCATAACACATGTCATAGTCACATAGATCATCCGTTTAGATTGTAAGTAAGAGTACTCACCTGTCTGCAGTCTTAGTTTTTCAATAAACAGCTAGTAACGAATTGCTTGGCTACGAGTCCAAAGTACAACCTACAGTACACGTAGTCGTTTCAAGTTTCATATATTCAAAGTCGGATCATACACCTCAACTAAAGTCGGATCTTGCGTTCTTACTACAAGGTGGACCAATACTAAGGTCTCAAAGGTCAGACGAGTTATACATACATAAGTTGCATGGGCTACACTTGGGGGCATAAGTCGCATGAGTAATATATATTATGTATAAGTCGCATGGTCCAATCAATATATATATAGGGGAGGGTTCATGCAAGAAGCTTGCATTTTCTGAGAAGTGTTCTCATCCATTGATTGTGTTTTGATCAAATGATCTATATTAATTATAATTATTGATTTTCTTGAATTTAAAAGGGCAAATTAGTACTAAATTTTATTTTCTCTTTCTTCTTTCCTATTTTTTCTCATTCAATTTTACCTTCTAAAATTTTCTCATGTCAAGTTTTACTAGACAACGTGTTTTTCATTTTCCAAAGTAGAATAAACAAAAGTGTGGTCTAATTGTAAAAGTTCACTAGTTTCTATTAACATATTAATTAAGGTTTATTTAGATTTATAAAAATAAAAAACGAAATTAATAAAAATAATTTACTAATTTTTATTAATTTTATTAGGTTCAATAATGAATGCACATAAAAACATTGGTGGTTTATTAGTTTTAAATTATTTATAATGTATTCATCAATAAAAATGATTTAAAACCTATAAAAAAATCTAGTTTATTATTGAATACAACTATAGATATTTTATAAAATGTTGATGAATAAAACATTAAACAATCTTAACTCTCCTTTGTCATCTCTCAACCGTATTAACATTTTTTCCATCACAGATAATAATTCTTCATGAATTAATCAGGACATCCTAAATTCTACATATAATTGTCTTGTCAATATGATTTTTTTCCCTGAGTGAGACTAAAATACACAAGATTATTCTTGTTCACCGTTGAATTAATGTAAAAATAGAATCATTAAAAGAAATCAAACCTAACTTCATTAATGAACAGAGCAAAGAAAAAGCAAATATGCTACATATTCTTGTGAAGATCTAATAGAAACAAAGGTGTTCTCTAGTGAACAACTAATCTGAGAAACACAGATAGAGATAACAAATTATACCAAGTAAGCATAATCTGGAAGAACTAAAAGATGATTGAATCAAGAAGTCGAGATCGTGAAATCGATTAAGATTGAAGAATCTGGCAGGTCTTTGATACACTACAACAATGTTGCGATGGTATTCCTCAGCACAGTAACCGTGATTTTCTTCTCATCTGACGATGGCGATGAACAAAGAAAAACAAAAGTCATGGCAGCGGTGGAAGGCGGAGTTAGATAACAGTGAGGAAGAGAACCGTCATGTAGAGGAGATTTTCGCTAGCTCCACAATCACCATATTTTAATCGACTTTTCATATTTTAATTGCTCGCAAGATAAAGTGATTGAGGTTGTTATGCTTAGGGGTGTAATCGAGCCGAGCTGAGCTGACACAGTGCCAAGCTCGAGCTCGACTCGGTTCCAAAGCTCGAGGCTCGAAACTCGACTCGAGCTTGGTCGAGATTTAATTTTCAAGCTCGAGCTCGACTCGAGTAAGTAATCGACACTCTCGAGCTCGACTAAAATTAAATTAATAAAATTTTGTAGCAACAAATGTTAAAAATACATTCTGGAATTCAAATTTCACACTTTTGAACAATAATTAACAACTAGCTACTAAGGGTATAAAAGTAAATTGTTTATATGTAAAAGGGTAAAATGGTAATTTAGTACAAGCTCGCATAGGCTCGCGAGCCTGGCGAGCTGAGTATTTCTGAGCTCGAACTCGGCTCGACACCCTACTCAAGTAGCTCGAGCTCGACTCGGTTCAGCTCGAGTCGATTTCGATTATTTTTCGAGTCGGTCTCGAGCTGTCTCGGCTCGATTACACCCCTAGTTATGCTGAATATAAGGAAAGAACAAAAAAATAGGGTTTCCATTAAATTTGAATTAAACCTGCCGTGAGTAAAAAAAACAATCAAGAGATAAACTAAGATTTGATAAATAAAAAGACTCATCTACCCTTTATTCAGTTTAATTGTTGGCATTATTTTTGAATTTATTTACTAAAACACCATATATAATCTTAGTCATTGATTAACTAATCCTATGATTCAGAATGCTTCTCGCACTTCTCGCAAAAATAATACTTCTCGCATGAACCACCCTCTATATATATACCTTAAGTCGCATGAACCATATACACATACATAAGTCGCATGAACAAAATGTATATGTGTATAAGTCACATGGTTCGATCAATATATATATATATATATATATATATATATATATATATATATATGTCGCATGATCCATATACATATGTATAAGTCGCATAGCTACATATACACCTAAGTCGCATGGTTTATCTAACGTACATGTACACTAAGTCGCATGGTTCAAGTTATGCATAAGTCGCAAGAGGAACTCATAAGTCGCATGGAAAATCATATGTCGCATGAACACATGCATGAAAGTCGCATGAGGACTCATAAGTTGCATGACTATGCATGTATGAAAGTAGCATGGAAAATCATATAGTCGCATGGAAACATGCATGAAAGTCGCATGACTACCTAGTTGCACTAGGTGAAAGTCGCATGGTTAAATATACGAGTCCATATGGAAGTCGCATGAGTACATGTCTTTCCTGTCAGTTCATTTTCTCAAAAACCCAGACTCCATAGACAAAATCAAACTCTTTCAAAACTAAACAATTCATTTTATTTTTATTACAAAACATTTCTTCATCCATTTAAACACTCCTTCAAGATATAATCATGTTTCATCAAGTATTAAGGGTTCACATCTCCATTCTTTTCTCTGGTTCTTTCATAAACCCAAAAACCCAGATTATAACTCCTTCTATCATTATTTAAACAAGATAAAACTGATACCTACAATAGCATACTAATTACTAAGGTATAAAACATTACCTGATGTTTCTCTTAACAGTTCCTCAAGTCCACAAATGATTCTTGGTGTCTTCTTCCTCTGTTCCTCGAGAGAGTTTTTAGACACACAACACACATTGGTTTTATTTGAATGAATGAAACAGTAGCAAGGTGTTGGGGGCTGTGCCCTAAACCCCTTTATATACTTTTTCTTAAAAGGCCTAAGCCCAACTTTTAAATCAATAAGCCCAACAGTGCTTAATCCAAATGAATTATTTACACTTACATTAGTCCATTTATCCGACTATATCCAAGCCCAATTAAATCAAACTAATCCACAATTAAATCCATAACCCCACTCTAAAACCATTTTTCCAATAAAATATTCTTTTATTTGTTTTAAAAAATTCGGGTATTATATGGTACACAATTTACAAAAGATTAAAATATAAAATATACTAAAAGATAGTAAACCCAAAAAGAAACAAAGATATATAAATCCAACAACACTTTTTTAATACACATATATATAAAAACAAATTGTTTTATATTGAAATAAATATAATCAACATACTAGTTCATACCTATCCAACATCTAAATAAAAATAGCGTTTCTCAAATAAAATAAAAAATCAAAATCATTTTACCTTTACTAATATAAAGCTAAAAATCTTGAACAAATCAAAATAAACCAAAAAAGAAAAAGAAAAGCCTATGACTAACCAGATCCTCAACTGCGATGTTTGATGTCTAGCAGGGAAAATAAGTTGCTTGTAACACAAATCTTGTGAGATGGAAATAGTGGTGTGTTTGGTTCTGGAGCCAGTCTGAAATAACCGATAATCGAAATTGGTAAAAGCTATAACTGAAAACCAAACGGATATAAGGAACCGGTTCCGGTTATTTCGGGTATATAACCGGAAAAGACCAAATATTTACTTTGGAACCGGTTTCAAGAGTGGGAACCGAAATACCGATACCCGGTGAATATGTTATTAAAGGCAAATATAATAGGTTTATAGTAGTTGTTTTTTACTTACAAAGTTTAAGTAATAACAAAAAAACTAAATGATTTAAAGTTAACACTAAAAATACTTGAAATCGTAAGTGAACATGCATGCATCATCGACACTAATATATGACCAACAAATAATAGTTCGTTGACTTTGTTCTTACAAACAATAACCATTAACCATATTGTCAACGATAATAGTTCAATAACCAACTATATCACCAAAAATATAGTTCATAGTCAACCATATGACAAATACAAAATTACATACCAAGTAGTTCAGAAGATTGAACTACTCGATAACCGGTGAAAACGGAACCGAAAATGAGGTTTTAGGAGAACCGATAACCTTACCGAATACCCTAACCCAGTTCCAACCGATCCCGGTTTCGGTTCGGTTTTTTGGTCAAAAAGCTCATCCCTAGATGGAAACACATTCAAGAGAAATAATCCTCAACTCCTATCTTACAAACCCCAACCCTAAATTGACCTAAACTCCTATTAAGTACAAGTTGATGAACACATTGAATAATAACACTAAATTGAATAAAAAAGAAAATCAAAATAAAATAAGTAGATAAACTTCAAAGAATTAGGGCATAAGAACTTAAGAAACCCAAGAAAGAATCAAAATGAAGTGAACATGTTCGTTGGAATCGGCTTTAGAAATAATCACTTAAAAATCTGTAACTCAAAGCATTTCAAAATAAGGAACTCATGGCCTCATCAAAATCTGATCTAGAAATTGCAGATATGAAGAATCAAATCTCTAAAATCTAAAAATCGACAGATATGAAGAGGTTTTAATCAAACTATAAAACTGATTCGGAATTCAGTATTTCAACCACTTCGAAATATGGAAATCATCACTTCAAAATCTAACCTAATCATTGACCTAGAATGAGGAAAGGCAGTGGTCGATCAGACCTTGAAGGCGATAAGGGCGGTGGACCAAGATGGTGGTAGGGGCGGTAGAACACCCATTCATCGCTGATTCTTTATGCTCTTACAAACCTAGAAAAGCTTTGATAGGTATTCATTGACCTTGAAGGCGATGGCTTGAAAACCTTCAATGACGATAATGGTTTGAACCAGGCAATAGTGATGGATTGAAGGCGGCTTCATCTCCAACCGTATTCCTTCGAGAAATGAAGGCAAGATATTCATCTAAATTGTTTTTTTTTATTACATTGTTTAAAAAGATACAAAATAAGTATTAAAAAAAGATTAACCGGTTGCTCTAAGGAAGTGGCATGTTATACCACTAATTTGCATACAAGATTGTATTGTTTTTAAAAAATAAAAACTAATATATATATATATATATATATATATATATATATATATATATATATATATATATATATATATATATATATATATATATATATAACAATACTTTTAAGCGGTTTGAGCTAAAATAGACGAAAGTATTTTTTTTTTCCCTGTTAATCACGTCAATTGGGTTAGTATGGGTCTATTTTATTATCTATTTATTATTTGTTTTAGGCCACTGAAATGATGTTGGTACAAAATTAGTATTTTAATAATTTATTTTGGTAAAAAAATAAAATTGGCGTGAGCTTGTGACGTGTCCTAAGTCTTTTGAAACAGAGAGAAAGAAAAGTCAAGCATGCCACGTAAATTGCAACCCTAGCCTATACTGTATATGTTGTCTCCTTTGGTACCTTTCTCTGTCTTTCACAGAAATTTATCACTTATCATTCCGCCAATTAATACACCCATAAACATACAAAAACGTCAAGATTCTTTTTTTTTTAAATAAGAAAAGTAAAAGTTATCTTTTCAAGTTTAATTTAATAAATGAATGATACGATTTCATTTTTTTTTCTTTTTTTTTTCTATCATTACTAAACTTGAGAACAACGTGTAAACGACACTCTTGTGTCCTCTAACTAATTACATCATCAAATTTACCATCCATAACATTATTTAGTTTTCCGTTTTCAAGTATTAGTATCAATTTAGTTGGATAATCCGAAGTTTAATCAGTTGGTTGTAAATTTAAACTTTAAATAGAACCCAAGTCCAAAAATCAAATTAAAAAAAATAACTTTTTTGTGTTAGCAGATTTCTTAATCAAATTTGGTAATTCATTTTTTATTGAAATTGTCTTTTGTAAGAATTTATTTTTGAACTTTATTCGATTATCAGTCAAATCTACTAAGAAATTAATCAAAAGACCAGAAATGATGCCAATTAAATCATTAATTCTTACCAACCAATATTAAATTCAGAAATTACAATTACAATGCGAAAATTTGATAACAAACAGTAGTAGAGCATGATTCATGGTGTTGAGTAATGTTCTGTATCGAACGAAAAGTGATTTTCTAATGTGTTTAGTAAGGGTTTTGTGTTATTCATTTATACCAAGTAGTTTTGAGTTTAAACCCCACAAATTGATATGGTATCGGAGTTAGGTTTACCCGTGATTAGCAAAGGCCTCACGGACTCTACGTAACTCATAATTATCCATGTGTTAGGCGCAAAAAAAAGAATACCAAACGTGAGTGGCATGTTGAGTAATGTTTAGCATCGAACAAAATTTGACTTTGTAATTGGGCTTAATAAGTATCCCATGCTACTTTATTTATAACCAATTGATTTTAAATTGAAACTTCACAACCTTACATATAAAAGTATGTCTTGGAATTAATACAATCAACACATTCAATAGCTCGTGCTCTAAGCCATTTCCTATGGCTTTTTATCTCCTTCATGCATCCTTTTAGACTTGTCTCTTTGTCTATCTTTCTTATTTTGAGTAATATTAAAATCAAATTATTTCGTGGATTGAATTTCACTCGACTATCTACATACGGTTTCACTGTGTGTGCTCTAATAAAGAGTATTTACTTTGAAACACTAGAACACAAATGATAAACAAATCACTTTAATTAAATACTCAAATCTCGATCAAGAAAACTAGAAATTCAAATAGAAAGGATCGCCGGAGTAGAATTGTTTAAAGTTCTTGATTTTCCTAGTTGAATCAACTAAAATTTTCTGAATTATCAATAGCAATCGATTTGAGGAGTGAGGACTAGGGACCAACAATAAGTTGATTATCGCGTGTGTGAAAAAGTTGAAATGTAACAACTCATCTTACATAAGAATAGTATGAAAGTTTAATAACCTTGTAAGTGTAAAGTTATGATCTATTTATAACTTCAACTATAGTTTTAAGTTGATTCCGGAAATATCGAGATTACTTTGATCATCGTCTGAAGATAGTTTTAAGTTGATTCTATATTAAAGATTCTAGCTAATTATCTATATACATATTAAAAGAAAATCAATGTTGGAAAAGTTTTCTTAAATAAAATTCAATCAACCAATAGGACTTATTCATTTTTTTCAATTTTGACCAAAAAACTCAATTTTGACTATTACATTTAGAAAGATCCGATTTGTAGAATTTAATTGGATCTTTAAACTCATGTACATAACATATGGATCTTTTTAACCCATATAAAATTTGGTCGTTAGTTTAATACTTTTATAATATATTTTTAATAACATTTATTCTTTTTGGTTTAGTTTAATACATATCATATTATGCTTATAATACGTTATGAATTAATGTAATACACGTGTTATGTTTTAAAAAATGTATATTATAATACGTTTAACTACGAAACATAAATATTTTTCATATTCATCGTCATGCAAAAACACTTTAATAAAATAGTCAATACATTAATATTTTTTTCATAAAAAAAGTCACAAACCTATCAAAATAATTTTTCTATGACTATATTTTCAGACATTGATGTACAACCTTTTAGGGTACATAATATATATAATCAATTAAAATAGATAACATGTTTTTTATAAAAATTTATTATTTTACAATATATGAATTTCTTTTCAAATTATAGTACCAAAATATTTGACTTTAACATATTATAAAATCATACTATGTGTTTTTTACAATGAAAATGATAATTATTAAGCATATGATACAATAATTTTTTATTAAATGTTGTTCCTAGCATGTCCATTGTAGATTTCAATTTTATAAATCTATAATAGCATTCATATTTATTAATTACGATTTTCTTTAATAATTGTTTAATATGTATCAATCTATTATGCTTTCATTTCAATTTTAATTATAAACAATAATTTATTTTATTTCTAATTCCAAAATTTTAAAATGAGTATAAAATAGTTGAATTGTAATGATTCCTTATTCCATAATTCTCTCTCACTTTTTCAAATTCTATCATGAGTTATATAATCCTTAAGTTATATATACTCCACATTGTATTACTATGAGCAAAATAATATCAATTTTGGAGGAGGAGTAATGTCGATTACTACATCCATTGCAACATATGAAGAGGTTAGATTTCTAAAGAAATTGATAGTAAATGTAATTTGTACCGTATCAAACTAAAGATTACTTTGAAATGGAAAACATATATATTATACCAACAACCTAGATATGAAAGTCAGTCTTGACATAATTTTAAAAGATGTCTTAATTAGTTTCTGCATAGGTCAAAATATGCACACTTTTTAAACGTGATATGATCTTAATTAGAATTGAATTAGGCATTGGTTCACAATGACTACTATTACAACTATGAGCTATTACAAATGAAATTTTGAGTGACCTTATTCTTTATTCCTTTTTTGAGCAACTTTAACTCTTTAAGCCAATATTATTAGTTTCATCTAATATTGTAGAACAAGCATTCTCAATTGTTTCTTTAATGATTTTAATATATAAAAATGTCGTTCTTAAGGTCCGCATTATGTTTAAGTAGTCAAACTTCTTTGACTTAATCAGAAAGGTGACGGAATAAATAACATCCATTGCTTACTAGTTAATACTTTTGTTGTAATGTAAGTACTTAGTACTTGGACATAGTTTTACGTATTTGAAAACACTTTTCTACTTTATCAATTTATGTCTTAGCTTTACTTGTGTTTTCATTTGCCTTCTCTTGGTTTACTTAATAAACTATTGTTTCGAGTTTGAAAGTTGTAAGTGCATTTTTTGTTATTATGACAAGACCACAAAACTAAAAGTTAAATAATGTTGCCTCCTCTCTTAAACTTACATTCAACACTTATACATATACGGATCATTAAGCTTGTAAAACCATAAATTCTTAACGTTATTCATGAAAAGTACTCCGTAGTAAAAAATATTATTAAATTATTTTCTTATAGACTTAGGAATGAAAGTTATTATTTCTAATTAATTGGAGGGATTTATAATTTTATTTTTCGTGCGTCATTTATTATTGAGAATGATGATTTTATATTTTTAACAATATAATATTTTTAAAGCTCTATACAAAGTTTCAAACTTAAAAAAATCTAATTTTTTCATTATTTTAATTTGAAAATGTTTTTAAAGTTTTATTATTATCGTTAATTATTAAGTAAATACAAATTAAACAAGTCAACTTCAAGCTATTGTGTTAATGAACTTCGTATTTGGTTTGTGTCCGGTCTAACACCATATGTATAGATCTACTATCCTTATAACCGAGTTATGTAATCATCCTATTACACTTCTAGATATGATAAACAGGTATTCTAGGAACACCATTCCTCCCTCTCCCCTCGATCTAATCGGTTTCACAGTTGTAAACGGGTATCATAGCTAGGAACACCTTTCCGCTCCTACCTACCACGCACTCCAACCCGATAAACCATCTACCTACCCATGATGTGACACTTAGATGAAGAGAGTGGAAAAGTAGAAAATGGTAAGCTATAATATATATATATATATATATATATATATAGAGAGAGAGAGAGGTTGGCTTATACAAAAAGTTATTTTTTTACGAAAAGTGCAAGAAGTATTATACACCATTAGATTATTTAATCCATGGTCAATAGTGTTTATGGTATTATGGTAATTAATAAGATATTAAAGGTAGTTTTTTAAGTCACAGAGGGGTATCAAAGTCTTTTTATCCAACCCTAATTTAACACCCACACCCCTCCATATTATTAGACCACCCGCATCGGAGGGGTACCCGATGTTGGTTTGGCATGGAACCCTTCGGGTATACCATCGCCCCCCATCAGGTCCCATCCGGGTTCCAACCCATCTAGTCCATGAATACCATTCATATCTATACATATATTAGACATCTTCTCCTCTCTACTATATTTTATACACTATATTCTAATCTTTCAATTCTCATTCTTTACAAAAATAAACATTACATACACAAAAAAATGTCTTTTTCGTCTTATGAAACGTCGGAGTCAGATGATTCGTCTTCTTCATCTTCCGATAGAGCATATTAATCGGCTTCTAAGACACAACGCCGATAACTAGTTGTTTGTTAATTTATGTACTTTTATTTTTTTATTTTTGAATGTAAGGTGGAATATTATTTAAATTAAAACAAAAAAATAGAAAATAACAATTAAAAAGATATAGGGTTGAAAAGAGTTGGATGTGGAGGTTTCTGGGGTAAGTTTGGTTGAAGGTGAAAGATGATGTGGATGCTGATGTGGCAGTTTTCTTATCGCCTCCCTCATTGTTTCATATCTGCCTGCCATCTTTTTTTTTGAAAGGCTAGAAATTTCATTGATAATTGATCAACACAATTATAAAGTGACTATTTAGAGCTCCAAGGTGGAGGTCAAAAATTGCTATTCAGTGTTCTACCTTTAAAAGTGCTATTCACAAAGCCCACCATGAATTACATTCAGAGTCTTCATCTTAGCAACCAAATGGGTTTGAAGACCAATTGGACCATGTTAATGTTTTAAGCTTGCACCTATTTTAGAACCAAACAAGTGTGAGTTGTTGTACCTCTAGGAAGATATCCTCCTTCCTGATCGTTTCCTTCACCGAGTCATGAGCATGAAGTAGTTTGTTCCTCCATTTCCAAACACCCCCGATGAGAACAAACCCGCTACCTTCGAAAGTCTTCCTTGAAGAGGATGGTAAGATTGAATTTGAGAAGTTCAAAAACTCGGGGAAGGAAGCGAAAGGCGTGAATGGCAGATTCATCCAACTAAAGAGCTTTCGCCATATCGGAATCACCTTGGAACATTGAAATAAAAGATGTTGTAGAGATTCTTCGTGGTGGCGGCACAACAGGCAGACCCAATCATCGATGGCAAGGCCTCTTGACTTAAGATTTTGTCTTGACGGCAGGTGTAACACCCGGTCGGCGCTGACAAGCTCTTTGCCGGCGCTACCCATTCCGAATGTTAGGTCCGCAGCCCAATACACCCCAACCCCTCTGGTAGCCAATTAATTAATTTGGACCTCACCTGGGTTGTTGCCAAGGTTTGAACCCTTGACCTTTAATTTGGAGGCGGTCGCGGCGCGACGCGTAAATTAGCTTCTATAAATACGAGTTTTTGGCTGCCATTTCTACACACAAACTTCAAGAGTCGTTACTCTGTCAAATTTACGAGTTTTCCCGAGATTCTTGAGCCTACGATAGTGTCGGGTTTCGTTTGTAAGCGTATCTAGAGTTACGGGAGTTTGGAAACACCGTCAAGGGCGTAGTTTTGACCGTAGTTTCGCGTGGGAGAACCCGAGAGGTATATTTCTCTAATCTTATGCTTCCATTTCGGTTATTTAGCGTTTTGGACCGCATGCATGTCGTTTATATGCGTTTTTATGAAGTTTCTGAGCTCGTGACGCGTAAATCTTTAGTCGGGGTTTATTCGTTGACGTGTTTTGGGTTTTAGGGCAAGATCCGACTTGTTTAAGATTATGAGATCGTGTTTCTCATGTAGTAACCTTCGTAGGTTGTTCGCGGTGTTTCGGTTCGCGGTCTGGTTGATTCGTGAGCGTTGTTTGTCGTTTTGAGATCGTACGTTTCGTTGTCCAGACTAAGGTGAGTTCAGTTGTTTTATAAAACCGAGCACGTAGACAAAATCTATTTTGATATTATTAACGGGTTTTAAGATGATATATCTGTATAAATGTTTATGGTAGATTTTTGATCTTTCCTAATGCATGATCATTTATTAAATGATGATATACGATTGATTTATGCGATGAATATGACGCATGCATATATGCTTAAAGATATATGATATGATGTTTATGATGGACATGACGATCTGGGGAGGGGTAGTTATACTCAGAGATGAAATATTGATGCCTAGTTGGAAAAGTGTGCCTTCTAGGATATGCTAGCAATGAGATGTTTGGTTGTCGGGTTTCTAGATAACTTTGGCAACACTTGGTGTATTTATACACTGGAGTGATGTATTGACCACAGAGATAGGGTCATGTGCAAAACGTCACGTGGGTGAGAGGAGGGCCCAGTAACTATAGCAGACGGATTACGGGAGTGTGTGTACAAGTGGGAGTCACGCCCTTCCTTGTACCATACTTGCTGGACACGCTTAGTGAACTTGTGCCAATGCGGACGGACCTTGGACTTAGTAGTTGCTAGGCACGCATATGGTATCTTTGTGGACGGACCTTGGAACCTTAGCGGTTGCCAGGCACGCATGCAACGTTTGGGGTAGCAAGGTTAATGATAGTCTTGATAGACCCCAATAGGATGATTTGTGATGCTTAAGATGTTAATGAAGTTAAAAGATGATCATGATGATTTAAATGATGTTATATGATGTTTTATGATGATATTTGACCAGGTGGGAATTTACGATGCTATGCGGGCGGGTCAAGTTATGGTTTAGGATTTAATGCCTTAACCTAAATATGTTTGCGAATGTTTTTAAATGATGATTTTGTGTTGTTAACTAAGCTGACTCACGAGCCGAAAGTTGACACTTGTTTCTTTGAAATACGTCTTGTGCTCGTGCAAGTTGCTTAGGTGCGTGGCCTTGTGAGATGGGGGCTTATGGGTAGTTTTCTTTTGTTATATGATACTCAGTATCAACTTGTGGTTGTGTAATGAACAAAGTATAAAACAATGATGTGTCTATGACGTAACAGTGGTTTTGTTTGATGAATGTTTAAAATGGTTATTCTATTTTAATCAATATGATGTTTAAAAAGTCTTCCGTTGCGATGAATCTGATTGAGTGGAAAAAGTTTTTGTAAATCTCAATTTCTAGAAACCACGGCTGTTACAAGTTGGTATCAGAGCTGTGTTGTGAGAGATCTGAGTATTGAGTCCTGTGCTTAGACTCACAACTTAGCTCTTATAGGATGACTGGGTGGGGATGTGTGTGCGAGAGTTGCTTGTTAGGTAGCTCTTTTCCTTGTGATGATTATAGATGTTTACTTTTACTCGACTTCCTTACGTATAGAATGGTAGAAACGAGGAGAGGTAACGGGAAGCAAGTGATGCATCAAGGGGAGCAGGCCAACGCGGAGGGATCGTTCAGAATTCAGGGTGAAGGAGAAGCGGAAAGTGAGCGAGTTCCGTCACCTCCAAGAACTGCGTCGGTGCATAGTAGTCGTACTGCACACAGCACCAGTAGTATGATCCGCGTGGCTGAGTTAGAGAGAGTGTTGAAGGAAAGGGATGAGGCTCTGAAAAAGCAAACGGAGGAGCTAAACGAAATGAAGCAAGCAATGCGTGAGGCAGGAATTCTAAGGAAATAGCCAATCACGCCTGTGGAAGGAGATGACGACGAGGATGATCAAGAGGGTCTAGGTGGCAGGAATGAAGGTGCACTGTACCGAGTGGGAAGCACCTACAAGATGTTCAGGGAGTGCAAACCACCTAAGTATGCGGGAGGGACCGATCCCCTCGACTGCATACGCTGGATCTGTAAGATGGAACAAACATACAGCTCTGGTGTGTTTACTGAGGAACAGCGGGTTAGTTATGCGATCCGTGTGTTGGAGAAAGAAGCTTTAGAGTGGTGGGATTCTATTGAAGGTTCGCTATACACAGTAACAAGGAGGAACCTTACCTGGGAGATGTTCAAAGAGAAGTTACAGAACCGTTTCTGTAATCTAGGGGCTAGACAACGCGTTGAGAGGGAATTTTTGGATCTGAAAAAGGACAACATGACGATTGCCAAGTATAATTCTACTTTTTCGGAAAGGATGCAATTCGCCAAGAGGTACTGCTATGATGATGCTTCTACGGTAAACCAGTATGTGGAGGGTTTGCCATATGAATACCGTGGGACGGTGAGATTAAGGTCCATTTTGGGTGATGCGATGGCTAAGGCAGAAATGATCGAGCATGATCTGAAACTGAGAGAAAAAAATGATAGGGTGGTGGGAGAAAAGAGAAAGTGGGAAGGGCCATCTGGGTCCTCCAGCAAGAAAAAGTTTTCGAGTGGCAACAACAAGAAATGGGAGAAACAAGGAAAGACAGGGTATTGTACAACATGTCACTCAAGCCATAGTGGTCCATGCACTGCAGAGACGATAAGTTGCCGTCGATGCGGAAAGATGGGGCATAAGGCAGTGAACTGCAAAAGCGAGAAGCCCGTGTGCTACAACTGTAGGGAAATGGGGCATATTAGTACACAATGCCCAAACCCGAAGAAGAAGATCGAGGAAGAAGGAAAGAAGCCAACCCCGAAAGCAACCGGCCGTGCTTATCAGATGACAACCAAAGAGGCACGCCGAGATGATGAGGTGATTTTCGGAACTTTTATGACTAACTCTTACCTGCTGTTGTATTATTCGATTCGGGTGCTAGTAGGTCTGTAGTGTCCTTTAGATTCTGTGGTCAGTTGAATGTGCCTCGTAGTTCTTTAGAACATGCCTTAGAGATCGAAATAGCGGTCGGAGAACCGATTACAGTGAGTGAGAAATACGACGATTGTACGATTGATATTGATGGCACTACTTTCCCTTTGACGCTTATTCCGTTAGGAATTGAGGGATTCGATGTAGTGATTGGAATGGATTGGATGTCCGCGCATGGAGCTGAAATCGTGTGCTCAAAGAAGTTGGTCCGAGTTCCTCTTCTATTAGGTGGTCATGCTATCGCCTATGGAGAACGATGTACGATGATATCGGTCCTTAAGGCACGAAAGTGTCTAGCGAAGGGGCGCGCTGCGTTCTTAGCTCATGTGGTGGATTCGGCGAAGAAAAAGAGTGTGTTGGCGGAGGTAGAGGTGGTGAACGAATATCCCGATGTCTTTCCAGATGATCTTCCGGGATTACCGCTGCCAAGAGAGGTTGAATTTCAAATTGATTTGGTTCCAGGTGCTGCACTAGTTGCTAAAGCCCCATATCGATTGGCTCCCTCTGAGATGAAAGAGATAATGACGCAATTGAAAGAGTTGCTCGAAAAGGGATTCATTAGGCCGAGTTCTTCACCTTGGGGAGCTCCAGTCCTACTTGTAAAGAAGGATGGGTCGATGAGGATGTGTATCGACTATAGAGAATTGAATAAGTTGACGGTGAAAAACAAGTACCCACTTCCAAGAATAGATGACTTGTTCGATCAATTGCAGGGTGCTAGTCACTTTTCAAAGATAGATTTGCGTTCGGGTTATCACCAAGTGCGAGTGAAGGAAGGTGATGTGCCAAAGACGGCTTTTCGTACTCGTTATGGTCACTACGAATTTTTGGTTATGCCGTTTGGTTTGGCAAATGCACCAGCAGTTTTCATGGATTTGATGAATCGGGTGTGTAGGTCGTATCTTGACAAATCAGTGATAGTGTTTATTGATGATATCTTGGTGTACTCCAAGAGTGCGGATGACCATAGGCGTCATTTGAGAGAGGTATTGGAGACGTTGCTTGAAGAGAAGCTTTACGCCAAATTCTCAAAGTGTGAGTTTTGGCTAAAAGAAGTACAATTTTTAGGTCACATTGTGGGAATGGACGGGATAAAGGTAGACCCAGCAAAGATCGAGTCGATTAAAAAGTGGGAAATTCCTAAAACCCCAACCGAGATTCGTAGTTTTCTTGGCTTGGCAGGTTATTATAGAAGGTTCATAAAGGATTTCTCGAAGATAGCATCGCCAATGACGAAGTGGACTCGAAAGACGGAATCGTTTGTGTGGACGGAAAAGCAAGAGAGTGCTTTCCAAACTTTGAAGAAGTGTTTATGTGAAGCGCCGATACTCTCCTTACCAGAGGGCAATGAGGATTTTGTGGTATACAGCGATGCGTCTTACTCTGGTTTAGGATGTGTTCTCATGCAGCAAGGGAAGGTTATTGCGTATGCCTCTAGAAAGCTAAAGGATGCGGAAAATAATTATCCCATACACGACTTAGAGCTAGCGGTAGTTATCTTCGCTCTTAAGTTGTGGCGGCATTACTTGTATGGTACTCATTGTACGATCTTTACCGATCACAAGAGCTTGCAACATATTCGAGATCAAAAGGAATTGAATATGAGAAAACGACGATGGATGGAGTTGTTGACCGACTATGACTGTGAAATCAGTTATCATCCAGGAAAGGCCAATGTAGTTGTAACATCCTGAGATTGGGCCTAGTAGAAACGTAGGCTTTGGGGTATGTTACACTTGGATTATTATTTGGTTATGTTTATTTAATTCTAATTAAGTGATTAATTGTTGAATATATGTTGATATATATATATATATGTGTGTGTGTGTGTGTACGGTTGTGTGTGTGTGTGCATGTATTTAGAATGCCACCTCATGCTAATTGAGTGTGTATACGTGGGTTTGTGTTTGTATTACTTCACTTTGAAGTTATCATATGTGTGTGTGTTTTATGTGTAAAACTGAGAGCAAAGAAAGCAAGGAAGAACAAGACAATCGGAATTCTGTGATTTCTTGATATTGTGAATTCAAGTTTGCAAGGTTGTTGATTCTTATTGATTCTTGATAACATGCTATTGATTGTTATTTGAATGCTACGGTTTTGATATACCCAGTTGGGTTTTAGTATGTACATCATATGATCATGCCTTATGAAGTTATTGGATTTGGTGTTCTTTGGGATATAAAGGTGTTTTGATGCATGCTTGAATGTGTAAACATGGTTATATGTGTTTTTGGTAAACTTGTATATGCATGGTATGATTGGGAAATAAGATTTACAGGTCTGAAGTCATTGGATTCTGGAAATGTTGAAGGTGGCGGATTTTGGTGTTGATGCTGAAAACCGATACAATAAATCCGATTCTAGTAAAATCCGGGTGTTGAATCCGGAACTTAGAATCCGATACTCTTGGAATCCGGATATGTGAAATCCTAGTGTCGAAATCCGATGGTTTGAATCCGAATATGGAATCCTAAGTATGAAATCCGAGTTGCATGGAAAATCCGAGTGTGTTAAGTGAAATCCGAAAGAAGTTGCGGATTCCTCTAAATCGGATGGATTTATCGGATTTTAAAGGGGTTGCGGATTCCGATAAATAGTGTCGGATTTCTCATGAAATCTGACAGTTTTGGCGTGTTGTTTTGCATTGTTTTATGCTATGTGTTATATGTGCATACATATGTGAATCTTACATGTTTATGTTTGCTTGAATGGATATAAATACATGATTGGTATAAATATTTATGAATTGAATACTGATTTCAGTTTGTTGTTTTCTCAGGAACAGACAAGGCTCAGTAACAATAGATCACTGAGTGGAATAGCTAAGAATCAGAGGTGAGTGGATGTTTGCTCACGGGTGATATTAGTTGTACTGGTTTGGTTGCAACTATTATTGGATAGATTGTATATCTGTTGGTTAATTAACTGTGAATGTTATTTGTTGTATTTTGTGATATGTATACATGTTGGAAGGGAAGTCAGTTTACAACTGGGCTTATGAGCTGGGTTCATTTGCTACCAGAGGATGATACTGTGTGAGAATAGCAAATAGACTATCGGTAAACCTTTGCTTTAGCCGGCATTGGTTATAGGTTCCTGCAGAACCGCCGGTCTTCCTAGGGTGCTTATTTGTGGTTGTTGATATCATGCGGTTCAGGCTGATAAATCTGTTGTGTGTTACTCCATTCACGTAGCTTTGTGTTAATCCCCCACCTCTCACTCTTTTTACAGGTTTTGGTAAGTCAGCGGCTCGGCTGAGATTGGTTAGCTTGGGGAGTAATCACCTAGGACACTGATAAAGTATTTGTGACGAGCCGTGTTTTGTAATACTGATATTTTGTAAACATGGGTTTGTAATTAGTTATAATTATTTTGATGTTTAAAACGCTTCCGCAGTCTAATTAAAAGTGAAAATTTTTGGGTTAAAAATACGGTGTTACAAGTTTGGTATCAGAGCCTTGGTTTGGCAGTGTAGGCATAGTGGAAGTGTTACATTCTCAAATCTTGGCTCGTGGTAGGTCGATTACTCCTTGGGTGTGGGATTGGGGTGATTGGAGAGGGTGGAGTTAGTATGTTGTGTATTAACGGATTTATCTAATAAATCATGAGGTGATGTGATTGTTACAGATAACAATGGCTGGACGTGATTACTCAACCAGTACCCCTACTGTCCCAACTACTGCTGAGGTTCCTACTGCAACAGTTGAGATTCCAACCAACGCTGGTACATCTGGTACAGCGGCTGATGACAGAGATGAGTATATATTTCAACTGGAAGGTCAGCTGCAAGATTTGAGATCATGATTAGAGCAGCAGAGGCAGGCTCCTGCCGCACAACCACCAGTTATTTCTGTAGCTTCAACTACTATTGCGATACCCCTATCTTTCCAGCAGTGACTACATTGGCAGAGGTTCCTCCAATGGCAGTGCCGATACCACCATTTACTCAACCAATGACACAACCTTTCTATTATCCGTTGTTTCCTCAGGGACCCTATCCACAAGGATCTGTTCCACAGGGGTCAATGCCACAGGGATCTTATTCTTATCCATTTATGGGATTTCCACCAGGTATGGGATACAGGCAGTGGTGTACTTACAAGCAGTTTTTGGATTGTAAACCGGATGAATACCACGGAAGCACGGATCCCAATGTTACTCTGAACTAGCTAAGGGATACTGCAAGAATCTTGGATGCTTGCAATTGTGAAGATGAGATGAGAGTATGTTTTGCCACCCGGATGCTCAAAGGCAAAGCGATGGTTTGGTGGGATTCCATTACCACACATTTATCGAGAGCACAAATGGATTCAATTACTTGGAACCAATTTCGGGATAAAGTATGTGAACAGTACTGCAATGCCTTTGAATTGAATAAAATAAGACAGGAGTTCATGGAACTGAAGATGACAAGGACACATTTCTCCATTTTAAAAGAAAGACTCGTCTCTCCCAAAAAGAACCTAAACTCATGTAATTGCCATATACGACTAAGAATGATCAATGGATTACTGTACTCATTTATTTTGCTTAAATATGCAAGGTTATGATTCATATAAAATCCAAATCTTGGCTTCTAATTATTGTCTGTTTTATGATTCACACTTTGGCTTCTAATCATACACCAAAACTCAAAATAGAGCAGCAAATTCCCATAAGCACTTTTAATTTCAATCAGAGAACAAGGCATGACAAAGTAGTATCGAGCATCAAGTTACCGGAAGCAATTTCAATTAGAATAAATCTGAAGCACATAGTTGACAACAAACCTGAAGTAGGTCACTGGAGGAGTATAATCACCAGATTAGGGCAACTCACAGGAGAGGGAGGGAACAATTTTGAGCAGCAAATTCCTAGAAGTTATTTCCGAGTAGCAATTTCGAGCAGCTAATTCATTTAAAACACATGACAATGCAGGGAAGAAGCTACTGCTAATTGAATGGAAGGAAGCTAATTACCTTATTGATTCTGAAACTCAATCCAAAGCAACGAGCGCTTAACAATTTCATCAAGATATCAAGGGCGAGTGTTCAAACGAAGATCGAGATATCGAGGGCGACTTTGATTTTGAAACTCAATGAGATGTTGAAGTATTTGATGATCGAGCTGTTGAAGTATAGATATCGAGGGCGTTGATTTTGAAACAACTAAATGTTCGAGAGAGAACTGGTTCTTCAATTTCATCGAGGGCGAGTGTTCAAACGATTAGGGGTTTTGAATCGAGGTATCAATTTATAAGATGAAGACAAAAGAATGTGAAAAGTCCACGGTTTCTAATGTTATAATTAAACATGTATATTTATATATTTAATATATATACAAAAATTTGTTCACGCACTTTTCTGTTAAAATTTATTTTCTGACATTTTACACTTAATTTACATAGTTAACGTTTCTACTTGTTGCTTTATTATAAAAGATATAAAAGAAATTTATCCACGCTTTTTTTATGTGTAAAATTTTAATTTTTTTACACTTCTACAAACGTGAGCTTTTTATATTATAGCCGTGAATAATTCTTAAACAGTTATTTGTGCGGAAAAATTCAAAGAAAAATTCACACTCTCACAAACCGTGAAGAAAAATGTGTGGACAATTGAAACTTTAGTTATAGTGTCACCGTTAATGATCACCCCACCGGCCACCACCATTGATATCTTGAAGACCACCACCGCCCTTCTACCACGACCTACAGTCTCGACAACACCTCCTGGTGCCAACCACTTCCTCAACCAAGCACCATGATCTCCGTCGTTGTCCTGGAACACATTGTCGGTTTTCATGCACCGCTGCCCGAGTACCACTGATTGAGCATCACCGCTGCTAAACACCACCAGATGGGGTATCGCTGCTGTCAAGCGCCACAAGATCTGTAATCAAGACAAGCTCTTTCAACCTTTGTCCTCTTTGCTGTTTGAATCCTGGGAAGCCTTAATTACAGGTGGAAATTGTTGTTGTTCGTCAAAGAATGGTCGTTCCTTAATTAGTGAACAAAATTTCTTGGAGTAATGGAGTTTGTTGATGTAGGTGATACTGTGATATTTGCTGAAAATATATACATGAAGGATAGGCTTTAACTATTAAAAAAGAAGAACACACCTGCAAATATTTGTTTCTTTAGGCAATTTGTTTTTGTTTTGTTCTTAAAGAATGAAAATAAATTGTGTATGCTTATACCTTGTTTATTAGTAAACATTGTTCATTAAATCAAAGCATTTATGTAATGAAACGAAACCAACGACACAAAGAAACAAGAAACAAGTACGTGATATTTTACATCTAATACACACTTAATATAACATGTTAGTAAATTCATACAAGAGTTGTCGTGGTGAATATGAACCATACATTTTTTTTAAATAAATCAAACAATTTATTTTTTTGGCAAGTAATTTACTTCTATATTATGAATACCACAAAGGACGTATACCCAGTACCGACGTAACCTTATCATTAAAAACCGATAGATGCAATACGACGTCGGAAACCTTATATAAACCCATTCATGTCGACAACACCACCCTCACATTCACACACTCTAATTACTTCTAGAACACTAAACATACACAAACCAAAACCAGCAAGCATGTTGGAAGCACCTTTGAACACTTGTGAACCCTTACCCTCCAGATGGTTCAATCGAGTTTACACTCTCGTTTACGCAATCGCCATTCTCGCACTCCTTTTTCGCCAAGTTGTTAACCTTATATACGCTCCATCTTTCACCACTTTTTTCCTGCTCGTTGCTGACCTCGTGTTGGCTTTTATGTGGGCAACATGGCAAGCTTTCTTCATAAACCCTGTTCGCCGCAACGTTTTCCCAGAGAACCTGCCACAAGTGGTGGCTGAGAGCGAATACCCGGGACTGGATGTGTTTGTTTGCACGGCGGATCCGTTCAAGGAGCCGCCGGTTGGAGTGGTTAACACGGTGTTGTCTATGTTGGCGTATGAATATCCGACCGAGAAGCTGTCGGTGTATGTGTCGGATGATGGTGGGTCGCAGCTGACGCTGTTTGCGTTCATGGAGGCTGCTAAGTTTGCGAGATATTGGTTGCCGTATTGCAGGAAATATAATATAGTAGATAGGGCTCCTGAAGTTTATTTTGGAAACCATCAAATATCTTTGTTTCCAGAAACCAATCAAATCCAGGTGCATGACTTGCAACTTTTCTCTATGCAATTTTTTTTTCTTTGTAGTTTATTGATAGTTCCGGCTTATCTTTTTATTAATTATAATATACAACTTCTAGTGAAACTGGATTTTATTACATGTTACTCTTTTAACTTAAATTGAAAAAGGATACGTGTGTATTGAAGCATCTATTTAGTTGTTTATAAGTATATATGAAAATACATAAAATAGATGATGCTATAAACATATATCCTATCTCCAACTTAAGTACACATGAAGTTTTCAATTTATGTTATAATTAATTACATCTAATCTAATATATATGAAAAGAAATTGTGATATATCGCTTCTAGAAAATCACCTATTTCTAATTAACGGGAGTTTATAATGGACAAAATCCCATCAAAAATTTATGAATGGTTGTTAGCAACAGAACCATTTTTTGAAGGATTGACAATGGATTCCTAATGGAATTGAGGACGAAGATTTACCAGAAATGCGCCAAAAAAAATAGAATTTGAAACAGATTTGTTAAAAATAGTGTCATCAGTCAAAAAATCATATATATTGCGTCAATTCGATGGAAAAATTCAGTGAAATCAAATTGTGTAGCAAATCCATTAGAAACGTATATATATGTCAAAAATCCATTGTAAAATGTAAATTTTAGAAATGTTAGGTTTTTAATACATGAATAAGAATTAATTCCATGAATAAGAAATTGAAAATGAAGAATATTTTTTAAAGTACTTATAATTTAAAATTATATAAAAAAAGAAATTATTAAATTATATAGAAAAACAATCTTGTTACATATCTGACATTATTTACATTTCAGTTTATATATTGTGGAATCCGCAAATCAAAGAGTATAATTACGTCGTCAATGAATAGAAACAAAATCCACATTAGTTGGATTGCCGCATAATTTATAGAGTTTGTTTATATTTAAATATCTTTAATTTGAAAAGATTTCTAAGTACTTAAAAATAAATATCATACCAACCATCCTAGGATTTTATGTCCAATTATATACTATATTTTCCTATATACTAAAATATGACATGTGATGCACTAATTTTTTGTATCTTCTTTCTTGATTCTAACAAATATCTCGATGTGACAAATACGTAACTTAAATAAAAATACATAGAACAACTCTTATCGATATTATGTTCAATTTTACTTTGTTAGATGAAGTAAGTAGCAATGAGTTAAATGGTATCCATAGTGGTATTTATATCTAGAAGATTTAATCAAGTATTTCAAAAATATTATATATTCAATATGAAAAAAAGGAGATGAAACATGCCATAAGAGCATCACGTGCCAATGGTTATATGTATATATATACGGGTAAGTCTATATAACCACTCTTAATTATCTATGTAACCTCCCATGATTTAACATGTGTGAGTGAAAAAGTAACATTGAAAAATGAACATTCTTAATTTGATATTTAAGTTTGTGAGAGAAGGGGGTTAAATAGTAGCACCCATATAAATATGTATTTATATGTATTTATGTTTATCCTTTTCTATCTTTTTCGTTAGATTAATATATATGTTACATCACTTTCTTTTTTTAGGTGATTGAATGACTATGAACCAATAAAATTATCAAAAGATTTGAATCACGTGCCCATGTTTACTGGTGATATGACATGTTTAAATGTATGAAAAGTATGGACCAATAAATAATACCCAGTTGTCTATGAGATGATATTCCATACCGATAAATGGTTGGGATCTAATTTCTTGTTTGGAAATTAATTATTTCTAATCATATCCACCCAAATAGGATGCTAATCAGCTAATTAAAAACAGTCTTCTAAGTGTATTTTTCTTCGTTAGTTATACGTAATAATTATTTGATGGTATTTGAATACTTTATATATATATATATATATATATATATATAGGTAGATTAAATGAGAACACCTCCTAATATGAGAACGTGAAGAATAATTTATAGCCCTTGAATGATCTTTATTTAATTGTTGAGATTAATCTTGGTTAATTAAGGGTATGTTGAATTTTAATGATTTGATTTAATTAAGGTAGGTTGATTTTAGATTTCCTATTTATTTAATTAAATTGTTGGTCTACTTGTGTTCTCACCGTATCCTTCATATATATATATATATATATGAGAAGGTTTATTTGAGAACTAATCTTAGCCGTTCAATTTGGATAATGGAATTCATGGATGAAGAGTGTGGGGGATTGGGTGTGGCAGGGTGCATGTAAGAAATTCATGGGTAGACAATTCAATTGAAGGAGGGGGAATTGGACGGCTAAGATTGGTTCTCACGGTTCTCGCAATAAAAACGGTTCTCGTATGTAAGGAAGGTTCATTTGAGAACCGTTTTTATTGTGAGAACCGCGAGAACCAATCTTAGCCGTTTATTTTGGATAATGGAATTCATGGATAAAAAGCGTGGAGGGATTAAGTGTGGGAAGATGTATGTAAGAAATTCATAGGTAGACAATCCAATTGAAGGATGGGGAATTGAACGGCTAAGATTGGTTCTCGTAACAAAAACGGTTCTTAAATGAACTTTTCAATATATATAGGGGAGGGTTCAAACGAGAACTGTTTTTCGTACGAGAACTGCGAAAAATAATCTTGGCCATTCATTTTGGATAATGGGATTCATGGATAAAAAGCGTGAGGGGATTGAGTGTGGCATGGTGCATGTAAGGAATTCATGGGTGGGCAATCCAATTGAAAGAGAGGGAATTAGACGGCTAAGATTGGTTCTCGCGGTTCTCGTACGAAAAACAGTTCTCGTTTGAACTTTTGTCTATATATGTATGTATGTATGTATATATATATATATATCTATATCTATACTACTATATAAAACATTTAACACTCTCTCTCCTCCTTAATTTTAAGACTTCTTAAAATTCAATCAAAACAACATCTTGGCCTTTCATTATATTTAAATTAATCTCATCCACTCAATCTTTAACCATTCCAATATCTCTCCTAATTTACTTTAACTTTTTAATCAATTAAAATATACTCTCACACAAACATAAATATACACACATGACAACATAATTTCTAATATCTTATTAACTTCTCTATCCTTATTTCACAAATACGATTTTTTTTCCTTATTTTAATGTCTTTTAGATTTTATTTTTAAAATTAATAAAATAGTTTATGCAAATAAAAAAATTGAAAAAAATGGGACATGTTGCTAAAGAAATTTTTTTGTGACATTGAATTTTGCGAATAACATATTATTACATTTTTTAAAGCGACATATTACAAAACAAAAACTATTAGGCTCCGCAGCATTGCGCGGGTACGATGCTAGTGTGTGTGTGTGTGTGTGTGTGTATATATATATAGGGAAAAGTTCAAACGAGAACTATTTTTCATACGAGAACCAATCTTAGCCGTCAAATTCTCCCTCCTTCAATTGGATTACCCATACATAAATTCCTTACATGTATCATGCCACACTCAATCTCTCCACACTCTTTATCCACGAATTTCATTATCCAAAATGAACGGCTAAGATTTGTTTTCACAATTCTCGTACGAAAAACAGTTCTTGTTTGAACCCTTCGATCCCTATGTGTGTGTGTGTATATATATATATATATATGTATGTTTGCCACAATAGTTTTTTTCTTAGTCTCTTATCAAATTAAGTATCATAAAAAATGATTGTTTAATAATTAAATAATCAAATATTGAAAACAAAACATACCCAAATTGTCTGTATTTTTTGTTTGGACGCAGGCCATGTACGAAAACATGAAAAGAACAATTCAAGATGTGATGGACCGAGGAAGAATCAATGTTGACCAGATCAATGATGATCGTACGATCAAATCTTTCACCAAATGGACCCATGGATTTACTCGTCAACAACATCCTACGGTCATCGAGGTCAGTTACACTTCTTTTTCATTTATAAAAATTATCAAAATACTCTCTAATAGACGTATATATTTATTTATTTTACTGTATGATATTTTTGTAAATTAAATTATCAAACAAAATATTTAATAATGATAGGTTCTACTTAAAAGTGACCAAGATAAAGATGTTTCGGGTCATTATATGCCCAATCTCTTCTATTTAGCACGGGAAAAGAATAAAGCCATCCCGCACAACTTTAAGGCCGGAGCCCTTAACGCTCTAGTAAGTCTTCTATGTTTAACCAAAAAATAAGTGGATTTTAATCTAGTATATAGTTTGTTTACTCTTAATGTAAAATCATTAATTATTGTAGATTCGAGTATCGACCATCCTTACAAATGCACCTATATTCCTAGTCTTGGATTGTGACATGTACTCTAACGATCCAAAAACACCACTTCGTACATTATGTCATTTCATGGACCCTAATGTCGACCCAAAGCTTGCATTCGTTCAATTTCCTCAACGCTTCCACAACATCAACAAAAATGACACTTATGCCGGTGAACATTTGCTTGTGAATCGAGGAATCACTTCGGGAATGGATGGTTTGGGTGGAGTCGTATTTATGGGCACCGGGGGCTTCTTTAGAAGACAAGCTCTTCTCGAGTACCCTACAAAGTTGCACGAGTTATGGAATGAACCAAACGAATGTGGAGATGTTTTTGCCTTAGCACATCGTGTTGCAAGTTGTCATTACGAGGACGATACTGAATGGGGTTTAGAGGTACGTTTTTCACCCCAAAAACGCTCTTTTAGTCACATTTTAGTTCATTTGAGAAGTTAATTGTCGTTATTACATCGATTGCAGATTGGCTTTCGGTATGGAGTATTAGTTGAGGATATCTATACAGGTTTTAGATTGCAATGCTTAGGATGGAAATCTGTTGCATGTGATCCAACTAGGGCTGCATTTCTCGGCAGTGCACCTATATCTCTTAATGACATACTAAGGCAATCAAATAGGTGGTACATGGGCTTGCTACAGTTCGGGTTCGGTAAGTTTAGCCCAATGATATATGGGTTCAAGCTTATGAACCCTCTCCGAGTTATGTGCTACGCAAACTTCAATTTTCGGGCTTTATGGTCTATTCCAATCATGATCTACTCGTTTTTGCCTCAGTTAGCACTCATTAACTCCTTCCCATTATTCCCCGAGGTTTCAGACCCTTGGTTTTCCTTATACGCGTTTCTTTTCCTTGGGGCGTATGGGAAAGATTTTCTTGATTACATAATTGCAGGATCAGTGTTTGGAAAATGGTGGAATAACCAAAGAATGTGGTTGATACATGGGTGCTCTAGCTACCTGTTTTCGATATTTGATTGGTTTCTCACATCGATTGGGATGTCGACACTTGAATTCAATGTGACGAGCAAGGTGTCGGATGACGAGATAAGTAAACGTTATGAGAATGAGGTGTTTGAATTTGGAGTGGAATTGCCATTGCTGTTACCGGTGAATATAGCAGCAGTTGTCAACTTACTCACGTTTTTAATTGGAATAAAGCAAGGATTGATCAATAACGGGTGGTTTAAAGAATTTTTCGTGCAGTTATTCATAGCAGGGTTTGGTGTGGTTAATAGCCGGCCAATATATGAAGGCATGGTGTTGAGGAGTGACAAAGGAAAGATGCCTACGAAATTTACTCTGAAATCAATTTGTGCTGCTTTGGCTATTTGTTTGGGTTTCTCATTGGCATTTTAATAAACAACTTGTGT
This sequence comes from Dittrichia graveolens, assembly GCA_038502395.1. Lineage (NCBI taxonomy): Eukaryota > Viridiplantae > Streptophyta > Magnoliopsida > Asterales > Asteraceae > Dittrichia > Dittrichia graveolens. The sequence goes on along the minus strand of JARJIL010000001.1, from coordinate 113,546,544 downwards.
TCATATGTCGTGTACCTAGTTTACTTCAAAAGTTTCCCATGCAACATTCTATTATTTTGGGCTTATCGAAATGCGAAAATATAATAATAAAAAATCAATCGTTTCCATAAAGCATATGATAATTAATGTAGCATCATTTATTTCAAAAAGAGGTCAAAGTAGGGTTATATTTTGACCAAGTCAAATGAGAGGAAAAAATCAACAAATAAAGTCAATTTAAGTAAGTAAATGAGGATAAACCATACGTAAAAATTCGATTATAAATTGTATCAACTTAACACAGAATTTGGTATGAAAATACTGTAAATAGGCTAAATTCAAAATTTATAAATTAAGATGGGTGTCAAAGTATAAGATCACTTGATAATAATTGCTTTCACATCAATGTTTATAAAATTGGAATTACATTTTATTAACTTCAAGAGTTGCTACAAAAAGAGGGTAGGCAAGCAACAATAAAGCTAATTCGAATAACTAAATAACTATTAATTAACCTATGAGATTTTATTTGAATAAAATATAATTTTGATATTTAAATAATAAAATAAAGCAACTAACTGAATACACAAAGACAAAAGGAAAGCAAATTAAGGACAATAAAGAAGACCGAATCACCTAGACTAAAATCCCCCGAACATAGAATACATCAAAATCAATTTAATTTGTTAACCAGATTCGACTTCACCACCATCCATTCCTCATATCATGTGGTTAATGTGAAGCAAGTCTAACTAACAAGTACCCCTTAAAAATCGTTTCTACAACTCCTAGGACATAATTACCAACCTAGCCAAACCAATGTCTAACAAAACTCTGTAATTCTTGTTACAGTAATATTCTTATCTTTTCATTTACATTATGGTCAACTGATTCTGTTACTATCTCTAGCAATTCCTTAGCTAAATTCATAGACAAACAAATTAAAGAGCAAAACAATCAATATGACTCCTCATATATATCTCATGCAACTTCAACAGTCGGGCGTATTTGGTGAAGAATTCGATCCCGTGGCTTTATTTTCTACGAAAATTGGCCCTTGGTTGCCCAAAATAACCCCCTAGAGCTCTGGTGCAAAATCCTAGGTAATATAATGAGTTCCTCCGAAATTAAGGTTTAAAACTCGTATCTAGGCCTTGTTTGGTTTACTGTATTTCGTGGGATTTCGTAGGAATGGGATTTCAAATACAGGGAAATGTTGTGTTTGGTTGGAAAAGAAGGAAGGGATTTTAAATGCTGAGAATTCTTTAAACTCCCTCAAATTCCCTTACTCAAGAGATTTTACAAATGCATCCACCCCCCATGGTATTTCAAAATGCTTTGTATGAAGGATTTTCCATTTTACCATTTTGCCAAATGCAAATTCATTTTACAATGTTGTCAAATGCAAATCCTTTGACAGAATACAAATACCATGAAAAAAAATCTGCGAACCAAACGCCCCTTAACTGTATTTTGTTGACTAAAAATTGTATCACTACAATGACGTGCTCGTGTTGCAATCAAACAATCATCTTCCATCGTTTTGTAGTTCTCCGTGTCTAGTTTACATGAACGGTTGAATAATCCAAATCCAACTTCGTACGAGTGAAATATGCATGCTCAAAACAACGAAGCTATGTTAGGACGGTCAGTTTTTCTTATTTTTTTCATCATTTTTTTATAACAATTTCTCTATTTCTTCTTCCAAGAGCTCTAAAAAATATAAAAATTAAGGAATTAAGTCATAATTAACATAATTCATTATAAAACACGTAAAAGAATGATATATTAGATATAAATTATATGTATATTTAAGCCGATGTCACATACTTCACACTTATTCTTTGTTTGTCCTAAGCAAACCATCATGTAAAATCACCAAAATTAGACCAACCAAAATTTCCAACTTCCATTCGCATGCGATCAAACCACCGAACCGTACACCAACACCAAAAGAAATCACTAATCCTAAAACCAATCAGTTGTTCACTAAGGAGTTCACTCTTTCACTCAAATGTATGAGGGTTTAATATTTAGTGAACATTCGAAATGTGAAAATACATAGCTATTAGCAAAAGCTTGTGACTGAATCTTATCTCCATCATTAGAGGCATCAACCTTCGAAAAGAACTTTAGGATTGTAATGTTAGGCTAAGTGTCAGGGTATGGAAAACAAAATATTTTAAGTGACTAAAAAATATAGCAACAATCTGAACTATGATGGACAACAACGACTTACATAAAATATTTAGGTTTGTAATGTTTCATATAAAGTTTTACTTTTTATCGTTTTATAAACCAACTCATATAATAAATAATAACTTAATGAGCCGTGCACACACGAATTTTACATACGTAAGCTTAAAAAATGACATAATCAAACACAAAACGAATTTCAACCGTGTACAAATTGTTTTAGGACAACCAAACTATTAAGAATGGTAAATAAAAAAAGTGAAAATATACAAATTGTTTGAAGTATGTTCATAACAACAAAAGTTATATTGTTTTTAGTACTTATTTATATAATGACATTTAATGTTTTGTAGGTCGAATTGTATTGTTGTCACAAATAAACGATCCATGAGTGAAAACTGGTCATACGTAACTTGAAGGATCAGATTCCCATTAAAAATGTATTACATTTGTCCATGCGCACACACGTATGCCTTACACATTCTGAAACATAAAATTTATCATGAAATATAAAAGTGTTCGATAAAAGGATGAATTCAAGCTATTCATATTGATACAAAGGAGATATATATAAATTGTTTAAGTTACATACATAACAACATACATCATATTTTTTGTGCTAAGTTGTAGTGTCCGACATGAATTTCATCTCACATTTAATGCAAAATAACATATTGCAAATGTCCAATCAGAAAAACTAATATGTAAATTTTCCCCAATATTAGAGCAATCAGCACAGAATTGTTTGTCTGGGCTTAGACATATAGTCATATTCAGTAATCGAAATAGTAAGATAATGCTTAATTAATAATAAATTAACATTATAGTCATTGATATAATCAAAATTAGTTGATATAATATTCAGAAAAAAAAACAGTTTTAAAATAAACCTCCTCTGTTTATATATTGGAATTTTGGCATCAGTCATTTGGCAACAGAGGAATTAAAAGTCCCAAAAGTGAAAACAAAGATCATGTCCAATCATCGCCTTCACCTTCATTCCAGTAAACCATTATCCAAAACATGGCTAAACCGTATTTTCACACTCATCTACGCCGTCGCCGTTTCTGTTCATCTCTACCGCCGCTGCCGTACCCTAACATACATCCCGACCCCAATCTCCGCCGCTTTGTTTTCTAGCCGATTCTGTTTTAGCTTTCATGTGGTTAACCTCCCAATGCTTTCACTGGAATCCAATCGAGCGCAAAGTCTTCCCAGAGAACCTCCGACAAGTTGTGGCAGAGAGTGATTACCCGGCGATAGATGTGTTGATTTGCACGGCTGATCCGACGAAAGAACCGCCGGTTAGAGTGGTGAATACGGCGTTATCGGTGTTGGCGTATGAATACCCGGCGGAGAAGCTGTCGGTGTATATATCGGACGACGGGGGATCGGATATAACACTTTATGCGTTTATGGAGTGTGCTAAGTTTGCGAAGCACTGGATACCGTACTGCAAGAAGCATAATATTATAGATCGGGCACCAGAAGTGTATTTTGGAAACCATCCGGATTTGTTTCCTGCGACAAATGAAATCAAGGTGTGCCTTATGCTATTATATAATTAATTTTATTTTTTTCTAAAACAATTTAATTAACTTTTATAATTATTTTATTGTATAAAATGAATTTTGTCATAATTCCTGTTATGTGCAACTATTTACATACAGTGAAATAATTATAAAATTGATTGTATTGTTTTTTAAAAAGATAAAGTTAGTTGTATACATTGATAACTAAGACAAAATGTATTGTATTTTCATATAATTTATTTTATAATATATGAATAGAAAAGAAAATTTTAAAGAGAAAAAAAAGGAAAATAATAATACTAACTAATTTTAGTTTTTCATGTTTTTAAGTTTAAAACAAAATTAAAGAAAAATAAAAAATGAGTAAGTTTTAAAAAAATCTAAAATTACTAGTTATAATTATAGGTAATAAATTAATAAAACCACAAAAAAAATTCATTTTCTTTGTAAATATTTCCACTTTTCAAAAGAACGTTTGGGAGAGAAATTACTCAAAACTTTCTTCTAAATCATTGCTTTTTGCACTTAAAAAATTACAAATATATATTTTTTTATATCATTTTACTTCCTTCCAAATTTTTTCAGTTTTTCTTTTAAATAAATTTCGAAAACACAATGTTAGATTAATAAAAAGGGTCCATAATAGTAAAAGTGACAGGGTGGTGGTAGCTTACACCACGCACTAGTGGTCATATAGTGTTCCATGCCAAAAATTGGCGGGTGACTTTAATGTCCATGTCTGGTGAGCACGTTATATCTTTGGGTAGTTTAGATTTGTTGTTGTTCATGACCTAAAGTTATAGGCTCGAGTCTCGTTATGAATAAATTTGGGGTAGATTTAGAAGCCGTTCAAAAAAATGTGTTGTGCGTATCAATATTTTTAAGTGAAAGTTAATAAGGGGTTTTTGTCCAAGCTTATTATTTTGGCTTATTAGCTTATGAGCTTATATTTTGAGCTTAATTTTTTTAGGTGTTTGTTTAAGCTTATTGGCTTATTTTTGATAAAATAAGCCATTTTGAACTAGCTTATTTTTTTCATGTGAGCTTATTTTTACAATTTTACCTTTATACCCTCTTTTTAGTCATTATACATTAATAAACTAATGTAAGGAAACCCTTTTTGATCATTTTCTATATTTTTAAAAAAAAATTATTAACTCATAAGTTATAAGATAATCCAAACACTTTTTTTTCTCAAAAGTTATAAACTCATAAGCTTAAGCCCTTAAAAAAAGCTTAAACAAACACCCCTAGTGTTTCGTATGATAGGTATGATGAGTAAATATTTGGATAAATGAAACGATCGGTCTATAGTAGTAAATATAATGATGATAAGTATCGAGTATTCTGTGTCACATGTGTGCGTGTGGCTTGGACATGGTTAGATATTGTCCACATGTGGGCTGGCCAAGGGATAGGAATACATATATTTTCTCATCTGTTTGTTTTATATATAGATTTTCATCTAAACATGTAATTAATCCGGCTGATTGTTTTTTAGAAGGGTTAAATCCTCTCATGTTGTGGTCATACATTATATATCATGTTCTCTTACAAACATAAGAGTGAGACTTACAAATAAACTCATTCTTGACTTATAATAATAGACCCACTCTCATGTTTATGAAAGAAAATGAGGATCATGTTTGACCATAACATAAGAGGATATTAACCCTTTTTAGAATAAGCATTAATACTATATATCACAGATAAAGCAATTGATTTTGGTTTTGTTTTTTTAGAATTTAAATATAGATTTTTAAACAGGTAACAGAATATTAGTTGGTTAACCTGATCCTTAGTTTCTATACTCGATCTTAAAGATTAGTTAATTATTATTATTTTATTTTTTTTTTGCAAATGAAAGTAGATTTTTATTCCAATAATATCAAGTAGCTTGCAGGCGTTATATGAAGGCATGAAATCACGAGTGGAGAACGTGATGCAAAGAGGTGGCATCTGTTTGGATCAAGTGACGGAACCGGAATTCCGAGCTAGGTTCAACAAATGGTCACCTAATTTCACGCATCGACAGCACCCCACAGTCATCGAGGTTCTTTTACGGGCATCTTGTCTTCCCCTTGCTTGTCGTCTTTCATCGTCAACCCCATGAGTTAGTCTTGAGTTAGTTATGTTGATATCACAATCAAAGTCCTCTTACATACCTAACTGTTAATTCATATATAAAATCTTTTAAACAAATACGTGGTAACGAACCATACATTTAGAAAAGTAAACACTATAGATTTGTAAAATATGAAGTACCCACACTCACACTCTAACTCACAAGAACACGAACACGAAGTTTTTTCTCAATTGTAAAACTCTTTATTAACAAGTTCACAATTGATCAAGGAATACAATGATTTCTCTTATGTGTAAAACAAAGAACTAACAAGTACTATTTATAGATAAAGGTATCCTTGTTCTCCAAGAAACCTTGTTGAATAAGTAAACTAATCCTTATCCAAGTTCTAACTTATCCTTAATTACTAAGTTACATTTAAACCCTTAAACTAATAAGTATTGCTAATATATATAACAATCTCCACCTTATTAGCAAAACACCGCAACTTAGCTAATCCCGATACTTAGCATCTTCATACAATGCGCAAACTTGGATCCGGACACTATCTTTGTCAAGTAATCAGCAGCATTATCTTCGGTATCAACTTTCACCACTTCCACTTCCACTTCCTTAGACTCTATGATCTCTCTAATAAAGTGAAGTCTCACGTTGATATGCTTCGTTCTCTCATGAAACATCTGATTCTTTGAGAGTTGAATTGCTCCTTGATTATCAAAATTCACTGCTACTGATCTCAGCTTGATCCCCAACTCTGTTAAAAGTCCCTTAAGCCAAATACTCTCCTTTATGGCCTCAGTAAGCGCCACATACTCGGCTTCTGTTGTAGACAAAGCCACTATGTGCAGTAGTGTGGCTCGCCAACTCACCACACATCTTTGAACCATGAACACGTACCCGGTTATAGACTTTCCTTTATCAAGATCCTTTGCATAATCAGCATCGACATAAACAGTAATATCAACATGTTCCCCTTGACTTTTACCATACACTAGACCCACATGAGTAGTTCCCTTCAAGTATCTCAATATCCATTTCACCGCCTCCCAATGATTCTTACCTGGATTTGCCAAATACCTGCTCACAATACCGACTGCATAAGCTATGTCAGGTCTAGTGCATACCATCAAGTACATCAAGCTTCCTACAATGGTACCTTACTCATCTTTTCCACATCATTTTCATTAACGGGGCAATCTCGCAATGATAACTTGAAATGTGAACCTAAAGGTGTCATAACCGGCTTTCCATAAGCAATTCTAAGGTTATTTAAAACTTTATTTACATATCCCTGTTGTGACAACTTTAACGTTCTATTGCCTCTATCTCTAATGATTTCCATACCCAAGATTTTCTTTGCTTCTCCAAGTTTTTTCATATCAAACTCTGCCTTTAGTAACCTCTTGGTGTTCTCAATCTCAGACTTGTCTCTGCAAGCAACCAACATATCATCTACATACAGTAGTAGATATATGAACTCCCCTGGATTGTATTCTCTGTAGTATACACAATTATCATAATTGCTTCTACAGAAACCATTTCTTATCACATACTCATCAAATCCTTTGTACCACTGCCTCAGAGACTGTTTCAGACCATACAAGGATTTCTTTAGCAAACATACTTTATCCGCTCCTTGTTCAAAACCTGGAGGTTGCCTCATATAAATGGTCTCATCAAGATTACCATGTAAAAACGTTGTCTTCACATCCAACTGCTCTAACTCATAATCTCTACAAGCAGTTAGTGAGAGTATTACCCTGATAGAACAATGTCTTACCACAGGAGAAGATACCTCGTTATAGTCAATCCCCGCTCTCTGAGTAAAACCTTGAGCTACCAACCTCGCCTTATATCTTGGTTTCTGAACACCTTCAATCCCCTATTTGATCTTATACAACCATTTACACCCAACTAGTTTCTCCCCGAGTGGTTTCTCTACTAGCTCCCAAGTTTGATTCTTCATAAGAGAATTCATCTCTTCTTCCATAGCTTTTATCCACTTGTCTCGCTCTACTGAAGTGATAGAATCATGGAATGATAGTGGCTCATGAGTATCCAGTTCTTCTGCGGTCGCAAAAGCATAAGCAACAATATTACTCTGATCTCGAAACCTTATATGCCGAACAATTTGTCTCCTTGGTCTATCCCTAGCAAGGCTATAATCACCATTACTAGATTGACTTGGTTATGATGTTTCATGGTTTTCTGAAATTTCGACATTGTTGTCATTACCCTCATGAGTTTCTTCCCCATTCTCAGCAACCTTATGATTGTCATTATTCAGCTCCACCTCAATCTGAACCCTATCTCGAGTATCATGGGCATCTTTTCCATTTAAAGTATCTTTATACACCATATCTTCATTAAAGACCACGTTCCTACGGATTACAACCTTAGGCTTCACATCTTCACACCTCCAAAGACGATAACCCTTGACACCTTCAGGGTATCCTAGAAAAATACACTTTTCTGCCCTAGGTTCAAGTTTTCCTTGATCAATGTGTGAGTAAGCAACATAGCCAAACACTTTTAATATACTATAGTCTGCTGCAAAGCCTGAGCACATATCCATAGGAGTCTTCAAATCAATTGCCGAAGACGGTGACCTATTTATCAAATATGTTGCAGTAGATGCTACTTCTACCCAAAATGTCTTAGGTAGACCAGATTCGATCAGCATACACCTTACTTTGTTCATTAGAGTTCGGTTCATTCTCTCAGCTAAACCATTTTGTTGCGAAGTCCCTGCAACAGTCATATGCCTAGCAATCCCACTCTTCTTACATAAGTCATCAAACTCATAGTTACAAAATTCAAGACCATTATCAGTCCCGAGCTTCTTTATTTTCCTACCTGTTTGATTCTAGACCAGAGTCTTCCACTCACTGAATTTTCAAAAGGCCTCATGCTTATATTTCAGAATTGAGATCCACACCCTTCTGCTAAAATCATCAACAATGGATAAAAAAATACCTCGCACCTCCCAATGATTCCACTCTAGAAGGCCCCCGTAGATCTGCATGAAGATAATCTATTACTCCTTCTGTAGTGTGTTGGCCTCGACCAAATCTTACCTTAGTCGACTTTCCCAAGACACAATTTTCACAGAATTCAAGTTTACCTAGACTATTCTTGCCCAACAGTTCTCTTTTGTTCAACTCATTCAACCCTGCTTCACTGATATGTCCCAGTCGTTTATGCCATAAACTAGCAGAATTCTTGATTCCATGAACACCAACATTCGCTTCAAAAATTTCTACCTTTCCATCCAATGAGTAAACACAGTTTTCTTTCCTCGTTCCAGTCAATACCACCCTGGAACCATTAATCACCTTAACTCTGCCATTTTGCATCTTGATAGTATATCGACCCTTTTCAAGAATGCCTAAAGAAATTAGATTTCTTTTCAATTCAGGAATATATCTAACATTCTCCAGCACATATGTTGTCCCATCCTGCATCTATATCTTCACTTTACTAATTCCCATTATAGCACATGGCCTGTCATCACCCAACATAACTGTACCACCATCAATTTCCTCAAAGTCAAACAAATAGTCTCTCATAGGTGTCATATGGTATGAACCACCTGAATCCATAATCCATTGAGCAAGTGTACCACTTTTAACCACCACCAAGACGTCTGCACTGTCATAACCATCAAAACCAGAACCCTGACCCTGACCGGTTTTCTTTGCAGCTCCATTTGACTTCTTCTTTTTCTTCTGGGGACAGTCTTTCTTCAAGTGACTCTCTGAGTGACATATATAGCACTTCCTAACAAACCCTTTTCTTGACTTAGACCTTGACTTGTTCCTAGATTGATTACTATCTCTATGCTCAGACCTGCCTTGTGCAACCAATCCCTCACCGCTTTCTTCCTTCGAGTCTGCTCTCTTTTTCAACTCCCTTGAATTCAGCGTTGCAAGAACATCCTCCATAGTTAATGTTTCTCTCCCATAAAGTAAGGTATCAACAAAGTGGTCATAGGATTGAGGCAAGGACGTGAGTAGAATAAGAGCCTGATCCTCCTCATCAACCTCAATATCGATATTCTCCAAATCAAGTATCAGTTTGTTAAACTCGTCTATATGATCTTCAAGTTTCTTACCTGAATTCATGTAGAATGTGTATAATCTCTTTTTCAGATAAAGACGATTCGCCAAGGACTTAGTCATGTATAAGCTCTCTAATTTCGCCCACACTCCAGCTGTAGATATCTCTTTTGTTACCTCTCTTAGAACTCGATCACCAAGATATAAGATAATAGCACTATGAGCTTTTTCAAGCAACTCTGACTTCTCGTGATCAGACAAACCGGCTGGTAACTTAGCTTCACCCTCAAGGGCAGCGGCTAAACCTTGCTGAACAAGCATTGCACGCATCTTCACCCTCCATAGGCCGAAATCATTCTTCCCATCAAACTTCTCTACTTCAAATTTCGTGTTTCCCATCTGTGCAGTCAGCTTCGGCAATTAATATCTTCTGATAGAACAAACTAATTAAAAATCCCTACGGTCAGAACGTATAATAATATCTCCAGGGCCTACAGTCCAAAAATATCGACAATCCAACGGTGAACGAACTCAGAATTTCGTTTTTTCCAACGCTGCGCAGAACTATCGGTAGGACAAATCTTCAGCACACTTCGACAATGTATAACTCTCTGTATACCTTTGACATCGAAGATCCCAACGGTCAGATTGAATAACAATAAGTTTTGTACATAAAGTTCAAAAATTAAGATGATCCAACGGTGGACTTGCCCAGAATGTCGGTTTTTCCAAAGCTGCGAGGAACTAGCAGAAACACCAGGCGAGTTTGCAGCCAACTTCGGCGATCTATAACCTTTTATAGAAGTCCCTAATCGAAGATCCCAACGGTCAGATCCAAGATCTATGGCTTTAGAACGTACAGTCCAAAAGTCGCAATGATCCAACGGTAAACGAACTCGGACCATCGTTTCTCCCAAAGCTGTGCAGAGATGGCAGAAACCACAAAGACGAATTTTTTTCGGTTTCTCTTGTATCGAGTGATTTTTCCTTCAAGAACCTGGATCGAGACCAGGCTCTGATACCAATTGTAAAATATGAAGTACCCACACTCACACTTTAACTCACAAGAACACGAACACGAAGTTTTTTCTCAATTGTAAAACTCTTTATTAACAAGTTCACAATTGATCAAAGAATACAATGATTTCTCTTATATGTAAAACAAAGAACTAACAAGTCTTATTTATAGATAAAGGTATCCTTGTTTTCCAAGAAACCTTGTTGAACAAGTAAACTAATCCTTATCCAGTTCTAACTTGTCCTTAATTACTAAGTTACATTTAAACCCTTAAACTAATAAGTATTGCTAATATATATATAAAAAGATTTGTGCAAGTGTCACTTATGAATATTTTAGAAGACAATATTTATACTCGTAAAATAGCAATAAAATATTTTTAATTTGTATGTTTATATATAAACTTTTCTCTTACAAATTAAGCATAGATTCTATTGGACAACAACGAAGACAAAGATGTCACAGGTGGTGTTATGCCAAATCTCATCTACGTTTCTCGTAAGAAAAGCAACTACAAACCTCATAATTTTAAAGCTGGAGCACTTAATGTCATGGTACGTACGTACAATCCATATAAGTATACAGAAAATAAACTATTTTAGTTTTTGTTTAGTGACCACTCGATCACTCCTCGCTCTTGCATTGTAGCTACAAGAATTCAAGGCAATAGCAGCGACACCTTTAGCAACGACAAGGGCAATAGCAGCGACACCTCGCTGAACGCGCGAGGTGTTGCTACTATTGCCCTTGTCGCTACTAAAGGTGTCGCTGCTATTACCTCCGAAAAAAAAGGCGCCCAGATTTCCCCCTTTCTTTTTCACGTGTCGCTGCTATAAACATTGTCGCTGTTAAAAGTGTCGCTGCTATTGCCCCTGAACAGATTAAAACCCTCATTTGCCTCCCCATTTGGATTAGAACAGCTCAAGCTCTGTTGATCTCTCGATCTACCGACGACCCACCCCTCGCCGCCCCACCCCCGCCACTCGCCTCCTCACAACCATAGGTGATATTTTCTCCTCCTTTCTTCTCCTCTCGTTGCCGTTGCCGCCTCGCCGCCACACAACCTCTTCGCCCCATCCAATACCGTCGTAGCTATTGTGCTCCACCACGGGGTTTTTGCTCTAATTTCAACTTATTTCGGTTATTTGTTGTCAATTTCTTGTTATTTTGCTAATTTTATGTTAAAATTTCAAGATCTTGTGTGGTAAATTGGTTTATAGATTATAAATGTGATAATTTTTAGAGTTTTTGAATTGTGTTGGCTATGTGTGTTGTTACTGTGTGTGTGCGTTAGTGTGTGTTGTGTGTGTTATGCGTGTGTTCTGTGTGTTGTGCGTGTGTATTAGTGTCTGTTTGTGTGTGTGTTCTGTGTGTTTAATTGTGTGTGCTGTTAGTGTGTGTGTGTGTGTGTGCTGATGTCTCCTATTGTTTGTGTGTGTGGTTGTGCTGTTGTGTGTGTATTTACAACCATACGTTGGGATTAATTTCAAGCATTTTGCATAAATTGGTTACACGCTAGTCTTGTTTTTTTCTTTTTCAACTTGTTTTGTGTAGATTATAAATTGTAACTTTGTTGTGTACTACAAGTTTTTAGATTATCAACATTTGAAATCTTAAAGGTTGCCTTGGTTCTTCTTTTAGAACAAAAGCTTGCGTTGTATTGCTCATGATCTTATATGATTATATCCATAGGTAATGAAAGCTTCAACAATTTATTTTCGATGTTCGTAGTTATGTGGATTTGCATTGTGTGTTCATCTTTCGAAGGACAATCTACTATGACCGGTGGTAAATTGACAATTACACCTTATTTTGTACATGAGTGAATATTATTAGATTGGTGTAATTATTTCATAAATCAGTTACATCTTATGGTAGATTGTTTCTTGAAATCTAGCAACTAATATTTTATTTATCTTATGGTAGATTGTTAAACCCCTAAATAAAATTATTATGAAAAAGATTACTTGCATTTTATTAGATAAGTATTAGTAATTCATTACGTTAAGAATTAAGATTCTTAATATTGACTTATATAAATAGGAATTTGGACTACCATTTGTTATGCTGAATTTGATTTACGAAAGAGAGCGAAGAATAAAGAATTAAAGTTTGTATCATCAAGTGTTTCAATTATTGTTCTTTTTTCATGAATTGTAAATGCTCATATGCTTTAGTAACTGCCATCTGTTCTCTTTGTAAAGGCAAACAATGCAGAATACGGTGAGTGTATGAGGTTCAAGAAGATTGCACATGATGATACAAACTGAGGTAAACACTATTATCTTGCTCACGTGATGTCTTGGTTTTTTTCAACAAATGCAATTTTGCAGAAAATACTTGATGGTTACAAGCAAGGGAGTGGTAAAGTTTGAAGCCATTGTGAACTGAGGTAAACACTATTATCTTGCTCAAATGATGTCGTGGTTTTTTCAACAGGAATTTTATTAGTTTTTTAAAACAGGAATTATATACTTCATCCCAACAGATTAGTCCGTCACAGTTTAAACTTTTTGCAAAGGTGCTTAGGCTTGATGGATGAACACCAAGGTAATGTCATATTACTTTCTATGTTTGGAAGTGTTGTCCGCTTACACTATTGATTTGAATGGCAATTATATTAATCTATTTAATCATCTTTGTAATACAAAATGCTTTAGTGCATAAGCTTAGTTTACAAACTCAACTCTTTGCCTCCTCAAGTTATACGGGGTTTATTTTAGTTGTTTGGTTATTCAATGGTTTGCTATATATGTTATTTAAGGGTCATGATGAGTTATAATGGGTCACATGAGCTTGAACGGGTCATTATGAGTTATACGGGGCTTATTTTACTTGTATGGTTATTCAATGGTTTGCTTTGTTAGTTTAAGAGTCATGATGATTTATAATATGAACTTGTAACAGGTCATAATGAGTTATACGTAGCTTATTTTAGTTGTTTGGTTATTCAATGGTTTGCTTTGTTAGTTTATGGATCATGATGAGTTATAATGGATCACATGAACTTGTAACGGGTCATGATGAGTTATACGAGATTTATTTTAGTTGTTTGGTTATTTAATGGTTTACTTTGTTAGTTTATGGGTGATGACGAGTTACAATGGGTCATATGAATTTGAAACGGGTCATGATGAGTTTGTTACTATGTAAATTGGTGCTTGGTTTATTGTTTTAACTTATAATATATTTACTAATGTATATATTTAATAATTTTGCAGCCCAATCAACTTGATGTCATGCTTCGTAACCCGACATTTAGAGCGGCAATGAAATCGGCAATAGCAAACATGATTCAATTGTTTTCGACCCAAAACGCTAATGTTGATAACAACAAGAAGAGGGATGAAGATAGTTATGTATTATGTTTTGTGTGTTAACAAACAACTTAACCGAAGCATTTATATGTATATATTAAGGATTTTGTAATAGCTCATGCGGTTCAATATAAATATTAGTTTTTATGTATTTTTGGGTGTATTAAATTATAAATAACACAGGTTATAATTATTTTTGTACCGAATTATTAAAAAATAAAAAAAAACAATAGCAGCGACAACAATTAGCAATAGCATCGACAGGCAATAGCAGCGACGCCAGTAGCAACGACAATTAAGCATTAGTGACAAGGCAATAGCAGCGACACAATAGCAGCGACATGTCGCTGCTAAAGGCTTTTGCAGCAACATTTGAGAGTATTAGCAGCGACATATGTCGCTGCTAAAGATCGATTTTTTTGTAGTAGCTTCGAGTATCCGGGTTATTGACCAATGCACCGGTAGTCCTAGTCCTGGATTGTGACATGCACTCAAATGATCCCGAAACACCACTTCGTGCATTATGTTACTTTGTGGATCCAAACGCGGATTTAAAGCTTGCATTTGTTCAGTTTCCTCAAAGATTTGCTAGCATCAATAATAATGACATCTATGCACTATGCATCCGAGTTCAAGCCCGAAACGCAGATTTTAAGTCTCGGCATGGATGGCTTGTTAGGTGTTCAGTTTATGGGTACAGGCGACTTTTTCAAAAGACATGTTATTAGCGACAGTTCAGCGTCTGGTGTCACTAATGAAATCAATTCAAAGCCGATGATAGCGAGTAAAGATGTTTTAGTTTCAGCACACGAAGTCGCAAGCTGTAACTATGAGGATAACACCAAATGGGGTTCAGAGGTTAGTTTCCTGATATATCCACCAATGTTTTTTTTATATATAAATAGAATAACTGTAAGAACTGTTCCGAGTCACACATTAATTTCAAATGTAGATCGGATTTCGATACGGCACAGTGACAGAGGACACTTACACGAGCTTTCGACTTCATTGTGAAGGATGGAAGTCAGCTATTTGCAATCCAAAACGAGCTGCGTTTCTTGGAGGTTCGCCGTCAAACTTGAATGATGTACTAACACAAATCAAACGATGGTACACAGGATTCCTTGAGATATTCTTTAACAGATATTGCCCAATGACGTATGGAATTCGATCAATGAATCCACTTCATGCCTTATGTTACACACACTACACTCTTCGTTCTTTTTGGTCAATTCCGGTCATCATCTACGCATTCTTGCCTCAAATTTCACTCATAAACTCCTTCCCGATATTCACCGAGGTACAAAATTAAACTTCTTGACAAGGATTAATTACTTTATGTTAATTTAACAAAACATATATATTATATGATTGATATATAGTTCTCCACTTAATTATATATAGGTATCGGAAGATGCGTTTTTCTTATACGTCTTTCTGTTTCTTGGAGCATACGGAAAAGATTTTCTTGATTTTGTTGTGTTTGCCGGAGGATCCATGCAAAGGTGGTGGAACCACCAAAGAATGTGGTTGATATGGGGGATGTCGAGCTACCCCTTTGCATTGCTCGAGTACGTGGTTGCTGAAATCGCTAGGATTGTCGTCTTTCGGGTTCAATGTTACAAGCAAAGTGGCCGATGACGAACAAAACAGGCTGTATGAACAAGGAGTGTTTGAATTTGGAGTTGAGTCGTCGCTTTTATTTGTACCAATTTCTGTTGCCTCGGTGATTAACTTGTTGGCGTTTGTGAAAGGAGTTATGGTGGTTTTTTTGAATGGGAGAGTGGATGAGTTTTTTGTGCAGATTTTTATATGTGGGTTTGTGGTGGTGAATAGTTGGCCGATATATGAAGGCATGGTTTTGAGGAAAGATCGAGGGAGAATGCCTTTGAAGATTAGCTTAGCATCATTTGGGATCGCAATGGTGATTTGTTTGGCATCCATTCTGGTCTTGTAAAATTTCTAAGTATTTTGAAGAACAACCAGAGATAAAGTTGCATTGGAAAGTGTAAGAATGACATGCGATATTTAACCTCGTTTCACGCAGCATGTTATGGGGTTTGGGATTTCTTATCTTTATTGTGCATATGTTTATTCCGCGTAATTTGATTAAATAGATAACTATAGTTAATAAGGGTGTTTTTGAATGTGTGCTTCAAAGGCGATATAAAGAACACCTAGCTAAATCATATACGTGTGTGCTATTCTTGTTTGTATGTTTACAGAGTTTTAACTTAAAACTGTTAACTAATAAATTGTAATGTATAGTGTAGGGTCCTTTGTGTAAATACTTTGTATTATATATTCTGATAGATCACAATACGCGGGTTTTCACAATACGTAACATGTATCGAGCCTAACCTGATTGGCCTACGTTTTTTTTCCTGATCGACCGGTGCCCTCCCGTCGCCGGACATCTCTTCCGCTGCCACTCTTCCCGGAACCCTAGCGCAGTCCCCCACTGCACCCGCCGTTCGCTGAACCCTAGCCTTCGCCGTCCCTAGCCTTCTCTTGCGCCGCTGCTGTCCGCCGCCGCAGGGTTAGGGTAGCCTTCGCCGGTTGTCTTTGCTAGTTGGCTTCACCGGTTGTCTTCGCCGTGGGTCGCCAGTTCTGCCGTGGGTTTTAGGTTCGCTGGTTGTCTTCACCGTGGCTGTCTTCGCTGCTGCCGTGGAGTGTCGTGGTTTTGTTTTTTCCCCGGTCGTTGCTGGTTGTCTTCGTAGTGACTTCTGTGCGGGGCATTAAATTCACATTTGCAGGTTTCTTCCCAAACAGTGGACCTTGCTTTTGCAGGTTGCTTTTGCAGTCATAAAGTGGAACTTGTTTTTAAATAGAGCTTTTCTCTTCAAGCTTTTTGAGTGGTACTTGGTTTTGTCTTTTCTTAATCGGGTTCCCGCTGCTGCCCCGCACCGTCGTTGGCCACCACGATCACGAACGCTGCTGTTTTTTTCCCCGGCAAAGAAAAAAAAAGGATTTCCTTCTTCTTCGGGATTACTATTTGGGTGAGCAAGTTCCTTATTTTTTATTTCTCTAATTTTTTCTTATCTTTCGCAAGTAACATTATTATTAGTCATGGCCGTCAATGATTCCAACCCACCGACCACCCCCACGGCTTCCCAACTAGTGTTCGCTATTGGTAATGTTTACCCCAGTTTAGTTTCAAACTCACAACTGACGGGTCACGTTATAAACTGTGGCGCCGTATTTTCACTGATATGTTTAAAGGGGCTAAAGTTATGGGTCACATCACTGGAAAATCCAAACCTAAAAGTGATGATGATGGGGATTGGGAAGCCATTGACTCTCGTATTAAATCTTGGTTTTATTCCACATGTGAACCAAATCTGCTTAATATCATCACTAAAGATAATTGTACTGCACAAGATTTATGGGAAGCCCTTGATGCTCATTTCTTAAATAACAAATTGTCCCGTAGTCTCCAACTTCAAACCATTTTTCGCAACACCAAAAAAGGTGCTCTTTCAATTACTGATTACTGTCATACCTTAAAAGATATTGTTGATTCTCTAGCTGATGTTGATACTAAAATCACTGATCAGGATCTTGTTTTACAAATCCTACAGAACTTACCGCCCTCATACCAAAGCTTGGTTGATGTTATTACCCACACCAAACCTTTTCCGTCCTTTCTTGAGGCCAAAAACATGTTACTTTTGCATGAGTCACGTAAAGATCAGCCCGAACCCTCTGTTGACCACCCACCTAGTTCTGCCCTTTACTCTACCTCTGCTACTAATAATAATGGGAAAGGGAAAAATAAAAATAATCGGGGAAACAAAAATACAGGACGGGTGGCATCTAAAGGTAATTCGGGAGGGGGGGGGGGAGTGCTTCGGCTACTATTACTAGTTATTCTGGTGATGCAGGTAATCCTGGTGGTACACCAACTTTCAACACTCAGCTTCTCCAGCTTCTGCAAAATGCTATGTGTAACGACCCGAATATTTTAATAATATTTATCGAGAAATGAATATTATTTTTGAAGTTCAACTTGGTAATAATAATAAAGGAATATTATTATTTAAAAGAAAAGTAAAAGAAAAGAAAAGAAAAGAATAGAAAAGAAGAAGAAATAAAAGAAAAAAAAATAAAATTCTGTAAAAGTCAAGGTCACGACGCGACGCGTTAGGAGTCGCGGCGCGACGCGTCTGGGCGGCAAAGACACGTGTCGGTTGCGTGTGATAGGCGGTAGCGTGTGTTAGTACGGTTGCGTGTGTCAGCACGTCGCGACGCGACACGTCGGCCAGGTTCGAAGGGCTATAAATTCAAGCTCATTTCAGCCGATTTTTACACACACACTTCCACCTCTTCGTTACTCTGCACATTTTTCGAGAGATATCAAGTTTAGTGAACTTTCAAGGGTGTCGGGTCTCGTTAGAACTCGTATTCGAGGTGCGGGGTGAACGGAGATAGCGTTTTGGGCGTAGTTTTGAGCGTGGTTTCGCTTTGGTGACCCCGAAAGGTATATTCTTCTAGACTTAAGTTAACATTTCAGTTATATGGCTCGATATTCTACATGCATGTTGTTCTAGCATGTTTTAATGGACTTTCTAAGTTCACGACGCGTATATCTTTGATCGAAAGTATATTTTTACATATCTAGGTTATTCGAGACGGTTGAGGTCGATTTCTTGACGATCCGAGAGTGTAGTTCGTCGAATCTAGAGTGTGGGTTTATTTCTGGACGGAGGTGAGTTCAGTAGTCTTTTACAAAACCGAGTACATAGACAAAACCTTATTTTCGAAATAAGGATGATTATACATATATCTATATATTGATTGATGATACATGTTATGTGTTCTAAGTTAAATACTCGTTGCATACATGATCAAACACGAAATACGCATGTTATGATTATTCACGATTTTACTACGATTTACATATGACTGCTTACGAGTTATTGCATGCATGTATTTTTGTGGCGGGGGTAGAATACGATACTACCCATATTGCGGATTTGCGGGCCTAGTTGGCATGATTGACCTTCTAGGATTAAAGTGCTAGCCAACAAGAGTCATTTGGTCTTTCTAGACGACTATTTTGACACGTGGTACGCGGACACTTCGGTGTTCAAGTACTGGAGTGATGTAGGCCAAGGAGGCTAGATCATACATCACGTGAGTGTGAGGAGAAGCTGAAATACGATCGGCTTCGTTTGGACTCGTACTAGAACGACAACGCAGTACTTGTACTCGCACCGTCGGAGTAGCGAAAGTGGAGTCTCGGGATTTATGTTCTCGGGTGGGAGTCGCGCCCCGCTTGAAAACGTAGGTTGGACGGGCATGCAAGTAGTGAACCTTGGGTTTTCTAGTGTGGGTTTAGACTCTACAATAGAATCATCCTATTGATATGACCTATGCGATATGATTTATGCGATGTGATATATGCGATTATGATGCGATATGATCTATGAAATATATTATGCGGTATGATTATGATTATGTGCGATTGACTTCATGAAATGATTTGTGAATATTTAACCCATTTGGTGCTATGTGATCTGCGGGTTCTCGGTACGGGTCAAATACGTTAAGGGTGGGATATGGTATTTATTTACATGTCATATTCTACTTACAAACATGTTTTCAGCTCAATGTCTGTCCAGCAACCGACACAGAGTCAGGACAACAACTACTACATGGACACCGGTCAAGCTCTCACATGTCCTTCAACCAAGGTAACTTGCTTTCTCTTAAACCTTGTTGCAAGTCAAAAGTAATCATGGTTGGTAATGGTGCTTTACTTCCAGTATCTTGTATTGGCGATACATTCCTTCCTTTTTCACAAAATCAAATGGCACTTAAAAATGTTCTTGTTTCTGATCAAATGGTTAAAAACTTGATTTATGTCCGCAAATTCACTCTTGATAACTGGGTTTCTGTTGAATTTGATCCTTTTGGTTTCTCCATAAAGGATCTTAATACAGGTCGCCTTCTTCATCGTTCTGATAGCGTTGGTGATCTTTATCCGGTTCTTCCGTCTTCCCAGCCCTCCGACTCTCATGCTACTGCCCTTGCTGCTGTGTCTTCTCATGTGTGGCATCGCCGTCTTGGTCACCCTGGCATAGCTACTTTTAATTTTTTACGATCTCGTAAATTTATTTCTTGTTCAAATAAAGTGTTACTTATTTGTCATGCATGTCAATTAGGTAAACATTGTCGTTTGTCTTTTTCTAGTTCTGAAACTAAGACTTCCAGGGTTTTTGAACTTGTACACTCTGATTTGTGGACATCATCTATGACTAGTTTGAGTGGTTTTATTATTTTTAGATGACTTCTCTCACTTTCTATGGGTGTTTCCTTTGCGTGTGAAATCTGATGTGTTCTCTGTTTTTAGTAATTTTCGTGCCTACGTTGCAAATCAATTTAAAACAGATATTCAATCGTTTCAGTGTGATAATGGTCGTGAATTTAATAATACTAAGATGCTTGATCTGTTTCAGCAAAATGGAATTAAAATTCGTTTTTCCTGTCCATACACGTCACAACAAAACGGCAAGGCTGAACGTGCAATTCGCACCGTTAACAATGTCGTTCGCACACTCTTATTTCAGGCCTCACTTCCTCCTAATTTCTGGGTTGAGGCACTCAACATGTCAGTTCACATCCTCAACCTTCTTCCCACAACCACTCTAGCCTTTAAATCTCCTTGTGAAATCTTATACGGTATCTTCCCCATGTTCATGCATTTGCGTGTCTTCGGTTGTCATTGCTACCCTAATCTCTCTTCTACCTCAACTCACAAACTCTCCCCTCGGTCGACTGCATGTGTGTATCTGGGTCCTTCGTCCTCTCATCGAGGCCATCGATGCTATGATCTTGTCTCGCATCACATCATTGTCTCTAGACATGTGGTTTTTGATGAAGATCATTTTCCGTATGCTTCGTTTAATGTGCCGCCATCTACTTCTGACTATGATGCATTCGTGGACGATCATACCTACCCTACCTTGAGGTCTGACGACCCGGTTATCTTGACACCTGCCTCCCCTACTCGTGCTACTCCTGATCATACGCCTACAGCTGCGGACTCTCCCGACAGCATGCTTGCACCGGACTCTACCGGCGACGCTGCAGTTGATTCGTCTCCCTCCCCTCCACCGGCTGCTTCCTCGAATCATCCTACGACCACCAGATCGTGCACTGGGAGTCTCAAACCTCGTCAGATTCTCAACCTATCTGCGGTCGACTCGCTCTCTCCGATCCTAAAAATGACTACTCAAGCAGTCTGCGATCCAAACTGGAAGGCAGCTATGGACTCTGAAATGTCCGCCTTACTTTCTAATCACACATGGTATTTGGTCCCACCTCTGGCTAACGTCAACATAGTTGGTTGTAGGTGGTTATATCGTCATAAGCTCGATAGCCAGGGCCGTCTTGACTGATACAAAGGTCGTTTGGTTGCTCAAGGCTTTTCTCAGCAACCTGGTCTGGACTATGACGAAACTTTCAGTCCGGTTGTGAAACCGGCTACTATTCGGACCGTTCTCGGTATCTCTATCTCTTTAAACTGGCCCATCCATCAGCTTGATGTTAAAAATTCCTTTTTAAATGGTGATTTATCGGAGGAAGTTTACATGAAACAGCCTTCTGGTTACGTTCATCCCTCCTATCCCACGCATGTCTGTCGTCTTCGCAAAGATCTTTATAAGCTTAAGCAAGCCCCGTGTGCTTGGTTTCAACAATTTGCTATCTTCATCACCTCTCTTGGGTTCTCATCCAGCAAATCTGATAGCTCGCTGTTTGTCTATCTCCATGGTCGTGACAC
This sequence comes from Dittrichia graveolens, assembly GCA_038502395.1. NCBI lineage: Eukaryota > Viridiplantae > Streptophyta > Magnoliopsida > Asterales > Asteraceae > Dittrichia > Dittrichia graveolens. The sequence goes on along the minus strand of JARJIL010000001.1, from coordinate 113,524,572 downwards.
CATATACTTATTATTATATGTTGATGACATCATTTTAACGGCCTCCTCCCCTGAGTTGGTCGATCGTGTCATCTCTCGACTCTCCTTTGAGTTCAAAATGACTGATCTTGGTGCTCTTTCTTTCTTTCTCGGGATAGCTGCCACTCGTTCGTCCTCGGGTCTTTTCCTATCTCAAACAGCTTTTGCCCATGATATCATTTCTCGTGCTGGAATGGATACTTGTAATCCATGCTCCACACCGGCAGAGACAAAGTCCAAACTTCCATCTTCTGGCACGCCAGTTTCTGACCCGACCCTTTATCGGAGTCTTGCTGGTGCCCTGCAGTACCTCACGTTTACTCGTCCGGATATCTCTTATGCCGTTCAGCAAATCTGTCTTTTTATGCATGATCCTCGCGAACCGCATTTGAATGCCCTTAAACATATTTTGCGTTACTTAAAGGGTACTCTTTCCCATGGCCTTTGTCTCCGCCCCTCATCTGTTGATTGTTTGGTGTCCTACACTGATGCTGATTGGGCCGGCTGTCCTGAAACGCGCCGGTCCACCCCTGGGTTCTTCATTTTTCTGGGTGAAAATCTAGTCTCTTGGTCATCCAAGAGACAACATGTTGTTTCACGCTCCAGTGCTGAAGCTGAATATCGTAGCATTGCTAATGCCGTTGCTGAGTCTACCTGGCTTCGGAACCTTCTGATCGAGTTGCGTTTTCCTCTTAATCGTGCCATGGTTGTTTTTTGTGATAATGCGAGTGCCATGTATTTAGCCAATAACCCGGTACAGCACCAGCGTACCAAACATGTAGAAATTGACTTACACTTTGTTAGAGAACGTGTTGCTTTGGGGCAAGTGCGTGTGTTGCATGTGCCCTCGTCTCATCAGTTTGCAGATATATTTACTAAAGGTCTACCTACACAGCTGTTCTTAGACTTCAGATCCAGTCTGAGCATTCGTCCTCCTCCAACTCCGACTGCGGGGTGTGTGTTAACTAATAAATTGTAATGTATAGTGTAGGGTCCTTTGTGTAAATACTTTGTATTATATATTCTGATAGATGAATACAATACGCCTCAACGGGTTTCCACAATACGTAACAAAAACTAATTGATAATAAGTTGACTAAGGTAGGATTATAAAATCACATGCGTCCAATGTGGTATAATACTCAACACGTGTGTTTAGCTAACCATAGGTAGACTTGCCTTTGATATCCGATGTACGGATGCAAGACAATACTCAATACATGTGTATAGTCATTTGGCCAGGTGGACCTGACTCTGATACCCGATGTGAGACAATACTCAACACATGTATGTGTCCGTTTGGCCAACCACCACTGGACCTGACTCTTATACCTGATGGTGGGACAATACTAAACATGTGTGTGTGGTCGTTTGAACGACAACCATTATATCTGTCTCTGATACTATGTAAGTTTGTGTGATTTAAACTAAAAACAAAATAACAATGACCGATCATTAAATCATCTCTCTTCTCATTCATTGGTCCACGCAATGAAGCTAAAATACAAGTTTTTAGAAGAATTTTATCGATGTTGTACAAAAGTACATAAAAATGTGATAACAAAAAACAAAAAAGAAAATTCAAAAAATCTAGTTTAAACCGGTTCGCCAGTTTGACCATTATTTTAACACTTCGTAATGATTTAATAATTTGACATTAAAATACCTTATTATAATCTAAAAAATTAGTAGAGAATTAATATTTACCTAAACTTTTGTTTTTTTCGTTTGTCTAGCATATTTTGCAAACTGCAATAGCAATTTCAATAATTTGACATTAAAATACCTTATTAGAAGTTCTATGATTTTTTGTTTTTTAAACGTGATATATTACATTTTCCATAATTTAATTGGGTTTATTAACTTTTCGCGATTGTTTATTCTCCCTTGAATATATAATTTACCATGCATGGTGTCCCTTTCAGGTTATTCAGTTGTGTATTTAATTTAGGGTGAATTACTTAAATGGTTTATTAGTTTATAGAAAATAACTTATTTAGTTTTTTAAGGTTTAAAAGTATTGAGACGGTTTCTAGAAGTGTTATCGAGTCGAGATAACTCATGAGCTACTCGAAAAACATTAAAAATTGACTCGGTGTTAACCGAGCTCGAGCTACTCAAGTAGTAATCTGAGTCAAGTTCAAGCTTTTACTAGTGCTTCTCACCCGCTTCATGTCAGACTTCAAATCCAAGAACCGGCTAGCGAACTATCAAAAAATATCTGGGAGAATTCAAATCAAAGAGTTCTTCCCCATCCCAAGGAGCAGATCGACGAGAGTTCTTATTAATATATGTTTCAAGACTAATTATTAATCGAAGAGTTTCCTTGTTCTCTACCAAATCGAGTAGAAACATTGTTCATCTAATCCCTAAATTCTCTTTTGAATCTATTTATATAGTAACAATTTGTTGTTGCGGTATTTGAATCCAAGAATACTTCAATTTTAGTCGATTTATCTTTTATACATTTTCTTCTAGTCTAAGGTGGCGTTTGTTCGCAAAATGTTTACGAGGGAATTGGAATCTATGAAGGAATTTGAATATATCAGGAATTGGAATTTGAATCTATGATTTGTTTGGTTGGCAGAAAATGGAATTGGAATTTGGTTTCAGTGATGTAAAATGACATAATTATCCTCCTTTTTTTACTTATTTTTATTTTGTATTAACTTTTATGTAAAAATATATTATAAAAATATTAAAAATTTATTTTATTTATTAACCATTTATAGCAATAAATTATGAAAATCGCGTAATAAACATCATATGTTAATATCATTACAATACACATATGCATAAATTCAAGTATCATCAGTCTCTAATCATCGTCTGATCAAATCATCAGTTTCACATTGTAAGTCGAACAACATAAATATTGTGGAGGAAAGCAGAGAGAGGCAGAAGGGAGACTCATATGAGGCTAAGGCGGTAACGGAACAGGGAAATCTCGCAACTACAAGAAGATGTTGCGGCGAAGGGTCTATAGGTGGCGGTAGAGGAAGGCTGCAACAGAGGGTCTGATGAAGGAATGCTACGGTGGAGGGTCTGGAGACGGCGGCGGAAGGTTTGGGGGAGGAAGGTTGTAGCAGAGGGTCTGGAGACGGCGACAAAGGAAGGCCGCGGCCGAGGGTTTAGAGGCGGTGCCGGAGGGTTTGGAGGCGGTGACGGAGTGTCTGGAGGCGACGATGGAGAAAGGAGGCAAAGGCGGAGGAAGGAGGCGACAGAGGAAGGTTGCGGCGGAGGGTTTGGAGGTGACATGGAGGAAGGCTGTGGTGGAGAGTTTAGAGGCATAGGAAGAAGTCGTCGGTGTTTGAAGGGTAGAATCAACTCACGTGTTATGTCAATGGAATGAGATAGATATATTGGAGCTATAGAGATGTTTAAGGTTAAGAAGGTAACATTCCACATTTCCTCATTCAAAGGTTTTTACAATTCATCCATCTAGTGATGGAATTCACTTTCTCTCATTTGACGGATTCCAATTCCTTTATATTCTCCCATAAAGTGAACCAAACACATAAATCATTAATTAGGAATTTGATTCCAATTTCTTCAGAATCCCTAGCATTCCTGCCAACCAAACACTATCTAAGAGTTCAGTTGCTATAATTTGTAATTGTGTTGCTAATCCCATAGTTATATATATATATGTATGTATGTATGTATGTATGTATATATATAGGGGAAGGTTCATTTGATAACCGTTTTTCTTGCGAGAACCGCGAAAAACAATCTTAGCCGTTCATTTTGGATAATGAAATTCATGGATGAAGAGCGTGGTGGAATTGAGTGTGGCAGGGTGCATGTAAGGAATTCATAGGTGGGCAATCCAATTGAAGGAGGGAGAATTGGACGGCTAACATTGGTTCTCGCGATTCTCGCAATAAAAACGGTTCTCAAATTAATCTTTCACTATATATATATATATATATATATATATATATATATATATATATATATATATATATAGAAAAGTTTAAACGAGAAATGTTTTTCGTACGAGAACTGCGAGAACCAATCTTAGCCGTTCAATTCACCCTCATTCAATTGGATTGCCCACCCATGAATTCCTTATATGCACCCTTCCACACTTAATACCTCCACGCTCTTCATCCATGAATTCCATTATCCAAAATTGACGGCTAAGATTGGTTCTCGTACGAAAAACAGTTCTCGTTTGAACTTTTCCCTACACACACACATATTATATATATATGTGTGTGTGTGTGTAGGGAATATATATATATATATATGTGTGTGTGTGTGTGTGTGTGTAGGGAAGGGTTCAAACGAGAACTGTTTTTCGTACGAGAACTGTGAGAACCAATCTTGGCCGTTTATTTTAGATAATGAAATTCATGGATGAAGAGCGTGGAGGGATTGAGTGTGGCAGTGTGCATGTAAGGAATTCATGGGTGGGCAATCCAATTGAAAGAGGGGGAATTGGACGGCTAAGATTGGTTCTCGTACGAAAAACAGTTCTCATTTAAACTTTGTTGTTGCGGTACATAAAATATGTAAAAATCGATGTATACAATTTTTAAAAAGTTCAAGAGTTCTTCCCATCTTGAACAAGCTTTTGAACCACTATATATAAACATGTCTAGGTTGTTGTAGTGTTTTATTTAATTAAATTTTAATCGAACCAAGCCAAATCGAGCTTGAGAATATCGATTACTTTCTCGAGTCAAACTCAAGCTCGAAAATCAAAGCTTGATTTAGCTTGAGTCGAGTTTCGAGTTTCGATCTTCAAACTTTGGAATCGAGTCGAGCTCGAGCTTGGATTATGTTTTAAGGAAAAAAATTAAATTTTCAAGTCGGCTTTCTTGTCGATCCATTTTTCAGAAAAAAAAGTATTTACATATAAAATTTACTTATAATCTTAGACTAAGTTTTCTCAACATTTAAAAATCGCATGTCGCTGAAAAAAAGTAAGTTACAGATAAGCAATATAAAATTTACATATAAATTTACTTGTATGTATGTACGTATGTTACATTAAAATAAATTTAACATTCTCTCACTATTTAACTTAATTTCTTAAATTTTCAACAATCAGATATTATTAATATATCTTTTAAATAACCTCTATTTTTTCGACCATACTCTCTATCTTCGACGGAATGTCAATTCAATAATTAAACACGTCAAGTACATATTAATTACTCCCTCCGTTCCAATATTGTTATCCGCTATTCTATTTTAGTGTGTTTTAAAAAAATCATTTTTAAAAATATATTGTTACTCGTTGCTATTTTTCCTATTTTACTCTTAATAATTTATTATTATTACATCTTCACAAATTAGTTGTATTTATATTAAATGTAACTAAAGCTTAAAATGACATTTTTACTGATTTAACTTCGAATTAATTACTCTATTTTAGTTTTTTTTTTGTAAACAATAGGACTGAGCATGGGTTGGTTTGGACCCAAATCGAATCATAACCGATAATATCAGTTATGTGTTTTTTCAAACCAATGGGTATCAGTTTCTAATTGGGCGGTTAGCAGTTTGTGATAACGGATCGGTTTTCGTTATCGATTTTATTAGTTAACCATTATACTAAGTTGGGTCAAACTTAATGGGCTTCTTTATTTTAGAATATGGGCTTGGGTTATTTTTTTTTTATTTTATTGCTTTATGGTAGCAAAAAATTTGAGCTAAATAACTTATTATTTTCTATGACTTGCTAAGCCCATAATTATTTTTTATGATAAAAATACAAATTGTAGGCTAAAGTTATATTTAATACACAAATTGGGCCTAATGGTACACAAATCTTGGCCTCCATCAATTCATAACTTGTGAATTCAGTTTTAATATATTTAATAGCCCCACATGAAATAAACAATCAAAGTGTTCAACATTTACAAAAAACTCTAGTAGTCCACTACATGAATGAGATAACATAATAAGTAACAAGGGTTTAGTATCCGAAAATGTATCGAAGTTGTCACCTTTTGCTATTGTATATATCTAACTTGCAAAACTATCATTTAGTGTATCCAACTTTCTAAAACTACCATTTAATGTATCCAAAAACCTACTCATCAGGTAACCGGTTATTTTTTGAATTTTTCATTTATTTTTAATACACATCATAATGCCACATCATTAATTACTGCCACATCACTTTTAATAAAAAATTAAAATCCATAATTTATACAAAATTTAAAATTTGAAGAACTTGATAAATTTCTTCATCAAACCCAGAAATCTAAACCCAAAACCAAATCTAACTCAAGAAAACAAAAATGTATATTCATAGAAATTCATGAAACCTAAAACCATAACTAACTCAATCCATGAATATACCTTTAATCGGAAACCCTCGATTTGAAACACATACACATAGATCTGAAATGAAGCAACACATCTGAAGGTGTTCTTGAATAGTTCAAACGAAGATGAAGATGAAGCAACACCATTGATTTGAGCACAAAACCCCAAAATCAAACCTTCGACCCTAATCGATCTGGAATTCCATGAAGAACACAAACACATACATGAAGAACACCATGAAGAACACATGTTTCCAAATCGATTTGGAATTCCAAGCCATTAACATGTACAGATCTGGAATTCGAACCAAACACTCTAAAAATAAAAACCCTAAAATCAAAATCTGAACCAAGAACCAAGAAGATGAAAACCCTAAAATCGAACCAAAATTTGTGAACCAAGAACCAGATCTAAGCCAATAACAAGAACAAGAACTCGATTAAATCCTTTCTTCCATTATCGAAACTTACTTGGAATCCTTTGGATAGATTGAATCGACACATGAAGAACATGAACCAGATCTGTGATAATCGACAGATGAAGAAGACGAACCACACATGTTGAAGAAGAGAAACAGATCTGTTGAAGATAAAACCCTCGATTTGAAACATGAAATCGCATCTGAAACCCTCAATTTGATGAAGATCTTGAAGAAAATGAACCACACCTTTTTTTGTAAACCATTTTAAGAATATGAAAGAACGTAAGGCTGTGTAATCGATTAAAGATATATCGGACACCTAATGGTTTTTCAAAAAACAAAATAGAATAATAATATTTATTATTAATTTATTATTATTATTATTATATTTTCAAATATTTTTTGTAAAAAAATTACATGTCAGCATCCACGTCAGATGCCACGTCATCAAAACCGGGGCCACGTCAGCGGGTGACCTGATATATCAGGTCAGATACATTAAATGATAGTTTTAGAAAGTTGAATACACTAAATGGTAGTTTTGGAAGTTGGGTATATATAATAGCAAAAAGTGACAAATTCGATACACTTTCGGATACTAAACCCTAAGTAACAAAGGTCAAGTTTTTACAAAAATATAACTTGCATGATGCACCATAAATGAATAAGTATTCAAATCATTAAATAATAAATATGAAATAATTAAATAATAAATCCTTATCGGTTCGATATGGTATTGGTTCGGTTACGTGTACAAAACCGAAACCAACCCACTATTTATCGGTAATGAAATTTTATAAACCGAATTTTCATTTGATTCAGTTTTAACGGTTTTATCAGTTATGATTCGGTTTTTCGGTTAAGATGCTAATTCCTAGTAAACAATAATTTAAATAATTTTTGAACGAAGAGTGTATCATTTTCTCATAAGCAACCCAATAGGCCAATATATACCCACACCCCAATGTATACCCGCCAGAAAAAACTTTGCAAGTCGGAACGCCATGCAGAGCCATCCTTCAACGCTTCACCGGCGGTTGGTCCTGCGTCGCACATGGCCCAACCGCATATTCGCACTCATATACACATGTGTCATCGTAACCATACTCTACCACCGAACAACCACCCTCCTCCACCACGCCTCCAACACCACATCATTAATCTTCGTGCTCATGTTACTAGCAGACATCGTGCTGGCCTTTATGTGGTTCACTCAGCAAGGCTTCCGGATGAACCCGGTTCACCGGAAAACATTCCCGGAGAATTTTCCAAAAGATGAAATCAAAGAATATCCGGCGATGGATGTGTTTATATGCACGGCGGATCCTTACAAAGAACCACCGATGGTGGCGGTGAATACGGCTTTGTCAGTCATGGCTTATGATTACCCGCCGGAGAAGCTGTCGGTGTATTTATCAGACGACGGAGGATCAGAGCTGACACTGTTTGCCTTCATGGAAGCTGCAAAGTTTGCAAAACGGTGGCTACCGTATTGTAAGAAGAACGGTATCATGGATAGGTCCCCAGAAGCTTATTTTAGTAGTTCTGATCACTACACTTGCTTCTCTGAAACCAATGAAATCAAGGTATTGTTATTTAATTCTACTTCAACAACAATTAATATCCATTTTTGTGTTTTGTTATGGTCAAAATTATTAAGTGTTGGTATTTTAATTATCTTTTGGTGTGATAATAAATTAATTAAGTTGATAACTGCATAAATTTTATTTTGCTTTTAACATTTTAATTATTGGTTTAGAGATCAAACCGAATCAAATTTCATCTAATAAGAAAAATTAAAGGAAGTATCTAAATTAACCATGTGTCAAAACAAATTTCATGTTAGGCACAACTTTGTCTTTCTCTATATACGAATTTTGTTTAATTATGAAACCGTAAGAAATATTTTATATATAAAAAATATATAGCTTAGTAGTGGTATGCATTTCGACATCAAATAAACGATATTAATTTATTAGATAAAGAAAAAACAATAAAATAAATTAATAAAAAAACTTAGTTTTCAGAACAAAACTATGCAAATATGTGATCAAGAGAACACGGGGTGCTTGAATAAATAAATGACCGAAAAAAAGAGACATATCTATATCTATACTAATATATAAATCATTTATAACTCTCTCTTCTAAAAGAATTTTTTTAAATTTTAAGTAAATTGAAATTACTAACTTTCCTAACATTTAAACCTAAAAGAAAACTATTAAATGAATTGAATTAGATTCTTAAAAACCATTTTAATAACTAAAACTTCCATATAAACAATGTTTAAAAATGTCAAGTCCATGCAAATTAAATTTCAACCTATAAGATATTAAACAAATTATAAATTAAATAAAAAACTCTCTATGGAAATATTATCTTAAATATTCTATCATATAACAAATATTTTAATTTAAGTATTAGAAAGTTTATAAAAATAAAACTTTTATAAATCTGATAACATTTAACCCAAATTTATAAGCACTCATATAAGTAAATTAAAAAGTTTCATTTATCATTAATTTAACACTACTTTACTTGAATTCTTAAAATTCAAGCAATAGAAACTTATTGATATAATCTTGAATATCTTTACATTTTTTTAAACACGCCTCATTCAAATTTTCACAATTTACAAAGTCATTGATATATTTTCATCTTATAAGTATAGATTTTTTTCTTACTCTATTGTTTTTTCAAAAGTTATTTTATAAATTAACGAAAGAATAAATAAAATGAAAAGGGGGGAAAGAAAATGAACATGCTGCGAATTGAAATTATTCGATGTTATCATAGTGCGTTTTATACCTTACATTATCGATAACGGATATATTATCGAATATGAATTATTTATAATTACTGTATTATACGGGTAACATGATAGTATATAAATATGTAAAAAAGATATTCATATCTTTATCAGTGAGTGGGTAAATTTAGATAATTACTTATATTTAACAATTTTTAAGAAACAAAAGAAAAGGAATATTAAACGTTTTCTATACATAGTAGAATACGAGTGTGAAATTATATTAATAGTTTAATTTTATTTTTTTAACGACTTCTAAATTTATCTTAAAATTTTCTATTAGTGACTAACGATCGTCGTGAATACTAAACATCTTCTTGTAAAACTGGGCTTATAGTCAACATTACAAGGGTAAATTACACATAGATATAATACATTTTCGTTATATTTATCATTTTATGCAACGAAATAAAAAATTAAAATACAATTAATTTTTAGAATCTTGTAAATAGTTGTAATTAGTACAAAATCTATTGTATGCAATGATTACAAAGAGCCTACAAATTCATTTTATTTTATTACAACTTAACCACGCTATAAATATATATATATATAATATATATATATATATATGTATAATTAAAAAATATATACATTCTTTTATTATTTATTTTTATTTCTATGTTATTCTTTTACTCATTACAAAATAATATGGAATTCATTAATTTTTTCATCTTCTCTATATTAATTTTATAAGTAAAAAGATAAGAATAAAAAAAATAATAGGATGATATATATCTTTCACAATTTAAACATATATATTTTCTTGCACGCTATACAAGGATGATACAATGGCAGCAGAAAAAAGAAAGCATTTATTATGGCGTGAGAGATATAATTATTAAGATTATAAGTAAAAAGATATGAATAAAAAAATAATAGGATGATATATATCTTTCACAATTTAAACATATATATTTTCTTGCACGCTATACAAGGATGATACAAAGGCAGCAGAAACAAGAAAGCATTTATTACGGTGTGAGAGATTAATATTATTAAGATTATAAGTAAAAAGATAAGAATAAAAAAAATAATAGGATGATATATATATCTTTCACAATTTAAATATATATTTTCTTGCATACTATACAAGGATGATACAAAGGCAGCAGAAACAAGAAAGCATTTATTATGGCGTGAAAGATTAATATTATTAAGATTAGAGTAAATTACAAATTTCGTCTTTGTGATCTGCATAAAGTTTTAAGTTTTATCCTTTAATTTTTAAAATTACAATAATGGTCAGTGTGGTTTAAGTTTTGTAACAAAACGATCATTTGACCGTTATATATAACAGAGGCATTGTTAACTTTTTATAATGACTATTTTACCCTTTTCTCACATGTCACATTCAGTCCTTATGCTTTAAATTGTTGCATTAATGGTCCTTTACAGAATATATTTTTTCGTTTCATTACTTTTAGTTCATTAACTTTAGTTTTAATATTTTTTTGTCTTTTTAGTATTATTATATAATTAAATTTGTGAATTGATAAAATATATTTGTGTTTTGTTTTTATCCAAATTTATATTAATTATTTAAGATTCTCAAACTTTTATTTTTATTTCAAAGGTATTCTTAATAAAATTATTTTTTAAATTGTTATTGTTGTTATTAATATTATTATTATTTAATATCCTATAGCCATTTTATTCATATTAGTAAAATTAGAAGATAGTCACGCTTATCAATATCAGGTTTATTATGGTTTGAAATAAGATTTTTTTTTAGTTTTTATTACTTTCGAAGACTTAATTACAAAGAGTACACATAGTTGATGCAAAAACTTAAATCTATAATTAAATTCAAAAACTGAAAAGTCAAAAAATTATTTAGTTTATAAGTATTCCAAATAACACGTCTAACCCAATCCTATTAACTCGAAACATGATTAATTTGAACCCAACTATTCTTAAGCTTAATAAGGCCGAGTTTTGGATGATATATTTATTTTTAAAACCCAACCCGACTAATCGGAAACTAGATTGACCACCCAACACATACTCAACCCTACATTAGTAGCTTCTAATATTATTAATATCAATAATAATAAATGAAAAATAAAACTATAAAGAATACATTTAAAATAAAAATTTCAAAAACTTTAAATACTTATAACAAATTTAGATAAAAACAAAACACACATATAATTTATCAGTTTACTAATTATTTTATATAATAATACTAACAAGATTTTAAAAAGTGTTAAAACTAACGTTAATTAATTAAAAGTAATAGAAACTAAAAATACTACCTAAAGGATCATTAATGCAACAAACTTAAAGCATAAGGACTGAATGTGATATGTGAGAAAATGGTAAAATAGTCATTATAAAAAAAGTTAACAATACCTCTGTTATATTTAACGGTCAAAGAATCATTTTGTTACAAACTTAAACCACAATGACCGACCATCAGTGTAATTTTTAAAACTAAAGGATGAAAACTAAAACTTTATTCAGACCACAGGCACGAAATTTGTAATTTACTCTTAAGATTATGACTAGTACCTATCTCAAACATTTCTTAATCCGAAAGATATATGAGCTGTTATATTTTTTTTTCTTTTTTTTCTTAATCAAAACTCAAGTATAGTGTAACTCAAACGAATTAAATATTTTTTTCTCCTTACTCTCTCTTATACCAAAAAAACATACGGGTGTGCTCGGATGTAAGAAACCAAAAGCCAACCCGAGAAAAAGGATGTAATGGTATTCCCAGAAGAAGCCGAGCGAGATAATCAACCCGAAAGGTTCGGGAGTGGCAGCAAGGCCTAAGATGATTCTATTTTGACCGTATTAAAAATCTAAATTTATCTCACACATGTAAGTAAGTATATGAGTTACGTTAAAGGGTGTAATCGATTGTTAGTCCAACTAGTAGCAATCTGTTAATTTTGCAGTCGATGTATGAGAATATGAAATTGAAGATCGAGAAAACTGTGGAAAACGGGAATGTTTATCCTGATGAGAAGTGGGCCCACATGTTCAGCCGTTGGGATGCTAAATTCAAACGCGCTGACCACCCCACGGTTATCCAGGTCCATTTTCATTTATTTACATTTTATATCTGATATGGTTTATATTAAAAGCGAATTACAAATTTATACCTGACCTACAAGTTTTTTATTACTAAATATTTTTAGAAAGTTACATCTACAATATCTTAATCGTTAAAGTTTCAACTAAATCACTACTTATTTCGTAAATACATAAAATCCAAAGCACGACCCACCATTTATAAATGATTTTGCTTGTGCGAGCCAATTAACCCATTGTGCAACAAAGATACATAATTTTTTTATTATTATAATACGTTTTTTTGATTATATGTTAGTCGTAAAAATAGAGATTTCTAAAAGATTATCTCATTTTATTATTAGAATATTAGAAAATTGTCAATATAGTTTATATTTAATTCATAGTCTTAAAAGACTAATTTAATCAATAGTTCAGATTGTATTTTAAAATTTTGAACGAAGTGCTATCTTCGTGATTCATATGTGATGCTTTTACAAATCACATGTGACTGCATACTGAATCACCTGTTATTGAATATTAAAATTTTAAGATTATGTTTTTTAATAGACTTTATCGAACATAACTCTAAAATCCTATTCAAACATATTGTTTATTGTTTTTCTTTTATTTTCTTTCTTTTTTATGGATGAAACCATAAAAGCTTATATACCAAGTACACAGGTATTGTTAGATAGTGGTGTAGACAATGATATTCTAGGTCACGTGATGCCAAACCTTGTCTATGTATCCAGAGAGAAACGCACGACCATGCCTCACAAATTTAAGGCCGGTGCCCTTAATGTTTTGGTAAATTCCTTCCTCCTTCACACTTATAATATATATATATATATATATATATTTCTTACTCTACTTTTTTATCTTTGGGGTTTCAGCTTCGTGTATCAGAGATCATGACAAACGCGCCACTAATATTGACTCTAGATTGCGACATGTACTCAAACGACCCAAAAGCCCCACTGGATGCATTGTGCTACTTCTTGGACCCTTCAAAGGATTCAAACAACCTAGCTTACGTTCAATATCCTCAATTATTTCATGGGATCGATAAAGATGATTTGTATGGTGCCGAGTTCAAATTTGTATTCCAAATCAATATGGCCGGGTTTGATGGTTTGTTGGGTCCTTCTCACGTTGGCACCGCGTGCTTTTTCAAAAGACAAGCGTTTTATGGAGGCCCGTCTTCACAAACTTCTAAACATAAAAACCAATCTATCCAGTCAGATGATGTGCTAGCCCAGGCACATGAGGTAGCTAGAAGCAATTTTGAGGACGGTACGAAGTGGGGAAATGAGGTAACTAAGTGACGTTGTTTGTACATACGCTACTAATATTTTACGTTAGACGACTTGGGTTTTATGTGTAGTTGGGCTATCGATATGGATCGTTGGTGGAGGACTTCTACACGGGATATCTTCTTCAATGTCAAGGATGGAGGTCTGTTTTTTGTTTCCCAAATCGGGCGGCGTTCTTAGGGAACGCACCTATGAACCTTCACGACTTGCTCAATCAAACCCAAAGATGGTCCATAGGGGTTTTGGATATGGCCTTTTCAAAGCACAACCCATTTAACCATGGGCTCAAGGTCTTACCTTTTCTGCACAACCTATGTTACATCCACTACGCCTTGTGGCCCATTTGGTGCATACCACTTGTTATTTACTCAATTTTACCCCAACTAGCCCTCATCCACTCTTTATCCATTTTCCCCAAGGTATTGTCACAACTCTATACATTCATAAAGATTTATTACACCAAATTTTGCCTATGCAACAAACTTTATTTTGTTTATCAATAAACACAATCAACTTTCATAATCTTTTCATTATTGCAAGTTGTTGTGTATAATGATAATTTATTCAAAGTTTATTTTATACAATGGTAACTTAAAATAAGACACAGAAAAAAAGTTGTTCACATAACAAGAGAGTATCATGAGAGTTTATTATAGTTATTGACAAAAATCAAAGTTCGTTACATACAATGATAATTGTATTTTGATGCAATAAACCCAATCATAAATGACAATTACAACAATTTATAATCATTCATAATTTCATACCAAATCAAACAAAAGATGATGTTAGATCACAAATATAAAAGTTCACAAGTTTCTTATGCACTATCACTAATTGGTTATCAACCAATCACACTGAGTTGTGATATATTATACAGGTTTCGGATCTATGGTTTTCACTATACATCTTTTCCTTCATTGGAGCCTACTTTCAAAATTTTCTCGAGTTCAAGCTAAGTGGTGGAACAACAAAAGGATGGTTTAATAACCAAAGAGCATGGATTATTCGGTGTCTATCAAGTTATACGTTTGGAATGCTCGAGTACACACTCACAAAGTTACATATATCTTCTTCTACATTCAATGTGACAAGCAAAGTGATCGATGAAGAAGCAAATACAAGATATAAGAAAGGAATGATGGAATTTGGAGTTGATACGCCTCTCTACTACCCTATATCCATAGCCGCTTTAGTCAATATGGTTGCACTAATGTATGGGATCATGCAAATTCTTAAGTACGGAGGATTTGAAGAGCTATTTGTGCAACTTTTTTTGTCGGGTTTTGGGGTAGTAAATAGTTGGCCCGTTTACGAAGCCATGTTCTTTAGAAGTGACAGCGGAAGAATGCCATTAAAGATAACTTTAAGATCAATTGCCTTCACTTATGCTCTTTATCTAGCCTCCTCTATAGTTTTTTAGATCATTCAAGTTCGGCTTTCTAGTGTTCCAGCACATTTCTTGTAATATGATTATAATAAAGCGTAAACTAAAATGTAGCAACCCTAACGGGTTGATTCATGTGTGTATTATGCAATTTTAAACACCATACCCCTTCCTATTAACCTATGTTATTCTAAATAAACTAATACTTCCTTTTCCTAATCTTGAAGGTGGATGACCTGATAACATCATCATCCATCTTCAGTGTTGTCTCGAGTACCTCCAATGATTCGGGTTTTGTGAAATATGTAAACAAAAGATAGATACCGTCCAAGTAGGTGTTGGTCTCTCCCGCTTTGTTTTTCTTCTTGATACTGTAAGCTAGTGGGATTACTCCTCTGTTGAATACCTCTATGTACATCCCACCTCCGGCAACAAGCAACTGTGACAAAGACACGAAATTACAAATCTTAAGTCAACGTTGAGAGAGTTTGGCATTGCTTTCTGAAAGATTATCTAATCATAGTGTTTTCAAGTCACAGTTAATCAGAATTAATGAATCTTCTAATGGGCAGTCCACTTGTAACAGCATCTGATTATTATGCATCAAATGATCACTTTCAAAACTTAAACCCAAACAGCCCCAATGGTTAAATGCGAAGCTGAAGAACTAGCATTGATTACTCAGTTTTCTTAGGATTTGATTGGATCTTCAAATTCTACTATTGGATTTCTACCTCTCAAATAGATGGGGTTAGAAATGATATAAAACTACCATCTTTATTACTGAATTAACTGTGATCGCTGAGCTAACATCTGTATTGTTGAATCCATAGCTGAACTACAAGCATTGGTTACTCGGTTTTTAGGGATTTGGTTCGATCTAGGAATTCCAAAGTTGAATTTCTACTTGTTAAACAGATGGGTAGAAATTAGAATCATATAAGTATAACAGCTTTATCAATAATAATCGAATTGGGATACAAAAAAGTTGGGAAGAACTATAACAGAAATGCAGAAAAAATGGTGAACATAATGAAATTGAAAGTGATAACACTATAATACCTCTTCGTACTTCTGGGTTAGTGAGAGGCGTTCGTCTTCAGACATATCGGGTCTTAAAACAGCCATGGTTTCATATTGTCTTAAACCGGGTGGGCATTGGGGTTCCTCTTTTTCTTCGACGGCAGCCATGGATGAGTTGTTAGGTTCATCGTCGTTTCCGAGTCCTCCTTCGAAGAACGTACCGGAGAAATCTAGGGTTTGGGCCTTAATCGGAAAAACCTTAAACGGATTTCTTTTGATTTGATGTTGATGGCGATGATTGTAGACGAAAGTTGTAAGCTTGTTGTTGGTGAAAGGGGCTAGGGTTTGAAACAGAGGAGGACGTGATGTGAAAAAAGAACAAGAGACCATCATCGTGTTCAGTTACAGGGTTTCATAGAGTAACTTAAAACTTTTCGTTGGTTTTTTATGTGACCCGTAAACCTGTTAACCGAGTTCGGTTAAATTAACCAATTTATACTTTTTAGATTACTTCACTTTACATCCCCTTAATTACGAGTGTAACTGTGTAAGTTCATCAGTAAAGCATAACCCGAAGATTCCTGGTTTCCTTCGGGAATACCTCTACACTTCCCATTCGGGTCCGGGTTACGGTTTGGGAAACCGATCTAAACCGAGACTTTTTTTTTCTTCGAGGTTAACTAACATCTACTTTTGTAAAATATATATATATATATATATATATTTTTTACCTTCAACGGATATATATCCGTTGTATATATATAAGGACGAGATCAAATAAAAAGAAAATTAAAGTAAAAAGTGTAAAAATGATGATTAATAATATTTTTTTAGTATATACATCAACTAATAATTGTTAGTTTATCATCTTTATTAATTAAAACTAGTTATTCATCGATTTTTTTATGAATCCAACATATTCATCAATTTTTAGATGAAAGCATTTTGTTCATCAACAAATTATTCCAAAATTTTGGTTTCAAATCTGTATTTGAAAATCTCTTTTCTCTGTAAAAAGTGATGAATATGTTGGATTCATAAAAAATAAATCGATAAAAAACTAGTTTTAATCAATAAAAATAATTTTTATTGTTGCCTCTTACCCTTTTTACCATAAAATCCTTTTTACTTATCTCTACCCTATATATAGTGAAAAATTCATTTGAGAACTGTTTTTATTGTGAGAACCGCGAGAACCAATCTTAGCCGTCCAATTCCCCCTTCTTCAATTGGATTGTCCACCCATGAATTCCTTACATGCACCCTGCCACACTCAATCCCTCCACGCTCTTCATCCAATTATATATATATATATATATATATATATGGAAAGGTTCATTTGAGAACCGTTTTTACTGTGAGAACCACGAGAACCAATCTTAGCCATTCATTTTGGATAATGGAATTCATGGATGAAGAGCGTGGAGGGAGTGAGTGTGGCAGGGTGCATGTAAGGAATTCATGGGTGGGCAATCAAATTGAAGGAAGGGAAATTGGACGGCTAAGATTGGTTCTCGCGGTTCTCACAATAAAAACAGTTCTCAAATGAACTTTTCACTATATATATATAAATATATATATATATATATAATTCTCCTATAAATCACTTCTATCTCATTCTTTCATTTAAAATTTTTTCAAACTTCCATCTTTCATCCAACTCTTCTATAAATCATCCAACTCTTCTATCTTTCATCCAACTCTTCTATAAATACATCCAACTCTTCTATAAAAAAATTACACTCTCCTCCTATAAATACATAATCACCCCTCAACACTTTATATAAAAAATATTCCTCCAAAATATGGCATCACCACCACATGCTTCATCGAGCGGTTCTTCGGATTCCATATCAACCGACGAACATCTCCGGCAGGAAGAAGAATTTTTTGTAGAGCATATTTCACGTATCCAACTTTCGGATAACGAAGACGAGTAGCTTTTTTTAATTTACTAATCTAGATTTAGAGTATTGTAATTTTTATTTTATAATAATAATATTTTTCATTAAAATCTTATGAATTTTTTATATATGTTTTTATTTTTTATAGAATTGTTTAAATATTTGAATTTTTTAATATATAAATGTGTAATTAAATAAATTAAAAAAAGTGGGAAAAAGTTTGAGTTGATTTGGAAAAGAGTATACTTGAGTTTTTTGTTGATTTGGGTTGGGAAGGAAAAAGTAAAAAAAACTGATATGACGCTAATGTGGCATTTAGGTTGGTTTGAGAAGGGGAAAGACCCTACGAAAGGCCTAATATTAGAGCGGTGTGTAATATTAGAGCGGTGTTCGGGTGTAGTGTTTAAGTCATATCTTTATATTTTTAAAGATTAGAAGTCAATATTTTTCTTAATATTTGGTCACTTGTAAAAATAGAGGATATGAGTTATATTTAATCTCTAAGACGTAAACTAAAACGTAGCTTTTAGAAGAAAATGATCAAAAGAATCAAAACATGTGAAAGTAATCTATATTATATTTTAATGCACAAAACCAACCTTTAAACAAATTCAAATAATCACATATATCATACCAAAGCTAACAACAACACATAAGTTTCACCAATAGATTAACATATATAATCACTTCTATCTCTATACATCATCAATCAAGAATTTAAAAATAAATTATTATCAACTTATCACTATGAAATACTTAGTAAAATACAAATCAAATGTACAAAAATAAAAGAACTTCCTACAGACTTGTTTGAAATTTAGAGGATGAAAAATAATTATTTCACCTAAATAAATAATATATTTTAAGTAATGTACAATACAAGACAAAGCCGACCTATATACAAAATAATGAAATGATATGTTCAATTATGACTACCAGGAGCACATTAAATATGTAAGAACTTCTTGGCGGAACTTGAAGAGCACTTTTGAAGGGACTAAAATCAAATGTTTTTAACTTTCTCATGATTGCTTGTAAATTAAAAACACAAACTAAAAAAAGGATTACAGTAGTTATAAATTTATAATTGAGACTTTGAACTTATAGAAATTAGAACCTCTATAATTTGCTAAATGATTGATAAAACAAATTAAACATTAAATGTGTTAAAATGAGAGTATAATCATTATATATACATGTTATAAGAACATCAGCATCCACCCCATAGTTACCATATCAAACTCACTGTCATATTAGCATTCACATCATCTCTCACCTTCAACCCTCTATAACCCACATTCAACCCTTTTCAACCCCGTATCATATATTAATAAAAATATATATATATATATTAAATAAGATAGAGTAAGAGAGAAGAAAAGAAAAAAAAGGAAACCCAATGCTGGTTTGGGAACCAGCTTGGGCTGGAATCCGCTGAAACCAACTTTGCTGCGATTGTATTCTTGGAGGATAGATGAATTAGCGATCGTTGATTGATTGACCGATTTGGTCGGTCTAAAGACTAAGGTGTTGTTTGTTTTTGAAGACATAAATGTCTTATGTCTTATTTTATATCTTCAGGAGAAGATGTGGTTTAGAAAGTCTTAAGATTGAGAAGGTCTGCGAAAAAAAGCTATATATTTTAGCTTCTCAAAATAAGCAAAAATAAGACAGAATAAGGTCTTATGTCCGCGAAAAAACAAACAATCTTATTAGAAACATCTGCGAGTGCGCAGACGTTTCTACGAAAAAACAAACAAGTTTATCAGGAACGTCTGCGCACGCGTAAACATTTTTTTAAAATAAGACATTATTTAAAAAAACAAATAAAGCATAAGACTATAAACAATTAATATAAAGAATAAAAAGATAAACCTGAAATTATTGCACTTGTCCTTTCCACACCTAGTAGTACACTAACTTTCACTACTCCCTACAATAAGAAAAGTAGAAAGTTGAAAACCCTTATGTACTCCAGAAATCCTTTACCACTTTGAGCTCTCTTTTTCAATCTCCTTCTCCCTCTCTTTCCCTCCCTCAATCACCGGTCACAAAATTCAAACCCACAAAGTTATCAGTCGTTGGTAAAGTCCGAACACACCAAAAAACCAGCCACACATCTTAGTGTTTTCTGGCGTGTCGTCATCGTCATTGAAGACAAAGGTGCAATCACAAGCCTCCAAGTTCAAGTGGCCCACCAAGTCTCCGTCGAATGTTCGAGCTTTTTGTTAAACTGATTTGGGGCAGATGTTCGAGCTTTTTGTTAAACTGATTTGGGGCAGATGTTCGAGCTTTTGCTACACTTCTCTATTCCCATGGTAATGCCGCCGATTTCCTCCTTTTGATTTAATATTATGTTTGATCGTGAAGATTGCGAAAGAGGTTCACGAGTGCAATCATGTTTAGTGTTTTTATTCAAACATTTGTTAGTATTGTGTGTTTTATGTTTGATATTTAAACTTATTTGACACTTGCTTATACATTTGGAATATTTTGAATGATTAAACTTTTAGTGAATGTGATGTTATTATGATTTTTACATCTTATAATTGTGTTCTTATTTTATATTGTAAATAATGATATACAACAGATCACAAATAATATGGTAAACATCATATCTATAGTGGCATTTAATTCAATAATGCAATTTTTGTGGCAAAAATTATATGCCACTAAATGAAGTATGTATTTATAAATAGCAATAGTTTTACCGGTATAAAATTTGTGTCACAAAATCATTTTTGTTTATTGTGGCAAAAATAAAAGTGCCACTAAAACTCTAAAAATTTGTATCGGCAAACAAAAAAGTGCCACTAAAAGGTTTTAATGGTAGCGCTTCTAGTGGCACTTATTTTGTGCACCGGAGATTCTCAAAAGAGTCTTTAGTGGCACTTTTTTTAGTTTTTGTGACACTTTTTGTATGTCACTAAATGGTATTTTTTTTGTAGTGAGTTAAAGTCATGATCAAGGGTTCAAAGTTTATTTGAGTTTGATACAAAGGTTATGTAAAATAGAGACTTTATATGATTGAGATTAAAGGTGAATCTGATCCGGTAGTCCAGATTAAAAGTTAAGTTTGACGGTTACACTCACCGACAACCATTTATATATATAATTTTAGGCTAATTTTAGTTTAAATAGAATACATCATTCTTAGGTCATACGTAGTACATTCTCTCTCTTGTCGGTGTCTCCTACATGGCCTTACTAAGGATGAACACCACCCCCAAGTCTTTGGTTACCGCAAAAAACTAGCTTTCTTAGCATTTCACTACCGAATGTGAGAGAGAGAGAGAGTAGAGAGAAAGAAAGAAAGAAAGATGAGAGAGGAGAGAGAAATTATTTTTAAAGAAAACATTTGAAGCATGTTTACTATATTGTCTATTTCCTGGTTGAATCATTGATGAACTATGGGTGACATGATGCAGATGTGGCATTAAGCATGAAAAGCTTGAGAATGAGTATTTCACATGCTCCAGGAAGATGTAATTTTGATTTAAATTAAAGAACTTTGACTCGTAAAAGTCAAAGCCAAATTAATTTTTTTAATTTACAAAAATAATTAAGATTTAATTTTATCAAAACGAATAGATATAATCATTTAATAGAATTATTCAAGTTATTCTTTTGTTTATATTTAAATATTTGTATTCTTAATATGTAATTAAACAAACAAAATACAAACATTATCATTAAAGTCATGAAAACTTTTTGTCTAAAAACATATACATATAAAAAAATTAAAGTATTTTGCATATCTATACAAAAAAAAATTAGCTTAAGATCCAGGTGTTACGTACATATAGGTCATAGGATAATAAATTAGTTTTAAAAACATATAAATAAATAAACTCATAAAGAAGTTCAAAAAATGAAGTTAGATTGGAGGTATTATTGGGCTGTATATCTTAATTATTTATTGGGCTATTTGTTTTCTTAATGTTGAATTTTGGACTAACAGTTATATATTCTCTATACTAAAAAGACTCATTTTAAGAAGATCATATATATGTATTTTTAGTGTATGATAATCCTTCACAATGCATGCTTTTATTGTAATTAGGCTAGTATTGTATCTTGGCCTCTACTTACTCTCAACTTTTGAGACATAGATAGTTCAACTAATTTGGAAAATGGTGATTAATAAAAATATTTTGATTTAAAAAAAATGTAAGATACGGGACCCACATTCGAGTGAGTAACTATATCGTATTAATATAAGTACGATGTTTGTTATAGAAATCGAGTACATCTGTACATGTAAAATCCAAGGATGGAGATGGTAATGATCGAGTACATCTGTAACTAGTTGGGTACCTGCGAAATACAACGGCGACAATCAAAAAATTATGATGGTTAATACTTGTGTTGACAAGGATGGAGAAGGTAATGATGAATGTTACAGTAAAAATTTGAAATGTATGTTTTTAGAAAAAAATAAACTATAATTCTTCGTAATTAAGACATTTATTTGTTAAATGAGAGAAAGAGGTGAAAGGTGTTATAAATTGATGGATGAGATTAATTTAAATAAAATCAATAGTGAAGATTTAGTTTTGATTGAAAAATTAAGAACGCTTAATTTTTAAAAGAGAAAGAATGTTAAAAATAATGGACAATGTTAATAGTGCTTGCATATTAGAGATGTACATGCTTAATGTATGCAATGATTCATTATATGCACAAGTAGTTCATTCATGAGTATGTGAGTGTGAGGTTTTAGGTGGTAACTCATAGACAATGCATGGTACCCCCCTCCCGTAGCATGTGGACAATTGGTGGACCTTACTTCACATGGTTTAATGATACAAAAGAAAGAGAATGAAATAATATGAAAGATATAATGATTAAAGATACATACATACATACATATATGCAGGAAAAATACCGTGTCGGAGTAGAGAAAGAGAAATAAAGGGAAAAAGAAACATATATAAAGAAATAGAGTGAAAAAGTAGCATGACTCTATTATGATAAGTCGTATTAACGAAAAAGAATGTCATGTTAAGAAAACAAGTAAAACATTAGAATGAGCCCATGCTAATTAAAAGCCTTTGTCTCTTGATTTCACAGAAACTTGATATTCACTTAATTTCTAATGGAACAGGTCGAAGGGCTGCTTTGTTAATTACAACGATGTCACATTAGTAAAAGTTTTTATACATACTCTTTTAAAAAATATAAAATTATATTTCACTTTTAAAAGTTTTTAGTGTAATATTAATACGTTTCACGTATTCACTATTATTAAAAACTTATAAAAGTAATATTTATGTAATAGATAAATGAAAAACCACCATTATCATTTTAAAATATGTGAATGAGAAAAAATCCATGATAGTAAATTTTTGTTATTCCAAAAATACTCTTTTATGTATAGTGATGCATGCCAATTATCAATTACACACACGTATATATATATATATATATATATATATATATATATATATATATATATATATATATTTGATAGATAGATCTGATGATTCGTAATAGTTTTTTATATTCTTTATATAAGAGAGGTTTTTTTATTAATCCTTTGTGTGTGTATGCCTATATATATATATGTGTATATATAAGGGAGGGTTCAAATGAGAATTGTTTTTTGTACGAGAACTATGAGAACTAATCTTGGCCCTTGATTAAAATAAATCAATGGCTAAGTGAATATATTTGAGTCTAAACTGATGTATTTGAGTCTAAACTATTTTAATGAGATTATTTTGATTTTAATATTATAAAGTGCCTAAATAGTCCCAAACAAGCTTTGTAAGTGTTAGGAGATGTTTGAGAGTGATTTAGATGATATTTAGTCGAGTTTTATCTACATAAAATAAATGGCGGTTTTGGCAATTCTTGCGTCGCGCCGCGACCGACTATTCTAGCACGACGTGACGCATCGGTGATTAGGACACGACGCGTCCGGGACATCAGTTAGCAGCTTTGCTGTTTTTCGCATATTAATGCGTGGGCCATTATTATAGGTTAATATACTAATCAAAGGCATCGTTAGAAGATTAATATGAGCATCCTGGACTCAGGTGAGTACCGACTTAACTTGTAATCATTATGCAGTATATATGGATTTATTGATTACCATTAGGTATATACGAGATGAGATAATTACGATTATGATTAGTAAGATTGTAGAGTGATTTTAAACTGGTGTTTATAGAAACGCAATGTATAGATGCCTGTACGGTTTAAGTTTATAGTGATAATGAACAATTACGTATTATATGATATGTATGCATGTTGATGGATCCGGATTGGATCCGCCTTGTTAAGTTGTTAGTTATTGTAGAGTGCATGCCAGCGGATCCAAATTGGAGCCGCCTAGTTAGAACTTGTTATTATGTATGCTATGGATCCTGATTTGGATCAACCATGTGGAATTATTGTTATATATACTGTTGGACCCTGTTAGGAACCCCATGTTGAAACAAGTATTGTCAGGATAAATGATATGCCAGACATGTATTTAAGTACATGTACATATATTATTGAATATGAGTTATATGTAAATGCATGCATGCTATTGTCCTTGCAAAGGGTTATTGATGAGCTATGTGAACGTCCGGACATATTTGTTATTGAAGGTCAGCTTCGGCTGGGTCCTATGGGCCTTCGGGCAATTGTTCGGGATCAACGGTACTCGAGTGCCGTTCCTTTAAACTCTTGGGGTGATTCCCTTAACTGGCTAAGCCTAATGAGCCTATGGCTCCATAACGAGCAGGTAGAGTCACTTATGTGATGAAACCATCACGGTTGGTAGTGTCTGATTCCTCGGTGAAAAATTGTTGAGCTGGATTAGCTACCCAGCAAGATATGATGCCTGTCGGTAGGATCAGCACTGCGCTATGTGATAGGATAGCATTGTTTGCTTAATCCTGTGTTATATGACTCGCATGTATCTATGTTGCCATGTTGCCATGCCTATGATGATGTGAAGAATACGATGCCCTATATGTTGCATGATGCTTAGGGTTAAGTTTGTATTCACTAGCTTTTAAAGCTAACCCCCTCCCAGTATATATGTATATGTTTTGCAGATGTATGCTTAGTCTGGGCATGGGAGTGCTTTTATTATGCTGGGACATTCGGTGCTTATTGCAGGTATGATGGTCGGTCGATATTAATGTTGGTAACACCCGTTTGTAAATAAAGAAAATGTTTTAAGACTTCCGCTGTTTTGTTAATTACTAAAATATGTTTGAAATTAGGTTTTTAAAAGTCAAAAAATTTTATTCTGAAATTGCGGTGTTACATGTAGATACGGATGATACGTGACGGTAGCAGATATACAATTATTTTTTCTCTAAATAAAATATATCATAATTTATTCAACATAATGTATAAACAACATATAATTAATTACATTAATATACAATTTTTATAAGGGCAAAATGCGCGAAAATACAATAAACTATGTCAATATTGTCATTGTATGTAACAAACTTTATTTTGTACCTAAATATACAAACAACTTACATTTTTGATTCATCGTATGCAATCGGTGACTTGATTACCAGGTTACCAGTTACCAATTGTATACAATCAACAAAATTGGAAAGTTGTTTGTATTTTTAGGTACCAAAGTTCTTTACTTTTAGATAACTTGTATACAGTGAACCAAATTTGTAAGTTGTATGTATTTTTAGGTACAAAATAAAGTTGGTTGTATACAGTGACAATATTAACATAGTTTGTTGTATTTTCGTGCAATTTGCTTTTTTTATAAATCCCCCTCATATGTTTCATAAAACTTCAGTTTCTACCACATTCTACCAATCACAATTGATCATTTATACCATTTAAATGTCAACATTTACGTGACATTTATGGTTGATAGAACATATTTTCTTCCTGCTCTATCAATAATAAGAAAATAATTTTTATACAATTGTGTAAGTAGTTGCAAATGTATATATAATTTTAAACATATAAAATTTTATATGTTTTTACTACTTAAACCAAATATGTAAATAGTTGCAAATGTATAATATAATTTTAAACATATAAAATTTTATATGTTTTTACTACTTAAACCAAATAAGTATGTATAAACAGTAATCAAGAGAGATGATTACCATGAAAAGTATATTTAAAAAGTTTATACATTAAAAGTATACATAAATAATTTTAATATTATATTAAAACTTATAGAAGTGTAATGTAATTTTGTATTTTTTTTAAAAGATAAAACTTTATAAAATGTGTATATTTTTATAAGTTTAATTTTATATAAAATCTTTAAGTTGTATGAGAAACAATGCCGATAGAAACACATTAGTAAAAGTTTTATACTATTATAAATTTTAAATCAAAGTTTTTAAAAATATAATGTAAAATACATATTAATATTAAAATATTTTAAAATTATACAATAAAGTTTTATATTATAGTTTTACACAATAGTAAAGTTTTATACACATCACTATTTATGTATATTTAAATAGTAAAAACATATAAAATTTTTTATACATAAGTATATTTGTGTTTCTCGTGACATATAAAATTTTATATTTTTTAAAAGTCAAGCCTTCGATTGCTTTACTTTTTCATTTATATTTATCCATCAACTAAAACCTTTATATTTTAAAAAATATAAAATTATATTTCATGTCTAAACGTTTTGGGTGTAATATTAATGTGTTTCTCGTGTTCACTATTGTTAGTAAAACTAATATTTATGTAATGGATAAATAAAAAGTCATCCTTATCACGTTAGAACACGTGAATGAGAAATATCAGTGTTATGGATTTTTGTTATTTAAAAAATATCATTTTAGGCTTTTATGAATATGGATGCACGCTAATTATCTATTACATATATACACACACATGATTCTTAAATTTTTATATTGATTGGTGTTTATTATTTTAATTGATTTATATTATGATAAGAATTTTTAATTTTAAGTTTGCACATGAACGTTTATCCATTACACTTAAATATAAACTTTTAAATATTTTATAAAATCAGGTTACTGAACAATGACAGATCAATATAATATATTTTTTATAATATTTTGAGTGTATCAACTATTTAATATACACCTTAGTTCATTATAAATCTTATCTACTTTTTATATAAACTGTATCATAATAAAACAAAATTTTAAAAAATAATATATTTTTAATTCTTTTATCAAAATACCAAGAAATCAGTGATTATATCGACTATGTTACATAGAGGGAATGAATAAAAAAACATATAAATTATTTAATAATTATCTATCCACTGTTAATAATAGATAACAAAAATTTGAGAATATACCTTTTTTAAATGCCATATTAGGATAAAATTTATATTAAAACGTAGATAAAAATGAGACAGTCGCAAACATATAACTATTTTTTCTCTAAACAAAATATATCACAAAGTATTGAACATAATTTATACACAACCTATAATTAATTACATTAATATACAATTTTTATAAAACTCCCTCACATATTTTATAAAACCCTATTACAATTTTCATCCAACCTCCTCCTAATTAATTTTACTTTATACCAATCACAACTTATCATTTGTCCATATCACATTTATAATCATCACTTACATCATTATTTTTTTGCAACATCAGATTTTCTCTATGGTCTGCTAATCATATATATATATATATATCAAATTATAGCTAATGGTTCGAGAAATTAGATCAATACGCTCATCTTTAATTTTTAAATCAAGAAAAAGAAGAATTTTAATCAATTGGGAGGGGGTCTTGAAAGTCTCTACCAACTTAATTAACACTACAAAAAAATATTTTATTTTTTCTTCACACTTTAAAAGATTGTTATTAGATTTCTCGTATGAAACCAAATGACACTTTGTTGGTCTCTAAAATTATTTCAACGGTTAGGTGATATTAACGCTTATTTAAACCTATTTGCTATTATAAAGTATAAACAAGTTTCTATAAGGGGATTTATTCGTTTTAACAAATTTTTTTAAAATATTAAGTTATGCTCTGATATATATAGGTTAACTATTTATGTAATTATTTTCTATATTCTTTTAGTTATTCAAGATATTTATATCGTGTTTGAATAAAACCTGAGCCTCTTCTAAGACATTTTAAACATCCTACCACACGATAATCATAAGATGATTTGCTATTATAAACAAGTGGTTTGCTATTACAAACAACTTGAAACCACCCATTTCTTAATCAAAATCAATTTGTCATCTGAAAATAACGTGCATGATACTTGAACCTAGCTAGAACAAGACATTTTATCTATTAAAGAATTAATTCAATTAATAAGAAACAAATTTAAATTTTTACGAAGAAAATGTGGAGGAAGTGATTGATGATGATATTGCTAACGAAATTTGATAAGGAAATCTCAACAAGAATATATATGGCATTAAATATTTAAATAATTAATTTTTGTGGTCCTTATAGCTAGATTTGTATATCTTTGATGGATACATCATTTTTGTTCTATTAAATTCCATTTATATATCCTTTCTCACACGCAATTAATAAAGAATTCTTCTATATATCAATTGTTGATATTATATATATATATGAAAAATATTTTCATACTTAATTCATAGTTCTAAGGGACTAATTTTAGCTTTTGGATCAATAACATCAATGGTTCAGATTGCATTTGAAAACTTTAGGCGGAGTGGCATTTTCGTAATTCACGTGGATACTTTTACAAATCACATGTGATTATATACCGAATCAATTGTGATTGAATATTAAAATTTTAGGACTATGTTTTTTACATTAACTTTATTGAACACAACTCATATATATATATATATATATATATATATATATATATATATATATATATATATATAGGGAATAACTTAGCTACACTATCATGTAACCAGTTAGCTACATGATGCACACACAAACATTTAGTGGAGTCACCATAATACATAATGTATAAGCAGAGTCCACCAAGTGTTTATGTGTGCATCATATAGCTAACTGGATAGATGATATGTAGCTAAGTTATTCTTATATATATATATATATATATATATATATATATATATATATTACTAGCATATTTATAAGCTATAACTACTCCGTTCACACGTTTTCAAACGCTTTAAACATGTTTATTACATGGAATTTTTTTTGACCACCAACCATTTACTAGAAGGGTCTTTGTAAGGGATGATGTCCGCGGTTTCAAAACCGAATCAAATCCGAAAAAACTGAAACAAAAAATACCTCAACATAAGAACCGAAGATTGAACCCTTTGTTTCTAATTGGTTCAAGATCCGAGTAAAACACAAACTCGGTGGAACTAAAAACCAAAATAATAGAAATATAGGACCGAAAATTGGTCCGAAAGTGTATAAATCGGTCTAGTTTGAGACCGTGTCAGTTCGGGCCAATCGGGTTTTTTGGCTCTTGTCTAGTCTCTGTCTTAGTGATAATAAAGTGTGGTTAAGGTGTTTATCCTTTTTTAAGGTTAAGGGTTCGAGTCATATTGTAAATATAGATATGGATTAGGGAGCGCATGTGTGTTTGTTGTTGAAAAAACTTTAATAGATTACAACTATACCTTAATTATATAAGGAGAATTCCGAAGGATTTATAAACTAAACTTTAATAGGTTACATAGAGAAGTTTGAATTCCGAAGGATTTATATTCTTACTACGCGAGATTTTAAAACTTATAAACTAAACTTACATTCTTAATTATATAAGGAGAATTTCATGTATATTCTTACAAAACTTTTAAATTACATATAATTTTATGTGTAACTAGTTATTTTTCATCATTTCCCTAAAATATAAATTAATTTACAAAGTTTATTTTTCAAAACGATCTAACCTCAAAACTCTTTTAATAGCAATGTTTTATTTTATAAAAGTTTTAACCCCTAAACTTTGGTTTAATCATCATTTTTTCTTAGAATCAACTTTTTTTACTTGTAACCTATAAAACCAATTTAAGCACCGACAATCATTTTTGACGAGAACCCATTTAACCGATCGTCATTTATTTCGAATAAAACACTCACGAAAGGCACACAAACCCAAGAATGGCATAGACACATACAAACAAATCACGTAGACGGCATCAAGGAGATTTCATCGATGTTGTTGCATACAGTGGAGTCAATGCTGGAGAAGATGGAGTCATATACTCCTATGTTAAGGGTTAAACCATTTCGGAATACAAAGTTTGAGAATTGAACCATAGTTTACTCTTGTCATTAACCTGTTATAAAAGATCAAGTGGCTAAAATACTTAGTTGCAACAACTCAACAACTTTGGGATTAAAATTTTTATTAAAATTTAAAGGGTTAAACGATTTTTAATATAAAGTTTAAGAATTAAACCATATTGTCTTGAAAACTAAAACGAGAAGCACATATTGCATGATTTAATTGGTTCGTACATCAAAAACAATTATTATTATTATTATTAACGATGTTTAGACCAGTTTGTTTTGCGACTTATTAAGCATATTAGAATTTTGAATAATCGCATATGCCAAGTTTTTACCGCTTGTGAAACTTATCAAATTGAATTTATGAACTTAAATAAGTAATAAGCTTAAATTCATAAGCTCGTAAGCCCAAAATAAAAATTAGTTTATAACTTTAAACATGCAATATAAATAAGTTACTTCAAACACCTTTTTTAACTATTAGAAAACATTATCATTTTCTCTCTAAATTTCTATCTTCTTCTGTTTTACTAAGAATGTAAGTAAATTGTTGAATCCACTGTTTTAAAAGGCGCATCACGGAGGCGTTAAGACGTGAGGCATGACTTCACTATTAAGAAATAGTTTTAGGCGTGACGAAGGCCAAAGCGTGCCTTTACAAGCCAAATGGCGATTTTTTAAAACATGACACGCAAAAAAAACAATTTTTTAAAAAAATTCAACTTGTGTAATTTATATAAAAAATGCATTAAACTTGAAACTTTGTGTAATTTATATAAAAAAACGCATTAAAATTAAAACTTTGTGTAATTTATCTTCTCTTGTTTTACTAAGAATGTAAGGGGCTGTTTGTTTGCTGCTTAATGAAACCTTTTCAGCGCTAAATACTGAATCATTCAGCACTTAGAGTGTTTGATTGTTGCCTCTGAATGAAGACTGTGCTGAATGATTCAGCATAAGACTGCTGAATCATTCTACCTTAAAGTGCATTATGAATCATTCAGAACCTCTATCAAACAACATGTCACATTCAGAGACAGATTCATTCAGAGCCTTTGAATTATTCAGAGCACATAATCATTCAGTGCTTAATCATTCTGTTTAACAAACAACTCCTAGGTAAAATGTTGAATCACGTAAACATTGAATGAAGTGTGATAATATCAATGTTAGATCTACCCTTGCCACCAAAAACCAACCATACATAAGCCATGCCACCAAGGTTGTTGTAGCTAATAAGCCCCACCCTCCTTTGTTTTTATTGTCTATCTTT
The DNA here is from genome assembly GCA_038502395.1 of Dittrichia graveolens. Taxonomy (NCBI): domain Eukaryota; kingdom Viridiplantae; phylum Streptophyta; class Magnoliopsida; order Asterales; family Asteraceae; genus Dittrichia; species Dittrichia graveolens. The sequence goes on along the minus strand of JARJIL010000001.1, from coordinate 113,492,954 downwards.
AATTTGTCGACTTGTATCCCTCTTTTTTAGCTTTGATAGCCCCATCAACTTAATTTAATTAAGCTCCTCTTCCTCTTCACCTGCCCTGCCCTCCCTTCCACCAACAACTAAAAGTCTACCCACAAAACAAACCTCTCATTTAATTCAATAAAACTCAAATTCTTTGAAACCTACAACTTCAATCCTGCTCTCCACCTTCAAAGATTCCATTCAAAAAAGTATCTGGGTTTGAATCAGTTCTTCTTGGTTGTGTTTGTGTGTGTGTTCTTGCAGGCCTTAAACTGGATCTTCATTGATTGCTTGTGTTATGAAACAAGAAGGTTTAAATCACACCATGAATTTGTTGGTGTTGATTGAAGAAGACAAGGTTTTTGATAGTGTTACACACGGCAGTTGGTTGTTCCATTTAAGGGGGTTGACAACAAATTTGGCATCTAGTCGAAGTAGTGGCATGGGTTTGCTCTTACCTTAGTATCCAGACCGAAAAGCGGGAGTGGATTTTTAAGGACGTCAAGGAGAGTTCAAAAGGTTGACCGAAGCTGAGCTAGCCGAGAAACGATCCAAGGGTTTATGTATTGAGTGTGATGGAAAGTTTGTTCGGGTCAACGTTGCGCTTGTAAAACCTTGCAAGTTATTTTAGTTGATGAGGATGACAAGGATGATGATGCCAATAATAGCAACAAACAAGACGGCGACCACACATAGCTTGACATGGTTAAGGAATCCCCAATTTCAAATCATACCATAATATTTCAATGTATACTAGGGGGTTTGGAGAATTTTTCGATGGACAACAAGGCAACACAATTTCATCTTAGCTAGACTTGCCGGTGGAGTGATTGGGCATTTAGGTTATGTTATGATCTCACATCGACCAGAAATAAATTAAGTTGGTGGCTTATAAGTCTACGTGTCCCATCCCCCTACAAGCTAGCTTTTGGGGGTGAGTTCTACACTTGGGTTTATGGCATGATATGAGCCTAGTATGGGATGGGTTCATATCAGGTTCATAGCTATCATTGTCAGATTACCATGAACAATGGAGGAGTTGTGGTGTTATTGTAATTACATGTGGTGAAGGCGTTTTTGTTGCTAGAACTTGGCAATGCTGATGCATTGATATCAAGTTGTTGCGAACTTTGGGATACGTCAAAGCAAGTTAGAAGTAATTGACAATGAATTTCAATAGCCGCAATAAACGAGACTCTACCTTGTGCTGATCCCAAGTTTCCTTTAATGCATTGGTGAGATCATTAAAGCATGAAGGTGAGGGGTATTAGGTAGAGATGATGACTCTTATGGAAGTAGAGACCATAGGGGAAGATTCAAGGGAAATCAAGGACTTGTTAGTGGAGTACAACGATGTATTTAAGACTCCATAGAATTACCTCCCCCATGAGATTATGGAAATGCCATTAATCTTGATGAAGGAACGGCATCAATTGGTGTTTGACACTACTGCTACCCGTAATTAAAATGTTAGTATAGGAGATGTTAGAAACCGAAATACATCCAAGTGTTAGTCCATTTCCCAATCTGCCGTTGTTAATTAAGAAAAAGGGGGCAAGTGGCGTTATTATATTGACTATAGGGCATTGGGCAAGGATACAATGTTAGACAAATTTTTCATTGTAGTTATAGACAAGCTATTGGATAAAGTACAAGGTGCAAATGGTTTGGACACGTCCACAGAGAAGGATACAATGTCAGAATTTTTTTCATTCTAGTTATAGACGAACTATTGGATAAAGTATAAGGCACATATGGTTTAGACACATCCACAAAAGATAGGAGATTGAAGGTGTTGTAGTCGGTGGACCAAAGAGGAGAGAGCGGCCAAGACGTCGGTGGGAAGATAGATTGAGGCTAGATACGGAGAAGTGTCAACTTTCCAGGACATGACCTCAAATATGAAGTGAAGAATTAAAATTAAGGTAGAGGGGTAGAGAGTGGGAGGTTTTATAGTCATATATGTATATATTTAGACACACACTCTCTTTCTATCATACTATACATGTGTGTGTGTATTTGATGCTCTTAGAATTAGAGTTTGTCCTCTCTTGCAACCTACTTGTACTTAGACGCCCTTTATATTACTAAGAGGCCACCTTATGATATAATAATATAGGTATGCTATAATGATGTAAAATATAACATATTTAATTTAGTAACATTGGTAGACTTCACCTTTAGTTAATCTTATAACCTGTCCACTTAAATGACAATTTCTAAATGACTTTTCAAGCCAAGTGTCTTTCTACCTTTGGGCAGAGGTGTGACTGATCTTACTTCTTTCATACCCCGCTACGGTGAAATTGCGTATGGTTGTTGTTCAATTGTAGACACTATTGGGTTTGCTTTGTTCTCGGATTTTCTTTGTTTTCTTTGATTATCAATTGAAACCAGCTTTGGCCAACAAGACACGTATTTTCAGCCATAATTCAATGTTACTATTGGGTTTGCTTTGTTCTCGGATTTTCTTTGTTTTCTTTGATTATCAATTGAAACCAGCTTTGGCCAACAAGACACTTATTTTCAGCTATAATTCAATGTTACCATCTGGTTCAAGTAATTTGATGAAAAAATTCAATATTTCGCAAGAAAGTATTTACATAAATCGGAAGTTATATGGTATTATGTTTTCGATTTGACTTCATATCTAATGAACACCTAATCTTATGTTTGCTGCAAAAACTTTCGTATGAGATTGACTTTTACAAAATATATAGAAAAAGCAGGAAACAACCCCCCATTTCTTTTTTGAGATTCTTTTTTGCCATAAGGTTTGACATTTTAACCAAGCTTCTGTAAGTGGAATGGTTTCTATTTACAGACTTGTTTGCTAAACTTTAGAAGAACCCGAGATGAGGAAAAAAGCTAAGGGGGAATAGATAGAATGATTCATTAATTTGTTTCTTAATCATACAATTAAATCCAAAAGATGGAACTTTTACCATTTGTCTATTTCCATTCTTGAAGTATGTGTGTACACTTGAATATATGAAATTGATCAATTTTTCTTAAAGTAGCTTTCTGATAATGTGTTATGCAGATTCCGGGGATTCTTCTGGAAAGCTGCTAGAATAGGTAAGTTTCTAATATTGTGTTTATTTCATATGCTGTTAGCTGATATGGTAACTCACTTGTCAACAATATTTGGTGTACAGGTGAGCGATTGAGCCCGTGGGTGGCTGTTGGATGCTTCACAATGGGTGTGTCCATCATATTTTTCTGATTGACGTATCTCAAATATTGGGTAGCAACAATGGTTTCTTTAATTTCAGATTATACAATAGGTTGCCATTTGTTTGGTAGAACTTTCTTGTTTAGATTTTCTTTTAATAGTAAATATAGATCCATTCTACTTGCTCTGTGTGTGTGTAATTAATTCTATATCATGTTTTCTCTAATGACATGGGAAACCACTATTGAAGAGGTAAAGTTTTTGTCATATGTCCTTCTCAATCTTTGTAATGAATTGAGGAATACCAAGTGATGCTTTCAAGTTGAAACAACCTTTGGATGTTTGTTTTTCAGTGTCCTTTAGATTGAAATGTGCAACCAACATTAACTGAGGAAACTAGACCAAAGTGGGATTGGTTTTATGGAAACCCAATTACTGCAACATGCTAAAATAAATGACATAGCATCACTAAAAACCTATCAAATGTTACGTGCAAAGGATTAATTTATCAAATTTTGTGACATTTACCTAGAAAATTGCAATTACTGCACCATAAATTGAAACAAGAAAACCACCCACTTTATCAAACCAATTTGAGAAAGGATTTCCTAGGAAGTCAAGCTATGATCTAATGAACGTGGCTTAACCATTTTGGCGGCTATTTCCTATAGCCTCCCTTGTCATCCAAGATGTTTGTACCTAACTTGGATTGAACGTGGGTCTCTTGTGAAACTTTCGAGACATCCTACCACTATTCAGTGAATCAAACCAATGTGATAGCTAATAGAGCAGAACCATGTAACCAATGGTTTCTCAACCATATTCAATGGAAGCACCAAAATTTGAACTCGAAATTTCAACCACCCAAAGTGGCATCAAAGCACCACCCTGGATATAGGGCAACAAGTCAACAACTTTGGGATTAAAATTTTTATTAAAAGTTAAAGGGTTAAACGATTTTTAATATAAAGTTTAAGAATTAAACCATATTGTCTTGAAAACTAAAACGAGAAGCACATATTGCATGATTTAATTGGTTCGTATATCAAAAACATTTATTATTATTATTATTAACGATGTTTAGACCAGTTTGTTTTGCGACTTATTAAGCATATTAGAATTTTGAATAATCGCATATGCCAATTTTTTACCGCTTGTGAAACTTATCAAATTGAATTTATGAACTTAAATAAGTAATAAGCTTAAATTCATAAGCTCGTAAGCCCAAAATAAAAATTAGTTTATAACTTTAAACATGCAATATAAATAAGTTACTTCAAACACCTTTTTTAACTATTAGAAAACATTATCATTTTCTCTCTAAATTTCTATCTTCTTCTGTTTTACTAAGAATATAAGTAAATTGTTGAATCCACTGTTTTAAAAGGCGCATCACGGAGGCGCTAAGACGTGAGGCATGACTTCACTATTAAGAAATAGTTTTAGGTGTGACGAAGGCCAAAGCGTGCCTTTACAAGCCAAATGGCGAGTTTTTTAAAACATGACACGCAAAAAAAAACAATTTTTTAAAAAAATTCAACTTGTGTAATTTATATAAAAAATGCATTAAACTTGAAACTTTGTGTAATTTATATAAAAAAACGCATTAAAATTAAAACTTTGTGTAATTTATCTTCTCTTGTTTTACTAAGAATGTAAGGGGCTGTTTGTTTGCTGCTTAATGGAACCATTCAGCGCTAAATACTGAATCATTCAGCACTTAGAGTGTTTGATTGTTGCCTCTGAATGAAGACTGTGCTGAATGATTCAGCATAAGACTGCTGAATCATTCTACCTTAAAGTGCATTCTGAATCATTCAGAACCTCTATCAAACAACATGTTACATTCAGAGACAGATTCATTCAGAGCCTTTGAATTATTCAGAGCACATAATCATTCAGTGCTTAATCATTCTGTTTAACAAACAACCCCTAGGTAAAATGTTGAATCACGTAAACATTGAATGAAGTGTGATAATATCAATGTTAGATCTACCCTTGCCACCAAAAACCAACCATACATAAGCCATGCCACCAAGGTTGTTGTAGCTAATAAGCCCCACCCTCCTTTGTTTTTATTGTCTATCTTTAATTTGTCGACTTGTATCCCTCTTTTTCAGCTTTGATAGCCCCAGCAACTTAATTTAATTAAGCTCCTCTTCCTCTTCACCTGCCCTGCCCTTCCTTCCACCAACAACTAAAAGTCTACCCACAAAACAAACCTCTCATTTAATTCAATAAAACTCAAATTCTTTGAAACCTATGAAACCTGCAACTTCAATCCTGCTCTCCACCTTCAAAGATTCCATTCAAAAAAGTATCTGGGTTTGAATCAGTTCTTCTTGGTTGTGTTTGTGTGTGTGTTCTTGCAGGTGAGGAGTGTTTATGTTTCTATGGATGTTAATGACCTTCATCCACCTTCCAATTATGATGAAATCTTCATGCAACGCACCTTGCTCTTTGCTGATAGTCTCAAGGTTTAATTTCAATGTTTCTCTAAAATAACTTATAATGATGGCTACTTTGCCATGAAAATGGGAATAATCTCACTTTTATATGTTAGGACTTGAGGAATATAAGACATCAGTTGTACTCGGCTGCAGAGTTTTTCGAAGACTCGTATCACAAACATGATCATGATCAACTGTAAGTTAAACTGCCAAATTTTAATGTTTTCTACTAGTTTGGTTTTGTTGGATGTTAAATAAGTGTGCTACTTGCTTGCTGTTACTGAATGTAGAGTGTTAGAAAGCTTAAAAGATTATGTATCAAAAGCTCTCATTAGCACAATCGACCATTTGGGCTCAGTGGCGTCTAAAGTAAACAGTTTCTCGGATGAAAATATCGATGACGCTTTCGAAACAAATCTTCGAGTATTATGCATCAGACAGGTACATCTTATAACGAAAACCGTTGTTTTCTTTTTCTTTTTTTGTTTTTGTCATGAGTTTGTGTTTGTGATTCTCTTGGCAGAGATTACAAACATGCCAAACATATAGCCACCATGAGGGTCTTTCGCAACAATCGTTGGTGATACCAATACCCAAGTACCATAAGCGGTACCTGCTCCCAGGTCGTTTTTTAGGAAAGTTAAACATATCTGCAAGAAAATTAAAAGCCAAATTCTGTTTTAGAACATGCATTTCACTTTGGAGAAACATGTTTTGAAACAGAATTGGCACGATTATTGTCTAAATCCTTAAATTTATTGATACAGATGGATGTCTTCCTGAAGCTGTTAATGCAGAAAAGTCAAAGGCTGAATTATCGGGTTTGAGGTAATCTTTGTTGCTAAATAACATATTTAAGGATTGTAATCACTTATCACTCACCTCCATTAGAGCTCACCAAGAATCCAAGATCATGCTCATTGTGTAACATTCTTGCACAGGAGAGCACGTAATGAACAAATTTCTACTGAGTTCTCCGTGGATCGGGTTGATTTTTCATTTGCAAAGGCTGCATCAAACAAAGGATTAGGTAAGTAATAACAGAGTTTTTCTAAAGCTGTTATCATAAAGTAACTCTATATTTTTCTTACTACTTCATTTTGGTAATTATACTTCTTTTTGTTTCTTATCTTGATGATTATACTTTTGTTTAGTATTCGCAATCGGCTATGGCAGTTAATTGTACGTAAAGTCGGTAAATAACAACACGCTTCACTCACTTGTCGGTTGTTATTTAGTGATACTAAAATACAATTTGACCACCAATTTTAATCACCAAAATAGCAAATAAAATAAAAATAAAACTAGCAAACAAAAACCATTACTACCAAAACACACTAGTGAGAAAAGTAGATTGTTATTGTATCCTTTTATACGGTTCACGAATTCGACCCTTGATGTAGTAATAATGGCTTACTTGATAACCAGAAAAACGATCACGATCCATGTCACCAAGTCGTTTCAGAATCAAGCGTTCTGGAACTGTTAGTAACCGGTCTGCCAGTCCGATCTCCCAGCTCATGCATTCTGGATCTATAATCGCAACCAGCCAAAACACACAGCAAGTAAGTGAAAAGGAACCTGATGATGCTTTATTTTTCCTCTTTGTTTGTTAAAAAGGTATTCTAAGCATTAATAAAACAATTCTCGTATGATTGCAGCATTGTCAACAGGAGGTGAGGAGGTCTTATTCATTGTATCCTGAAAAAGAAAGAAGAAAAGATATGGAAGTTTACACCAAGAAAACTAGAAACCTTTTCAAAGCATTGCTTAGCATGCACAAGTACAAGAATGATAGATAGATAGCCTTGTACATATTACCAGAAACAGGAGAGCCCATTTTTACCAATCAAAGGGGGCTGTAAATATTCATATTCATATACATATATACAATGGCTACAACCTTCCAAAGTTCCAAACTTTCCCGTGCGTGTGTGCGTGTATTTTTAAGATTCTTACAATCAGAGACTGACTACTCACTGAAATGGGCAGAAAATACGACGTTTTATTGTTGCCAACAGAAGGCGTATAGAGTGATGTTTATTAAATCGGCTTTTGAATGTCCATAACATCAGCAATTTGGATACAATAGCAACTTCAATAGTAAAATCAAATAACATCATTTTCAAAGTTCTTACAAATGAGCAAATTTTGTGTACATATTCTCATTACAGAATTTATTTGGCAAGTTTCCAGCATAGATCATCTCTGATTTAAGCCTCGAAATTTAAACATGACAATGTTTTTCATTCTTGTAAAACCACGCTGATCTCGCCCTTCTCAAGAAGGTCATAGAATGCCCTTGTTTTTCTCTGTTCGTTCCAGTGGTGCATCTTCCATAAACCACCTGCAGCTAAGCCAAGCACTGAACCAATGATCAACTCCTTGACCACACTAGGGCCTTTCAAGACCGGATGAGCAACCCTACCACCTACCATCTTTAATTCTGTAGTCAAAAGCCAGTAAATCATGAATTAGTAGTATATCAAGACAAAAACTCGAAGAAACGGATCCAATAATCTATATACAAATATGACAACAGGAAGTATACAAACCAAGGTGGGTCGAATTGATTTTAACTTTATGTCTAATGAATCAAATGAGTAAAAAGCTATTCTTATTATTATTATTATTACTATTATTATTTAAAAATAGAAAAGGTAAAATGGAAATAAGATGAATACATTGTAAGAAGCTCAAATTGTATTCACAGTGCATAAAACCATCTAAATTGTTTTTTTCGATATTTTATTTATAATATTTCTCAACACATTAATTATTTACCAAATTAAAAAATAAAAGAAATGTGTTTGTGGATCGAGCCACAACCCAACCCGTTTACCGATACTAAATAATTGTCCGATTGACTTGAACCTGTTACCCAACCTGACCGGCCCGTCTAATTTCCCACATCTAACATCAAACAGAATTCAAAGGGATCCAACAAAAGCCAGCTTAAAGCTACAAGGGATGTGAAGTCAAATGGAGTACAATTTACCACTAAAAAAACAAATGAGTTAGTCATTGGCCAAGCTAATATAAACATGTTTAATTATGATATAACCTTTTACTGCAACTAAGATCGTCTGATCATGTGCACATTATAAAGGTAAAAATCATGAGTTTGGTCCCAGTCTTAATATAACAAAATTATAAATTAGATCGCTCTTGAGAAAAGCCAGCTCTCTGGATCTACTCAATGAATGTATTTGCAACTGCTAGCAGAAAATGTTGCATACAAAGACTTCCCTTTCCAACACTGAAAACTGACGAGTCTTGATGCCTAGGTTGGCCTTCAACAATAGTTTACTATCTACTACAACGTTATTTATGGCGCAAAACAAAAAAGCCTCTGTAACCTGATCCAAGGAAAATATATTCATGTGTTGTATTTCATTGTGAGGTTACACCACTCTGTTTAAAATTTCCAACCTGACTAGAATATAATTTACTTCAAATTGTTCTAATTTGATTTAATGCAAAAAAATCAAAGGTTTAGGGCTAAAATGTGGCTGTCAGAAATTGGAGGGTTGTAGTGTATGGCTGGCAAGAGTTGCAGGGTTGAAGGAGTAAATTCAAAATAAAAACACAAAAGCAGGAAACGAATTATTTTTGGTTAATTCTTCTGTAAATTTTCACCTAGATTCACTCCTTCACCTCTCGAATGTTTGCGTGAGTTCAGGGTTCATTGTGGTTTATAGTTTCTGCAATCTCGTAGACTGCAGGTTGGTATTTGATTCAAGGCTTTAGGTCGTAATCATGTGGCAGTAACATTCGACATTTAATGAGTTTAATCGTATTTGTGGTTTTAAAATGTTTAAAATTAACAAAAATATTGCCATTAGTTAACCAAAGATTTAATTAACAATAATATTGAACTAACATCAATTAACACCAAAACTGGCATGATTAACCACTAAATTTGCTAGAACACAAGAACAACAAAAACCTATGGAAAGAAATGAGGATAAGTGATAACACCAAGAGGTGGAGCATATAGAATGAGAGAAATAGATGAAACTGAGGTAGAGCACAGATGGACCCCAAGCGTTGAATGTTACATCATTATTTTTTTCTCATTTTATAAAGTAGACTATTTATAAAGATGTTTAATAGGTCTTAAATGGTCTAAGCTATACATTCTACAATCATCATTAGAAGAAGTGGAGCAGATGCTTTAACATCGTATGGGCCCCGGAGGCCGGAGCAGTGAGCGCGCACCCCGCCTGCGGGGTGGCTTCACTGGGCACACCGCCCTCCGTCACTCAACCTCGGTCTCTCTCTCTCTTTCTCTCCCTCTCTCGCGTCCCTTCTTCAAAAAATCGACTACACAACCTCTTTCTAAATCATTTATCCACACAATTCTCTCTGTTTTTCACAAATACTCCATACATTTCAAATCTTCTAAATCATTTTTCATACTCTCCTCTTCTTCCACATACTCTACATGTATGGATCCATAGTCCATACTCACCTAAAAATTTCACCAACCAACATCTGGCCGCAACAAATCACGAGTTACTAGTTCACATACACCATCTTCACAAAAAATATTCCATCGCAAGACTTCACCAACACCCCCGTCAACCTTATGCCTACACTAGTTTCTATCCACCAAACCAATTTTCTACACAAGTTTCTTACACTAATTTTTAAAAAGAAAGAAGAGCATTTTGGAATCGCATCCTTTGATTATTTTCGTAAAGATATAGGTCACAGAAATATCGTACTAACCAAAACCCAAAGTGGAAAGATTTGAATAGGAATGTGGGTATTTTCAATGGCATCCATTGTAATTCAACCACTCTACAGGAAGTGGTTAATCAAAAGCTAGCATCTTCAAGACGACACACCAAGTCACCAACAATATAGAATGGAGATGAAAGGAAAGGGGGATTTCACATGAACAAGCTATTATTGCTAGCAACGTGAGAAAAACTCAAAAAAGATCGACACCGAGCTGAGAAAAAGAAATTGAATAGAGAAAAACTCTATCTAAAACATAAATTACAAGACAAAGCTCTTTAAACACTAATGATACTCCCTAATCAATTGTCGGGATACAAACTTCGACTTGTCCTAGCAGTTCAAGAACAAATAAAATAGAAATATGATTGGGATTAGTTTATTTCTATGCAAAATTTTAAAGTTTATGTAATCTTATTATGTATTTGTCATTTAGTTGAATTGATGTGAAAATAAAGATGGAAAGATAAAAGGAAGTACTCCTATTGCTCTAAGGACTTTATGGATTCATTATTAGCCACTTAGCCAGATGTTAGGATGTGATACCAAATAAAGATCAAGGTAGCATAAGCCAAGTGTCGAATAGATATCCACAATTAACTACAATCTTTCTTACTAATAATATGAAATTATTACTATTCGAAGTGAACTTTTTAACATTTCTTTTCAAAGTTGTAAGAATAGAGGCATACATACACACACACACACAAACTTCCACATTCACATTCACCAGCAGCTCCCATATTTGAGAAAGAAATGACAACAGGATCATTTTACCTCTCCATTCTCAACTTAAATAAAACACCAGTCTGAATGTCAGATATAATCATATAAATACTAACAACTATCCTCTCAATTTACATATTAAATGTTTAAGAAACTGGATGCATAAAAACCACAATTTCCACTCCTTTCCATTTCTTTTCTTCCACCAGTTTCTTTCTAGTGTGCTGTATTACATGTGGACCCTTAAGTTTACAACATGCTGTAAATATGACACTCTATTCTTTTGTAAAATATCAAACAACTCTAAATAAAACTACAGGTTTACAAATAAAAAGAGTTTTCACCATTTAGTGCTACATATCAAGACACAATATTGGTTCTACTTTATCTTCCATAGCAATTAACTCTTAAGTTATATAAATCGTTTTGTTTTTTAAAAGAATTGTTCAGTCATTTAAGCAATTAAATGTAACATGTTATTTTAAATAATGATAATACGTTTTGAATCTACTTGAATATATGACCAAGAAATTACTTGTTTATTATAATGTTTATCATCCCAGACTACTTGCTGAGTTATGGAGTCTCGTATGCCTATCCTTAGAAATAGAGCAGAGAAATTAGCAGCTTTCATGGATTGTTTCAAAATAACTTGCAACACATTGAAAATATCATACATGCCCTTGACTCCTTGACTTAAGAAATTTGTTGTTAAAATGTGTGATTCCTCGTCTAACGCTACAGCCTGTGTGTTAATTCATTGTTTCCAGAACTTAGATGAAAAATCCCCTAAATAAATCATCTAACAAACACTGAGCAATGAAGATGAATATGATTATAGCTATCGGTCGATTGAAAATTGAAAACAGCACACTGAGCAACAATACGCCTACGGATTGAAGTTCATATAATTATCTCACAGAACAAATCGGATGAACATGAATAAACACAAGAAAACTTAAAGTTGTGAGAATCTATTCTATGGTGGTTGTAGATCTGATTGTTTGGAGTATATTTTTTGTCCGTAGAAGTAGACATAGAAATAAGACGACCGAGAGGGATGGAGGAAGTAATACCTGCAAACGACACCGGGGATGAATCTGATGAGACTTTTGGTTAGCGTTTTCTTCGCAGTCGCTTGACCTGCGGATGTGCAAAACTAGAGTTTTTCTCGGCTTGTATCTTGGTGAAGGAGTATTGCAGCCAGGTCCCTCGAGTATAAAATGTTTCAAATCAACGCTATAAATTAGCTCACTTAAACTAATTGCCCGAAATGCCCATTTTAACCCGTTAATTGATTGAGAGATTGATTTGAGTTTCATTTGGTGTTTTTACACTCTTTAAAATATTAAAAATTTGTTTTTTTATATAGCGGGTGTTCGGGTTAACTTGTTTAGGTGGCTTATAAGCTCATTTATAGGGCGTGTTATAAATTAGTGATCGTAGCTCATACGCTTAAGCTTATTTAAACCCTAATAAATCTATTTTAATAAGTCATTTTAAAATAGCTTATTAAGTTATTTTAAACTTATTAACCTTAATTTATTAAATTATTCTTCTAATTCTCTTAAAATTTCCTCAATATGTGTTTTATACACTTCAATATGTAAACATTTTTTTTGGTAATTTCCTCATTTATAAATAATTTATAACAGATAAGTTATAAGTTGATCCAAACATTACCCCACTTAATAAACTTGTAAGCTTGTTCCTAAAATAATATATTAGACATATATTTTTTGTTATATTTGTAAATATAGATCTAAACCTATTCAATTTAATCCCGAAGTCATAATTCGAGTGATGATTAATCTAAGTTTGGTTATGAGTTATGACCAAACCTTTACCAAGGCAACTAATATTGTTTAAGTTTAAAGTGTCTTTCTCTTATAATGGATATGGATCATAGCATCCATCCACTCTATGATTTATATGAGATAGTTGACCTATTAACGTGATATTTGTATGTGAGAGAGGAGGAGATACACAAAACAACACCCACATATAATAATGCTCCGTGTTGTGTCTATTTGTCACATTGACGGTCCGACGGGTACGCTGAAGAACATTGTCATTCCCCCCAACCCGCTACAACTCCAACTAACCGGCATCTTTCCTTTTTCAAAAATAAATAAATAAAATATTATTGTAGTTCAACAATAAAACATGTTTTTATATTTGATATTTCCTCACTAATTTTTACTCTATAAATATACATTCATTTCTCTATTTTTTTCACACCAATATACATATATTCTCTCCTCATCTTCTTTCTATGTACTCTTTCACACAAAAATTTGGATCCAAATGATGCGAGGAATTTCACCACCCCAATTTTTGGTCGTCATAAAGCAAGAGCTACGAGTTTGACACCGCAACCAAACAAGCAACGATATCGGTTAATTTCACCAGTACAACTCCACTATACTGGGCTCTACCAACAACCGCCACCCAACATACAACCTATTATGTACAACTTTCAACAATAACCGATACCTGCTCACCAAATCCACCGACTAAATTCCCTACTCAAATCTCACAAGGCACTTTCAATATCCGAAACCCACCACACAACAAATAGAAGGTGGAACCTGAAACCTATTACTTAGTGACTAATGAAAATCCAAGTAAATCCAATTAATGAAATTCTCCAAGTAGAGGATATTGTTAAGGATGATTTTCCCAAGCAGAGGATACTAAAAGAATAAAGAAAAATGCCAGGTTCCATATATGCGATCATTGTCGGAGAATACTTGATCTATTGACGTATTGACCACATGTGCGTTTTGATCTTTTCAAGGTAACTTGTTATACCGTGTTAGCTATGCATAATAACATGTTTTTGAAAGTTTAATATATTAAAAGACATATTTGAAAAGTGGATACTTAAATTAACAAAAAGTGTAAAGTTTGATTCATTTTTTAGTACTTTGCCCCTTGGGTTTCAACCCTAATATCAAAATATTTAAAAGAAGGATAAATGATTTATGATGTTAATATCACTTAAAGTGGACATAATAGCCCTCGTCATGGCCTCAACATGGGGCACAATGGCCACTATGATTCGTAATCCCTAGTATGTTCTCATGGTGATGCCTTCATCACTGTCATACTCGTCGTACCAATGAAGACCACAACGGTTTTTGTTTTGTTTCTCATTTTTACAACTAATTTATAACAACCACACCAATGTTCATACTTTTTTCCTATAAATACCATCTATTTACTACAAATACTATATCACAAAGCCAAACCCTCGTATTATATTTTACAAATCATCAAAAGGAATGCATATAACACAATATCATCTTCTTTTGACATGAATATATGTATGTTGTGAGGAAATGTTTTCAAGTGTTGGAAGGAATAATGCTGAAAGTTCACGTGAAAGAGAACAAAATCCATTAGTGGTACGTATGTAGAGATCGAGATGGTAAATATTTGGTACAAGACTATTCTACGACACGACTACTCATTCAAGTTATTTTAGACGAGAATTTCGGATGCACAAATAAGAATCGTTCCAGTGAATAGTAAAAGATATACCTAATTACTCTCAATAATGTATTTTACACTTTGCATACTTGAAATAACAAAAAAAATATATACAAGGGCACTTGGTATAGTATTGCGAACCAGAACTAAAAGTGAAGAAGATTTGTTATTTTGAAACCAAAACTAAAAATTTTAAAAGTTAGGAACAACACTGTAAAAACCAATAAACTACATGGATCAAAAATGTAAATAAACTCTAAAATTTGTAACCATGTGTTAGACTCACGAGTCACGAATTGAAGAATTTTAACATTTAAATAAAAAAAAATGGTTTCTTCTATAATTCGACCAGCGAGTTATTCATCAGGGAACAATTTAACGGCATCGTATATAGTTATCGCTTCCTCTTCGTTTCTTCACCTGAATCGGAGCTGAAGAAGAAACTTCCTTCACTCTAATTCTCACATATCCACTAACATGGTAATTCCTCACCCTCATGGATTATATTTAGATGTTGATTCTTGAATTTAATCATTTTTCTAAACTTCTTGTTTGATTCACATAGTCAGCGCTCTTCAATTTCCACTCGTTTCTGACGGTGGTTTTATTGGTGATCTGCACATGCACCTTCTTGAAGATGCAGTTTCCTACCATCCTTGAACAGAAAACAGGGTTAGATCCTCTTTCTTCTATTTGATTTCTACTTTGATCTCTATTGATTTAGGTTTCCACAATCCCTAATTTTTGGTGTAAGTTGTACATAGAAAACATCATTTTGTAAGCCTTAATTATGGTTAAAGATTAAAGATTTATCTTACAAACACACTCGGCTGCGAAGAATTCACATAAATTGATCAGTTATTGAAAGGCTCATCGTAACAGAAGTATCAATGTTTTCTAGCATATGTTAAGTAGTCGTATATGCAATATCTCAAATTAGGGCTAAACTTCTAACTTTCTGGCTTTGTAATGGATATACTGCTTCATTGCATATTTAAACACACTATTATCAAGTTTTGGAGGATCTATTATAATTTATCCTGGTTATATTAGGTTAATTTTTATCAACTACCGCCTAAACATTTTTTGAATTGTCAGACAATTCGCACACAAACATGGAAAGAAAGTGGTGGTATGACATTGTTAATTGTTATATGATTGTAAGACTAAGTGTTGTATATGGATATCCACATTCTGAAAGCCGTGGTTAATATGATACCTTATTTCTGGTTTTGATGCTCGATATCTGAGTGATACGAAGTGGTTATTCCTGAACAAACATTCTCCTAGAAAAAAAAGAAATTGACATGTGTTTCTTACACAAGATGTGGTTCCCTTCCATTGAATCGACTATGCGATCTATCACAATCTTGTACATGAAGTTGGGATTCTGATAATTGATGGTCTGTCTTTGTTTCCTCCATGTTACAGATTTATAGGCTCTAAATTGAACATGATTATAAGTGTCTTTTTATTATGTTCAGTTGAACTTCATTTAAAGGTGCACCTTTCAATCTTTCATCCTCGTCTTCTGTTACTGTTACTGGTTGCTATTGTTGGCACCATCGGGTCTCTCTTCTTCTTGAATTTTCTTTGATTATCAATTGAAACCGGCTTTTGCGTTATGAAATTGTATGAAGCGAGTTTTTTGATCTTGGGAATTAAAGTTTACAAAACCATTTACTACCTTGGATAACAAGCTTGACTAGCTTGGTGCTTAGGTTGGAACCGATCCAAAGGCAAGAGTTAGTGGATCAATGACATGAAGAAGTAACGAATTATTCATGAGCCTTACCAAGAAGCTTGCACGCACAGGTTTGAATGTGTTGTGGGGGAAAAAGGAAAATGGTTGACGATGAAGAGTTCTTGGAATCCAACAAAATCGAGTTTGTGAGAGGGTCTAGAATGAATTATACCGTAAACTGATAAGGGAGGGTAACAGATCAAATATGGTGCAGATACTTATGTATGGATTTATCGTATGGAATGGTACTTTGGCATTCAAGAGATCTAGGTTATGGACCAGTGGAGAGCCTTGGTATCATGCATGGAAGTTCTGACTCATCTTTGTATTGTTGAAGTGAGAGTAGGTCTCCATTTCGATCTTGGGTAGGTTTGAGAAGGTGGTTATTGGACCAATTTCAAGAGCCACATGAAGGCACTTTATAGGAAAATTTCTTTTCGTCACTTGAGAACGTACAACCCATGATTATGTCACCTTGTTTGAGACTTTAAACAGACAATTGGTTGGAGTTCCTAGACTAGGGTTGCCTTATTGGAGGGAACCTTTATCAAGGGCCTTAAACTGGATCTTCATTGATTGCTTGTGTTATGCAACAAGAAGGTTTAAATCACACCATGAATTTGTTGGTGTTGATTGAAGAAGACAAGGTTTTTGATAGTGTTACACATGGCAGTTGGTTGTTCCATTTAAAGGGGTTGACAACAAATTTGGCATCTAGTCGAAGTAGTGGCATGGGTTTGCTCTTACCTTAGTATCCAGACCGAAAAGCGGGGGTGGATTTTTAAGGACGTCAAGGAGAGTTCAAAAGGTTGACCGAAGCTGAGCTAGCCGAAAAACGATCCAAGGGTTTATGTATTGAGTGTGATGGAAAGTTTGTTCGGGTCAACGTTGCGCTTGTAAAACCTTGCAAGTTATTTTAGTTGATGAGGATGACAAGGATGATGATGCCAATAATAGCAACAAACAAGACGGCGACCACACATAGCTTGACATGGTTAAGGAATCCCCAATTTCAAATCATACCATAATATTGCAATGTATACTAGGGGGTTTGGAGAATTTTTCGATGGACAACAAGGCAACACAATTTCATCTTAGCTAGACTTGCCGGTGGAGTGATTGGGCATTTAGGTTCTGTTATGATCCCACATCGGCCAGAAATAAATTAAGTTGGTGGCTTATAAGTCTACGTGTCCCATCCCCCTACAAGCTAGCTTTTGGGGGTGAGTTCTACACTTGGGTTTATGGCATGATATGAGCCTAGTATGGGATGGGTTCATATCAGGTTCATAGCTATCATTGTCAGATTACCATGAACAATGGAGGAGTTGTGGTGTTCTTGTAATTACATGTGGTGAAGGCGTTTTTGTTGCTAGAACTTGGCAATGCTGATGCATTGATATCAAGTTGTTGCGAACTTTGGGATACGTCAAAGCAAGTTAGAAGTAATTGACAATGAATTTCAATAGCCGCAATAAACGAGACTCTACCTTGTGCTGATCCCAAGTTTCCTTTAATGCATTGGTGAGATCATTAAAGCATGAAGGTGAGGGGTATTAGGTAGAGATGATGACTCTTATGGAAGTAGAGACCATAGGGGAAGATTCAAGGGAAATCAAGGACTTGTTAGTGGAGTACAACGATGTATTTAAGACTCCATAGAATTACCTCCCCCATGAGATTATGGAAATGCCATTAATCTTGATGAAGGAACGGCATCAATTGGTGTTTGACACTACTGCTACCCGTAATTAAAATGTTAGTATAGGAGATGTTAGAAACCGAAATACATCCAAGTGTTGGTCCATTTCCCAATCTGCCGTTGTTAATTAAGAAAAAGGGGGCAAGTGGCGTTATTATATTGACTATAGGACATTGGGCAAGGATACAATGTTAGACAAATTTTTCATTGTAGTTATAGACAAGCTATTGGATAAAGTACAAGGTGCAAATGGTTTGGACACGTCCACAGAGAAGGATACAATGTCAGAATTTTTTTCATTCTAGTTATAGACGAACTATTGGATAAAGTATAAGGCACATATGGTTTAGACACATCCACAAAAGATAGGAGATTGAAGGTGTTGTAGTCGGTGGACCAAAGAGGAGAGAGCGGCCAAGACGTTGGTGGGAAGATAGATTGAGGCTAGATACGGAGAAGTGTCAACTTTCTAGGACATGACCTCAAATATGAAGTGAAGAATTAAAATTAAGGTAGAGGGGTAGAGAGTGGGAGGTTTTATAGTCATAGATGTATATATTTAGACACACACTCTCTTTCTATCATACTATACATGTGTGTGTGTATTTGATGCTCTTAGAATTAGAGTTTGTCCTCTCTTGCAACCTACTTGTACTTAGACGCCCTTTATATTACTAAGAGGCCACCTTATGATATAATAATATAGGTATGCTATAATGATGTAGAATATAACATATTTAATTTAGTAACATTGGTAGACTTCACCTTTAGTTAATCTTATAACCTCTACACTTAAATGACAATTTCTTAATGACTTTTCAAGCCAAGTGTCTTTCTACCTTTGGGTAGAGGTGTGACTGATCTTACATCTTTCATACCCGCTATGGTGAAATTGCGTATGGTTGTTGTTCAATTGTAGACACTATTGGGTTTGCTTTGTTCTCGGATTTTCTTTGTTTTCTTTGATTATCAATTGAAACCAGCTTTGGCCAACAAGACACGTATTTTCGGCCATAATTCAATGTTACTATTGGGTTTGCTTTGTTCTCGGATTTTCTTTGTTTTCTTTGATTATCAATTGAAACCAGCTTTGGCCAACAATACACATATTTTCAGCTATAATTCAATGTTACCATCTGGTTCAAGTAATTTGATGAAAAAATTCAATATTTCGCAAGAAAGTATTTACATAAATCGGAAGTTATATGGTATTATGTTTTCGATTTGACTTCATATCTAATGAACACCTAATCTTATGTTTGCTGCAAAAACTTTCGTATGAGATTGACTTTTACAAAATATATAGAAAAAGCAGGAAACAACCCCCCATTTCTTTTTTGAGATTCCTTTTTGCCATAAGGTTTGACATTTTAACCAAGCTTCTGTAAGTGGAATGGTTTCTATTTACAGACTTGTTTGCTAAACTTTAGAAGAACCCGAGATGAGGAAAAAAGCTAAGGGGGAATAGATAGAATGATTCATTAATTTGTTTCTTAATCATACAATTAAATCCAAAAGATGGAACTTTTACCATTTGTCTATTTCCATTCTTGAAGTATGTGTGTACACTTGAATATATGAAATTGATCAATTTTTCTTAAAGTAGCTTTCTGATAATGTGTTATGCAGATTCCGGGGATTCTTCTGGAAAGCTGCTAGAATAGGTAAGTTTCTAATATTGTGTTTATTTCATATGCTGTTAGCTGATATGGTAACTCACTTGTCAACAATATTTGGTGTACAGGTGAGCGATTGAGCCCGTGGGTGGCTGTTGGATGCTTCACAATGGGTGTGTCCATCATATTTTTCTGATTGACGTATCTCAAATATTGGGTAGCAACAATGGTTTCTTTAATTTCAGATTATACAATAGGTTGCCATTTGTTTGGTAGAACTTTCTTGTTTAGATTTTCTTTTAATAGTAAATATAGATCCATTCTACTTGCTCTGTGTGTGTGTAATTAATTCTATATCATGTTTTCTCTAATGACATGGGAAACCACTATTGAAGAGGTAAAGTTTTTGTCATATGTCCTTCTCAATCTTTGTAATGAATTGAGGAATACCAAGTGATGCTTTCAAGTTGAAACAACCTTTGGATGTTTGTTTTTCAGTGTCCTTTAGATTGAAATGTGCAACCAACATTAACTGAGGAAACTAGACCAAAGTGGGATTGGTTTTATGGAAACCCGGTTTTCCATTATGTATACTGGTCCTGCTTTGCTAAAAGCGTCGTTCAAAACTACTCGGTTTACTACCTTCAAACACTCGACCTACATCCAAAACTCTTAAGAAAATTACGACAAACGATTAAAAAAAGGCCAACATAGAGTTTTTATAATTATACTTCGTTTTAATATGCTAATATGATATAATTTAAATAAAAAAGTGATTAGTGCAACATGCTAAAATAAATGACATAGCATCACTAAAAACCTATCAAATGTTACGTGCAAAGGATTAATTTATCAAATTTTGTGACATTTACCTAGAAAATTGCAATTACTGCACCATAAATTGAAACAAGAAAACCACCCACTTTATCAAACCAATTTGAGAAAGGATTTCCTAGGAAGTCAAGCTATGATCTAATGAACGTGGCTTAACCATTTTGGCGGCTATTTCCTATAGCCTCCCTTGTCATCCAAGATGTTTGTACCTAACTTGGATTGAACGTGGGTCTCTTGTGAAACTTTCGAGACATCCTACCACTATTCAGTGAATCAAACCAATGTGATAGCTAATAGAGCAGAACCATGTAACCAATGGTTTCTCAACCATATTCAATGGAAGCACCAAAATTTGAACTCGAAATTTCAACCACCCAAAGTGGCATCAAAGCACCACCCTGGATATAGGGCAACAAGTCAACAACTTTGGGATTAAAATTTTTATTAAAAGTTAAAGGGTTAAACGATTTTTAATATAAAGTTTAAGAATTAAACCATATTGTCTTGAAAACTAAAACGAGAAGCACATATTGCATGATTTAATTGGTTCGTATATCAAAAACATTTATTATTATTATTATTAACGATGTTTAGACCAGTTTGTTTTGCGACTTATTAAGCATATTAGAATTTTGAATAATCGCATATGCCAATTTTTTACCGCTTGTGAAACTTATCAAATTGAATTTATGAACTTAAATAAGTAATAAGCTTAAATTCATAAGCTCGTAAGCCCAAAATAAAAATTAGTTTATAACTTTAAACATGCAATATAAATAAGTTACTTCAAACACCTTTTTTAACTATTAGAAAACATTATCATTTTCTCTCTAAATTTCTATCTTCTTCTGTTTTACTAAGAATATAAGTAAATTGTTGAATCCACTGTTTTAAAAGGCGCATCACGGAGGCGCTAAGACGTGAGGCATGACTTCACTATTAAGAAATAGTTTTAGGTGTGACGAAGGCCAAAGCGTGCCTTTACAAGCCAAATGGCGAGTTTTTTAAAACATGACACGCAAAAAAAAACAATTTTTTAAAAAAATTCAACTTGTGTAATTTATATAAAAAATGCATTAAACTTGAAACTTTGTGTAATTTATATAAAAAAACGCATTAAAATTAAAACTTTGTGTAATTTATCTTCTCTTGTTTTACTAAGAATGTAAGGGGCTGTTTGTTTGCTGCTTAATGGAACCATTCAGCGCTAAATACTGAATCATTCAGCACTTAGAGTGTTTGATTGTTGCCTCTGAATGAAGACTGTGCTGAATGATTCAGCATAAGACTGCTGAATCATTCTACCTTAAAGTGCATTCTGAATCATTCAGAACCTCTATCAAACAACATGTTACATTCAGAGACAGATTCATTCAGAGCCTTTGAATTATTCAGAGCACATAATCATTCAGTGCTTAATCATTCTGTTTAACAAACAACCCCTAGGTAAAATGTTGAATCACGTAAACATTGAATGAAGTGTGATAATATCAATGTTAGATCTACCCTTGCCACCAAAAACCAACCATACATAAGCCATGCCACCAAGGTTGTTGTAGCTAATAAGCCCCACCCTCCTTTGTTTTTATTGTCTATCTTTAATTTGTCGACTTGTATCCCTCTTTTTCAGCTTTGATAGCCCCAGCAACTTAATTTAATTAAGCTCCTCTTCCTCTTCACCTGCCCTGCCCTCCCTTCCACCAACAACTAAAAGTCTACCCACAAAACAAACCTCTCATTTAATTCAATAAAACTCAAATTCTTTGAAACCTATGAAACCTGCAACTTCAATCCTGCTCTCCACCTTCAAAGATTCCATTCAAAAAAGTATCTGGGTTTGAATCAGTTCTTCTTGGTTGTGTTTGTGTGTGTGTTCTTGCAGGTGAGGAGTGTTTATGTTTCTATGGATGTTAATGACCTTCATCCACCTTCCAATTATGATGAAATCTTCATGCAACGCACCTTGCTCTTTGCTGATAGTCTCAAGGTTTAATTTCAATGTTTCTCTAAAATAACTTATAATGATGGCTACTTTGCCATGAAAATGGGAATAATCTCACTTTTATATGTTAGGACTTGAGGAATATAAGACATCAGTTGTACTCGGCTGCAGAGTTTTTCGAAGACTCGTATCACAAACATGATCATGATCAACTGTAAGTTAAACTGCCAAATTTTAATGTTTTCTACTAGTTTGGTTTTGTTGGATGTTAAATAAGTGTGCTACTTGCTTGCTGTTACTGAATGTAGAGTGTTAGAAAGCTTAAAAGATTATGTATCAAAAGCTCTCATTAGCACAATCGACCATTTGGGCTCAGTGGCGTCTAAAGTAAACAGTTTCTTGGATGAAAATATCGATGACGCTTTCGAAACAAATCTTCGAGTATTATGCATCAGACAGGTACATCTTATAACGAAAACCGTTGTTTTCTTTTTCTTTTTTTGTTTTTGTCATGAGTTTGTGTTTGTGATTCTCTTGGCAGAGATTACAAACATGCCAAACATATAGCCACCATGAGGGTCTTTCGCAACAATCGTTGGTGATACCAATACCCAAGTACCATAAGCGGTACCTGCTCCCAGGTCGTTTTTTAGGAAAGTTAAACATATCTGCAAGAAAATTAAAAGCCAAATTCTGTTTTAGAACATGCATTTCACTTTGGAGAAACATGTTTTGAAACAGAATTGGCACGATTATTGTCTAAATCCTTAAATTTATTGATACAGATGGATGTCTTCCTGAAGCTGTTAATGCAGAAAAGTCAAAGGCTGAATTATCGGGTTTGAGGTAATCTTTGTTGCTAAATAACATATTTAAGGATTGTAATCACTTATCACTCACCTCCATTAGAGCTCACCAAGAATCCAAGATCATGCTCATTGTGTAACATTCTTGCACAGGAGAGCACGTAATGAACAAATTTCTACTGAGTTCTCCGTGGATCGGGTTGATTTTTCATTTGCAAAGGCTGCATCAAACAAAGGATTAGGTAAGTAATAACAGAGTTTTTCTAAAGCTGTTATCATAAAGTAACTCTATATTTTTCTTACTACTTCATTTTGGTAATTATACTTCTTTTTGTTTCTTATCTTGATGATTATACTTTTGTTTAGTATTCGCAATCGGCTATGGCAGTTAATTGTACGTAAAGTCGGTAAATAACAACACGCTTCACTCACTTGTCGGTTGTTATTTAGTGATACTAAAATACAATTTGACCACCAATTTTAATCACCAAAATAGCAAATAAAATAAAAATAAAACTAGCAAACAAAAACCATTACTACCAAAACACACTAGTGAGAAAAGTAGATTGTTATTGTATCCTTTTATACGGTTCACGAATTCGACCCTTGATGTAGTAATAATGGCTTACTTGATAACCAGAAAAACGATCACGATCCATGTCACCAAGTCGTTTCAGAATCAAGCGTTCTGGAACTGTTAGTAACCGGTCTGCCAGTCCGATCTCCCAGCTCATGCATTCTGGATCTATAAT
Organism: Dittrichia graveolens; assembly: GCA_038502395.1. Taxonomy (NCBI): domain Eukaryota; kingdom Viridiplantae; phylum Streptophyta; class Magnoliopsida; order Asterales; family Asteraceae; genus Dittrichia; species Dittrichia graveolens. The sequence goes on along the minus strand of JARJIL010000001.1, from coordinate 113,468,957 downwards.
CGCAACCAGCCAAAACACACAGCAAGTAAGTGAAAAGGAACCTGATGATGCTTTATTTTTCCTCTTTGTTTGTTAAAAAGGTATTCTAAGCATTAATAAAACAATTCTCGTATGATTGCAGCATTGTCAACAGGAGGTGAGGAGGTCTTATTCATTGTATCCTGAAAAAGAAAGAAGAAAAGATATGGAAGTTTACACCAAGAAAACTAGAAACCTTTTCAAAGCATTGCTTAGCATGCACAAGTACAAGAATGATAGATAGATAGCCTTGTACATATTACCAGAAACAGGAGAGCCCATTTTTACCAATCAAAGGGGGCTGTAAATATTCATATTCATATACATATATACAATGGCTACAACCTTCCAAAGTTCCAAACTTTCCCGTGCGTGTGTGCGTGTATTTTTAAGATTCTTACAATCAGAGACTGACTACTCACTGAAATGGGCAGAAAATACGACGTTTTATTGTTGCCAACAGAAGGCGTATAGAGTGATGTTTATTAAATCGGCTTTTGAATGTCCATAACATCAGCAATTTGGATACAATAGCAACTTCAATAGTAAAATCAAATAACATCATTTTCAAAGTTCTTACAAATGAGCAAATTTTGTGTACATATTCTCATTACAGAATTTATTTGGCAAGTTTCCAGCATAGATCATCTCTGATTTAAGCCTCGAAATTTAAACATGACAATGTTTTTCATTCTTGTAAAACCACGCTGATCTCGCCCTTCTCAAGAAGGTCATAGAATGCCCTTGTTTTTCTCTGTTCGTTCCAGTGGTGCATCTTCCATAAACCACCTGCAGCTAAGCCAAGCACTGAACCAATGATCAACTCCTTGACCACACTAGGGCCTTTCAAGACCGGATGAGCAACCCTACCACCTACCATCTTTAATTCTGTAGTCAAAAGCCAGTAAATCATGAATTAGTAGTATATCAAGACAAAAACTCGAAGAAACGGATCCAATAATCTATATACAAATATGACAACAGGAAGTATACAAACCAAGGTGGGTCGAATTGATTTTAACTTTATGTCTAATGAATCAAATGAGTAAAAAGCTATTCTTATTATTATTATTATTACTATTATTATTTAAAAATAGAAAAGGTAAAATGGAAATAAGATGAATACATTGTAAGAAGCTCAAATTGTATTCACAGTGCATAAAACCATCTAAATTGTTTTTTTCGATATTTTATTTATAATATTTCTCAACACATTAATTATTTACCAAATTAAAAAATAAAAGAAATGTGTTTGTGGATCGAGCCACAACCCAACCCGTTTACCGATACTAAATAATTGTCCGATTGACTTGAACCTGTTACCCAACCTGACCGGCCCGTCTAATTTCCCACATCTAACATCAAACAGAATTCAAAGGGATCCAACAAAAGCCAGCTTAAAGCTACAAGGGATGTGAAGTCAAATGGAGTACAATTTACCACTAAAAAAACAAATGAGTTAGTCATTGGCCAAGCTAATATAAACATGTTTAATTATGATATAACCTTTTACTGCAACTAAGATCGTCTGATCATGTGCACATTATAAAGGTAAAAATCATGAGTTTGGTCCCAGTCTTAATATAACAAAATTATAAATTAGATCGCTCTTGAGAAAAGCCAGCTCTCTGGATCTACTCAATGAATGTATTTGCAACTGCTAGCAGAAAATGTTGCATACAAAGACTTCCCTTTCCAACACTGAAAACTGACGAGTCTTGATGCCTAGGTTGGCCTTCAACAATAGTTTACTATCTACTACAACGTTATTTATGGCGCAAAACAAAAAAGCCTCTGTAACCTGATCCAAGGAAAATATATTCATGTGTTGTATTTCATTGTGAGGTTACACCACTCTGTTTAAAATTTCCAACCTGACTAGAATATAATTTACTTCAAATTGTTCTAATTTGATTTAATGCAAAAAAATCAAAGGTTTAGGGCTAAAATGTGGCTGTCAGAAATTGGAGGGTTGTAGTGTATGGCTGGCAAGAGTTGCAGGGTTGAAGGAGTAAATTCAAAATAAAAACACAAAAGCAGGAAACGAATTATTTTTGGTTAATTCTTCTGTAAATTTTCACCTAGATTCACTCCTTCACCTCTCGAATGTTTGCGTGAGTTCAGGGTTCATTGTGGTTTATAGTTTCTGCAATCTCGTAGACTGCAGGTTGGTATTTGATTCAAGGCTTTAGGTCGTAATCATGTGGCAGTAACATTCGACATTTAATGAGTTTAATCGTATTTGTGGTTTTAAAATGTTTAAAATTAACAAAAATATTGCCATTAGTTAACCAAAGATTTAATTAACAATAATATTGAACTAACATCAATTAACACCAAAACTGGCATGATTAACCACTAAATTTGCTAGAACACAAGAACAACAAAAACCTATGGAAAGAAATGAGGATAAGTGATAACACCAAGAGGTGGAGCATATAGAATGAGAGAAATAGATGAAACTGAGGTAGAGCACAGATGGACCCCAAGCGTTGAATGTTACATCATTATTTTTTTCTCATTTTATAAAGTAGACTATTTATAAAGATGTTTAATAGGTCTTAAATGGTCTAAGCTATACATTCTACAATCATCATTAGAAGAAGTGGAGCAGATGCTTTAACATCGTATGGGCCCCGGAGGCCGGAGCAGTGAGCGCGCACCCCGCCTGCGGGGTGGCTTCACTGGGCACACCGCCCTCCGTCACTCAACCTCGGTCTCTCTCTCTCTTTCTCTCCCTCTCTCGCGTCCCTTCTTCAAAAAATCGACTACACAACCTCTTTCTAAATCATTTATCCACACAATTCTCTCTGTTTTTCACAAATACTCCATACATTTCAAATCTTCTAAATCATTTTTCATACTCTCCTCTTCTTCCACATACTCTACATGTATGGATCCATAGTCCATACTCACCTAAAAATTTCACCAACCAACATCTGGCCGCAACAAATCACGAGTTACTAGTTCACATACACCATCTTCACAAAAAATATTCCATCGCAAGACTTCACCAACACCCCCGTCAACCTTATGCCTACACTAGTTTCTATCCACCAAACCAATTTTCTACACAAGTTTCTTACACTAATTTTTAAAAAGAAAGAAGAGCATTTTGGAATCGCATCCTTTGATTATTTTCGTAAAGATATAGGTCACAGAAATATCGTACTAACCAAAACCCAAAGTGGAAAGATTTGAATAGGAATGTGGGTATTTTCAATGGCATCCATTGTAATTCAACCACTCTACAGGAAGTGGTTAATCAAAAGCTAGCATCTTCAAGACGACACACCAAGTCACCAACAATATAGAATGGAGATGAAAGGAAAGGGGGATTTCACATGAACAAGCTATTATTGCTAGCAACGTGAGAAAAACTCAAAAAAGATCGACACCGAGCTGAGAAAAAGAAATTGAATAGAGAAAAACTCTATCTAAAACATAAATTACAAGACAAAGCTCTTTAAACACTAATGATACTCCCTAATCAATTGTCGGGATACAAACTTCGACTTGTCCTAGCAGTTCAAGAACAAATAAAATAGAAATATGATTGGGATTAGTTTATTTCTATGCAAAATTTTAAAGTTTATGTAATCTTATTATGTATTTGTCATTTAGTTGAATTGATGTGAAAATAAAGATGGAAAGATAAAAGGAAGTACTCCTATTGCTCTAAGGACTTTATGGATTCATTATTAGCCACTTAGCCAGATGTTAGGATGTGATACCAAATAAAGATCAAGGTAGCATAAGCCAAGTGTCGAATAGATATCCACAATTAACTACAATCTTTCTTACTAATAATATGAAATTATTACTATTCGAAGTGAACTTTTTAACATTTCTTTTCAAAGTTGTAAGAATAGAGGCATACATACACACACACACACAAACTTCCACATTCACATTCACCAGCAGCTCCCATATTTGAGAAAGAAATGACAACAGGATCATTTTACCTCTCCATTCTCAACTTAAATAAAACACCAGTCTGAATGTCAGATATAATCATATAAATACTAACAACTATCCTCTCAATTTACATATTAAATGTTTAAGAAACTGGATGCATAAAAACCACAATTTCCACTCCTTTCCATTTCTTTTCTTCCACCAGTTTCTTTCTAGTGTGCTGTATTACATGTGGACCCTTAAGTTTACAACATGCTGTAAATATGACACTCTATTCTTTTGTAAAATATCAAACAACTCTAAATAAAACTACAGGTTTACAAATAAAAAGAGTTTTCACCATTTAGTGCTACATATCAAGACACAATATTGGTTCTACTTTATCTTCCATAGCAATTAACTCTTAAGTTATATAAATCGTTTTGTTTTTTAAAAGAATTGTTCAGTCATTTAAGCAATTAAATGTAACATGTTATTTTAAATAATGATAATACGTTTTGAATCTACTTGAATATATGACCAAGAAATTACTTGTTTATTATAATGTTTATCATCCCAGACTACTTGCTGAGTTATGGAGTCTCGTATGCCTATCCTTAGAAATAGAGCAGAGAAATTAGCAGCTTTCATGGATTGTTTCAAAATAACTTGCAACACATTGAAAATATCATACATGCCCTTGACTCCTTGACTTAAGAAATTTGTTGTTAAAATGTGTGATTCCTCGTCTAACGCTACAGCCTGTGTGTTAATTCATTGTTTCCAGAACTTAGATGAAAAATCCCCTAAATAAATCATCTAACAAACACTGAGCAATGAAGATGAATATGATTATAGCTATCGGTCGATTGAAAATTGAAAACAGCACACTGAGCAACAATACGCCTACGGATTGAAGTTCATATAATTATCTCACAGAACAAATCGGATGAACATGAATAAACACAAGAAAACTTAAAGTTGTGAGAATCTATTCTATGGTGGTTGTAGATCTGATTGTTTGGAGTATATTTTTTGTCCGTAGAAGTAGACATAGAAATAAGACGACCGAGAGGGATGGAGGAAGTAATACCTGCAAACGACACCGGGGATGAATCTGATGAGACTTTTGGTTAGCGTTTTCTTCGCAGTCGCTTGACCTGCGGATGTGCAAAACTAGAGTTTTTCTCGGCTTGTATCTTGGTGAAGGAGTATTGCAGCCAGGTCCCTCGAGTATAAAATGTTTCAAATCAACGCTATAAATTAGCTCACTTAAACTAATTGCCCGAAATGCCCATTTTAACCCGTTAATTGATTGAGAGATTGATTTGAGTTTCATTTGGTGTTTTTACACTCTTTAAAATATTAAAAATTTGTTTTTTTATATAGCGGGTGTTCGGGTTAACTTGTTTAGGTGGCTTATAAGCTCATTTATAGGGCGTGTTATAAATTAGTGATCGTAGCTCATACGCTTAAGCTTATTTAAACCCTAATAAATCTATTTTAATAAGTCATTTTAAAATAGCTTATTAAGTTATTTTAAACTTATTAACCTTAATTTATTAAATTATTCTTCTAATTCTCTTAAAATTTCCTCAATATGTGTTTTATACACTTCAATATGTAAACATTTTTTTTGGTAATTTCCTCATTTATAAATAATTTATAACAGATAAGTTATAAGTTGATCCAAACATTACCCCACTTAATAAACTTGTAAGCTTGTTCCTAAAATAATATATTAGACATATATTTTTTGTTATATTTGTAAATATAGATCTAAACCTATTCAATTTAATCCCGAAGTCATAATTCGAGTGATGATTAATCTAAGTTTGGTTATGAGTTATGACCAAACCTTTACCAAGGCAACTAATATTGTTTAAGTTTAAAGTGTCTTTCTCTTATAATGGATATGGATCATAGCATCCATCCACTCTATGATTTATATGAGATAGTTGACCTATTAACGTGATATTTGTATGTGAGAGAGGAGGAGATACACAAAACAACACCCACATATAATAATGCTCCGTGTTGTGTCTATTTGTCACATTGACGGTCCGACGGGTACGCTGAAGAACATTGTCATTCCCCCCAACCCGCTACAACTCCAACTAACCGGCATCTTTCCTTTTTCAAAAATAAATAAATAAAATATTATTGTAGTTCAACAATAAAACATGTTTTTATATTTGATATTTCCTCACTAATTTTTACTCTATAAATATACATTCATTTCTCTATTTTTTTCACACCAATATACATATATTCTCTCCTCATCTTCTTTCTATGTACTCTTTCACACAAAAATTTGGATCCAAATGATGCGAGGAATTTCACCACCCCAATTTTTGGTCGTCATAAAGCAAGAGCTACGAGTTTGACACCGCAACCAAACAAGCAACGATATCGGTTAATTTCACCAGTACAACTCCACTATACTGGGCTCTACCAACAACCGCCACCCAACATACAACCTATTATGTACAACTTTCAACAATAACCGATACCTGCTCACCAAATCCACCGACTAAATTCCCTACTCAAATCTCACAAGGCACTTTCAATATCCGAAACCCACCACACAACAAATAGAAGGTGGAACCTGAAACCTATTACTTAGTGACTAATGAAAATCCAAGTAAATCCAATTAATGAAATTCTCCAAGTAGAGGATATTGTTAAGGATGATTTTCCCAAGCAGAGGATACTAAAAGAATAAAGAAAAATGCCAGGTTCCATATATGCGATCATTGTCGGAGAATACTTGATCTATTGACGTATTGACCACATGTGCGTTTTGATCTTTTCAAGGTAACTTGTTATACCGTGTTAGCTATGCATAATAACATGTTTTTGAAAGTTTAATATATTAAAAGACATATTTGAAAAGTGGATACTTAAATTAACAAAAAGTGTAAAGTTTGATTCATTTTTTAGTACTTTGCCCCTTGGGTTTCAACCCTAATATCAAAATATTTAAAAGAAGGATAAATGATTTATGATGTTAATATCACTTAAAGTGGACATAATAGCCCTCGTCATGGCCTCAACATGGGGCACAATGGCCACTATGATTCGTAATCCCTAGTATGTTCTCATGGTGATGCCTTCATCACTGTCATACTCGTCGTACCAATGAAGACCACAACGGTTTTTGTTTTGTTTCTCATTTTTACAACTAATTTATAACAACCACACCAATGTTCATACTTTTTTCCTATAAATACCATCTATTTACTACAAATACTATATCACAAAGCCAAACCCTCGTATTATATTTTACAAATCATCAAAAGGAATGCATATAACACAATATCATCTTCTTTTGACATGAATATATGTATGTTGTGAGGAAATGTTTTCAAGTGTTGGAAGGAATAATGCTGAAAGTTCACGTGAAAGAGAACAAAATCCATTAGTGGTACGTATGTAGAGATCGAGATGGTAAATATTTGGTACAAGACTATTCTACGACACGACTACTCATTCAAGTTATTTTAGACGAGAATTTCGGATGCACAAATAAGAATCGTTCCAGTGAATAGTAAAAGATATACCTAATTACTCTCAATAATGTATTTTACACTTTGCATACTTGAAATAACAAAAAAAATATATACAAGGGCACTTGGTATAGTATTGCGAACCAGAACTAAAAGTGAAGAAGATTTGTTATTTTGAAACCAAAACTAAAAATTTTAAAAGTTAGGAACAACACTGTAAAAACCAATAAACTACATGGATCAAAAATGTAAATAAACTCTAAAATTTGTAACCATGTGTTAGACTCACGAGTCACGAATTGAAGAATTTTAACATTTAAATAAAAAAAAATGGTTTCTTCTATAATTCGACCAGCGAGTTATTCATCAGGGAACAATTTAACGGCATCGTATATAGTTATCGCTTCCTCTTCGTTTCTTCACCTGAATCGGAGCTGAAGAAGAAACTTCCTTCACTCTAATTCTCACATATCCACTAACATGGTAATTCCTCACCCTCATGGATTATATTTAGATGTTGATTCTTGAATTTAATCATTTTTCTAAACTTCTTGTTTGATTCACATAGTCAGCGCTCTTCAATTTCCACTCGTTTCTGACGGTGGTTTTATTGGTGATCTGCACATGCACCTTCTTGAAGATGCAGTTTCCTACCATCCTTGAACAGAAAACAGGGTTAGATCCTCTTTCTTCTATTTGATTTCTACTTTGATCTCTATTGATTTAGGTTTCCACAATCCCTAATTTTTGGTGTAAGTTGTACATAGAAAACATCATTTTGTAAGCCTTAATTATGGTTAAAGATTAAAGATTTATCTTACAAACACACTCGGCTGCGAAGAATTCACATAAATTGATCAGTTATTGAAAGGCTCATCGTAACAGAAGTATCAATGTTTTCTAGCATATGTTAAGTAGTCGTATATGCAATATCTCAAATTAGGGCTAAACTTCTAACTTTCTGGCTTTGTAATGGATATACTGCTTCATTGCATATTTAAACACACTATTATCAAGTTTTGGAGGATCTATTATAATTTATCCTGGTTATATTAGGTTAATTTTTATCAACTACCGCCTAAACATTTTTTGAATTGTCAGACAATTCGCACACAAACATGGAAAGAAAGTGGTGGTATGACATTGTTAATTGTTATATGATTGTAAGACTAAGTGTTGTATATGGATATCCACATTCTGAAAGCCGTGGTTAATATGATACCTTATTTCTGGTTTTGATGCTCGATATCTGAGTGATACGAAGTGGTTATTCCTGAACAAACATTCTCCTAGAAAAAAAAAGAAATTGACATGTGTTTCTTACACAAGATGTGGTTCCCTTCCATTGAATCGACTATGCGATCTATCACAATCTTGTACATGAAGTTGGGATTTTGATAATTGATGGTCTGTCTTTGTTTCCTCCATGTTACAGATTTATAGGCTCTAAATTGAACATGATTATAAGTGTCTTTTTATTATGTTCAGTTGAACTTCATTTAAAGGTGCACCTTTCAATCTTTCATCCTCGTCTTCTGTTACTGTTACTGGTTGCTATTGTTGGCACCATCGGGTCTCTCTTCTTCTTGAATTTTCTTTGATTATCAATTGAAACCGGCTTTTGCGTTATGAAATTGTATGAAGCGAGTTTTTTGATCTTGGGAATTAAAGTTTACAAAACCATTTACTACCTTGGATAACAAGCTTGACTAGCTTGGTGCTTAGGTTGGAACCGATCCAAAGGCAAGAGTTAGTGGATCAATGACATGAAGAAGTAACGAATTATTCATGAGCCTTACCAAGAAGCTTGCACGCACAGGTTTGAATGTGTTGTGGGGGAAAAAGGAAAATGGTTGACGATGAAGAGTTCTTGGAATCCAACAAAATCGAGTTTGTGAGAGGGTCTAGAATGAATTATACCGTAAACTGATAAGGGAGGGTAACAGATCAAATATGGTGCAGATACTTATGTATGGATTTATCGTATGGAATGGTACTTTGGCATTCAAGAGATCTAGGTTATGGACCAGTGGAGAGCCTTGGTATCATGCATGGAAGTTCTGACTCATCTTTGTATTGTTGAAGTGAGAGTAGGTCTCCATTTCGATCTTGGGTAGGTTTGAGAAGGTGGTTATTGGACCAATTTCAAGAGCCACATGAAGGCACTTTATAGGAAAATTTCTTTTCGTCACTTGAGAACGTACAACCCATGATTATGTCACCTTGTTTGAGACTTTAAACAGACAATTGGTTGGAGTTCCTAGACTAGGGTTGCCTTATTGGAGGGAACCTTTATCAAGGGCCTTAAACTGGATCTTCATTGATTGCTTGTGTTATGCAACAAGAAGGTTTAAATCACACCATGAATTTGTTGGTGTTGATTGAAGAAGACAAGGTTTTTGATAGTGTTACACATGGCAGTTGGTTGTTCCATTTAAAGGGGTTGACAACAAATTTGGCATCTAGTCGAAGTAGTGGCATGGGTTTGCTCTTACCTTAGTATCCAGACCGAAAAGCGGGGGTGGATTTTTAAGGACGTCAAGGAGAGTTCAAAAGGTTGACCGAAGCTGAGCTAGCCGAAAAACGATCCAAGGGTTTATGTATTGAGTGTGATGGAAAGTTTGTTCGGGTCAACGTTGCGCTTGTAAAACCTTGCAAGTTATTTTAGTTGATGAGGATGACAAGGATGATGATGCCAATAATAGCAACAAACAAGACGGCGACCACACATAGCTTGACATGGTTAAGGAATCCCCAATTTCAAATCATACCATAATATTGCAATGTATACTAGGGGGTTTGGAGAATTTTTCGATGGACAACAAGGCAACACAATTTCATCTTAGCTAGACTTGCCGGTGGAGTGATTGGGCATTTAGGTTCTGTTATGATCCCACATCGGCCAGAAATAAATTAAGTTGGTGGCTTATAAGTCTACGTGTCCCATCCCCCTACAAGCTAGCTTTTGGGGGTGAGTTCTACACTTGGGTTTATGGCATGATATGAGTCTAGTATGGGATGGGTTCATATCAGGTTCATAGCTATCATTGTCAGATTACCATGAACAATGGAGGAGTTGTGGTGTTCTTGTAATTACATGTGGTGAAAGCGTTTTTGTTGCTAGAACTTGGCAATGCTGATGCATTGATATCAAGTTGTTGCGAACTTTGGGATACGTCAAAGCAAGTTAGAAGTAATTGACAATGAATTTCAATAGCCGCAATAAACGAGACTCTACCTTGTGCTGATCCCAAGTTTCCTTTAATGCATTGGTGAGATCATTAAAGCATGAAGGTGAGGGGTATTAGGTAGAGATGATGACTCTTATGGAAGTAGAGACCATAGGGGAAGATTCAAGGGAAATCAAGGACTTGTTAGTGGAGTACAACGATGTATTTAAGACTCCATAGAATTACCTCCCCCATGAGATTATGGAAATGCCATTAATCTTGATGAAGGAACGGCATCAATTGGTGTTTGACACTACTGCTACCCGTAATTAAAATGTTAGTATAGGAGATGTTAGAAACCGAAATACATCCAAGTGTTGGTCCATTTCCCAATCTGCCGTTGTTAATTAAGAAAAAGGGGGCAAGTGGCGTTATTATATTGACTATAGGACATTGGGCAAGGATACAATGTTAGACAAATTTTTCATTGTAGTTATAGACAAGCTATTGGATAAAGTACAAGGTGCAAATGGTTTGGACACGTCCACAGAGAAGGATACAATGTCAGAATTTTTTTCATTCTAGTTATAGACGAACTATTGGATAAAGTATAAGGCACATATGGTTTAGACACATCCACAAAAGATAGGAGATTGAAGGTGTTGTAGTCGGTGGACCAAAGAGGAGAGAGCGGCCAAGACGTTGGTGGGAAGATAGATTGAGGCTAGATACGGAGAAGTGTCAACTTTCTAGGACATGACCTCAAATATGAAGTGAAGAATTAAAATTAAGGTAGAGGGGTAGAGAGTGGGAGGTTTTATAGTCATAGATGTATATATTTAGACACACACTCTCTTTCTATCATACTATACATGTGTGTGTGTATTTGATGCTCTTAGAATTAGAGTTTGTCCTCTCTTGCAACCTACTTGTACTTAGACGCCCTTTATATTACTAAGAGGCCACCTTATGATATAATAATATAGGTATGCTATAATGATGTAGAATATAACATATTTAATTTAGTAACATTGGTAGACTTCACCTTTAGTTAATCTTATAACCTCTACACTTAAATGACAATTTCTTAATGACTTTTCAAGCCAAGTGTCTTTCTACCTTTGGGCAGAGGTGTGACTGATCTTACATCTTTCATACCCCGCTATGGTGAAATTGCGTATGGTTGTTGTTCAATTGTAGACACTATTGGGTTTGCTTTGTTCTCGGATTTTCTTTGTTTTCTTTGATTATCAATTGAAACCAGCTTTGGCCAACAAGACACGTATTTTCGGCCATAATTCAATGTTACTATTGGGTTTGCTTTGTTCTCGGATTTTCTTTGTTTTCTTTGATTATCAATTGAAACCAGCTTTGACCAACAAGACACATATTTTCAGCCATAATTCAATGTTACCATCTGGTTCAAGTAATTTGATGAAAAAATTCAATATTTCGCAAGAAAGTATTTACATAAATCGGAAGTTATATGGTATTATGTTTTCGATTTGACTTCATATCTAATGAACACCTAATCTTATGTTTGCTGCAAAAACTTTCGTATGAGATTGACTTTTACAAAATATATAGAAAAAGCAGGAAACAACCCCCCATTTCTTTTTTGAGATTCTTTTTTGCCATAAGGTTTGACATTTTAACCAAGCTTCTGTAAGTGGAATGGTTTCTATTTACAGACTTGTTTGCTAAACTTTAGAAGAACCCGAGATGAGGAAAAAAGCTAAGGGGGAATAGATAGAATGATTCATTAATTTGTTTCTTAATCATACAATTAAATCCAAAAGATGGAACTTTTACCATTTGTCTATTTCCATTCTTGAAGTATGTGTGTACACTTGAATATATGAAATTGATCAATTTTTCTTAAAGTAGCTTTCTGATAATGTGTTATGCAGATTCCGGGGATTCTTCTGGAAAGCTGCTAGAATAGGTAAGTTTCTAATAATGTGTTTATTTCATATGCTGTTAGCTAATATGGTAACTCACTTGTTAACAATATTTGGTGTACAGGTGAGCGATTGAGCCCGTGGGTGGCTGTTGGATGCTTCACAATGGGTGTGTCCATCATATTTTTCTGATTGACGTATCTCAAATATTGGGTAGCAACATTGGTTTCTTTAATTTCAGATTATACAATAGGTTGCCATTTGTTTGGTAGAACTTTCTTATTTAGATTTTCTTTTAATAGTAAATATAGATCCATTCTACTTGCTCTGTATGTGTGTAATTAATTCTATATCATGTTTTCTCTAATGACATGGGAAACCACTATTGAAGAGGTAAAGTTTTTGTCATATGTCCTTCTCAATCTTTGTAATGAATTGAGGAATACCAAGTGATGCTTTCAAGTTGAAACAACCTTTGGATGTTTGTTTTTCAGTGTCCTTTAGATTGAAATGTGCAACCAACATTAACTGAGGAAACTAGACCAAAGTGGGATTGGTTTTATGGAAACCCGGTTTTCCTGCTTTGCTAAAAGCGTCGTTCAAAACTACTCGGTTTACTACCTTCAAACACTCGACCTACATCCAAAACTCTTAAGAAAATTACGACAAACGATTAAAAAAAGGCCAACATAGAGTTTTTATAATTATACTTCGTTTTAATATGCTAATATGATATAATTTAAATAAAAAAGTGATTAGTGCAACATGCTAAAATAAATGACATAGCATCACTAAAAACCTATCAAATGTTACGTGCAAAGGATTAATTTATCAAATTTTGTGACATTTACCTAGAAAATTGCAATTATTGCACCATAAATTGAAACAAGAAAACCACCCACTTTATCAAACCAATTTGAGAAAGGATTTCCTAGGAAGTCGAGCTATGATCTAATGAACGTGGCTTAACCATTTTGGCGGCTATTTCCTATAGCCTCCCTTATCATTCAAGATGTTTGTACCTAACTTGGATTGAACGTGGGCCTCTTGTGAAACTTTCGAGACATCCTACCACTATTCAGTGAATCAAACCAATGTGATAGCTAATAGAGCAGAACCATGTAACCAATGGTTTCTCAACCATATTCAATGGAAGCACCAAAATTTGAACTCGAAATTTCAACCACCCAAAGTGGCATCAAAGCACCACCCTGGATATAGGGCAAAGATATGTAACATATTTAGATATTTAAATCATGAGCTCATTGCTCGGTTTCTTTGCTTGCCCAAGTGTATTTACCAAAACATAAAATCAAGTGTATTAAGCTTAAATAGCTTAATATCAAACACCCAAAACATAGAAAATGTGTACTATGGTTCCCAATTAAGCAAACAAAGGGCCAAGGGTTTAAACTACAACCCGTTTGTACATTGAAAGAAGAGGGAGGTCCCAGCTGAAAATTGTGAAAGCTACACATTAATGAAGCTACCTCTTCTTTTTCCCACCCTTGCCAGATTTTGAAGGTGCAGCATTTGAGGTTGATGCAGGTTCTTGTTTCTTCACTCTACCTGGGTGTCGAGGAACCAATTCAGCAATACGAAGCATCAGCTGTTTCTCTGCAATATATTTTTATAATTAATACAAAACGAAACATAATTCTTAATACTTGATGTCTTACATGGTACACCAAAATATCATTCCATCAAAAGAAACCAGAACTTAGTTACCAAATTTTGAAACAGATTTCATATTAGATCATTATGCCGTGTTTTATATTCATCACACAAAAGAAACATATTAATGTCTCAAATTTAGTGTCAAAATTCTGATATGAGCATGAATCACCATAACTGATTTTTGTAAATAAATGCTCTTCAATATAGAGCAATGTAAGCAAAATATAAAAGAAAATCTTCTCTCAACCTGTGCCCTAATTCTAGGAAATTTTCGTGCAAAATATAAAAGATACTCCATGCCTATGCAATTTTCGTGCCTTTTTTTTATCCTTCTCCACCAGGCCTGCTTTTGTCCCCCATAAAACAAAGAAACTAAATACACCCAAAAAATGCAACATTTGACATGACTGATAATAAAAACGTTCAACTATTGACCAAATATCCAAAGTGTCTACAAAACAAAGATGTGCTTTCTTGAGTAGAGGGAGTAAAGTAACAGAATTTTCACACTTTAATCCACTAATCTACATACGTGTGAAGTGTAACGCAGTAATCTAAGATAATATGGGATAAGGCAAGGCTCTGTAGTGAGGTAAAAACAAGATTGCAGTTCAACAAAATAGAAATACTTCAACAATGCATCTGCCAGCCAGCATGTTCGACCAAGTCCTTAATTGAACTCGTATCTTGGGCAGGACAAACATTATCTTAGCAAATCACATATACATAATTGTCACGTGAATATTGAATAAATAACTTGACAACCTACAAAGAACAAATAAATGGGAAGCCAAAGAGAACTATGCTTACTGGATGTAACAAGAGGATTGTATAAACTCCCATCCGATCTTTTCAGTTGAACCCTCACCCTCCCTACTTGCATGAAATCCCTTGGATATGCCTTATCAATCTTCAAAACCATTATAAAAGTTTATAAATACAAATTACCAAAAGCAAAAATAAAAATATTACTCTCTTCAATCCCAGAAAAGAGCTTCACAATGTTGACATCAATCTCATATGTTATATATATGAGGGGGGTTCCTATAGAAACTAAAATGTTGATAAGAGCTGTAAGAACTAATTAATCTTTTCAATCCAAATCTTCTAAGCTGACAAATTCATATCTCCATTGATGTGAATTATAAAATTTTGAAACATTTGTGGTCGAAGAATTCAACAAATTCACATTTTATAATTTTGTGGATCTTTGCATCTGAATGCTGCCAAGATGCATAAAATTGTGAATTTCTCGTCTGTAATGCTTCAAAATTGTATCAAACACTTAGAGATATACATTGTGAATTTGTCACTTATATGATTTGAATTCAGAACGTCATTAGGGTTCTTACCAATATCTGAATTCTTATTTTATTTCTGTTTATAAATCAAAACATATATGATTATAGTTATCTTTTATTCTAAACCAAATTTGATTATGATAATTGCACTGCAAGACCAATATCTGAATTCTTATTCATTTCTGTTTATAAATCAAAACAAATATGTTTATGGTTATCTTTTATTCTAAAGTCAAATTTGATTATGATAATTACATTGTAACTCTGTAAGACATCAAGATACTAAAACTTTCTTTATAAAACCAATATGAAACCTATCACAAAAGTGGAAGTGTGGCTCTTCTTGTTGTAAAGGGAGTATGTAATACAAAACTAGTAAAGTTACATGAAAGAATCTGAAAAACCTCTATTGCGAAAGGAATTTTGAGATGGCCACAGCAATCGCCGATTTCCAAAGCCGTAGGGTTTTCACATGCTTTTGTAGCAGAGATTCTTCGACCTTCAGCAATCGTCTTCTTCGAATTAATGTAAACAGGGTACAATATATTCCATTTTTTGAAATTAGGCGTACCTCCTTCCATGATTCCTGTTAATTACACCAAAAAGGTCACAGATTTCGCTCAATCATATCAAAGAGATGAGAAATTGTACCTATTTGCTACCTGATATTGTGTGTGTGTGTGTAATTGTGTATACACCTCACAGTCTTTTTCAATTGGAATAGGTCTATACATTCAACCATACACATTCAAAGCAAAATCAAACAGAAATCGTAAGCATATCACATAAATGCTATAAAACATCAAGACAAACTTTACATGAACATATTACATGCATAATTTGGTTTAAATTTGCAAACTTCACATGAGTATTAAATAGAATTGGTAAAGCGGGTTGGGTTGGGTATATAGTGTAATAAAAAGCCTTTAGCTGATGACCATATTAAATAGATTTAACAAAACGGACGGGTAGCAAGTCAAAACGGGTTGAAGTTAGAACCGTCCATTGAACTTATAAATAAGTATCAAATGAATTCAACTCAAAACGATCAGGTCCCATGAATAAGATTGAAAGGAGAGCAGGATTGTATATCTTGAAACTTTTTACATTTCATTGTAAGTGACGAGAGATAATGACAGGTAGAAGATTTTATAGAAACACAAAATCAAACAGATTAAAAAGAATCAAATATGATACAGCGAAGAAACAAATAGTTACTAATGAGACATCAACATATATCTCGATTAATTCAGGGATTCTGGTTTAATAAACCCGTTAGCTAGGAAACTTAATATGAGAATCGTTGCTAGGTCAAGCAATATCAAGCAGCTTAAACAAAATCAAATATGAACAGTAAAGAACAAATCACAAACGAAAAATCCAAATCCACTTGATCAGTGAAGAAAATTCAGAGATAAACAGTGAAGAGACACAAAATTGAGTTAATGATTTACCTGAGACCACTATTTGATCTTGTATTCAAATGTGGATGATAAGTTTAAAGCTAATGATTCAGATCCAAATCTGAGTCCAAAATCCAAAATTACCGAATAATCAGAACTCGTGATTCAAATCCAAATCGTGATTCAAATTTCAACTCGGTTTACTTACCTTATTCAGAGTCGCGATGGCAGGAAGGAGCGGATGGTGATGGCGACAAACCGATGTTGCAATGGCGAGGGACGGAGTTCCGACGGCGACGGGAACGAGAAGGGAACGAGCTCGTCTAGTCGTCTGTATTGATGCACTGTAAGACAAGTTAGGGTTAAAACGAGGGGTAAAGTTGTCTTTTTATTTCAACACTTAATGCCTGCTCTCGAGTTTTTTCTTTGACAAAAAAAAGCGATTTAGAAAAAAAAACCAGTAAAAAATGTGTTCAAGAAAATAGAAGGTTTTGGACCGGAGTTTAGGCTTATTTTAGTCTTAAATTTATTTTTTTATAGGATGATTTGAAAGAAAATGATTATTTTCTTCCTTTCTCTTATTAAACTCGAGAACAAAACGTTAAATAAATGGAATTAAATTTAACCCGCTAGCGTTAAAGACTTAATACCCTGTTCTCGAATTTAATAAATAGGAAAAGGTTTCAAATCCTCTCATTTTCAGAAGGGTAGATTTTATAGCAAAATTGGTCTAAACTTACCATTCAAACTTTCAAATCCTTCCCTCCATTTTCCTTAATTAAATGAAACTCGACAACGTAACTTTTCTTTGTATCCTTCCAAATCATTTCCTATCCCTTCTAAAAAAAATTAAGAACATAGTGTGAAGAGTTAACCTTTTGAAATGAAATAAGAGTTAATTCTAATTTTTCCGAATTATAAGTAGTCTAAAACCGTCCACTACCTATAAAATCAGTAATTCAGACCTAAAGCCCAAATTCATAAATCACTTAGGATACACTAATAATCTAAGATACATTTTGTATTCACTTTTTTAAACAACAAACTCACACCCCTAAATTCTATATTTTTTATCTTGAATAATAAACCATGAATTCTCAACTTCAAAGTGGAAGAAAAGCTTAGTGATACCACTCAAGACCTCCCAATCTAGCAATGTATAAGTTAAAGTGATTGACAGGCTAAGTAGGTTGTAAACACTGACCAGAGTAATACATTGTAATCAAATTATAAATAAGTCGATGAATTGTATTACTTATTTGGTTAAATTCTAATATTATGTGGTTGGGAATTCGTCCGTACATCAACATAAACACGAACTATTTGTTCAATAGGTTATACAAACTGACATTTTTGTTTCTGTTTAGATCCAACCTAAAACATGTTTAATTAATCTAACAGATTTAAATTCGTATAAAGTTTGTGATTTCTAAAGGAGGTTATGGTTTTTTATAATTATTGTATTGAAGTATAAGATATTGTGAAATTAGTTAAAAACTTAAGAAAAAAAACTATATTAAATTATAAAATGTCATTTCATTTTTTGAATGAGAGAAAAAAAATTAAGTAAAATGAATCACATTTCTTACGGACTAAAGCTCTTTATGAAAATACGTCAGAACGAGACATGTTATTTGATAAGGGTTACAAATGAACAATCAAAATTATGCAAATTACTATTTAACCTTAATATTGATTTATTATGTTATAAGATGTGATTGTTTTTAGATTTGGGTGACAGTGGTTGTGAGATCTAAGAGAGATAGTGGTGATGTTTTCTTGGTGAGATGGTGAGGGTGTGGGACGAATGGTGGGTTTTATGAACTGTGGATAGTGGTGAAGTGGTGGGCGGAGGTGGGCTGGTGATAAAGGTGTTGGGTTTAAATTTAATTTTGCAAATCAGATTTGTTTTTTGATTAAATTGTTCAATTGAATTCAGACTGAATGTATTTTTGAATGGGTTTAGATTCTTGTTGTTTGATTATACTGTTTAGATTCTTGTTGTTTGATTATACTTTTTAGATTCTTGTTGTTTGAGTTCTTATGTTATTCAGACTTCCAACTTGCATACATGCTTTCGAGGAACAGGATGGAGAGTGGTGGTAGACAATGGTTGGTGGTTTTTAGTATGGTGGGTGGTGGTTTTTGGTGACGGTAGACAGTGGTTGGTGGTAGTGGTGGATGATGGTGATGGTTTAACTTATTTTTAAGTATTAATAATAGTTTAAGTAATCATTAATTTTTATTTATTTATTTAGTTATCTATTAACATAATTTAAATTTTAACTAAATATTTTAAAATGAATAAAAGTATAAGTAAAAGAAAAAATTAAGAAGGAAAGAATATTTATGTCCTTTTAAATACTTTTGTACAAAAGTTAAACCATAAGGATTAATGTTGTAATTATTAAAGTACAAGGACTAAATCTATAATTTCATG
The DNA here is from genome assembly GCA_038502395.1 of Dittrichia graveolens. Lineage (NCBI taxonomy): Eukaryota > Viridiplantae > Streptophyta > Magnoliopsida > Asterales > Asteraceae > Dittrichia > Dittrichia graveolens. The sequence continues at coordinate 113,449,641 of JARJIL010000001.1, read as the reverse complement.
TAAACTACAAAGACTAAAAATGTAACTAACTCTTTATTTTTATTTTTTTCTGGATTTTATAACCATTTGTGCTGGTGCAGATTCGAACCCTAAACCTATATTCAACATAACACCGCCCCGTTTTTTACTCTCAAAATCTCCCGCCTCCCTCCTCCGTTAACCACCACCAACCGTTACATGCTCCTCCGCCGTGGTATCCCTCCGCCGACCACTGATCACTGATGGACGCCGTCGTGAACGCAGCACTGGAAGAAATATGCTCACAAGGAGCTAACGGACTGACTCTCCGTAATCTATGGTCCAAAATTCAGTCTCATCCCTTATTATCTAATGGTCTTCATCTATGCACTAACGTCAAGAAGGCCGTATGGTCAAACCTTCTCAATATTCCAGGCCTTCGGTTTGAATGCAAATGCGGTCCGTACGATTCAGAAAAAATCCAGTCGGTTGAATATTCTGAGGCGATGGAATTGAAAATAATTTCGAAGGATCATCTGTTTGATTGTTTTGTTGGAATCTCTGAGATTTCAGCTTCTGATGCCGGGATTTCGCAGAAGCAGCGTCGCGTCCTTGATCGTCTTGCAATTGCTAGGTTTGCTTATATAGTATGAATTATTATATCAAATTTCACCATAATAACGAAGAGTGAACACACTGATTAATGGAAATATAATGTGAGAGAAAAATCCCTGATAATCAGGGATACGAGACTCTGATAACGTGATGTTGTGGAGGGGTTCCACTCTCAAAAGATTGTGGATTAAGTCCGTTAGTATATTTAGGAGTAGGTTTAGTGGTCGTGTGATTGTCATTAAAAAAAACCTCCTTGCAAATTGAAAAAAAAAAAGATAAGGCAGGCAGCAGATTCATTAGTACCAAAACGCACTTTTGTCAACGTTTAATGCTATAAACTAATGAATTTTGATTGTTTGCCGGCAGGGCCGGTTCGTAAATTTTGAAGGACCTCTACAAAGAGTAAAAAAGGGGCAATACTATATATAAGCAATTTTATTAACACAATGATAATGGTTATACCTATAACAAAAAAAGAATATTCTCACTTAATGAAAACTTCTTTTATATAGATAAGCAAAATTTTTATTAATACAACAATACTTGGTATACCAATAATGAATAACCTAAAAAAAAGAATCTAATAAAATATCTTGCCTAATGTTTCATCAAACATACGTTTTAAACAGTTTTTAATTAAGTGACCTTGAAAAATTATAATATCGCACCCACACCCACACCCACGTACGCACACACATACATTTTGTGCCCCTCCCAAGACCTGGACTTTGTACAATTGCCTCACCATGCACACCCATAGGGCCACCCATGTTTACCAGCAACTTAGGCAATTTCAGTAGATGGGTTGCACATTTGCTATTACTATGGCAAATCTGCTCTTTTAGTTTTGTTTAATGGCAAATATAGATCTTTGAAAAGGATGGTGGCAAATTTTCTCTTTTGTTATTTCGATGAAATATTTGCCCTTTATAGTTTAAACCATTAGGAATTGTATAACAAATGCATTATGTAATAGCTAAATACCAATTTTACTCATATGAATTGAACACAGTAAAATGTGCAAGTAATGCCACTTTAAAGCTTTTGGAACATGTAGGGTGTAAAATGACAAAAAATGCCTTTGCAAAAAAAAAAAGTAAGTTAATCCAACCTACTTCTGTCTTTCTTCATGTGTCAAAAGACTCAACACTGGTGTCTTTGTCATTTAACAACTTGTAGCTAGTCTTTGATGAAACTAGGATGAGGATAGGATATATGCTACTAGCAGTGTAGCAGCACCCGCAACGGGTATTGTTACACTCACAAACACTTTAAGTGAGGGGTATGTTAGTCATTGACTCATTTCAACACTTTCTACCGCTGCAGAACTGACGGAGTGACCCAGGATGAACTTGCCAAAGAACTCCACATTGGAAACAAGGATATATTTTATGAACTAAAGGGTCTAGAATCCCGTGGGTTAATCGTGAGACAATCAACAATAAAGAAAAGAGTTGGCTATGAACAGACATTAAATACCAACATGATCCACTTACACCGTTATACAAAGCATTTGGATCACTGTGCAACTGCACTTAGAGATATATGTGATAGACTAGAAAAGTCTGATGACAAGGTTAATTGTTATTGACACTTCATCTGAGTGTTACTTTTTTTTACCTTTGTCTGTATGCTTAAAAAATGATCAGTTGCTAATTTTTTTTATCGTTTTTATACATCTGAAGGTTCTTGTAGTTTCAGATATCAAAAAGGAATTAGGCTATCACAAAAAAACAGGACATAGAGCTTGGAAACGTGTAAGCTAATGTTATTATATTTTCACATATTCCTTTGTTTGCTTTTTTTAGTTAAATTCTTTCTCATTGTTTAAACATTTGTACTCAAATGTGATTAGATCTTTCAAAAGCTGAAAGATGCTAGACTAGTTGAAGAGATCTCTAATGATAAGTTAGTCTAAAACTCTAAATATATTATTTCTACTAAATTTATGTTTCAGTTGTCTAACTATATGTATCTTGTTTGTGTCTCAGGAAGTTAAATGCCTAAGGTTGCTAAAGAAATTTTCTCCTGAAACTTGTATGCCCAAAAGTCATATTGATACAGAAAAACAGGTTAAAGTGGTAAAAAGAGGCCAAATCACAGAACAACTTCTTGAGCTTCCTATCGAGCAACAAGTTTATGATATGATTGATGCACAAGGTTCGAAAGGGATGCTTCTTAATGAGGTATGCCTTCTTTATTAGTTACAACATCTTGGTATTATTTGCACAAAATCTGTATTTCTTCTTTTTCATTATTTCAGGTATGTAAAGGGCTTGGCATAAGCAATAAACAGTACCATCTCCGCATCCTTCATATGGTGAAGAAATTTGGGATGCATCTTGAATCAGAAGGACGTAACAGAAGTTCAGTATACCGAATCTGGACTTGTGGGAATTTTAATAAAAAAGTTCTAGATAATACACCACTTTATAAGTTAGAAGATACCATGGATAAGAAACTTTCATCTCACACTATCCTAGATGCAGATGATTGGAAGTCAAAAGTTGATGCTGAAAACAGTGAACAACATAACATCGGTGACAGAGCACTTGATTTGAGAGTTTCAAATGATGATATAAATGCATCAAATTCTGCTTCCCAAAGTTGCCGTGCAAAAAAACTATACCCATGTCTCCGTTTGAATTCACAGAGGGAGCAACAGATCCTTGAAAAATTACAGGTTTATAGTGATCTTTGGGTTCTTTTTAAAGGTTGCAAAATAGGCAGGTCACACAGGCGGGCTAACAGGTCAAACTACTAGACACAAACGTTTTTCTTGATGAATAATTAGTGTTTGACGTATAATTACTGGATAAATATTATTTCATCTATAATGTATATAGTAATAAATTTCTAGGAGGGTTTATGCAATAAAACTATAATAGTGACTTTGAAACTCTTTGTGAATTGTTTTTATTTGGCATATTATAGTTATAACATAAATGAAATAGACCCACTCATAGGTAAACAAGCCAAATTTGCTGCCTATAGTTTCTTCATCCTCTTGTTATATGCTTATAACTTATGTATCTTGTAATTTCCCGTTTTTTCTTTTTTTGCTCCATGGACAGGTAGGCTACGGGTCAAAACGGGTTTTCCTTGGGTTAACAAGAATAATTTTTGTTCAAATATCAAAGGAAAAGTTACAGATAATATTGTGTCAAGTACAATTACACAAGATATGCCATTTCAATAATAATAATAAATTTTTATATGATTTTTTAAAGGTTTGCATAAAAATATACTTTAGGTGCATTTTGACATGTTGTGATCGCTAATTGTTAGCTATTTTTTGAAATTTTTTATTGAGAAAACATAATTTGAATTGACCTGCTCATAAGTAAACAGGTATAATTTGCCATTTTATTTCTTAATGCTTTGTGATTTTCCAATAGGTCCTTTTAAAAAGGGAGCTATACAGGCTGCTAAATCTTGAGAACAGAAAGAAGACTCTAGAAGGCAGTTTAAATAAGCTTCAAAAATATGGACACTGCAAATGCATCTCTGTTGCAGTTCCTTGTGTCTCTAACCGTAACCGTCCAATTGATGTGATTCATCACCCATCTGTAGACAAAGCTGTAGTAGTGGATCGGGTTCACGAGAAGCTAAGATCATCTCATAAGCAACCTGATGCCTTTGATGCAATGAAAAACAATGGGCCGAAAATGGTTAGTGCAAAGCTTCTTCATGTGTTTTATGTTACCGGGTTGCCTGGTTGGGATGATGCTATACATGGATATGAACACAACAACCTAATTACTACTAATAATAAATGTAAGATGAATGTATGTAAAAAATACTGCTTACTAATATAAAAATCCTAATTACTTCTTCTGCCTGTTTCAGTCTGTTGGGTGACTTTTGTTTGGCCAAAGTTAAAGGTTCAATCGGTTTACTTTTGTGGCTTTTGGGCAGAAATGGCCTGATTAGAAGTGATTTCGAGAGTTTTTGATGTAATAAAATTCAACAAATCAGTTACCAAAGCATAGAGTTTAAACAACACAAATTTTAGTTAAAGTAAAAGTTGGTTAATAAATCAGTTATCAATGCAACAAATCAGTTATCAAAGCATAGAGTTTAAACAACACATTGAGCTTTGCAATTAACTTCAGCTTTCCATCCCTGTGATAAATGACTCTCCTGTGGGCTCACTTACTACTCTTAGACATTTACTAGAACTTAAGCCTTATATTGAGGAAGATGTTGGTGGTGTCAGACATGACTATGTTCTTGCAACCAGAAAAAGTGTTGATGAATATTGAAACACATTGGAGTCTTGTTATGCTGCTTCTGAATTCTGATCCAAAAGCTGCCTTCCATGGATCTGCAGCGTATGTATATGTGGTTTGGTGTTTTTCTTACGTTTTATTAGAGGTAGGAATATGGGCGAGTTGAAATGCGTCAGAACTGGTTTGGTTTGAAATACACCTTTTTTTGGGTGTACTTTGTTACTTATAGATAATGAATCTGTTAATTTCATTACAAGAACAATAGTATTACAATAACAATAATAATCTAAATGGATTTCAATAAAACTATTTAGGATGTGAAAGTAGACTCCAGGCGACTTTCAGCCTGTCTGACCTGCTCTCTCCCTCCTAGCTTTTCCATTTTTTTGTTTGTTTTAGTCCATGCGAGATCAAACATAATCATAACCAAGCCGCTCATAAGTAAAGCTGACACCACTACCACATTCTGTCTATGTTTGTAATTAGATTTCCCGAGTTATGTTATATCCTTGAACCGGTACAAGGAGGTCAATCTGCATCAACTTCATGTTGAATATGTCTCGTAAGTCTTAATGGTGTCAAATCAAGATTTTTAGAGTAGTGAAACAAGCTCTTTGTTGTGATAGCAGTTATGGTCAACCCAACCGACATGTTTTGACTTGTTAGGAGTGAAGAAGAGCTTATATGGGTATACTAATATGCTTTTTGTTAGAATGTAATTGTGCCCAGCTAGCCCATGGGCTTGTATGGTTTTATTAAGATAGTGTTTACGTGTCTATAAATATTCTTTGTAACTCTCTTTGTAGTATAAGCGATCAGTATATGAATATTCAGTTATCTCTGCTAAATGTGGGCTATAACTAATTGTTCTATCACCAAACGATAAAACATAGCTCCTTTCCTTTGTAAACTGATTGCAGGTACCACAGGTATCCAATGATAAGCAATGGAAGGATAAATTAATCGGATCAGCAAGTGCCAAAGAGCAGGCTTCACTATCTCACAAAAGGAAAAGGTCCTTAAAAATAAATAATGAAAAAATGGAAAACCAACTTGATGTTGAAGAGTTGAACAAAAAGAAGCATGCCAATTTGATTCCTGCAGAAGAACAAAGTTCTTCACAAAGGTGTGCATTGTCAAAGCTACAATCTTCATGCCAGAAAAGGTTTTCATTGACACAAAACAAAGATAGGTAAGAACGTATTTTTGGTTTAATTAATTTTAAACTGTGAGATACGCAAAGTTCTTAGAAAATTCCAAAAAACTCACTTGGCAGAATGATTATTCCGGATCAAAATGCAAATAATATGAATAATGAAGAGCGATGGGATGGTTTTGCCCACAACAATATAAAGATGGTCCTTGATGATGTTCTTAAACACACACAGCAATCGGAGGCCACTAAAGGTGCCAGGTATCCTCAGTCACACGTTGGTGGTGAACATGTAAGACTACTATTAGCCCCTTTTCATTGTTCACTTCACCTTTTTTGCATAGGCAAATTGCATAAAAAGATGAAGCATGTTAGTCTGATTTCTATTTAAGACAGATGACCCATTTTAGTTTTTCCTCTATAGAAAGGTAAACACAATATATATTTTTCGGATGTTATAATTGTCTAATGTTTACTCTCTTGCTTTTAGGAATTGGATGAATTAAAGAAGGATGGAGGAAAAAGGCAAGCATCTGCTCGAAGATCGAAACGTCGTGTTCCTGTTATGCTGATAAAAGATTTTGCTACACAAGTATACAAATCAGTAGCACTTTCTAATGCAGTAGAGCTATTCAAGCTTTTTTTTCTTGCAGTTGACAAAGCAAAAGGTCCTGAGGTCCAAAGCTTGCTAGCTGAAACATTCCACCAATATTCTGAAAACCATCTTCTTACCGCCTACAACTACCTCATAGACAAAAAGTTCATGGTAACAAACAAGAGCTTTATCAATTTTTAAATTAAAATTTTCAATACTGTATTTTTTTTATTGTTGGCAGGTGAAGGGTTTACTATCCCAGAAGTTTTTAGATGATATTCATTCGTCTACATTTCCTGTTAACACGGGAAAAAGGGCTGTTAAAATGGTTAAGTGGCTTCACGAGAGAGAGAATGAGTTATTAGATACAACAGGAGTATATATGTTTGGCGACCTGCAGTGTGGAGATGTCCTCCAACTGTGTGTGCTAATAATGTGTGGAGAAGTATCAATGTTCCCATGCTTGTCTGACGAAGGTGTTGGAGGAAATGAGGATATGAAGCAGAAATTATCTGTTCCAAGTGAAATTTCTTCCGTAAAAAAAAAGGTTTCCCAGGTATTCAGTTATCATTAAGCCGTAGTTTACTTTCAAGAGTTGATGCAATTACATCAGTATCTAGTGAGAGTGAGAATAGAGGCACTTCTTCGGGTTCTGGTTTGGAGTACAATTCTTCATCATCATCATCATCTTCTCAACAACATATGAAAGTAATCTCAAAGTCAATTGGTGTATCTGAGTCAACATGGGAAGCTATGAGTTGCTATGCAGGAAATCTGGCTGCACAAGAACTATCTCTCTTTTATCCAGATTTGTTTAAAACTGTTTATTCAGCCATCCAAAAAGCTGGTGACCAAGGCTTAAGCATGGAGCAAGTCTCCCAGATCATTGATCTTCAGGGTATACAATTCGATACTTCATTGTTCTGTAGAGATGGTGGCAGGATTGCCAGATGGGTCGACCCGCTTTTATTTTTTCAATATGAATGTGTTAATCTTGATGATCACAAAGCAACATTATTACTGTAAAATTTTGAAATTTTGGATAGATAATGAACAATTTAAGAGGTTATACGCATTAAAGCTAGACCTGAGGCAAATTTAGACATATCACAACCTAGATCGACCCATTCAGAAGTAAATAGGTCGAAATCGCCACCTCTATCGTCCTGTGCAATACTTGTGTATCTATTTGCATATGTTACGACTAATAATTTTGTAACATTCTTGTAGGTGAAAAGATGCCGGAACCAGAACTTATTGTTGAGGTGCTCGAGACATTTGGGCATGCTTTAAAGGTTTGCCTTACAGTTGAATAATCCTTGTTCTAGTTGCTTTCTGGGATTTATTATTGAGGATTCATTGATAATGTGGTTATGCTGTTATCCCAGAAGCATTGTGCATTTAGTGTGGATTTTTATTAAGCAGAAGTCAGCTTATTAGCGGCCTTACATTACTGCAACGAGTAGCTATTTAGCTTATTAGAAGCTTTGTCTAATATAATTGGGTAGATGAAAATTACTAGAGGTTGCTATTTCAAAGTTTAAACCATATGCCTAAACCTGGGTCGATTTTGGGTGTTTTTTTTTTCTTCAAAGGTGGGTCAAATGGGTCGACAATGGTTCATAAGTAGACCTATAATGCTTCCATATGTTGCAACAACTGTACCCAGTCGTCCACGAGCGGGATATCTGGAAGGTAGGATATAGAAAGTCATACCGCTACCTAGGGTAGAGAGACTACTTGCCGAATGTTTTAAATTGTTTAAACCTATTAAATCGCTTTATCAAAGAAATTTAGATTTTTGAACAATAGAATCTTATTCAAGTCGCTAAGCATTTATAAAACTCAAACAAAATGGGCCAATAATGTGTTGATCGTTCATCCCTGCCCTGCCCATTTGGGCCCGTATTCGTTTTTACATGTTACCCAACCTTCGGCCATCTCTAAAAATTTACCAAAAGGACAAAGTATATAGTTTGATGTTTGGTTCCTAGTTATTGGCGATAAGAATTGTAATCAAATAGTTAGGAAGTTTGTTATTTCTTTCCTTTGTAAATTTGTATTATTAATATATCAATATACTCTTCACCAATGAAGGTGGTTTTTCCTAAATAGTAATATGGTATCAGCCCAACATCTACAGGTTAATGCTTATGATTCTGTTCATGTGGTTGACTCTCTATATCGGTCAAAGTACCTGTTGACCTCAATGGCATCCCAACGATATGATCTTGATCTGAAGGCAATAGAGAGCTGTAACAATGATTGCCAACCATCGGGGTTGCATCGATGCAATCATCATGATTTGGGCAAAAGTTTGATAAAAGGAACTTCTAGAGACCTTGCTGAGGTGCACACGACTACTGATGAGATACACCACAGAGTAACAATGAATGCAGTTGAAAGAAGCAATGAGATTGAAACCTACATGAACCCGAAAGTAGGGACTCCAAAAACAGGCCCACGGAAGGAAAAATGTGAATTACTGGTTGGTGATTATTCTTCTTGTTTTAAGCCAATATTGCCTTGGGTCAATGGAGATGGTACCGTAAATGAGATAGTTTACAACGGGCTTGTTCAACGTGTTCTTGATATTGTGATGCAAAATCCTGGGATATTGGAGGTATGCACAAGTTCTTATTCATTAAGATTGGCAAATTTCATAGAATATCAATCTAGTTATGCCAAAACTAGAAATGACCATGAGTTATCTTTAAAAATGATCTTAATACGCTTTTGATCAGTTTATAAGATTTGTAAATAATATAATATAAGATATATTAAACTATAATATAAATGCAGATTGTTTGTGATTTCCTCATATACATTCATGTCTTCAAGTGGTTATAAAGGGGCTTTTATTATATATAAAGTTACTGCAATTGGTTTTATTCCTCTTCTGTTGCAGGAGAACCTCATAAGCCAGATGAATACATTAAATCCTCAGGTCTGATAGTACTACTGGCCGGCCGGACTCTATTTACGTGGTTTATGTTTCAATGACGTTATTTAATTATTATGAGCTTGAATTAATTAATCATTAAATTTGAACAGAGTTGTAGAGATTTATTGAAGCTGATGATTCTAGACAGTCATATCATGATAAGGAAGATGTATCAGTCAGTATCGAATGAGCCCCCAGCCAAGTTAAGCCGCCTAATTATTGGTTGCAGCTTTAAGAAACCGAAGATGGTTTTAAGAGAACATTTATTTGCAAACCCGAAGAGTATTAGTTGTTTGTAGTTAAGTTGGGGCTTGCATGCATGCTAATTTGTTTATTTAGGAGGCGTGTGATTTGTTACTATATATGCCATTGGTACGTACATTTGTGTCGATGAATCTTATATGAAGTTGTATTAAAAAAAATCTCAATCATATCTACACTTTTGGGTTAATAAATTACTATTTTTTCAACCCCGAATTGCGTCCGGTCATTTCACCATTTAAAAAAAATCTTTTTTTATTTATTTTTACCACACTATAAATAAACAAATGCTTTTTACATTTTTTACTCAAGATTCTCTTTTTATTCTTATCTCTTTACTTTATAAAATTCTTATCTTTTTTACCAATATCAATTAAAAATGGAGACTTCTTTTAACACCTCAAACTCTTCTCACTCAAAAAACTGTCAAACGACGAAGGTTTCGAAGGTGAGGATCTCGAGATTGTTAAGAGGACAAAAGACATGATTAGAAAAAAATATATGGGTTAAAAAATAAGTTGTCAATGTTATTTTATTAGTTTTAATTTTTTTCTATGTTTTTTTATTTTAATGAAAATTAGTTGTTAATCTTATTATTTTTACCTTTTCCGTGATTTATAAAAATTTATAATCTAATTTTTCAAATTTTTACTAAATTCCGTAATATTAAAAATATAATTAAACAATATATAATAAATTTAAAATAAAAAAAGTTTGAAGTCTCGAAGCGTGGGTAGTACAAGCATGCTTGAAGCATTAAGTGAGTTATATTAATGTGGCTTGAATGATCTCACGATTAAACATGGGTACACTTCATACTCTAACTATTTAATTTGATCTCAAATTGTTGTACCTAAAACAATCCCTATGTTATCCACCAAAATAAACAACATAGAATGACCTTTGATAGTTTACTAAATGTTTCTTAATGTATTAAATGGTAAATTTTAAAACTCTGGTATATTAAATAGTAGTTTTCAATAATAATTTAGTATTAAAAAGAAAATTAAAATTAAAAATATTACTTGTTAGCTGTCAAACAAGTTTTCCGTTACACTAAGTGGTAGATTAAAATCTTATCTTTTTTTATCTTTAATTTGAGGTTCAATTAACCAACAAATCACTCTATTAACCAATTTTGACTTTTATTGACCGTATAATAGTAAGCTCCATCTTAAAAAAGACGCACACCTTATCTTAATTTGGTACTCGGCAGCCTTTCATCTTTTAGCCCGATTGCTTTACTTCCCATTCTTCGTTCTCTTCTTTGTTCTCTTCTCCGACCAACGATTCTGTTTGGGAAACCATTTTCTTTCCCTCAATGATTCCCCAAAAACACAAGCCCTAACCGTTCATATTAATTAACCCCGCAATCCAAATACAGAAGCCCTAATCGTTTGTCGAAGGATAGGGTGAACTCGTCTTCTCTTGACGATCGAAGTTTGTTCACTTCTGGAACTCTCCTTTGTTGGATTCTGCTACATGATCAAGTAGTCTTCCCATGAGAAAAGCCCCATGTTCTCTCGTCATTAATCACCGTAAATGAAAGACTTCCTTTTAGGTTTCCTCTTATTCATGTCCAGTTACCCATTTTTCTTATTTGCCAAAAGCTCCTTGAAGTATCTACTTTTTGGGCAAGACTTGATTATGTAGGTGATTTATGAACCCGCGACGTTGGTTCTTATGGATTATGGGTAATTATCGACATGTATCTAATTTCCCAGGATTTATTTCGCTTATGTTGACTCGATAGTTTGTCATGTGATGTGCACAATCGTTTGATGAAATGCCTTAATGAGTTGTCACTGAATTTTCATTTGTTAAATTAAATATAATACAGTAAAATTGTTGAGATAATGTCTTAAAATGCAACTACTCTCATGCATATGAAATAAGCATTAAAAAATACTTTGTTTTTAAGCAATTTCACACACAACAGCTTAGGAAGTACAAACAAAGACTAATACTTACATATTTTACCCCCACTCCATACATAAAAGCTGTGCATTGTCCGTAATGTATAAAACTAAAATAAACAAAGTGTGAAAATATAAATAAAATTATATAAAAAATAGCAATACTACCTAATTCAACAAGATCAAAGAACCATGCATGGTGATATAAAAATCACCTCCCTACCGTAATTTTATATATTTTCAAGTAATTTCAAATTGCAAACATAAGTAATATATCTGGAACTTGAGAAAAATATAAAAAAAATCTAATTAAAACAAAGTTAATTGTGATTATGTGCTTGTTTGGAAAGAGTCTACTTGGTCCTGATTTCACTCATTGATTGTCTAAACTGCCACCTTCGTCTCTCTCTTTCTCAAAGAATCCTCATCTCCTTTACACGCACACCACCCACCACCGAAAAACACTCTATCGAATCCTCCATCTTCAATAATCCTTCAACATACCTTATTTTCACAATATCAACTCAAGAATGTCTTCTCCAAGCAAACGCATAGAGATGGATTTGATGAAGGTGTAATTCAACGAATTCAATTTCGTTGCAAAAAAAGCTAAATTATTCTTCTCGATATTTCAAGATTTGTTCAAGAATCTTAACTTATTCTTCTGGGTATTTCAAGATTTGTTCTATTTCTATTTTATAAAAACTAGCGGGGTACCCGCGCAATGCGGCGACGGTGAATAAAAATGGTTTGTAAGGAGTTGTTTTGGTAGGTATTAATCAAGAGGACACACAAGACGTAATTTTGTAATTTTTATTTAGCAGGTGAAAAGGAAATGCAATTTAGATGTAATTTTGTAATTTTTATTTAGCAGGTGAAAAGCGAATATTATATATTTTCCCTTTCTGGAATTTATGGAATGTTATTAAGTTTTTGGAATATTCTGTTTCGTATGTTTTGCTATGGAATCTATAGAAAGGGAATATTTTGGAATTTATGAAAAATGAATGTTATTAAGTTTATTTTATGGAATCATTTTTTGGTATTTGATGGTAGAATAGTAATCTTAAGTGACTTAAAATTTAAGAGTTTTAAAGAAAAAGCTTAAATGTTTTATATAATAGTATAGATATATGTGACAATTATTATCATCGGAACTTGTAACAAATACAAGAACTTTTATTAAACACAATTATACATGTTTGATTCACTTTACTCTTAATTAGGATGATGGGTGATTATAAAGTCGACATGATCAATGATGGTATGAAAGAATTTTGGCTAATAAAAATGGTATGAAAGAATTTTAGCCAATTATACATGTTTGATTCAATTTACTCTCAACTTTTAATAAATTTTGTTTACAGTTTTAAATATTTAAATATATAATTGGCTAATAAAAACTTCTTTTAAGCACTTGATATCATAAAACAATAATATTATGATTGTGTCTTTACAATATTAGGGCAGAGTTACATCACAAGAAATACATTATTATTATACAAAAAGTTTTGAACTTGTTATATAATTTTACATCTTCTTAAAAGGGTATGTTTGAAGAGCCATCTAGATCTTCGTTATATATATATATATATATATATATATATATATATATATATATATATATAGTCAAAAGTTCATTTAAGAACCGTTTTTATTGCGAAAACTGCGAAAACCAATCCTAGTCGTCCAATTCCCCCTCCTTCAATTGGATTGTCCACCCATGAATTCCTTACATGCATCCTGCCACACATAATCCCCCCACGCTCTTCATCCATGAATTCCATTATCCAAATTGTATGGCTAAGATTGGTTCTCGCGGTTCTCGCAATAAAAACGGTTCTCAAATTAACCTTTCCCTATATATATATATATATATATATATATATATATATATATATAGTTAATATCAGATGAGAACATCTTTAAAATGATAACAGAGAGAACACTTTTGGGCCTTTGATTTCATTCATCGGGTGATTTAAAAACTGTCATGTTTTTTTTTGCCATTGATTTCATTAATCGGATGGTTTAATAACTGCCAGACTTTTTATCATCTGTTTGACTATATACCTGATGCATCAATGCATACAAATCTTTAAATTATTAATATTATAGAAATAATTTTGATTTTAAGATTTAGGATGTAAACTTGACTTTTGGGTAGTTATGGGTAAACATAAACGTAAAGAAGAAATGCTAAATTACAAGTTTACCCATGTTCTCATTATTGTCATCTTAAAAGGTCCTCCCTTGAACCTCACCGTATATATATCTTATTCTTATATAATGCATTTATCACCTAAAAAATTCTTAATTTTAAGAAAAGTAAATTTACTAAAATACCCCTCCTTATACCTCTCCTTTACCCCTCCTTTAAGTCCACAATTAATGAATTTAAACAAATAAATATTGAAAACATAACCGACAATTAATGAATTTAAACCAATACTTATAACTAAATTATTTCTAACTATATATTTTTAATATGAACTTTTGATTTATGAGATCATCATACTTATAACTGAATTAAGTCTAATCATATATTTTAATATTAACTATTGATTCATGAGATCACCTAAATTCCTGCTTTCAATAAATCAAGTTCAAGAGATTTCACAAACACCAAACAAATGAAAAAGACAAAGAGTTGAAATTTATAAACATTGCATTCTAACTCAATTACATAATAATTGGAACTATGAAACATTACACAAAACAAATGAAAAAGACAAAGAGTTGAAATTTATAAACATTGTATTCTAACTCAATTACATAATAATTGAAACTATGAAACATTACACACACATATACATACATATATATAATCAGCAACTTCATGATTCAACCATGCGACAAAACTCTTCCAACAAACTGAAAGACAAATAACTCAGAGTTAGCAATTTAATTTTTAATTTCAAAGTGACTCTCGCAAAGAATCTTTCTTACTCTTATATAATGCATCTACCACAAAAAAACTCTTATTTTAAGAAGAGTAAATTTATTAAAATACCCCTCCTTTATATCTCTCCTTTACCCCTCCTTTAAGTCCACAATTAATGAATTTAAACAAATAAATATTGAAAACATAACCGACAATTAATGAATTTAAACCAATACTTATAACTGAATTAAAACTAATCATATATTTTTAATATTAACTTTTGATTCATGAAATCACCTAAATTTCTGTTTTCTATAAATCAAGTTCAAGAGATTTCACAAACACCAAACAAATGAAAGAGTCAAATAGTTGAAATTTATAAACATTGCATTCTAACTCAATTACATAATAATTGGAACTATGAAACATTACACACACATATACATACATATATATAATCAACAACTTCATGATTCAGCCATGCGACAAAACTCTTCCAACAAACTGAGAGAGAAATAACTCAGAGTTAGCAATTTAATTCTTAATTTCAAAGTGGCTCTCGCAAAGAATCTTCACAAACTCATATTATCTTCATCTCGCAAAGAATCTTCACAAACTCATATTAGCTCTTTGTGATTATTCTGCACAAAACTCATCACAACCTCTTCTTTATTCGCTGCCGTCGCATTGCGCGGGTACCCCACTAGTATATATATATATATATATATATATATATGGTGTAGCCTAAAAGAAATGAAAATTCTAAAAAAAAAGGTTGTTACAAGAAATGTTTTAAGACCCAGGTCGAACCGGTTGACCCGGCCTCTAAAGCGGGTCAACATTTGGTGGTTTTTTGGAAATTTCGGCCCGGAGTGACCTAACCGGGTTAACGGTTGAACCATTCGAATCAGGGTAAATCAACCCGGTTTGACCCGATTTGCTATTTAAAAAAAAGAAGCTATGTTTGAAATCAAAGATTATGTAATCTTGAATTCTTGATAAATTAGTAATATTAGAAGATTAGTTAAGGATGTTAAGGAAGATTTGGGTTCAAGATTAGTATTTTAATTAATTTATAAAAGTGTGTTGCTAAATTGACACTAAAAAAATACTCTAAATCAAACAATTCAAGTGTAAGATATTGTTTTCATATTTTGTTATATATCTTAATAAAGATAATTAATGCATGTTACTTTCTAGATTCCCTTTTAATATTATTTCTATATTTTCTTCTAAATTTTAGTTACAATTATTAATATAAGATACATATTAGATTACTTTTTATGTAATAAATACTTTTATTATAATTAAATATTTCAAACAGTTTTAATAAATAAAAAATAAATAAAATTTAGCTTTCAGATCATAAATTAAACCTGCATAAAACTTTTTTTATTAAATTTATCTTTAATAACAATATATAAAGATTACGATGAGTTTTAGTTTTTATTTTTAATATTTATGGTCTTATTAGTAAATTTTTTAAATTTATACACTTATTTTATTTAAATTTATGTTCTTATTAATACAACTATATTAAATGCTCATGTGATACACGGGTTAGTTTAAATGATAATAAATATTAAACATTAATAAAAACGTATTAAATAATAACAAAACGTAAACTGGATTAAATAGGAAGCCACAACACAAACTGGACCTCACGGCCGATACCCCACAATATTTTATTTACGTACCGAAGCACCACAAAGATATAACACTAGTTATTCATGTTTGAAGAACCATCTAGATCTTCGATATATATATATATATATATATATATATATATATATATATATATATACTATTATATAAAGTATTTAGTTCATTTGTATCTCTTAATTTCAAGTAAATTAAAATTATCAATTTACCATTAACATTAAACTAAATGAAAATTATTAAATAAAGTAATTATTTGGTAGAGTTAATAACAATCTTATATACTATTTTAATAACTAAACCTTCCAAAATAAAAAATTATTTAAAAAATCAAATCAATACAAATTAAATTAATAATTAAAATATTAATAATTTTTTTTCATATTAAATAGTATATCATATAATAAATATTTTAACTTAACTATTAAAAATTGCGTATAATTAGAAGTATTAAATCTAAATAACATACAACATAAATTTATAAAAATTACTGGATTTTTTAAATAAGTAATATAATTAAAATAGAATAGAGTTATAATGCCAATATTCTTATTAGGTTTTACCATCCATATGAAATTTTATTGACCTACTCTAATTTAGAAAAGAAACACACCACTCATGTTTTAAAAACAAACAAATTATTGAGAGAAAATACTCGTAACCGCTGCATTGCGCGGGTACAATGCTAGTAATCATATAATGCATTTACCACTTTTGAATCTCATAAAATTTAAGTAAGTTGAAATTACTTTAATATCCCACGAGATCACAAAATATCTTTGGTAATAAAGCCATAATTAAAGTGGAATTTAATTTAAAAACTAAAATGCAATCAATATCTTATATATGGTTTGATTTCAAAATCATAAAACAAAAAATACTATAGATTGCAAATCGACATATAGATAATAAAATTTCATGACTTTACATAATGTTGTACGTATAGGAAAATTTTGAAAATAGTTTCTATTAAATAAACTATCAATTATAGAATAATTACAAGTTTATAATAGTGTCTTAATTCTTAAAATGAATTACATAGTTCTCTTATTCTAGAACAACACCAACCATCAATCCATTTATTTGTATCGTGATCACTATGAATAGAAATCAGTTTTTTTAATTTTTATAGTTTTCCAAAAGTTACTTTAAAGTTTAATAAAATAGTTAATAGATATAGGAGAAATAAAAATAAAAAAGGTAAAAGAAAATGAACATGTTACGAATGAAAATTATACAATGTCATCATAGTTACTTCAAAAATTAATAAAAAATTTGACAGATAAAAGAGAAATAAAAATGGAAAAAAAGAAAGAAAATGAACATGTTGAATGGAAAATTTTCAATGTCACCATAGGGTATGAATATCATATCCCTACGTTATGAAAAATAAACATGTTATTGACAATTAGGAACTATTCGCCGACGCTGCATTGCGCGTGTACCATGCTAGTGTATATATATATATATACACACACACACATACATACATATAGAAGCTGATTGCAATTAGGTTTGGAGTAATTCTCACCACCACATATTATAGATATAGCAGCTGGATGGTTATGCCTATAACAGGGTCCTGATTGCCAATAGGTTTGGAGTAATTCTTCATTATTTAACCATTCACAATGAGATAACTTATTTCCTCTTTGAAAAGGTACAGAATAGATTCAACACCATCAAACAATTACAATTTCACATGCATATGATATTCATTATGCGATGGTGCAATTAGGAGATTATCCAATGCCTACCATTTCGGCTTATTGGATTCGTCACAGAGCCCCATCTGCAGCTGGATGGCAATCCATGTATATGTCACGTTTAGAATGTTATAGATTACTAAAATCTAGTAATCCGAAAACACCTGTTATAGATGTAGCGAAATAAGCTTGAATAATGTATTTTTATAATTTTAGTATTATTTGGTCATATTCTTGCATTGATGTTAATCATTTATGTTTTTTGGTATGCTTGAAAAGGTTTATTATCAAAAGTTTATTTAATTATTGTAAAAATATTTGTTACATTTATGGAAAAGGACTCTAATTATAGAAAATGAAATTTAAAAAGTATAGTTGTATTAATTATTATATTAAAAAACAATAGTTATAATTTAGAAAGAAAAATAAATCTTATTATGGGGGGGGGGGGTGTTTTTTTAGTAAATTAGGAGTGTTTATTTAGCCAACCCCTTTATAAAATCTTGAAAGATTATGTTTGAGCTTGTTTATTTCCGTAATCTAGATAAACTAATTTCTGTAATCTTGATAGATTAGTAATTTAAGATTAGTAATTTGTTAATTTCTATCATCTAGATAAATGCTTGAGCTTCTTTTTTGTTTTTTGCAGTTTATATATATGTATGCACACACATATATAAATATATATAGTGGAGGGTTTAAAGGAGAATTATTTTTCGTAATAGAACTGCGAAAACCAATCTTAGCCCTTGATTAAACTTAATCAATGACTAAGATTTTTTGGCGGCTCATTAATGACGCGTTAATGAGGGTTATTTCTGGAAAGTCAAGTCTCGCAAATTAATGACGGCTCACCCGGACGTAATTAACGGTTGGGTAAATATATAAATTACCAAAATACCCCTATTAATAAGTCATTAACGGTGTTAAAAACAGTTCTCTCGGTTCTCGTACGAAAAACAATTCTCGTTTAAACTTTTGTTTATATATATATATCTTGAAATCGGACTGACCGGCCAGTGGAACCGGTTAACCCATAACTTGATAAAGAGAGCGGGTCAACTTAAAAACCGGTTTTTAAAATATTGGTTACAACTTACAAGGGCTTTTAAAAATAATAATAACTGTATGGGTTAGAAGAGTCTAAATATGAAACTTATATATTTAATTTGCAATATTTATGATAGTTGAGGAGCCATGACGTAAATTTGAAAACACGCCCCTGTAGCCTTTCTGCCTCCACCTGAACCTATGCTCATTCGGTCATTCTCTCTCCTGAAACCTGCTTGAACCATACCTTTTGCTCAGAGAAAATGAATAATCAAAATCATTTTGATAGAGTACCAGATGAGTTGATGGAATATTTGATACCTCTTGATTTACCGGAGATGATTCAGTTAAAAACAGTTAACAAGCGTTTCAATTCCTTGATTTCAGAAAATGTGGGTTTTATTAATTCATACAATCACCGAAGGATTACCT
Organism: Dittrichia graveolens; assembly: GCA_038502395.1. Classification (NCBI taxonomy): domain Eukaryota; kingdom Viridiplantae; phylum Streptophyta; class Magnoliopsida; order Asterales; family Asteraceae; genus Dittrichia; species Dittrichia graveolens. The sequence continues at coordinate 113,430,236 of JARJIL010000001.1, read as the reverse complement.
GCTCCTCGTCATTTGTATACTCTCGTGATTTTATGCTTCTTGATGGATGTAGAGTGGTGGATGGAAAACAGCTTCATTTTCATATTGATGAATAGCAGATCTTTGGTATTAGCAATCCAGAGGATGATACTGCTACACTTCTCACATCTAATGGTAATTTGTATCAATTGAGGAGGACCTATTCAAACTTTGTGTTCTTGATCCCTTTGACAATAATCACGTATACCATGTCCGTTGCCCAGAAGATATTTTCCCATATGGTTTAGATCCTCATCATCCGAACATTGGTGTCCAGATTATACCAAATGCAAATAACAATATCTTTAGCATCACGTATGTTACAGTACGTGATGGTTTATCTTGGGTATATATATGAATATCATCTTCCACCGGGGGAAATAGAAGTAAACCGGGTAATTAGGGCTTGCATACCTACCAACATGAGGTTCTTAAATTTTGGAGGTCAGAGATATTTTATGATTCATGATGAAGATGAGCTCTACATTGTCTATTTTGTGGATGGTATAAACCACCCGTTTTTTATAAGTGACCAACTTCAAGACTTGGGTGAAGAACTTGATTTGCCGGCTGGTATATTCGAACAACTGGCCGATGGTGTTTGTTAATTCAAACTATTGGACGTTTCATGTTTAATATTTCTGAAGGCCTGAGTAGAATTTACCTCTATGAACTCGAAATTGAAAATGGAGGTTTAGAATTGATCGATGTTATCGCTGTTGATGGTTTTGGACAGCCGCCATTAGATGTGAGTTCTGATCCTGCTCATTTGTGCACGGGAATTTGAGGGCATTTTACATGTATCTTTTCTAGGCGAAACTGATGAGGAAGGAAATTTTTTAGAGAGATCAATCCTATTTACCTACAACGATCTCTCCACTGTAAATAGGATTGATCTCTCCAAAAAATTTCTTTCCTCATCGGTTTCGCCTAGAAAAGATACATGTAAAACGCCCTCAAATTCCCTTACACAAATACGAGCAGGATCAGAACTCACATCTTATGGCGGCTGTCCAAAACCATTAACAGCAATACCATCGATCAATTTTAAACCTCCACTTTCAATTTCGAATTCATAGAGGTAAATTCTACTTAGGCCTTTCAGAAATATTAAATATGAAACGTCTAATAGTTTGAATTAACAAACACCATCGGCCAATTGTTCGAATATACCGAATTGAATGCAACCCAAAATCAGCTATGACAGCCGGCAAATCAAGTTCTTCACCCAAGTCTTGAAGTTGGTCACTTATGAAAAACGGGTGGTTTATACCATCCACAAAAAAGACAATGTAGAACTCATCTTCATCATGAATCATAAAATATCTCTGATCTCCAAAATTTAAGAACATCATGTTGGTAGGTATGCAAGCCCTAGCTACCCAGTTTACTTCTATTTCCCCTGTGGAAGATGATATTCATATATATACCCAAGATAAACCATCACGTACCGTAACATACGTGATGCTAAAGATATTGTTATTTGCATTTGGTATAATATGGACACCAATGTTCGGATGATCGGGTGGGAAAATATTTCTGGGCAACGGACATGGTATACGTGATTATTGTCAAAGGGATCAAGAACACAAAGTTTGAATAGGTCCTCCTCAATTGATACAAAAAAACAAAAACAAATTACCATTAGATGTGAGAAGCGTAGCAGTATCATCCTCTGGATTGCTAATACCAAAGATCTGCTCTTCATCAATATGCTGTTTTCCATCCACCACTCTACATCCATCAAGAACACCTTCAAGAAGCATAAAATCACGAGAGTATACAAATGACCAGGAGCAGGTATTCCTTCGGTGATTGTATGAATTAATAAAACCCACATTTTCCTCGTCACCTTGTCTTCCAACGGCGTCGTACTTCCAATGATGCTATTTTCACGTTTCCACTCAACGAATCAGAACCGTTTGATGTCACCACCAAAGAAAATCTAAAAATCCATTTCAAGAATTTAAAAAATAAGAAGAAAATCAACTTTGTCAGGTGTGTTTTCTTGAAACATAGCAAATAAATCATAAAAATTTGAAATAATAGGTGATGGAAAAAAGTAGAAGACTTGAGTAGTGTATAGAGAGAATGGGTTTCCTGGATGGCTCGAGGAGAGAGAGAATGGGTTTCCTGGATGGCTCGAGGAGAGAGAGAATGGGTTGAAAGGGATGATTAGATGATAAAATCTGTAAATTAAAAATTGTGGGGTCCACTAATTAAATGAGTCGTGATTACCATTCTCGACTTTAGTTAAAAAGAATCATTTTAAATTGAAAAGGCGACTTGTCAGTCTACCAAAGTAATTTTATCCTTGAATAGACCGACCCTATCTCTCTCCCACTTTTCACCATAACCTCCGTATGTTCATTTTAGGGTTTTCAGAAAAGTTGCTACCAATCTATCTCCTAAAATTAATGATTTAACTGGGGAGGTGTTGAGAAAATTTGATTTGAAATAAGTCATAAGGTTTAAGTTAGTGAATAAAAGCTACTATCAATTAATTTCCGGAAAGATTTTCGTCAAATTGTACAAACTGCGTAACAGAAGCAGTTGTTGGTTGTTTACCATTTTCGGTGGTGTTCTTCATGTAGCACGAATGGAAGACGGAGAGTGTCTACGGTTTGAGCGGCGCCATTTTCCAGACTTGAAAATTTTGAATGAAAAGGAAGATGTCCGGCTTCTAACCGTTACCGGTAATTATTCTTACAAGACAATACGTAAATTTAGTGAGCCGAGATTGTTTCCTATATGTGTTGAACCCCTTCGAGGGAAGGTTATATGACCATGATGTTGTTTACATACCTAGGACTAATATATGTGATTACCGAACAAATCTGTGCGATATAAAATAGTTATCAATGAAAATGGTGATTGGCGTATTCGGTTTATTTTGAATGTGAACAATGCAGTAATATGTTTTGAGTATCATCATACTAATGGTGGTGAGGAGGTGGTGGATGATGATGAAGATGATGATGGTGAGGAGGTGGTGGATGATGATGTTGTTCATGACTTCATGGTGGTGAGTAGCGTTGGGAAAACAATAACCTTAACACAGTGATCATCCTCATCTTCAGCATCATCATCCACCACCTCCTCACCACCATCAGCAAGATGATACTTAAAACACGTTATCGCATTGTTCGCATTCAAAATAAATTGAATACGCCAATCACCATTTTCATTGACAACTATTTTTATATCGCACAGATTTGTTCGGTAATCATATATATTAGTCCTAGGTATGTAAACAATATCATGGTCATATATCCTTCCCTCGAAGGGGTTCAACACATATAGGAAACAATCTCGGCTAACTAAATTTACGTTTATTGTCTTGTAAGAATAAGTTACCGGTAACGGTTAGAAGCCGAACATCTTCCTTTTCATTCAAATTCTTCAAGTCTGGAAAACGATGCACCTCAACGATAGACACTCTCCATCTTCCATTTGTACTCCACCAAGAACACCATCGAAAATGGTAAACACCCAACAACTGCTTCTGTTACGTAGGTTCTACAATTTGACGAACATGTTCCGAAAATTAATCAATAGTAGCTTTTATTCACCAACTTAAACCTTATGACTTTTTTCAAATCCAATTCTCTTAGCACCTCCTTAGTTAATCATTCAGATTATTCATTTTAGGAGATCAAGATATAGGTGTGTGATGGGTAGCACGTTTTTGAAAACCCTAAAATGAATGTACAGAGGTGATGGTGAAAAGCACGAGAGAGATAGGTCGCTCTATTCACACGGGTAAAATTACTTGGTACACTGATAAGTGACACTTGTCAATTTAAAAATATACTTTTTAACTAAAGTCGAGAATTGTACCCACTACTCATTCAATTAGTAGACCCCCGCAACTTTTAATTTACAGATTTCACCATTTGGTACTGTTTTCGTTCAAAAAATAAGATTAGGCCTATCTAGGGTTCACAATTAGGGGGTATCAATACTCGAGAAGCACATAGGCACAAGAAGTACATGCCATCACAGACTCAATAAGCTACAAAAGCAATTCGCAATCAATCATAATATTAAAAGACATAAGAGAGCAAATAGGTGGCATTATCCGAAGTGTAAGGAGGTAGACAACGGGAGCGGTCGATTTTTAAATCCTAATCTATGGAGTTTGAAACAAACACAACTTACAGAGGAAAACCTAACCTGAATCAAAAGGGTAAAGAGGTAGACAACGGGAACGGTCGATTTTTAAGCAGTAGCGGTGGTAGAGATTTCTCAAGTTGCGACGGTGTTGGTCATGAAGAACCGGCAGTGGTGGCAATCTGTGAAGTAGCGGTCTTGAAAGAAGGTCGACAGGGATATGAGACTTGTGAACGGGAAATGTTAATTAGGGTACTAAATAAAGATGGGATATTTGATTTTGGGGAAGCCAAGGATACATGAGATTTATAACTCGTATTAGTTTTTACTTTTTACTATATTAACATCTTTTTAATATGATTTATATTGCTTTTCTAAATTGATTTACCTATGAAAACTAATATCTTCGTACTTGTTTGACAAATGTTGATTAAAACGATAACTAAAGAATAAGTTTAATATGAATACATAACTAATTATCTTTATACTAATATCGCTTCTTAATAAGTTAATAGTTATGTTTGGTTTTCATACTTATTCCCGTAAAAGAGTTATCTTTAGTTTCATACACAAGTCGGTGAAAAATCCGTGGGTGAAAATTATACAACTTTCCTACGGAATTCTCCTCATTTCAAATTCCTTGGAAATATGTGGGAAAAATCCATGGGAAAGTTATATGAATTTCTAACAACTTTCCCATAAAATATTCTCGTTCCAAATCCATTAAAACTAAATCCATCTAAATAGTTAACTGTCATTTTAGCCCCAAATCCGTAGGAATTTTTCCACAGAATTTGTTCATGAAAAATCCGTATCGAATAAATAATTTTCTAGTAGTGTCACAAGGTTTTAGCGCCCAAGCGTTGCGATGGGAAGAATACATTTTAAAAAAATTACAAGAAACATGCAAAATATAGAGACCTAATACTTTTTACATGCTCATTGCGTCATGTTTTAAAACATATATTTTCTTCCGTAAAAGTAAATTTCTTATCCTGAGCATTAAGAATTTAAGATAGATTAATGGAACCTGGAACTGTAACAAATTATAAGTTATCTAGTTCTAAGTTACTCGTGCTTTGTTGTTAAGCTAGACAAGAAACTTACACAAATCAAGTATTCCACTGAATCTATAGTTTTCGAACAATTTGTGCAACTGTTCACACTCATTATGTGCTTCAACAACTCCCATTGTATTGCCATTTTGAATTAGATCGGTCCAGAGATTATAGATGAATTAACATGAGTGGGTTCACGAATTTGGGTGGTGGAATTAAAATGGTAACAGATAAGGAATTGAGCACATTTTCTGCCTCTAAAATTAGCAATTAGACCCATTCTATATCTACTAATTAGTAGAAAGAAAACATTATAGAATTAGACCCATTATCTATCTCTAGTTTTACAACCAACTGATCCCTAGACGTTTGTCACGTTTCAACCCATAGTACAAATGACCCGTGTCAATCTGACTTCATTTTGACTCGTTATCAGCATGTCAACACACATGATATATAAAACAGGGAGACAGTAAGTACCTGAGACACACCTTTAATGTGCATTAAAATTGTTTTGCCATCATTGTTCTATCCATTTTCAAGAGCATTTGTAGAATTGGTACCTGCAGTAAACATAAAGAACTAAGAATATAACTAACCAAAACTCGTCAGAAACAAATGCACATGATTACTTGGTCATGCAAAATTGTAATCTCGCCAGTCAAGTTGCAAGGAACATAAAAAAGATCCATATATTTTCACTTAGGTATTTAAAAGAACAAAAAAATAGAGAAGAAACCTGAATATGCAACTATAAACATGTGATCATGTGAAATGTTGCCAACATAACCTAGTGCTAAAACACCAGTGAACTTAGTCTATGTTTACTGTAGTTGGACTTGGTAATTAAAACAGTGATGTAAAATCCAACCTACTAAATCAGGTTTATTAATGAAAACAGGTGTTGACACCTAAAGTACGTGGACATCAAAGTTAAATGCCATAAAAATGGCTGCTGAAGGGTGATGTTTATTGCCTTTTGCATTAAGTTGAACTTCAAGTTTAAAAGAGCTCGTCCTATTTTGTTGACAACATATAAAAATAACTAAAAATGTTACCGGTGGTAGAATGCAATTCTCAAACAACAATACTAATATGTAGAGCCGGCAAAATGGACCCGTTCATCCATTTTTGGATCAAATGGGCCAATTATTTTAAAAGTTTGGATTAATTGGGCTGTACCTTTTTTTTTGCTTAGGGTCAAAATGGGCTTCAAACAAAGCAATGGTTTATTGTTACGGGTCATTCTGGGCTTAAAAGAAAAATAGGACGGGTTGAAATGGGCAGGGATTAGAAAAGCACCGGTTGTATGTGGTACTCCACTACGAAGAACGGAAGAACGGAAGAAGTGAAGAACGGAAAAAAACGACAGAGATTTGAAACCCTCGATAATTGGTACAGTCAAACGGAGAAGACGACAGAGATTTGAAGCCCTCGAGTGAAGAAGCGCTAGGGCCGATCGATAATTGCATCACTCGATTGGAGAGTCGATTATTACATCACTCGATTTGAAGCCCTCGATAATTGGTATAGTCGATTGATACTCAATCGATTACAGATTGAAGCCCTCGATTGCATTACAGATTGCATCACTCGATTGAAGCCTCAAGCCTCTGCCCTCGATAATCGGTACAGCCTTAGATTTCTTTTGTTCTTGTCTTAGATTTCTTTTGTGTTTCTTACGTAAATTGGAGAAGAGATTTTGATTTCTATTGCATTTCTATTTCAAAAGAGAAGTTCATTCGGTTTGAATTTTTTTGGGTTCATATCAAATTCTGAAGTGCACATTTTTGGAATGGTATATGGTATGAACTGGGAAGCCCCCTTTTGATTTCTATTTCATTTCTTGTTGATGAGTCTGTTGTTAATCACTTGCAACTGCCAAGTAGTGCCAATGCCCCCTTTTGGTTTGTTAGAATTGGATGGAGTTTGTGAGATTTGGACATAGGAATTCCTTCTATCTCCATAATTATAGCCAAATCTGTCCTGAGTGGGCTGTTATTCCCTTTTGGTTCTACTTAGATTAAGGCATGCTACATTTTCAAAGTGATTATCGAGGTTTGAATCAGAAAAATCATTTAACTGGGATGATCCGGTAATTCTACATTGATCTCAATAATAAGTTTTCTGTTGATAACTCCTTACTTATCATCCAATTTTGACCCTGTATAATCAGAAAATCCTAAGTATTACTGCAACTTTTGATCACATTAGTAAGCTTAAAGACATCTACAAACACCACCTTACATAGATTACTCATTTGATTTAATTCCTATAATTGTTTATTACAGAAAGTTATTACATTTTCTTTTATCCTTTTTTATGAAGTTATTACAAATTGGTCCACAAAAGATGGTACTTTTGCCATTTGATTAGCATTACAGTTTTAGTACTCAAATTATAACCCAACATTGCAACTATTATGGTGCAGTAGAAGGTGTAGTTTGGCATCAAATTGTTGGAAAAGGTCAAAACATGTATAGCATCACTGTCATTTATTTTGCTTTTCTAAACAATAATTATATCATCTTTAAGTGTTATGAACCTCAGTGACCACATATCTACAACCATCTTTTTTCAATAATTATACCCATTTTGTGTATGTTCCACAGACATACAGACTCTACTTTCTTAAATGTATGGCATAGCCATAAAGGATAATATAATTACTGGAATGTAGAAATTAAGGATGTATAGTTTGTTTTATTTGAATAATTTTATTGTATATGGCAATTCATTAATAATTGGACTGAGGATATATATACTTCATTTTATATATCTTTATGGGTTAATAATTGGAGATTTATTCAGACAAGTTGAAAAGTGCAGATACGATAACTGTGTACTGAAGAGGTTTTGATCCAACAATGCATAATGTCCGTGAATTTATTGTTTGAAGTCTTACCTGTGTTAGGTCAAAGTTGTTTTTTGTAATTGGAGATTTATTCAGGTTTAAGTTACTAGTGTGTTTTGTCATGTCTAGTATGATGTTAATTGTTAAAGTCTGATCTGTGATTTTAGGTGTATGAATAAATATTATTAGATTCTGGTAATTAGGAGGATAGATTCTGGTAATTTGGGTTCTCTAATCTTCCCTTCAAAACAACATTAGTTAATAAATTCATAATCACAATGGTATTTCTTGTTTTCTAATGTAGAAACATCCATTATTACTTATTAGTCTTAAACTTTTGATTGTTCTTACAATTTTAGTATTTTGGGGTATGAGTCTATGAGATTGATGTGCAAATGTTGGGATTTATGATTGAGTGACGATGATTGAGTTTTAGTATATTTATAATTGTCAATTTATGGGATTTATGATGATATCTTCTTAATTGAAGTGAAAATCATTGTTAGCATTTTTTCTTAAAACGGCCCGTTTTGACCCAAACCCATTTGGACCCGATCCCGTTCGGACCCGTTACCCAAATTGACCCGACCCGCCCGTTTTGCCACCTCTACTCATATGTGACAAATCTAAATACAGACAAAAGTAAAATTTTCTACTCCCATTTGGAATTCACTATATATCATGAAATGCTTTTTTTTGCTCAATTTAAACACGAATGAATTAAGAGGTGAATGCAATTATTAAGAGGAAACCTTATTGCTAATGACTTTCTAGTGTTCTACATATCAACACATTGGCACCCTACCCATGCTGTGTCAGGAATAAATATCATTTTTACAATGCATATTTTGATGAAATATTAAGATATCCCACCTTCAAGTAATTATGTAGCTAAAGTAGTTGGTGGTGGTACCACCGAAAAGCATGAGCCTTTGGGTCAAAAGCCTGAATGAAATCATATGCAAAAATCATACCCTTTTTTACCAAATCAGTAAGCTACTGGATGAAAAAGAATATCTTGCAAATTAAGAATGAAGGTTTTTTAGTATTTTGGAGAGAAAATGTTAAACGCTCATTCAAGAGTTTTAGTAATGTCTTTATAATTTCACTCTAATTTGATTTATTTAACCATATGGGGTATTTGCTGCTAAGGTTTTTTTGCAACAATAAAAGAATCTACCTCCAGTTATTATATAACTATCCTAATCCAATCTTATTCTAGTCTTACTTTCTGCTATTTTTACTTTAAAAAGAGTTGACGATTACCTAATGTGCAGAAATAGGTCAAATTGAGAGACAAATTGACACACTCAGCTGAGGTAAAATATAAAGGGTAATGAAACTCATCTTAAACACGGATGCAAAACTTACTTATCGATTAAAACATAGAAGCATACCTTGAAGCAGATGCATAAATTGATTGAAGCCAAGGCAGAAACAGTTACTCTCCTTGGGGTGGTTTTTTCTAGGGTTTTGAAGCATAAATCTCGTCTTCTCCGGTGCTCACGATTACTAATTAGGGTTAGAAGAAGACATTGAACATAACATCGAGAATAATTAAATACAATGATGTTGGCGAGAACCATAGAAGGTAACGGTGACGGATCACTGATAAGTAAGGCGTTGTTGGGTGAGATTTCTTCTTTCGGTGGCTGTTTTCTCGGAAGAAGTTTGTTTTCTTCTGCTGAAATCGTCATTGATAAGACTTGAGAATGGAGAGGAGATCGAATCAAGTGAAGAGATTATGGGATGGTCATCAGTCCTTGCCCTTTACCCAAAACCACACAGCAAGCAAGGGTAATTATCATAGAAAATAGGGTTAATTTCTTATATATCATTATTAAACATTAAAATATCTTATTTGTCAGATTAACTTATAAATATCTTATATATCCTTCTTAAGTTTTTAAAATATCTTATTTGTCCAAATTAACTTATAAATATCTTATATACTTTTCTTAAGCTTTCAAAATATCATATTTGCCCAATCACCTTTTTTTATCAATTTTTAATCATTTTAAATGAACCATAATTATAAAATATAATTCAATTACTATTATACCCCTCTTTTAAATCTATTTATAAAAACATCACTTATATCATTACTACTCATATTTATACAAGTTATATATATATATATATATATACACACACACATATACGATTTTATTAATTAATTTGAATGATCGAGTACGGTTTATGTGTGTGTGTATATATATATATATCATGTAATTAACGCACCAATCAAGGTACCTACACAATTAAGAAAAACATTATTATTTTAATCAATTCTAATTTCTTAAAACAAAAGAATTACGCATGATATTATATATATATATATATATATATATACACGCATTAACTGTACTCAATCATCCAAATTAATTAATAGAATCATGTGTGTGTATATATATATATATATAAAACTTGGAATAAATACGAGTAGTGAGGCTATAGATGATGTTTTATAAATATATTTAAAAGAGGGGTATAACAGTCATTTAATCATATTTTATAATTATAATTCATTTAAAATAATTAAAAATTAATAAAATAGGTGATTTGGGCAAATATGATAAAGATTGGAGTCGGAATTTTGGAACCACATCATGGTGGGTGCTAACCATGCTGCGTATACAGACCGTTTTCATGAGCTAGCCAGACTAGTCCCACACTTGGTTACCCCTGAAATCCAATCTATGGTTGCAGCAACAGAACCGGCTACAATCCAAAGCGTTATACTAAAATCCGGAACATTAACCGGTGACGCAATTAGAACTAGGAAGTTGACCAAGGTTAATGACAAAAAAAAGGGACGTCAGTGAAGCAAGCAAAGCTAGAAAATGTCTGGAATTACAACAAGAGGGCTAGGGTAGCAACCGGATTTGTGGCGACTAACCTTGCCAAGAAAGAGTATGTGGGCCCTACACCAAAGTGCACTAATTGCAACTTTCATCATTACCAGAATGTGTCGTGTCATCTCGCATGACCTTTAACCGATTGGGACACTATGCTAAGAATTGTAGGAGTGAGGCAAGGTTAGTTGCACAACTGCACAAGTGAATGCAGTGAATCCAACTAGAAACCGTGGGGCGTGTTATGAATGTGGTGGTATTGATCACTACAAGAACGCGTGCCCAAGACTAAACCGAGCTTCTAGTCAAGGAGGAAACCGCCCAAACCAAACGTTGGAAAATCGAAGGAAATCATAATCAAGGCAACAAAGGAAATCAAGCTCATCAGAGAGCATTTGTCATGGGTTCCAACGAAGCCCGCCAAGACCCAAACATTGTGACGGGTACTTTTTCTTTAATTGATATCTATGCTACTGTACTATTTGATTCTGGCGCTGATTACAACTTTATTTTTCCACTGAATTCATACCTTTATTAAATGTGAAGCGTAGTAGACTAGAAACTAGTTATATGATTGAGTTAGCTAATGGGAAAAGGGTAGAAATCAATAAAATCATTCGTGAGTGCAACTTAAGGTTAGAAGATCTCACTTTTCCCATAGATTTGATGTCTTTTGGGCATGGAAGTTTTGATGTGATTGTGGAGATGGATTGGTTATCTGGTCTTAAGGCTGAAATAGTTTGCCATGTAAAAATAGTGCGTATACCCTTGCCGAATGGAGAAGTACTTGAGGTCCGTGGTGAACGGTCCGAAGAAAACTTGAAGCACCACATGAGTGTGACTGCGGATGAGAGGAAACTAGAAGATATCCCGACTTTACGGAACTTCCCTGAGGTATTTCCGGAGGATCTATCAGGATTACCCCCTTCTCGAATGGTGGAATTTGGAATCGACTTAATCCCACGAGCGACTCCCGTCGCAAGGTCACCGTACCGGTTGGCACCGTCAGAAATGCAGGAGCTGTCTAACCAACTCCAGGAACTTCAAGACAAAGGATTCATTCGACCTAGCCATTCGCCGTGGGGAGCACCTGTCATATTCGTCAAAAAGAAAGACGGCTCATTTCGAATGTGTATCGACTACCGTGAGCTGAACAAACTGACTATCAAGAACCGGTATCCTCTTCCTATGATTGATGACTTGTTCGACCAATTACAAGGCTTGCGTTACTTCTCCAAGATAGACCTTCGTTCTGGTTATCATTAGTTGAGGGTACGCGAGGCTGATATTTCAAAGACTGCATTTAGAACTCGCTATGGACATTTTGAGTTCACGGTTATGCCTTTTGGGTTGACCAACGCCCCTGCGGTGTTCATGGATCTAATGAACCGTGTATGTAAGCCATTTTTGGACAAATTTATTATCGTCTTTATTGATGATATTTTAATTTATTCTAAGTCTAAAGAGGAACACGAAGTGCACTTAAAGTTGATTCTGGGAATACTTAAGAAGGAGAAGTTATTCGCCAAATTTTCAAAATGCGAATTTTGGTTGCGGGAAGTACATTTCTCGGTCATGTGGTTAACAACAACAACATACATGTAGACCCCGGTAAGATTGAAGCAATAAAGAAGTGGAGTACCCCTAAGACACCCTTAGAGATTCGTTTATTCTTAGGGCTAGCAGGTTACTATAGACGATTTATTGAGAATTTCTCAAAGATATCCAAGCCTCTCATTCTTTTAACACAAAAAGACAAGAAGTTTGATTGGAATGAAGACCAAGAGAAATCCTTTCAGACACTGAAGGATAGGTTGTGTAACGCTCCAATCCTTTCATTACATTTACATCAGAAGATAAAAAATAATCATCATCTCTCAGTCTTCATCCTCGGAGTCGTGACCCGCATGTCTAGACGGCCCCGGCATGTGAGTATCCGATGGGGGAAAGTGCGAACGCCAGTCTGGATATGGGGGAGGGTATGGCGTGAATGGCGGGGGCGGATATCCATAATGGTTGAAGATGTTAGACATACTGGAGTGCATATACTGCTGATTTTGCTCGTGCACCGACAGGCGCGAGTGCAAATGATCATGATAGTACCCCAGTCTATCTATTTTCATAGACATATTTCCCATTTGGTCGGAAAGACGTTCAATCGACCCGGATATCTGTTGCAGCGAGTAAGGCTGCGGGCCCTCATCTGCGGGCACAGGCGCCCGTCTCCTACGGCGCTGGCGCGGTTGCTACTCCTGTTCGGGCCCCTGCTCAACCTCTAGCTCAGGCCCATGACCCTCCACGGGTACAACTCGGTAACCCCCATCATAGGTCCTCACCAGGACCCGCATCGTTTCTAAGTATCCGATACTCATCAGGCACGGCTCGTACTGCACCTGCCTTGCCTCCTCCTGAAGTGACAGAATCCCGTATGAACGGGCCAACCTGGTGACAAACTGGCCACCACAGATAGTACTCGCCGGTTTGGATCCAGTGGCCCGGCGAGCAAGATAGAAGGCTAGGTGGAACGGCACATTGAACAACACGCCAGGAGTCAGAATACTATACAGAAACATAAGGTCAACTGCCATGACCTTCTCACCACCTCGGCGATGAGAAATGGAGGTGGAGATAAGACGGTGGAGCAGACGGTGGATAGGAAGGCGGATGTTGCTCTCGACGGCTCTACGGGGAGAATCCCTCGGGCTCATCCCAATCGCAACTCGAAAGGAATTGCTCAAAGAACGGGCTGGTGGCCTCCACGGGCGTGTATAGCCCCATGCGACGACTGAAATCCGCGAGACTACACTCGCGGCTAACTCCTCCAAGATTGAAAGACAGAAACCGACGATCAGTAACGTCGGCGGTGACGGAGCTGAGCTGGACGGTAGAGAAGAACTCCAAACACAACTCTCGGAAGACTGGCTTGCGCAAACGGAATAACCTCTCCCATGCGTTGCAAGTAAACACTACAGTCCCGTCTGCAGCATGGAACTGTTGTGGCAAAAATCCAATGAGCTGGTTTGAAAGCCCAACTCCATCAATGAACTCCCAATCAAGAGAATGGGGGATGTCCACCTCTCTATGAAGATGTTGTTGCGGCCGAGAGATATAATTTGCGCGCAGTCGGGCAAGCAGAGTTGGCGCAAAGACCACCACGGGTGGTATACTGCAGGGCCTTCTGGAATAGCAATCTCCTCTTCTTGACGACCCCTACGTCCACGTCCACGGGCAGCCATTGTTGTGTACAAGGGAAAAAATCAGATTAGGCCCAAATTATCAGAAAACACGCAGAATTACCACATATATTCACCAAAAACCATTACAAGGGCAGAAACCCCGGTTTTGGCAAAAACCCATACTCGGAAGATAATGTTGCAGAAAAAGAGATGATAATAACCGAATGTAACGCAGATGTACGATGCATGAGTGTTTAGAAATGATATGTTAACGAGAATCAGGAGATTAATTATCAAGAACTTGAGAAAATCATATTTTAATTCGGGTTTTAAAAAACCCTAACTGTTCTTGAACAAAAATCTTGAAATTTAGGCGATATCGGGTTGGTTTTAGCCAGAAATCATGCATTTAATTGTAAAAAGGTACGTTTACGTTTCTTTTATGTTTTGCAGGCTAAAAAGGCGAAATAACAAATTTATTGAAGAAATATAGTCCGAGAAATCGAGAAAAATAAAGGAGCCCGAGAAAAATATATAAGCCCAATATAAAAGAAAAAGGAAACCCAAATAAAAGAAAAGAAATAAATAGGCCCAAGGCCCAAGCCCAAGAAAAAGAGAGTCACTGGGCGCAAAAGATGGCGTAGCGGCGCGACGCTCTTACATGTCGCGGCGCGACAAACTAGTCCGGATAAGCCCTATCTTCTTGCCACGTGTTGTCGCGGCGCGACAAGTCCATCCGTGGCGGCGTGACGCGTGTAGATAACGACAAGATTAAATTTCAAAAGGAGAAGGATCGGGGTAAAACTCTTCATCGCGGCGCGACACCCCTGTTTTCAGAAAAGTATTTAAACGAACTTCCAGATCTGATTTGGGGTTAACCACTCGATTTCTTCCACCATTACTCTGCTAAACACGTCCAAGAATATATCCCAGAAGGCTTGAGCTCAAATTTGAAGGATTGGAGCAACAATTGAAGATTAAAGGCTTGGAGATATTGCTTTATTACGGTTTTTCTATTCTTCTTCTATTCTTAATGTGTATTCTTGAATTCCAGAAGTCTAGTATGCTTGTAATGAACTAGTTTTTCTGTTTTCCTCCCTAGAGGAGATGAAACTCTTTCAAGTTGGTTAATTTTACATCTTTATGACTTTAATGACATTATATTTATCTTTCAAGTCTAATCAATAATCCTAGAATGTTTTAATTCTGTTTTTGAGATGTTTAGAATCTGAGTTAATGTAAATTGGAGGACCAATCCATTTATATGACTTTAATCAATGCTAATTAGGACCAATAATTAGGGTTGACTAGTGATTGATCAAATACTAGGGTTAAACAATCAAAATAGGAACTTTAATGTGTTAGAATTGATATATGATGACTTTCATATGTTAATTGAATGATTTGGTAACTTAATCAATCATTAAAGATTAGATCTTGATAGATACGAACTTAAAAATGCTTAATTGTGTAGTTAATTGATTTAATGGCCAATTGATTAGTTAATTGCATGATTAGAAAAGTTGGATACTCGGATCAAGAGTCTAACAATATAGGATTCGGTATAGTGTTAATTAATTGTCCAATACATCAATTTTGATTAATAAAACCAACTTGAAAAGGGTGGAACCAAATCTAGGGAGGGAAAGCTTTTTAATTGATATTTAATCCACAAAGTTCTTTGCTTTTTGCTCTCTTTGATTGTTTTTGGGTATTTAGTAGTATTAGTGATCATTTAGAACCATAAAGTTTTAATCTTGATACCAAATTCCCTTTTAATTAGTTTAATTGCTTTAGTTTAGTATTTAATTGCATTTATTTAGTTTAATTGTTTTTATTGTCTTTAATTAGTTTATTTTAGTTAATTCTTTATTAATTTGATAAAAATCAGTTTAGCTCCCGTTCCCCAAGAGTTCGACACCCGACTTACTAACTATATTACGAAACGATTAGGTACACTTGCCTATTCGTGCAGTTTTTGGTAATTAATTCGGTAAACATATAAATTTAAAACTAGTACGTAAAACGTACATCAACAAGATCATTTTATTTTTATCTCTTTGTTCCTTAACTAAAATAAAACATTAGTCTGGTGCATATATTAACAACTATCCTCTCGATTTACATATCAGTATATCAAATGTTTAAGAAACTGGAAGCACAAAATCAACAATTTCCACTCCTTTTCATTTATATTCTTTCACCGATTTACCACTAATACACTGCATTACACGCGGACCCTTAAGTTTACATGTATAAAAGTTGACACTATTCTTTTGTAAAATATCAAACTACTTTAACTAAAACTTCAGTTTTACAAATAAAAAGAGGTTTCACCATTTATTGCTACATCTCAAGACACAAAATATTGGTTCTACTTTGAAATTTGAATTCTATAGAAGTTAACTTTTATGTTTTATACATCGTCTTTTCTTAAAGAACTCTTCATTGATTTTAAGCGATTTGAATGTAAAATAGCATGATTGTACAGTTTGGATCTACGTGAATATATGATCAAGAAACTACATTTTTATTATAAGTTTCAAGACATTTGGATGTTTAGGATCTCTAATATGGTGCTACTTGTTGAGTTATGGAGTCTCGTATGCCCTTTTGACCTCATTGCCACTACACACACAAGCAGTATTTAAATAGATCTCCTTGTACCTTTGCCAGGTTAAGCACAAAGCTTGTGTATTCTACAATATCTAATAAAATCTCTATGGTTCGCCCGTAGACGTAGTAGGATTATTCTAATCGTGTGAACCACGCCCCTTGTGTTCTTATTGTTTTGTGCATTTTTATCGGTTGTTTATCGTGAAAGGGCTGTAAGCTTGATGGGAAAATGCGTTGGAGCATTTAGATTGATGATAGATGTTTCACTAGTGATTGGCATGACTAGAATATTGAAAACGAAAGGAAAAAAACAACAGGATTGCAGCTCGTTGGAGCAATTTAATAATCTGATATCATGAAAGGACATGGTATTAGAATGTAAATCTCACGTTTTATATTATTTTCTACTGTGACCATTGTTTTTATCAATGTTGTAAAAAATCGGTCTTGGTGGCCGATTAATCAGCGCCTAGGTAGTTATCAGAGACCCGACCTAGAAATCACCTGATCGGTCAGGTTTATCAGTTCTGGTCAAAATCGGTCCTAGGTGGTCCTCGGCAGTTAACAAAAGGGTTTGACTTGCTTTTTTTTATTTTTTTTGAAATCTGCTAATTTTGGACTTGTTTTGTTATGGTACTACTAATTATGGACTTATGGTTTTATTTTCCAAGCTTGTTAAACATTTTTATGGTTATTGACTTATTTTGTTAGGGTATTGCTAATATTTATTTTTTAAAAATAAATTCCTTTATAATTTAGAGTCCCCACCTAGAAACCGATTAATCACCGCCTAGACCGATTAATCTCTTGAAGCTAGTCGACCGACTATATACCGCCTAGCGATTTTTATATAGCCAATGCATACACTAGTGAGAGATATTTTTGCTATGGTTACAACTAAATTGACTAAATCTAGGCTAAAATACAACTTAATATAGAATAAGGTACAACAAACTATTGAATATATTCAAACCTTATCATTATCCTTAACATATCGGCATATTGCTCATATTCCTAACAATATTAAACTCTAGCTATCTACTGTAATTGTATTTTTAGGATGCTAGATGAGTTTCTACCCTTAGTCCTTGCATAACTCACATACAACAGAGAGAAATGAGTAGCTTTCTCTGACTGTTTCAAAATAACTTACCAGAACAGCAGCACAATGAAAAAATCATACATGCCCTTGACTCCTTGACACAAGAAATTTGTTGTTAATGTTTTTGATTCCTCTTCTTAAGCTACAGACTGTGTGTTAATTCATTGTTTCCAGAACTTAGATGAAAAGGCCCCTAAATAAATCATCTACAAACATTGAACAATGAAGATGAATATGATTATAGCTATCGGTCGATTAAAAACTGAAAACAGCACACTGAGCAACAATATGCCTACTGATTGAAGTTCATATACATTATATCACAAAACAAATCGGATGAACATGAATAAACACAAGAAACCTTAAAGTTGTGACAATCTATTCTATGGTGGTTGTAGATCTGATTGTTTGGAGTATAATTTTTGTTGGTAGAAGTAGACAGAGAAATAAGACGACCGAGAGGGATGGAGGAAGTAATACCTGCAAACGACACCGGGGATGAATCTGATGAGACTTTTTGGTAGCGTTTTCTTCGCCGTCGCTTGAGCTGCGGAAAAGTCTCGGCCTGTATGTAAGAAAAAGTCTCGGCCTGTATGTAAGAAAAAGGCTCATTTAGACTAATGGCCCCTCATAAACAGCAAAATGACCATTTTAATCCATTAATTGATTTGAGTTTCACCTTAAACACGTAAAATGAGTTTTGAATAGGGTGAGCTTCTTTTTTTCTCTAAAATTTTGGGTATACTCGAAGTCTCGAACCTAGTTTTAAAACTGATAACATAACCAAAAGTATTACGGGTTACCCGATTAACTGAACCACTTTACCCGTTAATCGAATTAACCGACACCAACTATCTAAAACTTAAACGGATGGATCGATTTTTTCGGTTATCGGTTATTTTCGATACCTCTTTTGGTACTCGTGCATTGTGAGAGGGTTTTAAAACTGAAAATTTTGTTTTTGTCTAAAAGAAATGTATGTTAACACATATTTTTTAGTTTTATTGATTAGATTTAAATACAGGTCCACTTATGTTTATTTCAAAATCTTAATTGATCTACTAATAATTGATTCATTTAGTAATCATTGTTGTAGAATACTCGGTTTTTAAAGTATTGATCATATGTGCAACTTTTGAAAGATAACTTGCTATATTAGATTAGATAAACACAATAACATGTTTTTTACAAGTTTAATATATTAAAAGACAAATTTGAAAGATAAATACATACAACAAAAGTGTAAAGTTTGATCCAACTTTTAGTAGCTTTCCCTTCCGGTTTTAGCCATTCATGTATGGTTGTATATAGTATCGAAATATTTAAAAGTAGAATAAATGATCTTCGATGTCAACATCATTTAAGCCGATCGTAGCGGTTGACCTGAAAGCCTTTCAGGTTGCGTGGGTTCGGGGTTCCCACGGGTTGCCTCGACCTGACCCCTACTCATCCCCTCTTTCGGGTTAGGGGGTCGGTTTCCCCAACCCGACCTCACCCGCGATATTCCTTTTTTTTGCTATGTAAGAAAAAGTAAGGGAAAGAAAAATATTGAGTTAGTTTGAGTTAGGCTATACTTAGGTTTTGATTAAGAAAAAAAGAAGAGGAAAAGACATGTGCTACGCATAGTCTTAGAGTGGGCATAGTAGCCATCGTCACAACATCGTTGTGAGGCAAAATGGCAATTGTGATTCGTTATCCCTACAGACTCTTGATAATGCCTTCGTCACCATCATACTCTTAGTAGTACCCATGACGACCACGTCAGGTTGTTTGGCTTCTTATTTTTACAACAAATACATAATGACTTTCAATTATTTTTCCAAAAATACCATCAATTTACTCAAATATTAAATCAAGAATAAATCCTCATATTATATTTTACATAACATCAAAAGTGATGCATATAACGCGATATAATCTTCTTTTGACATGGGTATTATGCATGTTGTGAGGGGATGTTTTCAAATGTTGAAAGCAAATGAAGCTGTAAGTTCATGCGAAAGACAAAAAAACCATCGACGGTAGTAAAGATCAAGATCGTGCCGGTGAACATTTGGTGCAAGACTATTTTTACGACACACCTACTTACCCTTAATGTTATTTTAGACGAGAATTTCGGATGAACAAATAAGAGTTATTCCTATGAATGGTCGAAGATATATATAATTACTCTAAATAATGTATTCTTGATCGCTCTACATATATTAAATAACAAAAGAATATACAAGTGCAGTTGGTTTTACGTCGTATTTCAGAGTTTTATTTTGGAGAGAAAAGAAAAGTTTTGGAAAGGGGAAATAATTAAAAAAATTTGTGTCCATGAACTTTTTTAAGGAGAGGAGAAATGATTTAGAAGAAAATTTTCACAAACTTTCTCTCCAAATCTTTCCTCTCAAAAGTGTAAAGATTTGGATGGAAAGAAAATAAAAGGTTTTATGATTTTTTATTAGTAACTAAATTACCTCTAATAACAACTGATAATTTTAGAAAATAAGGGTATTGTTGTAATATAACTCGTTTTCCCCTTTCTTTCAAACTCAAAAATACAAAATAAAAACAATTCTCTCTCACTTTTTATCTTTTTTTTTCTTCCAAACTTGGGGAACACGAAAAACTAAAACTATTATCATTCTTCTTCTTTTCTCTTCTCTCCATAATTTTCTTTTCTATTCTTTTCCTTCGTATCTAAATTTCGGGAACAAAGCGTTAGTATTCTTTAAACATACATGCGTACCATATGCCAACTGGGGTATGACAGTATGACACCGCTTCTAACGCTTTTGATAAATATCTACAGATGGTTAAAGAGACGTCATTTGTTTGTTTATATGTTTATAGTTGGAATGATATTTGAGGAAACTCGCATGTGATGACATTCAATGTTTAGATGGTACACACGAAGAGTTTTAGGGGTGTCCAATTAAGAAATAAGAAAGTGTGGAATAATTGATTGTATGTGTAGGATGTGACATATTTTTCTAGATGTATGGGAACGTCAATACACAAGAGGTGATCATGAACATCTAACGATTATGCTTGAAGTATTTGTCTCATATATTTACAGATTTGACATATATTTTTGTGTTGTGAGACCGAACAATGACATCGATGTTCTTAGCAAATCGATGTTGTACAATGATACATCTCCTGATACTTTGTTTCAAGTTAATTGAGCAACGTACAATTAAGGGTACCTGGCTGACATGATTTATTATGAATGGTCTATGTTTATGAATACATTTTCATTTCCACAAAACAAAAGATAAAAGAAGTTCAAGAAAGTGCAAGAAAAGATATGGAGTGAACATTTGATGTCGTTCAAGCTTGTTATATCTTGATGATGATTTGTATATAATAAAATTGTCTATACACGACAATTTTATGTTTTATTATCTTGTACTATGTATTATTTATTGTTTGTACTTGTTATATATGAATAAAATTTATTGTATATAAATCATCTTTCTTTTTAGATATAATCTTTGTCGTAGTTGGAAAGCTTGCAAAATAAATAATATTTTTATAGTTTTTTTTATGTTAACAGTACATTTTAGAATGTTAGATAAAAGAATATTTGTTTATTGTACTGCAATATCTTATTGGAGCCAAACTCTCTAGCATCAGGTACGTAGAGCAGTGATGGTGTTATTGTTGTATAATAAACTTATTAACCTTTTATACTTAATAAGTTACAACTACGTCTTTAAAAGCTTTTAGGCGGTTTATTCTTATACTTGTAGTGTTACGATCGCACATCAGTCGTAAGTAAATTAAGTTAGTGATTTGTAAGTATTGTTGTTCCCTCCTTCTACAAACCGGTTTTAAGTAGTGAGTTCTAAACTTGAATTTATGGCATGATACATGCCTAATATGGGATGATTTAGTATTAAACGCAAAAGCAACATATTTTCATATCTTCCCCCTAACAAAATCAACTCACAATCCATAAGTTGACGAGTACACGAAAACTCAGTTACCCATCTATCATCTCACTTTTAACAACGATGTTCTACTTGGATGATTTTCTAACGATAACTATTAACTAACAAGCTAAATTCTTTTAAACATTATTAAATGGACTGGTATTAGGCCCAACAGATGTAGCCCTGTTTCCAAGGGTCAATTCGCTTTGGCCTTCCCTTTTTGCTATCATTTCTTGTGTTGATTTATAAAAGGTTGCATACAGGACTAGTTGTGCCAAACCAAAAAGCGCCCCGAGTCCGTTAGGTACCTGAAATAATCGAAAACATACATCTTATTAATGAAAAATTTTGTGTTCAGATATCCGTCTTTACTAATATCCGCGTTTAGTACTAAAACAAAGAGAGAGAGAGAAAGATCGAGGGGTTACAGCGACAAACGGGTCAAAACGAATGAGTGCATAGGAGAACCAACAAATGCCGTTAGCAAAACAAAATAGAGATAGCAGAAATGGCATGTACTCCACACTTTTCGTTGTGATCACCATTTTCTGCATATATAAAACCATTATTAGTTAGGTAAATCAACTAACTACACAATGGAGATACGTATGACTAAGGATTATAATATAAGATGAATAATCTAATAAACTTTATTCTAATTGACGATAACAACAATAAAAACGGATTTCTCGTTTCGGTAGCTTTTTAAGAGAAGTTGAGATGTCGAGCTATGCTTTAATGTATATGATCTAAGCATTTTTGTGCGCATTTAAATAAAAAATTCCTAAAACTGTGTGTGTGTGATATTACCTCTGTACATTTAGATATTTTGGGTGTTAAAGTGATTCATCGAGCCGGATTTCCAACACTTGGTATCACGTCAAGATTGTACCAAAGTCTTTTGATACTTTCAAAACATCCTACCACTATACTTTCTCGGGATCGATGGTTTTTATTCTATTTAACAACTAATTGACAATTTGGCGAGGGGGGACGGGGTTGTGGTCTGCGTGAGGTGTGAGAGTATTTACTCACGACGTGAGTGGCCTGGTGCCTTGCCCACAATGATCGAGTATGATGGGTGTAACACAATGTAATGAGTAATTTTATAACGAATAATATTACTCATCCCACAATAAATTATAGCAATATAAATTTAATGCTTAATTTCTATATAAACTATATTACGTCATAAGATAAGATATATAATTTTTCTAAAATGTTAGATCGATTGATAGAGATCATACCATGACAGACAATGGAGACGCGTACATCAGAATGTTACCACCGACGCAAATGCCACCGACGATCGCTGATCGGAGCTTTGTGGTGTGTGCGAGCGTGAGTACGAGTACGACCAAAACACCCAGAAATATGATCTCAACAAGCAACACCAGTAACACCCTAATTCTCTTTTTAGGATCGGAATATATAATAAAGAGAAATAAGTAAACAGATTCAATTATCATTCCTGCACCATTTGTGGTTGTGACCAGCAAGCTATGAGGGTGCACCAAAGGCAGCCCATAGAAGATCCATAGCCCACAGTTCACAAATGTTACCAGATACGGCACCGGAGAAAATCGCTCAACCGTCTTCTTTTTCCATATCCTATAAAAAGTTGGCCTGAAAAACAATTATCATAAAACCATAAATTCAAAAATAAAAATAAAAAATAGGACTCTCTCTCTCTCTCTATCTCTCTCTCTCATGTTATGTAAGATTTGGCAGAAAGATAAGCATACACTGTTGACAAGAACAAAATGATTGAAATGATGTTACCTGAAAAAGAAAACCAAAGAAATTTTAAAAAATTAGCATCATTAATATATTGTATTTAGAGAATTATATAATAAATTTTTATGACATATATATATATATATATGTGTGTGTGTGTGTGTGTGCAGGAGGGGTTACTACACATAAAAGGTGTATATCAACCAAAATGTATATTTAGAAGCATAAAATGCATTAAAAAGAAAGAAAATAATTTGATGTGTATTTTATAAGGGAAAAAATAATAAGAAAAGTTGGTACGTTACCGATGACACCAAGTACATTACGAGCAAAATCGGCAGAAAGCATGGCTTGGGATGAACGATGTGCGAGAGAGAGAGATAGATAGAGAGGGAGGGAGAGAGAGAGAGAGAGAGAGAGAGACGTTGCTAGATTAAATGGGCAAGACGAAGAGTGTATTTATAATTACATTTTCTTATTATTTTTAGAAAAATATTTAATTTGATATATATATATATATGTATATATATATATGTGTGTATGTATGTATATGGTTATCTGTAATTTCATATTTCTTGCTGCATTTCATCTTTGACCATTGTCAATGTCTATTTAATGCCCGTTAATCTTTATATACATATACACACACATTGTATCGGTCTATTATGTAAATCTTGTTTTTAATTAATTTACTTAAATTTTTAATTACTTTTTGTTATTGTAAATTAAAAAAAGTAGATAATTATATTAATTTTCTCCTAAAATCTTACCATTTATATTTTTTCCTTGCCAAGAAATTAGCTACTAAACATTAATGCAATGAAAATATTCATCCCCTTTTCCTTAATATTCCCATAGAACAATTGAACCCAAGCCTAGCCAAGAACAATTAAATGCTTATAACTTGTACGTTATATAAAATAATAATTACAAATCTGAGGTGCATAATTAAATTTATGATGTATACATAATTTATTATCTATATCTATACTATTATATAAAGCATTTAACATTCTCTATCTTCTTCTACTTAAGAGTTCTTAAAACTAAATCAAGATAACATCTTAACAATTTATCTAATTAATCTTATCCGCTCAATATTTAACCATTTCACACTCCTTTTTAATTTAATTTAAATTTTTATTAATTTAAAATATACACTCCTACTAACACTCTCTCTCACACACAAATACAATTATCCACTCACGTCAACACAATTTCCAAAATTTTATTAATTTCTTTCTTCTTATTTCATAAATAAAAATATTTTTTTTATTTTAATGTCTTTTAGAATTTATTTTTAAAATTAATAAAATAGTTTATGCAAATAAAAGAAAATTTGAAAAACAGACATGTTGCTGAAAAAAACTTTTTCATGACATTGAATCGCACAAATAACATATCATTACATTCTTAAAAGAGACATGTTACAAAACATAAACTAATTACCACCGCAGCATTGCACGGGTACGATGCTAGTTGATGTATAGATCATCTATGAAAAATAAACTACAAAAGTGCATAGTATACATTAAACTAAACAAAAAAAATACAAGGGTAAAGTGCATAAAAATATAACAAATTTAATCAAAATTGTTATTGTATACAACAAACTCCATTTTGTATAAAAGACAACCAACTTTGATTTTGCTTCATCGTATACAATCGTTTACCTTCTAAACCGGCTCTAGGTAACCTCTATAATTTTTCTTATTTTTCAAATTTTATTAGGATATCTTTCAGTGTTCATATATTCTCTATGATCTTTCATAACCCGAAAGCAAAGCATGAACCACCTCAACAAAAAGAAAAACAACCGATACCTAGAAGCAGATAATTTGAACAATATTTAATTGATCCAAGAAGTAAAATCAAAACACAAATCAACCAAACTCCTATTGATTGATACCAAATCTAGAAATCAGACGGTATGCAAATCGAACAAAAAATCGACCAAAAATCCATTAAACAAGCATCAAACAATAACATTTTTGGATTTGACGAAACCCAAGTCAACAAGTTGAACACTAATCGACAAAAACTAGAAATGGACAAAAGAATGGGTTATCAAAATCATCAACTCATGAAAACCGTAATCATCGAATCACGAACCTTAATCGCATTCGAGAGCGGTGGTCATGGAGATCTGAGCAGCTGATGAAGATCTAAAAACCCTAGTCACTGAATCATGAACCCTTTATTCCTTTGTGTTGCATCTGATTGATGAACCCAGATCGATTAAACCCTAATCAACCAAGAACAATAGCATGGTTCCTTTGCAGTGTCAATCAAACAAAACCTCGTCTTTTATGAGAGAATTGGTGGGGGTTCCTTTGCAGCGGTGATCGCTATAATCACCGGCATGTCATGAAACCTCATCTTATATGATTATTTGTGTACAGCTAGTATGCTACTAAGCGTTTAGCTTATGTTTCGGTTTTGTTTGTTACAGGTGCAACAGGTTCCAACAAGGATAAGGCTCCAACTCCTTGATGGTTTGGATATATCCGGATAGTTAGAAAGATGAATTTTGACACTTCTTTTTGAAATACTCGTTAACATGTGTAAATATAAACTAGTGTTTTGTAACCTCTGATAACAGTTTTGGTGTTAACAAAGGTTAATTATTGTATAAGTTAAAAGTGAAAAAGTGGTGTTACACCTTTATATGCATATATGCGACTCAAAGTTAGTTTAGTCATACTCGGACTCACATCTACATATTACTATGGCTTTTGTTCAAATGCAAATGCGTATGTGCATATGCACATGTATATCTAGGTGTTTATATGGGCACGTGCTTCTAAAACTCATTTTTCAAACCATACGATTGTAGTGTAAATAAAAACAAAAATTTACATAATTAGACATGAAATTGTCAAAGATACTTCTTTTGAGTTTTTTAAAATCTTTTCTAAATAGGATTTTAGGGTGGTATTATCACCTCCTATTCATACTATGATATTTTTTTTGTTTAACTCATAATTAATCACGCTTTTCCCTATCATACTACTTTTAAAATTTATACATGTAAATTTCGATTTTATAAGAAAATATTATATTATAGATTTTTGTTACAAATAAAGTTGTAAAATGACAAAAATTTACATAAATTAATAAATGTAAAAACTATTTGTTATATAACTATTTTACTTTTCTAAATCTATACTTTTACGTAGGGCTGAATGTTTATAAATTGTTCGTGCAATTGTGCGGCGGGAGTTCGATTATGTTTGTTTGTTTAGTAAACGAACAAACACGAACAAGATTTTCCTTTCGTTTGTTAAATAGTCGAACATAAAAGCGTGTTCGTTTATTGTTCGTATTCGTTTATTTGTTCGGTTAAAGTTAATCGAACGAACATGAACACAGAAATCCATTCATTTATTGGTTCGTGTTTGTTTAATTGTTCGGCTAAAGTTAAACAAATGAACACGAACAAACCTCGTTCGTGTTCGTTTGGTTCGTTTACAGCCCTACTTTTACGGTAAAGACAAAATTAAACTCATATGTAAAAATTTTATATAAAAGGCCAACAAGTTTTACAGTAATAATAAATCTAAAATTTATAAGTTTATTTTTTTTTCAAGCTTGGGTGTAAACTTTAACAATTTTGTTGTCCACCTTTTTTTTCCTGAATGTTAAATCGTCAGGCGGCGGCAAGACTATTATAAGACATAAATAAAACTTCTTGTGTATACACAATAAAAATGATTTTTAAATAAACTATCATATATAGAGAAAGAAAAAAATTTATTTAATAATCGTTTTTATTTCAAGAACCACGAAAAATAGTATAGACTAATAAATTATTATCTTGTTTTAATTAATTAAATTATATTAAAAAGTTCATAATTGTAACAAATAAAAAAAGTTAGTTGTGCGCCGCCGCTGTTTTTTTAATTTTGCATGAATTATTTACAATTTAGCTATTTTTTACTTTCTTTTCTATTTATTAATTATAATCATTTATATTTTTATTCGAATTTTTTAGTTAAATATAAAGTACTTATACCTCCAGATCATTTTTGTTAGAATTTTTTGAGTTAGCAATGAGTTTGACTAAACCAGCTTTGAGTTGCATGTACATTAGAGTTGTAAACGAACCGAACTAACACGAACGGGGCCTTGTTCGTGTTCGTTAGTTTAAGTCTAGCCAAACA
Organism: Dittrichia graveolens; assembly: GCA_038502395.1. Classification (NCBI taxonomy): domain Eukaryota; kingdom Viridiplantae; phylum Streptophyta; class Magnoliopsida; order Asterales; family Asteraceae; genus Dittrichia; species Dittrichia graveolens. The sequence goes on along the minus strand of JARJIL010000001.1, from coordinate 113,402,621 downwards.
AAAAAACAAACAAAAACAAGAAACGAATAAATATTTGTGTTCATATTCGTTCGTTTAACTTTAGCCGAACATAAAGAAACACAAACGAATAAACACATATACAAATATAATACAAACTTAACATTATTAAATATAAACAGACACTAACTACGTGTATATGTGTGTGTGAGAGAGTGTATGTATATATATATATGTACACACATATACATACATATAAATGAACATAAACAAACGTTCACGAATCATAAACGACGGTCTTTGTTCGTGTTCGTTCATTTAACTAAACAAACGAATATTTTTGTTCATGTTTGTTTATTAAATAAACAAACATAAAAGAATTTCCTGTCAAACAATTCACGAACGGTCCATTGAACGTTCAGTTCGTTTACAACCCTAACATGCACACATGCATCTAGGTGTACATGTACATGTGCATATATGCACGAGATGCACACATGCACGGTGCCTATATACACCCAGACGCACATGTGCTAAAATAAAACCTAGTAGCATGAACAGGTTGTGCACATATGCACCGTGCATATGATTTTACTATATATGCTAAAAAGATCTACTGTAATATGCATATGTGCACCTATCCGCACATGTGTTCGAAAAAAAAAGTGAGTGATACGTGCACATATCTGATGTTGTGTTGGGGAAAAACCCCCAACAAAAATGAACTTTTTTTCTTTAAAAAACCGAGTGGTGCGTCTACATGTGCATATGCATATTTGCACGAGATGCACATATGCTTAGTGCATATATGCACCTAGACGCACTTATGTAGTATGAACACCTGTGCTTGAAAAACATCGAGTGTTATGTGCATATGTAGGGATGAGTTTTTTTGACAGAAAAACCGAACCGGAACCGGTTGGAACCGGGTTAGAGTATTCGGTCAGGTTATTGGTTCTTCTAAAACCTCATTTCGGTTTTCGGTTCTTTCGGTTCCACCGGTTATCGAGTAGTTCGGTCTTAGAACCAAAAGCGGTTGGTATGTGATTTTGTATTTGTCATATGGTTGACTATGAACTATTCTTTTTGGTGATATGGTTGGTTATTGAATTATTATCGTTGACAATATGGTTAATGGTTATGGTTTGTAAGAACGAAGTCAACGAACTATTATTTAATTAATTACATGTTTACACAATTAATATTAACCTTTGATTAATTATAATCAATGGCCACAAACTGTTCTCGCGGTACTTGCCATAAAATTGGTTTAAAACGAACTCTTTCCTATATATATATATATAATATTATAAAGCATTTAGGCCATTGAAATCTCTTAATTTAAGTAATTTGAAAATACCAATTTACCCCTTATTTAACCCTATAAGGAAACTATTATATAGAGTTTTTAGAATTTTAAATACCATTTTTATAACTAAACCTTCCATAATAAATAATATTTAAAAAAGTCAAGTATGCAAATTAATTTTCAACTTATATGATATTAAATACAAATTAAAAATTAAATAAAAAGAATCTTCATAAAAATAATAGTTATAATATTTTATCATATAACACATAATTTAATTTAAGTATTAAAAAATACGTATAGCTATAACTTATAAACCTAATAACATGTAACCTAAATTTATAGACATTTCCAGATTTTTTAGGTTACATGTTATCGAAAGCTCTTACTTTATTGTTTTTCATTATAATGCGTGATATAATAGTGTTATATTATTAAAAACGGACATGTTATCGAGTAAAAATTATTTCTAGCCGTTGCATTGCACGGGTACTATGCTAGTATATATATACATATACATATACACACATATATATAGTGAGGTTCAAGGAAGAACCCTTTTAAGATGCACAACATTGAGAATATGGGTAAATTTGTAATTTAGCATTTCTTTTTTACGTTCATGTTCACCTATAACTATCCAAAGGTCAAACTTACAATCTAAATTTTAAAATCAAAATTATTTCTATAATATTAACAATTTAAAGATTTGTATATATTGATACATCGGATCAGTCATATAGACAAACACTTTTGTATGAATTGATGCATCAGGTATATAGTCAAACAGAAGATCAAAAAACGTGTCAGTTTTTAAACAATCTGATTAATGAAATCAAAAGCTCAAAAAATATAAAAATTTTTAAACCATCCGATTAATAAAATCTAATGCTCAAAAGTATTCTCTCTATTCTCATTTTAATTATATTCTCATCTCATCCAAACACATACTCTATATAGATATGAATTGAACTTTGAATCGACTGGTTAAAGGAGAAAGTTGGTTACTCGTCATAGTCACAAACTAAAGTAGCAAAGAGACGTCCTACTTTTTGAAGGTACAATGTCTTTCGGTCTTTGTTACGATGTAAATGGGCTAAATTTCCAAACATGTTCAACTTGTTAACCCGTCAGAGCTTCATGTCATGAACCTGTGAAATTAACACACACACACACATATATATATATATATATATATTGTCTTTTTTTTAATAGTATAAAAATAGCAAATAATTAAATAAATATTCAAAATAAAAATGGGTTAGTGTGTCTGAAGTTATTCAAAATCTATGTTTAGTATGTATAATCTTCTATATTGGAACATATATATAGCTTGTCCGGATTAACTTATTTTTTATTTAGCATTTTTTTTAGAATTTTAGAAAGCTGTTTAAGTTATTCTTTTTATCTTATGAGTTTATCAACTAAAATCTAAGGTTTCTGAGCTTAAATAGTTTGTGTTAATAATGGTTTAAACATGAATGTTTACATTTTATTTTGGTTTAAACTTTAAAATTTTATTTTTTAAATAATTGAAGTAATTACAAAAATAGTCCCTATGGTTGTCACTGATTTTACTTTTAGTTATTTAACTTTAAAAATTACGAAAATAGTCATTTTGGTTGTCATTTTGTTTCACTTTTGGTCCTTTAGACTAACATCTGATATCTTTGACCGTTAGTTAAAGGGTAATTTGGTCAATTTTCTACTTATCCTTGTTACCAAACAACTTTTAACATTTTTCTACCCTTTTTTTAATTTATAATTAATTAACCATTTAACAAATTAACTAATAATTAGTTAATAATTAATAATGTTAAGTAATACTTATACAATTTAATTACAGATTATTTTTATAAAATAATTTTTATTTTTATTATGTTCATGATATTATTTTTCAGTATTCTTGGTGTTCATGATAATTGATATTCATCTTTATACCAATTCAAAAATCAAAGATAGAAATCAAAGAAACCCTATTTTTATTTTTTTATTATTTTATTTTTATTATGTTCTTAAGTGTGAACCTCAAAATCACAAACCCTATTCCCCTTCAAACCAATTCAAAAACCACAAACTTTAATCAATGATAAACAAAAACCCATCTATGATTAACAGATCGATTGAGAGAAACGAACTAGAATTTCATAAACAAAACCCATAAATCAAATAAACCCAACCAAAAACTCGAATTTGAAAAACAAACTGGAACACAAATCAATATTAGAACTAACAAATGAACACCCCCTAAAAATCAAAGACAAACTCGAATTTCATTTCCAGATCTTGATTTGCTGCCAGATTTACCCATTTTAGTTTCTTTCGGATCTTGATTTGGCAGTGGCAATGGTGTTATGCGATGGTGGTTCGGCACCGTGGTTGACATCAATGGCGGTGTGTGATGGAGATCTTGAAGAGACAAGGGGTGGAGGTGTTATGCGATGGTCGTTCGGCTCGGTGGTGTTGCGATATGGCGTGCGGCGGCGATCTTGAAGAGATAAGGGGTTGTGGTCGTTGGTCTTCAATAAAAGAAGAAAGGGATGGTGGCCGGCGGTGTTGAAGCATTAGGTATAACCGATTTAGGGTTTTTAGAGTGAGAGGATTTAGGGTTTTTAGAGTGAGAGAAATATAGATACGATGGATAAATGGCGGTCCGGCTGAGGCGGTGGTGGTCTGGAACTCCGACGGTGGCGGTGGTGGCCTGGAACTCCGACGGGGATGGTGAGTGAAGTAGGTGTTCAGATTTGAGAGAGAATGAGAAATGAGGGAGAATGTATGGGGTTGATATAGGGGACTATAAAGTTGTGTTTGGAAATAAGTATGTTTGGAAATAGTTTTATAGGTTCAGCTTGTTTGGAAATAAGGATAAGAGATGAAAAGACAAAAATACCATTTGACTAACTGTCAACTTTAATTGGAGTTAGTCTAAAGGACCAAAAGTGAAACAAAATGATAACCATAGTGACTATTTTTGTAATTTTTACAGTTAAAGGACTAAAAGTAAAAATCAGTGATAACCACGGGGACCATTTTTGTAATAAACTCTAAATATTTAAACTTTAAAGTTTTTTTTTAAATTGTTCAACCTTTAAAGTTTTGTTAAAAATAGTTCAAAAACTCTTAAAATTTTGTTATATATTCATAAGCAAAAACATTTAAAATGTCTATCGATACAAACTACATATTTATAAGCTATGTGATATCTACTAGAAAATATATTTCTTTTAAGCATTGTATTAAATCGTTTAGCTATAATATTTGTATATATGATACTAGATTAGATGTTTGTGTAATACACGAGTTTGTTTAATAAAATAATAAATATTAAACATAAATAAAAAGATATTAAATAATTATAAAACACGAAAGAAACGATGATAGACGACGTTAACACCTAGATCAACGGTGGAAGCATCGATGCGAAGTTGAGGGCAGACGTGACAAAAGAAACATGGTATCATGACACGAAGAGACATGATTGTATTTCTTGTACACGCTATCGCTCTCTATTGTTACAGTTAGAAGGAATAAAATCAAATATTTATTTGTTATAATAAAAATTTTTAAAAATTTAAAAAACATGCAATATTTTTATTTTAAATTCTTTTAAATTATAATTAATAAAGATCTGATTTTATTACTCTAGTTGTAACAATAATAATTGATGGTTTGTACAAAAAGTACAATTATGTCTTTAATATCATGATATCACGTTTTAGCTGTCACGTCTGCCTTCAACTTCATATCAACGCTTTCACCATTGGTCTGGGTGTGTACTCCGTATGTCTCCATATTTTTAAATTCTCATTTTTGTGTTTTATAATTATTTAATTAATACATATCTTTTTATTAATGTTTAATATTAATCATTTTTTAAAATTAATTTGTGTATTACACAAACATCTAATCTATTATACTTATATTTGACGATTCAAATAAGTTTTCATTATATAACTTTAGTTTGTTATGAAATTTTTTAATAATTTTGATTTAATTTTGACTTTAAAAAGGCAAAACTGAAATTTTAATTTTGTTTAAATGGATGGTCATATTAAGTAATTATATTTATTTTATTAAAAAAGTAGTTAAGATCGTTCAATAAATTTGATATATGTTAGTATTTTATTTATATTAGAAAATAATTATTATAGTGATATGTATAAGATCTTTAACTTTGTCTTTATTAACATAATATGTATAGCTAGAGAGGTGATATATCCTTCTATTTTTTTCTCTTAATTACAAGATCAATACAAGTATCAAAACAAGGTAAGTAAAGAGAATTATGAACTTCAAATGTTATCTTGTGATAAATAAGAGAATGAAATAGAAGAAAAAAGTAGAATAATATATCATTTTCTATGGTATATAGTATCACAGCGGTTCAAAAATATATCATTTATGGTTACTTATACGTTTGGTACTCTATCCGTAAACACTACAGTAACAATAATTAAACAGGCGGAAGATAGTATATTATCCGTAAACGATTAATTAAATTAATGTTTTTTCGTTAGCGTTTTAATTCTTAAACCCTAGCCTATGGATCAAGAACCCCAGCATAATCTCCTTAATTTATTTATATCTAAATTCTTAAATAACCTTCTCCAAACCAAGAAAATAACCCTGCCTGTAATATTAATTTGAGACTCAGTTTTTAATTTATTTTTATCCCCATCGATTTTTTAGTGCACTCATCGAGAGAGAAAAGGCTAGAGTTTGTTTAATTCCATTTTCTGTACATTTTCTATAAATTAAACTTAATTCTTTGAGTCTGTAATATTTCTTCCTTAGTTGTCTTAATACCTCCATTCTCAAATGCACCACATATTATATGTGCAAGATATATCTTAATTTTTTATAATACATTTATAACTTTAAAAACTTTTAATTTTAATTAACTTGAATATACTAAAATACCCTTTCTTAACTATCTTATTCTCTCTACTAATTTACTTTAACTTTTAAAATACCCCTTTTAACTTTCATTCTCTCTTCTAATTTACTTTAACTTTTTATCTATTTAAAATATCCTCTAACACTAAAACACCCTCTCACACAAACACAATTATCCACCCATATCAACAGAATTTTCAAAATCTTATTAACTTTCCCCTCCTTATTTCATAAATATAAATCTTTTTCTTATTTTAATGTCTTTTAGAATTTATTTTTAAAATTAATAAAATAGTTTATACAAATAAAAAAAATAAAAACTAACATTGTACGATACTTTTTCGTAACATTGAATTGTGTGAATATCATATTATTACATTTTTAAAAGCAACATAATGTAAAATATAAATTATTTACCGTCGCAGCATTGCGTGAGTACCTTGCTAGTAGTATTTAATTAACCTACCTACATATATATATATATATATATATATATATATGCTTGATTACAGTGTAACTTGTTTTGTTTGTAATAATTAATATAGACATAATTTGGAAACTTTTATTCAAAGATAATATATAAAATTAACCAAACTTCATGAGATAAATTTAAATTATTGCATTATGACGTACCATTCATCAAGTTTCAGATTGTGTATATAAAGTTGTGTTCGATAAAATTTATGTAAAAAATATAGTCCTAAATTTTTAATATTCAATTACAGGTGATTCGGTATACAATCACATGTGATTGAAAAACATTACACGTGAATTACGAAAATGCCACTCTGCCCAAATATTTAAAATGCAATCTGGACCATTCATTTCATTGATCGAAAGGCTAAAATTAATTCATTATGAGTTAAGACTATGAATTAAGTATAGACTATATTGGAACAATTTCATTTTATCATCTCTCACTTTATCCATATATATCACCTTCCACTACGTACATCGATCATATATTAATTACCAGATCGATTCATTATGATATAATCAAAATTTCTTTTAATTAATCCTTAATTATTATTCTAGATGATATATATCTTCCTGTTAAATCTCTATGCTTCTCATCCTAACTTATTAGATTAATGTATGTATGTGTTAAATTTAAAAAAAATATTAAAGAGAATTAGCATGTTTCAATTTTTTAAACGGATAACACATATACTCTTAAATTTAATTCTATATCATTTTAACCATTACAGGACTTGAACAATAGCCTTATAAAATATAAATAGCATCAGATCCATTAAACTATAAGCCATTTCACAGCAGTTTTTCACATATTAGTAGGCATAAAGTATACAAATATCAATACTCTAAACAATTAATTCAATTACAAGATTTTTTTTAACGACAAATACATACACCCACTAAACTTACTCCATTATCCATAAGAGGACTTGAACCTACAACTTTTTTGGAGGGTGCATCACTCCACAACATTAGATACCGCTAGGATACAAGCCATTTGGTGCAAGAATTGAAAATTCAACCTTTTTTTTGTTGACACTTAAATTCTCGTAATAAACGTTTCTATCCATTCTAACCGAAAACAAACGTTGATTGACATTTATCACCATGGACATTAACTCTTGTGTATAAAATCGATCACACACCGTCACAACTAATCAACAAACAATTCTTTGGATAATGAAAAGGGTGATGTTGTAGACATCCTGGTTTACTACACCTCCTATCATTTTAATTATATATTAATGATTACTAACTTATTTAATTACCTACCTCATACTTATATTACTTTAACTAGACTAAATGTTCGTGTGATACAGATGTTGGTTTAAACGATAATAAATATTAAACATTAATAAAAACGTATTAAATAATAATAAAACGCGAATTAAATGAGAATTAAAAAAAGACGAAGTACGACATCAACACTCTAACCAGAAGTGGAAACATCGACGCGAATGAAAGTGCAGACTTGACAGCAGAAACGTGGTATCATGATATGAAGAGATGTGATCGTATTTCTTGTATAAGTCATCAATCATTATTGTTACAATTAAGGGTAATAAAGTTAAACGTCATTTGTTATAATTAAAAATGATTATAAAATATTTTAGAATAATAAAACTAAAAATTTGGTTAATTATGATATTTTGAAATATTATAAAGGGTAAATATGATATTTGTAAATTAAGGTGGGCAAATACGATTTTATATGATTTAATAAGAACATATATGAAATTATCTAGGGGTGAGCAGAAAAAACCGAAACCGAAAAAACCAAATCGGAAAAACCGAACCAATATAGACACCGACGGTTTTTGTTTTTAAATTTTCAAAAACCGACTTTTTCTGTTTGGTTTTGGTTTTTACAATTTCAAAATCCGAAAAAACCGAACAGACCATTCTAAGGGACCAATGTAAATATACATGTCTAAAAAAATCAAATACTCTATGATTTTCTCATTAACATAGCCACCTCCCATTACATTAGGGTTCCACCAAAGAGATTTCACACTAATTCAGATATCTTTTGTAGTTACAGCTTTGTCTGGTCATTGGACTACTCGATTAAGTTTACCAACATCACTTCATTTCGAGTCGACGAGTTCACTTCTTTCAATTTTATCCATTTTCACTTAATATAGAAATCCAATTCTAGTTGTTTATCTCGATTATCATATTCTAGTTTTCTGAGTTGTATGCAGTTCATCTGGAGTTGGTTGTTCATCTCAATTTTTAGTTTTGCTAATATATTATTTATCGATTTGCTTTGAGTTTTGATTTATTTCAATTTTAGCTTTAAAGTTTAAACATATGACAGTCATTTTGCTTGTACCAATTGAAATATATAAGCTTGAATTAGGTGGCACACATCTTGATGTTTTTTATATAGCTTCAATTTCGTTTAATTTCGTAGCTTTACAATGACGGTTGTATGACTTCAAATCTTGATGGTTAAAATGGAAAAGTTGTAAAACTGAACCAAAAACCGACTTTAAAACCGAAAACCGAACCACTCCAAAACCGAACGGTTTTGGTTTTGGTTTTTCAAAAACCGAAATTTTCGGTTTGGTTTCGGTTTTATGCCAAAACCGAACGAAACCGAACCATGCTCACCCCTAAAATTATCTCTAATATTTATTATTATTATATTATAAAGCATTTAGACATTTTGCTTAGACTCTTAAATTTTAATTGTTTTGAAATTAATAAATTACCCCTCATATACACTAAATTAAGTAACTATTAGGTATAGTTAATAAGATTCTTATATTTCATTTTAATAATTAAACTTTACATATTTAAGAAAATCAAACTCAATACAAGTTTTTTGAAAGTCAAAGCCAATACAAATTAACTTAATTATTAAGAAATATTTTTGTAACTTTTTTTTCAATTGTAGAAAACAAAAAAGTAAACGAAATGGAAAAAAGATAAAGACAATAGACATGTCACCAAACGAAAATTCGCTGCCATCATATTACATAAAATACCATACTCCTTACGTCTTGAAAACGGACATGTCAACGAGTATAAATTATTCGTTACCGCCGCATTACGCGGGTATCATGCTAGTTTGTATATACACGAGAGTTTTAAAGTTTTAGTAAGATACTTCATACTAGTTAAGTGCCCGTGTATTACACGGGTGACGATAAATTTTTAATGTAAAATGATAACAAATGCATGTTAGTCTCTTAATAATATTAAGAGATAAAATATAAAAGTTAATCTTAATAGATTAAGATAAACTATCACGACATTTTAAATTTATAACTTGTAACTTTTTTTCTCCAACCGTGATAACATATCTAACTATTAATTATATATAATCATTATTTTAACTATAGATGATAAAATAAATATAACTCTATGATATATATTTATGCTATTTTTTTAAATCTAAGTAATATTTTATTACTTCATACTTTATCTTATATTATAATTGAATTTGAATAATCTTTTGATTTATAATAAAAATTAAGTTTTAGGTTTAATCAAATGAATGTATAGAATTGTCTGATTAAAGAATGATGTTAATTTTAGTTAAATTAGGGTTAAGATTGTTTAATTAAAATTATAATGTTAGTCTTTATTAATCTTCTAATATATATAAAAGACTATTTGATAAAATTTATTTGACGATCTAAATCGTTTATTTAATAAAATATTTAATTTTAATCATTTATTCAATTAAAATAAAAAAATCATTTTGACTTTTTATACTCAAACTAATTAATATATATGACTCAGAGAGTGAAAGTACGTCGATGTTAAAAAAACTATGCACTATTAATATAGTTGGGTTAAATCCATAAACTTCAAGTCTACAAGCAACAACATCGATTTGATTAAAGAGAATAATTCTTATTTTTCTTACTGGACAATGTTTTAAAATAACCCTTTATTTAATAAAATATTTAATCTTAATCATTTATTTACTTAAAGTTAAAAAATCAATGTTGATTTTTTAAGAGTAAAACTATCACATGAAAACCTTTGAATAACCCATATAATTCTATGACTTACATCAATCTTAAATAAAAATAGATAATAATACACGATTTGTACACGTGGATACAAATTTAAACTAATTTATATTAACACTACCTTAACATATTGAATTTATAAAATAAATACCATATTAATGCTATTCACAAATTTAATTTAAATTCACATATATATATATATATATATATATATATATATATATACGTGGATAATATGAATTATGGGGCATTATATCTATTTAACTAAAATTATAAAAAGATAAAAAATAGTTATATTATTAAAGAAAATCAACTTATGACACATTTAAATTTTAAAGTATTCATATGTACTTATTTATTTACTATATATATTTTAAATCTCATCCTACTAATTTTATAAATTAAATCTACATCTTTTACACATTTTATAAGATAACCAACAGTTATATTTATTAAAGAAATTTACTTTCTTGATTATTTGCTGTAACAAATCTTTTGTACTAATGCATGTATTATTATTGACTTAATTTAAATTTACATCTTTTACACATTTTATAAGATAACCAATAGTTATATTTATTAAAGAAATTTACTTTATGATTAACTTTAATAAATTGAAATTTACTATCCCAATTCCTAAGCACCAGTATATTAGTTATTATTTAATATCGGTTATTTTTACTCGTCCGTGTAGTACACTGGACACTTATCTAGTATTAAGATATAAGAAATACATAAATTTAATATTTATTGAAAAAATTAATGCCATTTGTGAATGTACAATCAAGTTCACTTATATCTTGTAGATAAATATAATAACTAATAGCATTGTATTTTTTTCATTAATTGTGTACATGTAATATATATCTCTTAAAAGTAAAAATATATTAACTAAATCCTACGTTAGTGATTGGAATTTAAATTTATAATTTTTTTTGAATTTAAGTGAAACTTATTTACCTTTGGCCTTATCTTACATTAAATTGAATTTGAATAATTCTTATTGATTTAATTAAAGTCATAATTGAGTTTCAAATTTAACTAATTAAAGTCAAAATTGAGTTTTAATTTTGATCAAAATGAATAGTAAGGATTTAATTTTGAATAAATGAATGGTTAAGATTATTTAATTAAATTGACAAAGATTAGTCTTTTATTTATATTAAAAGATTGATGCAATCCGAGGTTTGCAAAAATATAGATATGGGTTTGTAATGTAGTAGTACTAGTACGTTTTATTATTAGTGTAGAGGTAGAGCTAGAAAAGTTGTTTGACTGGATCATGAACAAGTCTACTATATAAACGTTTTATTTACTAAAATATTTGGGGTTTCAAATAAACAAATTATGTTAAAAATTAATAAACTTGTATATTTTTTGAAAAATATTAAAATTTGAATGAGATCATCTATCCTTTTACTTATAAGATAGCTCAGATACAATGTAAAATTTTAACCGCATGAGATTTATTATGATATCTTCCTAATTATTAGTATTATTATAAGAAATGAATTTAAAGTGATTAAGGTTGTAGTGTAATAGCCGGTAGACCATCCTAGTCGAATATATATATATAGTCCTTAGTCGATCATAATTACTTAGTTGCTGGAATTCTATATTTGAAATTTCTATGCCATACGGAATCTAATAAAACGGGAAAATATTTAACTTTTATGTATAATTAGATAACAAAATTAATTAATTAAAACATGTGATTGGTTAATCTTTCCTTGCAGCTGGCTTAGTAATAATGTACAAGAAAGACAACGATGGTTTTCGGGATAAACATAAAACGTGTTACTAAATTTGGACTGTCGATATAAATATCATAATTTCTTTTTTTATTTCAATTAAGTATCATATCTATTATTTATTAAACAGTGTCTTTTTAAAATCTGTTTCTTTATTTAAAAATCTGTTTTTATTTAACTAATATCTCTTTATAACATACTTACAAAATTATACGCAAGTATTAGATATTTATAAATTTTTACTTTATTAATATTTATGTTTTACTTTTTACTTTATAAGTAATTATTTTTTTATCTTAATTTGTAGTGTTCATACTTCATACAAAACTAGCATTGTATTCGCGCAATACTACGATGATGATAATAGTTTGTGCTTGACAATATGTTCAATTAAAGAATTCAAGGCATGGTATTTATGGAATCCGGTATGAGGAAATAAAATCTGTTTGACAACATATTCATTTTCTCCTTTATGTTTTCTTTATTTCTTTCTTCTCCAATCAATTCTTTCGTTAGTTATTAAAATGGTTTTCAAAAACAATAAAATAAAAATATATATTATTAATTTTAAATGATTAGAGAAAAAGATAATCTAGTCTTAAAAATTGTATAGATATAAGTTATTTAATCAAAATTAGATTAATTAAATTGTTGTTGTCATGTTTAATTATTTATTAAAGCAACATGAGTTGCCATAAACTAGTTGAAGTAATTAAGAAAATGGATGATTATGCTATTGCTCTAAATATATGTACATTAAATATGTACTACTTAAAGTTAAGTAGTCTTAAAAAGTTTCAAGAGAAAGAAAGTTAAATGATTTATAATGTAATATAGATATGTCGAGCGAAAGCAATAAGATCTCTAATGCAATAACACCAATTTTTACTGATCATGTATGATACTTACGATGATATTAATGTGTTTTAATCTTTGTAACATTTACTTGTTTGGTAACAACGATTATTTAAATTATATGTGTGAAAAATATATCATTATAATTAGAAGATCAAAGACAAAGCAATGTGTGATATCTTACGTCACACTTATTTATGATCGCAGTGGAGAATACAAGTGTAAAGAAACAAGTAAAAAATTGGACACTCATTTGTCAATTTCAATTGGTCACTTTGTATTTAAAACAATTTGATACATGTACTTTGAGGGTGCTATGTCTACTTGCACAAAATATGAAAAGACATGCTTATGAAATATGGTTGAAAGAAAACGAAACGAATGTTGGTTAACTTGACGATTAAGAATTTTACTAAGCATTACATATTTTTTTGCGTTTATGTTAATCATATATATTTTAATTATTATAAAATGTTTGTTACATCCTAACTAAGATTTACGAGAAAATATAGAAGAAGAAATCTAGAAAATAGTTGTATTAATTATAATCATATCCATAACTATAATTTTTATTTGAAATGTAAAAGAATATAGAAAGTAGTTGTATTAATAATTCTATCCAGAACTTTAATTTTTATTTGAAAGGTGTTTTTATAATAATTAAAATATTAATTATGATATACTCATTTAATATTTTAATTATAATCAATATCATTGGTTGTCGGACTTGAGTTGCAGTAGGAGGAGGTCGGTGAGTATTAGTGGTTTGATGACAATGGTAGTTGTATAGTGGTCGTGGCCCGTGGGAGGCAGTGATGTCTTTGTGAAACAATCTCTATTCAAGGGTATGAGACGAGAGAGTGGGTCTATAGTAGCGGTGTTCAATATTCGGGTCCTACACATTTAAATTGAAAATCGAACCGTTTCAGAAACCGAAAAAATCAAACTAACTGAATACGGTTTTTCGTTTGGTTCATAAACGAAAACCGATTATTATAATTGATCTTCGGTTTGGTTGTGGTTCTAAGAACTAGTAAACTAAATAAACCCAAGAACCCAAATTACTTAAAAATAATTTTACATATTTTAAAAACTATCCGGTGTTTTTTTTTGCCCGTTAAATTTTGAAATTAAAGTATGAATATCTAAGTTTTTATGTTCAGATTGGCATATTCCATATTGCTTTTGAGTTTATAATTTTATTCATGTTCGGTTTTGATTTTACCTAAATTTTTTAAAAACAGAATAAACTGGGAAAAAATCATTAGACTAAAACGTTAAATTAACAAGCCTACTGATGGGTTCTTGATTCACTGATTTACGCTTTTTTCCATCTTTTTAGTTTTTACAATTTTCTTTTACCTTACTAATAAATTAATATTGATTTTTTAGTATTAAGATGTTCAGAGCACAGTAATTTTTTACAATTATATATTTTTTAAAATTTGAACTATTGTCTAAATTTTTTTAATATGTATTATTACAAAACTATAGGTTAAAATTAAACTTTTACTTTATTAAAATAATATATAACTTTTCAAAAAATTGAGTTTTAGTATAGGAATTATAATTTACAAATAATCAAAGTAATAAATAAATATTATAAATCAAAATCTGAAGTGTTAAAAAAACCTCTTTCATCTATTACCTAATCTAATTGTTTTGTTTTATCTTTAGCCTTTTATGAGCAAAAGTTTTATTAATTTATGAAAAAAATAGTTAAGTAGTTTATGCTTAAAAAAGGTTTCAATCCAGTGTTGTACAAGGATGCTAAAGTTGGTTAATATTATGTTGTATATTCCCTTCAAGAAACAAGATAGATACACGTAATAAGTCATTAAATTAATTTATTTTTATCCAAACGTAACACACATGCAATAAAAAAACTCGTTCATCACGTAACCAAAAATAAAATAAAAAATGTATCCATGAATTAGATTATCAAACTCCCATAGCATTAAAATAAAATCTAGAATCAGAAATCACAAATAAAAAATATTCCATTCCATACAACAAAGTTGAGAAAACAAACAGAAAGCCCCAAGATGAAAAAAATGTGTCAATCAAATGATGAAGGAAAATCAGAAAAACCACTATACACATCATAAACACCATTTCTATAATAAGGGATATTGCATGCTTAATGAGTGAAGTAAATAGTAAGTAGAGTAGAGAATATATTAAAGAAAATATATTTTCTTTTTATTAACTTCTAAAACCAAAGGCAGACCATTTCTTTGATGAAGCCTCTTTCTTTGTCCTTTTAGAGTTGGGATCAATAAGGTTCTCCAGTGATTTTGCTTTCTTGTTACGTGACCTCCCTGCTTCTTTCAGAAGCTCTGCCAGCCTCTTCTTCTCGTCATCGAAATCTGGGTTTGCTGTACCCAACTTTTCTTCTCTTAATTTAAGAACATATTCCAATATCTCGATTGCATCTTCCACTCTGTACATTCATTGCATACATATATTAGATGGAGAGAATTTTATAATACTGACAAACAAACATCTGCAAATATCTTCTGCATGCCATCCAACTTGGATAGCTGAGTCTAACACTTGCTTTAGAAAGGCGAGTTTAACACTTTAATTACTGTGTTGTGGAAACTATACAGATAATAAATGGGCCATGCTCAAGCTTTAAAGTAACACACTCAAAACGAGCTGAACTTGAGCTTGAGCCCTCTTAAAGGTAAAAAAGCCGAGCTCGAGTTCAGATGGCTCATGTACACCATTTCTAAGGAAGGGGTAGTTAATATGTTTTAATATACGGAACCAACCAAAGAAGTTAATAAACAAGATATTTACCTCCCTAATGCATCATATGTTGCTGCAAGATTGCTGTATACTCCAAGCGTATCTTGATGACAAGGACCACACTCTTGTTCCAGGATTTCCCTTGCTTCCTCAAACAACTCAGCAGCCTCATCTATCTTGAAGAGTTGTACACAGGCCAACCCCATCTGATTCAAAACAACCCCAAAGAATGCTGATTTTCTTTCACCACTAGCCCTAAGTTTGGCGACAGCACTTTCAAAGGCACCTCTTGATTCTTCATACCTTCCCACCATATAAAACATGACACCCATACGTGCTTCTACTCCTGCAATTGTGCTTTGCTGCCCGGGCTTGTCTTCCAAAAGTTTCATTGATTTCTGCAACAATCTCAATGCCTCCTCAGGTTCATTGAAAGATTCATATATTGCTGAAATTTCTGTCATTCCACTAGCAATATCTTCTGGAGTGGTTCCAGGCACTGGTTTTGCATATATTCTAAGGGCGTTTTCACAATAGGATCTAGATTCTCGTATCTTTCCAGTTTTGTAATACAGGTCAGCAAGGCGTACAAAAACAGAGGCAACTGAAGGGTGGTTATCACCCTTTGATGCTTTGAAGACAGTAAGTGCCTTTTGGTAAGAGAACACGGCTTCATCAAAACGGGAGAGTGCTAAATAAATGTTGCCGATGCTGAGATCAATTGACGCAACTTCGTTATCTTGTCCATTGGCAATCATTGCCATGCTGGCAAGTACAAGGTGTTCCAAGGCAGCTTCATAATCTCCTTTTGCCTCACATATGAGGGCCATTAATCGTCTATCAGCTGCTTCTTCAAGAGATGCAGGTGGGCTGTGCACTCTGTGGATTTCAAGGGTTCTTTTGCACAAAGTGTCTGCTTCGTCAAACTGCATTGCTTGGACATGAGCCTCAGCTAAGTATCTACATAATGCAAGCGAAGAACCATGAATTTAGATTTTCGAACTTGTATCATTCAAAATGGAAACAGATAAGAACTTTCTCACAACAGAAATATTTTGGTTTGAACCACAAGTCTATGGCTTGTTACTGGTAGCAGGTTGTCAAAAAAACACATATACGAGCTTATGTTGTTCAACTCACAGTAAGATTCTTGTATATACCTACATGCTGGAATGGAATCCAAAACAGACGACTAGGACACCAAGAAACTTATTCCCCTTACCTCAAACCCCTCTGTTCTGATTATTGTCATTAGATTCCTGTCAATAATCACGAGCTTTGAATTTGCATTTACTACTACTACTACTCATTCCTTCTCCTTTCAAGCACAAAGCAAGCTCAGAGAGAAATTAAAGTTGATGACAAAACAACAAAGTTACAGGTCCTGTAATCTTATTACCGAAATGCTCCATACCCCACAATTATCTTGATTGGATTTATCTATAGCTAATGCAGTGATGATAGGTTCACTGGACCTCCAATTATCTTTTTTGTTTCATATTCATGATGCCATGTGACAGGAAAAAGTGAAATAACTGTAGAAAACGTTTAAGATCACATAGTTAATGTATCAGTCAAAAATAATATATAAAGAAGAGAGAGCTCTTGAAGCCATGTTGAAGCTAGCAAAGGCCCATTCTTAATACAGTTCAACACATTAACACATTTGCTATGTTCAACACAAACAACTGTCATCCTTATATGATACCACTACATTGATATAAACATACTATGATGATATACCTTTAAACTTCTTCCCCAATCGAAATCTATAATTGCAGGGGACTTTGGTACTGCTAAGCATAACTAAAGCAAACCTTATTCTATAATTGCAGGGGACTTTTGGTACTGCTAAGCATAACTAAAGCAAAGCCTACACCACATACATCATCAAAGCCTAAGAATAAGTTAAGAAATAACTGGAACTCAAACAGATATAATAATATAGTGTCATTTAAGGGCTTGAAATGACAGAAAACGGCAAGGTTTTGATCAAAAGCAGAGTTATGATTGTAATTTCACCTGCAAGTCTCAGCAACTCTCGGATCTGTATCTCCTAACGCTTCCATCTGAATTTTTAACCCTTCCTTGTAACACTCGATAGACCGATCGAGCTGACCAAGCATTGAGTGAGTGTCACCTAGCTGCATATACCCTGAAAACGCTGCAAGAGCGTGATCTGCACCTCTCGACACCTCAGGAACCTTAATCGCCCTGTCTAACACTGGAATCGCCTCCTCAAACCTCCCCAAACTGCAGTAAATAGCCGCAACAACGTGCAAACACATAGCCAGATCAAGGCTTGGTTCACCTTCAACAGCACAGCGCTCGAATGATTTCGATGCGCGGAGCGCATAATCCAGAGCCTTGCTGGGCCCATCTCCAGACGCGATGGTATCACGTGCGAGCTTCAACAGAAAAGGGCCTAGATCGGGGTTATCCAGCGAGGACTCATCTAGTAAAGATTGTTTCTCCGGCGATTTCTTCTTTCCAGACCCCCGATCCGGCGATGGCTTGGCGCGTGAGGATGAAGGAGAAGGCGACGGAGGCCTCCGCTGTGCCGGTGAGGTTATTTTGGGGTTAATGGAGTCGGAACGTTCAGGAGTCGGCCGGATCTGGTGATTGTGGTTGTCTTCAGGAATTGCGATTCGTGGCGGCGTTTTCACGGAAACTAAACCAGGCATGCTGTTATGTATCAAAAATCGTTAACAAAATGCAGATCTTAACTCACCGTTACGTATAATTAGTCAGCTGTGCATAAATCAATCAATGGAGATCCATAGTGATTCTTTAATCTACAGATAAGAGCATGCGACCATTCAGAGTGGTTGTTGGTGACTGTTACTCTGTAGCTGCAGAGTGTGTGTGTGTGAGAGAGAGAGAGAAAAAGAAACAGAGAGAAGATAATATGAACCAACTATAAAATCAGTGGAGTGGGACCCATCGCCATACAGCTCAAATAAAGTGGGTGGACCCACCATTGATGAGATGGCACAACCTGCTTGGATCGAGATTAGATGGCTATTGCAAGAGGAATCAGAAGAAGACGGTTTGCGTGGGTGTCAAATTTGTAATTTATTCGATCTCCTCTCCTAGTTTGGATTTATAAATTGTTATACAAGACTACAAGAGGCTGTTTTTTAAAATACGAAATGATTTTTTTGTCTGAATAATTTAAAAATATTGTATGAAGTTGTAATTTGAATGATATAAATTATTATTTTAACTTTAAAGGTAATATATTATATTATATAATATAATAATATGAATGTTTAACAAAGCAATATGTGAAAGAAAGGGTTATTAGAGTAAAATACTTGATTTAATATGATTCAGGATCTATTTTAATATAGAATGATTCAGCAGTGTTATTCTGTTTCATTCAGCACAGTTTTATTCAGAAATAACAATCAAACACACTAAATATTAAACAATTTAACATTTAACGCTAAATGGTTCTATTTAGCCACAAACAAACGATCATAATTATAAGAAATGTATGGTTCTTTCTTTGCATTATGTATATAGGTGGCCCAAAAGCCCAACGTGTGTATGTGTGGATTCAAGTTTCACCGGCATTGAAAGAAAGAAACTTAAGGATAAACGGGCCCAGGCCCCATTCTCTGGCCCAGTATTATTCCAAAAGGCTTTTTTATGTCGGCCCAGTATTTGAAAGCTACTCCCTAATTTTCAATTGTGTTTTGCAATTAGAAAATTAAAATAGTTTTGTAAGAAACTCCAAGAGGTTTAATGACAATATAAATTAAATAGGTTTTGAAGAATCAAATTTCTATCTATTTGTTATTTTTTTTAACCACCTAAATCAGAATGATTAACGGGAGAGAATAATAATACTTTTTGCTTGATTCTTAATTAAACTAAATATCATGAAAATTGGTTTTTCCAGCCAAAGAATAATGATTTATTGATGATCTAACTTGTGAGGTCTTCCTTATCTAAGTCTTGCAAAACATATGCAATAAGAAAGGGCATCTTAAACAATTTACTATGTTGATCATATTGAAGTTGGATAACAATCATTGCATATGATAACTCGTGTGTTTCAGTCGACATTATCTTCGAATCCATGACTATCGTTTTCATCACGTATGTTCTTGTTCTTTATTTCAGTTTTGAGTTAAGATTTTTAATCCATAACACTCATAAATCAAGTGATACAATAATGAAACATTAGGTAACACGTAAGGTATCTAAATCCAGTTAATCATGATTTTTTAAAACACACTCATAAACATTACTATAAAATCGTCATACCTTTAAAAATAAGGGCATAGAATACAACACCACACCGAGTATTTATGAAGAAAGTCTTATTGCATTTAATATTTAATAAAGGTGGTCATTTCATCCATTTTGCTTATGAAAGCCACTCTCAAGTGTATTTTAAAACCATGCATAAATCTACATATATATGATCATTTAAATCAAAAGGTCAGATTAATGATCATGCTAATCATATTTGATGCACTCTATTATTTATGGGTATAGTTATGACCAAATGTGTTTTGATTCTATCATATTTGAATTGACACGTATTTAAATGTACAATAAATTCCTAGATTTACTTGGTTGTTATATTGACCATTTATGAGGATTTGATTGATAACTATTGGTTGGTGAAATGAACTCATTCCACACCAAACTTATATTTGTGCACAACTTGGTAACTATTATATTAGAGTGACAAGCATTGTATGTGCACAACTTGGTTTTATATGAATAAATCCATCCGAAGTTTCATAATTGACATATATTAAAGTTTTTAAGACTAGTATAAACAAGTATGCTTGAAGATGAAGTATCAGTTGGAACTAATTGGCTTTATTTTATTTCATGTAATCATCTTAAAAAGTTACGTAAGAGGAATTAATCAATAACTAGAAATTTTTTGTGTGTATTCTTGCGTCTCTCCTTATATTAATAAGAGACATATTCTATCACATCATGTCATGTCAGTTTTTTTTCTCTATTACACTGTCATCGCACAATTATAACATTGAACCCATACTCTACTGCACCATCACACTCACTTGCCAACTCTTTTAACATACACACTCAAAAACAAAGGATAGTGTTAGTTTATAGCATGGGCGTCTCGCGCAAGTAAGGTCACCTTATGCATCGTGCCAACACCTGTACTAGCACCACGACATGATATGTGCTTCCCTTGGACATGACGTTGCTCACAACGACCCTTTTCAATCGAAGTTAATGGTGTTAGACATGTTTGTATAATTTTTCTTAGGGTAATATATTAGCACATACTATCAATGTTTTTAAATTTAGGTTTTTCGTTGACCCGGTATAATGAGTGGGTCACGGGTCTTGGTTGAACCATCCGGTGCACTTGGTTATACATATACATATACATGTGTGTAGGGGTGTTCATTTTCGGGTAGTGCATTTTGCTATCCGAATCCGAAATTTCGGATATCTGAAATTCGGATATCCGAAATTTCGGATTCGGATATCAGATAATCCGAAATTTAATATTAAGTTTTTTTACAAAGAGTTTTTCTTGGTTAAGGCTCTTTCCGGGAATTTAGTGCTAAGATTACGTGTCCTAAATATTAATTTAATTAGAACTAGAACTACTTTTACAAACTTCATTTAATTCCTTCAAAAACTAATTTATTTTTTTCAAACTAGAACTACTTTTACAAATTAATAACTACCCTTCACATAATTAGATCATCAACCAAATTATACTATATATACGTACAATCGAATTAATTAATTATTCTTTAATTTGAAGCAATATATAGAATATAATTAACGAGGGGAACTTAAGAATAGGAAATCATCAAATCAATAATCTATAGATGAGAAGCAAAAACAGAGATATAAAAAGTAGGTCTGAGTGTATCTAAAATAAACATATAATAACAAAATCAATCAATCGATCGATGTAGAAACTAGATCATCAAGTATATATGATATTGATTTGGAGTTTTGGACATCTAGGGATGTTTTTCATATTATATATTTATTATTTAAAAAAACTAAAAAATATATATATTTCGGATATTTCGGATATCCGAATATCCGAAAGTTTGGAAAAATGTTATCCGAATCCGAAAATTCGGACATCCGAATTTCGGGTATCCGAAATTTCGCTATCTAAAATTTCGGATAATTTCGGATCGGATTTTTCGGATATTTGGATTTCGGATCGGATACGGATATTTTTTAATACCTCTACATGTGTGTGTGTGTGTTTTTTCAAGTTAGAGCTTTTGTGATGTTTTCTAATAACATTCTTTTACTTTATAAAAAAATAGAGATTTTTTGCGTTTTGTAGTTTTGAGTTGATATTTTGTATTGACTTACACCCTTACTCACATTATCAACATAAAAAAACTAAAAGAAACCCAAAAATCGGGTCAATAACGGATTAAAATTAACGGATGAACCAATAACCCGGCCAGTTCAAAACCTGTCAATAAATGGCATCAACTCGGTTATGTTTACCGCTCTCCTAAACGATTTATAAGTCAACCGGTTTAACCGACCAGATTAACAATTTTTGAACATTGTATGATATCCCGGAGGAAAGAGAAAAGAAAGAATGCATGACGACGTGTGAATCAATCAGAGCACACCACGTCAGATCCAACACGAGATCAATCGTTATTGGTGCAAATACACTTCCTTCAAATCTGATTGGTCCACGTCATCAGCGATGACATGCAATTAACTTAGTTTCCTCGCGACAGATCCGCACAAAGTCCACTCGCTTTATATAATCCCTACGCCTCACGCGAAAATATATGTATATTATCAGACCAGCACCCTCTGCAATTGGAGAAAAGAAAAACTTCGGTTTCTATCATTTCAATAAACGCAGCTGAGAATTTGATCTGGTCGTACAAGCCATGGGTCGCTCTGGCATCGTGCTAGCGATCATCTTAATTGGTAATTACGTTGGTTACGCTTTTGTTTGTGAAGTTTATTTACAGATCTGATCTACTTCTGGTGTTATTTTGCTATTGTAGACATATTTGGTATAGATCTGATGAATGCATTTACTCGTTAGCTTCTTTATGAATTTAGCTGATTTAGTGTTGTTTGATGCGGATTTGTTCGAGATCTCCAGAACACTAGGGTTTTGCGTTGGTTATTTCTTAGTGGCAATTCATGTTTACAGATCACTGATGTGTCTTTGTACTACTGATCTTAAGAAGATCGAGGATTGTTTTGTCATGAAAACGATTAGGATGTTTATTCTCTTGATCATACTTAGATTTGGAGATCAACATTCACCTCGGCATCCATAACTGAACTCCAGTTCCTTTTGTCAGTTTGATTTTAGATTTTTTCTTTTTTCTTTTGGCTCGTTACTTATATACCAGCAATTAGGCAGTTAGGCACCTTGTTCTAATGGAACGAGGTGCGTTTTGGGCATGCTTGCTACGTTTCTGAAACACGATTAAGATCAGTTAGTCTAGTTTCTATAACAAACTAGGTTATCTTATACCCAAACTATAGAAATTAATGCCAATCGATTAACATTAATAACACTACCTATCTTTTTGCTAATTAACAGGTAACTTTTATCATTATGATTGTTGCTAGTTTTTTTGAGAATCTCATCACCACCTGTTAGTTTTAGAGTGTAATTGTGTGGAATCTATCTTGGTGGATGGCTAGTACAAATAGAAGGGCTTTTATCATTCTATACATATGATTTTGCTGTATAAACAGTTTTTGTGAAAACTTCCTAATTCTAATGAATTTTGGATGACCTTGAAGGGTTAATCATTTCTTATGTACTAAACAACAACGTGTTACAGGTTGTCTATCTGCAATTTCCATAGCAAAAGAAGAGGCCAGCAAGTTAGGGACAGTTATTGGAATAGATCTTGGTACTACTTATTCTTGTGTTGGTGTTTACAAAAATGGTCATGTTGAAATCATAGCCAACGACCAAGGAAACCGTATCACTCCATCATGGGTGGCGTTCACCGAATCTGAGAGATTGATTGGTGAGGCAGCAAAGAATCAGGCGGCTGTAAATGCCGAGAGGACAATCTTTGATGTTAAGAGACTTATTGGGAGGAAGTATGTACTTTTCTCTTTTTTATCTGTTTGTATGTATTGGCATTAAGGGGTCTAGCAATGCTTACAGTTTTAACTTTGTACTTCAGATTTGAGGACAAAGAAGTCCAGAGGGACATGAAACTTGTTCCTTACAAAATTGTGAACAAGGATGGAAAACCCTATATCCAAGTCAAACTTAAGGATGGAGAAACTAAGGTTTTCAGTCCTGAGGAGATCAGTGCCATGATTTTAACCAAGATGAAGGAGACAGCTGAAGCGTTCCTTGGAAAGAAAATCAAGGATGCAGTTGTCACAGTTCCTGGTACATAACTATCAACGTTACAAATATAATTTGACTTTTCTACCCTTAGAAAATGTTCTCAGTTGATTAGTTTTTCAATTTGTTTTGCAGCATACTTTAATGATGCTCAAAGGCAGGCTACCAAGGATGCTGGTGTGATTGCTGGCTTAAACGTTGCTAGAATCATCAATGAGCCCACGGCTGCTGCTATTGCATACGGCCTGGACAAGAAAGGTGGTGAGAAGAACATTCTTGTTTTTGACCTTGGTGGTGGGACATTTGATGTCAGTATCTTGACCATTGACAATGGTGTTTTTGAGGTTCTATCCACAAATGGAGACACCCATCTTGGAGGTGAGGTTTTTTTTTTTCTTTTTCCCCATACTATTATAAGGTCTTGACTTTTAAGAAGTTTTAGCCTTTGTTATTTCCTGCTAAAGTTATAAGCTCTTCCAGGTGAGGACTTTGACCAAAGGATCATGGAGTACTTCATCAAACTGATCAAAAAGAAGCACGGCAAGGACATCAGCAAGGACAACAGAGCTCTTGGAAAGCTAAGGAGGGAAGCCGAACGTGCCAAGAGGGCGTTGAGTAGCCAGCACCAAGTCCGTGTTGAAATCGAATCACTCTTTGACGGCGTGGATTTCTCCGAGCCATTGACCCGAGCCCGGTTTGAGGAGTTGAACAATGACTTGTTCAGAAAGACCATGGGACCTGTAAAGAAAGCCATGGAAGATGCTGGACTAGAGAAACGCCAAATCGACGAGATTGTTCTTGTTGGTGGTAGTACCAGAATCCCAAAGGTTCAACAGCTCCTCAAAGACTACTTTGATGGCAAAGAACCCAACAAGGGTGTGAACCCTGATGAGGCCGTTGCCTTTGGTGCTGCAGTACAAGGTGGTATTTTGAGCGGCGAGGGTGGTGACGAAACCAAAGGTGAGCCAATTTCTTATTATAAATGCTATCAGTTCCTAAAAAGAATTCACAACCAAGAGTGATACCAATGCGAGTGTGTCTTGTTTTACTCTGATGTAGATATCCTTCTTTTGGATGTGGCCCCTCTTACCCTTGGTATCGAAACCGTGGGAGGAGTGATGACCAAATTGATCCCAAGGAACACCGTTATCCCAACCAAGAAATCTCAAGTTTTCACCACATACCAGGATCAACAGACGGTAGTCTCCATTCAGGTTTTCGAAGGTGAAAGGAGTCTCACAAAGGACTGTAGGCTTCTCGGAAAATTCGATCTTTCTGGAATTCCTCCAGCTCCAAGGTTTGTTGGTGCATCTATTATTTTTGTATTGGGTTAGACTGGTTTGTGATTTCATGTGTTATAATATGAAACGGTGTTTTTGAAACAGGGGAACCCCACAAATTGAGGTGACATTTGAAGTAGATGCAAACGGTATCTTGAACGTGAAGGCTGAGGATAAGGGAACCGGGAAGGCAGAAAAGATCACAATCACAAACGAGAAGGGGCGATTAAGTCAAGAAGAAATCGAGCGCATGGTTCGTGAAGCTGAGGAGTTTGCAGAGGAAGACAAGAAAGTGAAGGAAAAGATCGATGCACGTAACGCGCTTGAGACGTACGTGTACAACATGAAGAACCAAGTCAGTGACAAGGATAAATTAGCCGAGAAGCTGGAGTCTGATGAGAAAGAGAAGATTGAAGCGGCTACAAAGGAGGCTCTCGAGTGGCTGGATGATAACCAGTCGGCAGAGAAAGAGGAGTATGATGAGAAGCTTAAAGAAGTGGAAGCTGTATGCAACCCGATTATAACCGCGGTTTATCAGAGAACGGGTGGTGCACCTGGTGGTGGTGCTGAATCAACCGAAGACGAAGATGAACATGATGAACTCTAGGTTTATTATATATAGACAAGAGAGAGATAGTAGAGAGAGAGAGAGAGAGAGAGGTTAGTGTAAATTTTGAGACTAGTTGAAGTCTGGATTCTTTCTTTTGGCCTTTGTGCTTCACCTTTTGGCAAACATGTATCATGTACCTTGATTGCTTCAAAGAAGAATTATTTAACTCCCACTCCACTTGGATTCTATTTGTTATATAATTTCCCGACTTTACGTATTGAATATCTTCTGATATAAGGAGATGTGGTCGTAACTCCTAATTGCTGCTGTTAATTTTGAATATCCGAGTCTACTGCTCCGCAGATTCAAATTGGTACGGTACCTAGGGGTGTTCACTAATCGGATAAAACCAAATCGAAAATTTTGGATCGAACTATTTGGTTAGGATTTTCGGATCGGATTTGATCAAAAACTGAATAATTACTACGGATTCCGGTTTGATTTTGGATACTATAAGTTAAACCAAATAAACCGAATAAAAATATATATATTTACATATATAACACTAGTTGAACAAAGTAATCTATACGTATTATGTCTATATTATTTACAACTTATTATTTTTAATTATATATTTATACGTATTATGTCTATGTTATTTACAACTTATTATTTTTAATTATATATTTAAAAAGCCAATAGTCGCATTAGTTATTGTAACTTGGACAACTATATTTAATCTTAATAGTATATGTATTTAATCTAGTTTTTGAAATATCTCGACTCTTCAAGCATCTATTTATGTAAGAATGAAAACTGAATTTTAAAAACCGATCCAACCAAATTGTAATTTAGATGGTTTGGTTCGAATCTTATGATTGTTTGGATTGATCGGATCTCACTTTTAAAAACCGAAATCCAACTAAATTTTCTCAATCAGATCGGATTAGACCGATCCATCCGAACGTATACCGTTAACGGTGCCTAAGAACAGATTAAGTGGTATATATACAAGGTTTTAGTACCCATGTCTCAGAAAAATTTAATAATAGAAATATACAAACCAACATATTTTTTTAATGCGAATTATGATATGGAGTTTAAAACATACATTTTTCATATTAAAAATTTTCTTGTCATGAGCATAAAGTTCAAGATAATCAACATTACTTTATTCACATCAAGTTACTTTTTTATTTAAATTAACTTTGTTCTACAAACAAATGACATTATTATATTTATGCGGTGTTTGGGTACATAAATAAAATTTTTATATTTATTACTTTATATATATATTTTTTTAAATATAAATTATATTTCACGTCTAAAATTTTTTATTGTAATATTAATGTGTTTCTTGTTTTCACTATTATTAATAAAAGGAATATTTATGTAATAAATAAATAAAAAACCACTCTTATCACGTTAGAAAATGTTAATGAGAAATATCAAGGTAGTGGATATTTGTTATTTCAGAAATGTCTATTTATGTATATAAATGCAAGCCAATTATCAATTACACACACACACACACATATATATATATATATATATATAAATCTAAGCCATTGATGGATGAATCTAATGGTTCATAATTATTTCTTGCTCTCTCCCCCCCCCCCCCTCTCTCTCTCTCTCTATATATATATGGAAAAGTTTAATCGAGAATTGTTTTTCATATGAGAACTGCGAAAAACCATTTGTGACACCATTAATGACTCATTAATAGGGTATTTTGGTCATTTATATATTTTTCAAAGTCCTTGCATTATGGTATACCCGATCTCCATCGGGTACCATCGAGTAGCTGGGGAACACCATTTTGGGTGTCTCGGGTAGGGTGATCGGGTCTCTTTACTCGACCGAGATGCCAAACCCCCCCAAACCCTCCCTATCAACGTCCATTTTTAAAAAAAATTACAGTTCGCAACGGTAATTTTTTTAATTTGTTCAACAACTAATTACTATATATATCACTCTTTATTCACATTTTTTACTCCACTCTGCACTTATTCAGCATTTTTTTACTTATTCTCTACTCTTCACCATTTTTTATAAATTCTACTTTTTTATTCTCTACTCATTGATCCTCAATCAAATCTCCCTTCATCCGGACGTAACCGATCAAGGGTTACGAGTTCCACACCTCAAAGGCCCAACAATCCGTTTTTTATAAACATTTCGCCACCCACTTACCAACCAAACCCGTTTTTTGCTCCACCACGGTTCACTTATACGGGAATGCTCAATCAACCCCACGAAATTCCCCTCTCACTACTTGGCTACCCGATTCAACAACAACAAATTCCACTAACCCAAGAAGACAAATATTATGATTATGTGCCCGAAACCCAACATCAAGAACCATCACAAATTCCGGAACCGCAACCAGAAACAAAGAGGGACCTTTACAAAAGAAGAAGGGCGGGACATATTTCAATAGAGCTAAACCTATCTCGTGGACAAACGAGGAAGAGATCGTGTTGTTCATGGCATGCATTGACATTTCGGAGGATCCCATAGTTGAAAATGCACAAAAACAACGTATTATTCTTTATTCTTTACTATTATTATTCGTTATTATTATTATTAATATTATTTTGTTATTATTATTATTGTTATTATTATTATTATTATTATTATTTCTTCGTTGTTGTTATTAATATTATTATTATTTCGTAATTATTGTTAGTAATACGACTAATATATTATTATTGTGTTATATTTAGAAAATTTTTGGAACTGCGTCTTGGCATCGATTTAAAGTCAACTCGGCAAACCTGTCATTTATCGCAACGTGCATCAACTGAATGCCAAGTTCAAAGATATTAACGCTAAAGTAACAAAGTTTGTCGGGATTTACAACAACCTCTCCAATACAAGAGGTAGTGGAATGAGTGACACAGATATTTTAAAAACCGCGCTCAACCGTTACCGAGACGATAATCACGGCACAACTTTTGGTCACGAAAAATGATGGGCAATTCTTAAGAGTTCTCCTAAATGGCACCAAGTTCCTCTCGTGGATGCCACCCCCTGTCCTTCAAAAAGAAGCAAAACTTTAAAATCCAATCTTCGATCTACTACGTGGTATTCTGATGCACACGCTCCTATCAAACTCGACGAAGACGATGACGAAGAAGAGGAGGTGGATGTTGAGGCAAACGAACCTATACGACCCATCGGTAGGAATCGGGGGAAGCGGTTGGCATCGGCATCAACCGGAACCGGGTCGAAAGAAGAGAGCATCACGTCATTTTTGGACGAACTAGCATCGACAAATTCGAAAAATGGTCGCTTTCTCTCGCATCGTGAAAAACAATTGCAAATACAAGCGGGTCAAACTTAAAAAGACTACGAATTTTACATGAAGTCGACGGGTCATCTTTCGGGAGATGCATTGGGGACGACGCTGATGTTGAAGGAGAAGATACGAGCCGGGCACGGATCGGCTCCACTTGAATAAATATTATTGTTTACTTTTAAGTTTAAATTTATGTAATTTGTTATTTCTATTTTACAATTTTAGATTTTAATTAAGTTTTATTATTAGCATTGTAAGGAAATTTTATTAATGAATGAATGAATTTTATTATTTAATTAAATATTTATTTGTTAATATAAAAATAAAAAAAGTGGGAAAAGTTTGGGTAAGAAAAGGGAAGATATAACACTTATATTGGGAAGGGTGAATGAAGGGTGAATGAAATGAAAGAGAGAATGATGTGACGCAGATGTGATAATGGGTAAGGAAAAGGAAAAAAAGAAGGTATAACACATGGCTTAATTATGAATAGCATCCAGGTGGACTGGCATTAATGTACGATAGGGGTGAGCAGAAAAAACCGAAACCGAACCAAAAACCGAAAAAACCAAACCGAAATAACCGAACCAATATAGAAATCAACGGTTTTGGTTTTCAAATTGTCAAAAACCGACTTTTTCGGTTTGGTTTTGGTTTTTACAATTTCAAAAAACGAAAAAACCGAACCGAACCATTCCAAGGGACAACAATGTAAATATACATGTCCTAAAAATCAAATACTCTATGATTTTCTTATTTTTATAGCCAGCTCTCATTTACATTAGGGTTCCACCAAAGAGATTTCACACTAATTCAGATATCCTTCGCAGTTGAAGCTTTGTTTGGTCATTGGACTACTCGATCGAGTTCACCAACATCACTTCATTTCGAGTCGACGAGTTCACTTCTTTTCGATTTAATCCATTTTCACTTAATATAGAAATCCAATTTTAGTTATTTATCTCGATTTTCATATTCTAGTTTTCTGAATTATATGCAGTTTATCTGGAGTTGGTTGTTCATCTCGAATTTCATTTTGCTAATATGTTATTTATGATTTGCTTTAAGTTTTGATTTATTTCAACTTTGGCTTTAAAGTTTAAACTTACGACAATCATTTTGCTTGTATCAATTGAAATATATATAGCTTAAATAGGTGGCACACATCTTCATGTTTTTTATATAGCTTCAATTTCGTTTAATTTCATAGCTTTACAATGACAGTTGCATGGCTCCAAATCTTGATGGTTAAAATGGAAAAGCTGTAAAACTGAACCAAAAACCGACTTCAAAACCGAAAACCGAACCACTCCAAAACCAAACGGTTTTGGTTTTGGTTTTTCAAAAACCGAAATTTTCGGTTTGGTTTTGGTTTTATGCCAAAACCGAACCAAACCAAACCATGCTCACCCCTAATGTACGATATTTTGATTTGGCCAAAATACCTATCATTGATGCGTCATTAATGAGTCACTTATTAGTCATTAATGAGTCAATCAATAATTGTCTAAATTATTAGCAATTAATTTATTTTAATCAAGGACCAATATTGGTTATCGTACGAAAAATAGTTCTCATTTGAACTCTCCCCTGTATATACATATACATATATATATACATACACACACACACACATATATATATATCAAGATTGGTTCTCATACGAAAAATAGTTCTCATTTAAACTCTTCCCTATATATACATATACATGTATATACATATTTCTTAATTTTTTTAATATTGATTGTTGTTCATTATTTGAGCTGTGTTTTATTATGATAAGAATTTAATTTTAAGTTGGTATATGTATGTTTACCCATTACATTTAAATGTAAATTTTTAAATATTTTACAACATCATGTTACTAAACCATGACAAATCAATATGATATGTTCTTAATAATATTTTGAATACATCAACAATTTAACATACACCTTAGTTAATTATAAATCTTATCTATTTTTTACATAAATTTTATCGTAACAAAACAAAAAAATTTAAAAATAATACATTTTTAATTCTTTGATCGAAAGACCAAAAATAAATTATTATATTGACTATGATATATAAAGAGAATGAATATAAAAAGTGTATAAATTGTTTCAACTTCCAAGAATTACTTACCTACTACTATTAATAGAAACAAAATTTTTATAAGAATATACTAATTCTTAGAAAAATGTCATATTATGGTAAAATTTATAACAAAATGTAGATAAAAATGAGACGGTCGTAAATATATATATATATATATATATTTGAAATAAAACATATCACAAGTTATTAAACATTATTAATAAAAGAACTTATATTAATTACAATAATGTTCAATTTATGTAAAACCCCCTCGCAAAGCTCCCTCACAATTTTCATCCAACCCCTCCCAATTTGATTTAAATATGAATTAATTTTATCGTTTTCTCCACTTCTACCAATGATAACTTACCATTTGTCCACGTTACAATTACATGTCATCAATAATGTCACTATTTTTGTTGACATATCAACAGTTTTTTCATTGCTCTGTCAACAATATTTATATATATATAAGATTCCACGTGAGTCATTACTTCCCGCTAAATATACTCTTTCAACAAATTATCTTTATCTTTAATATTTAATCTTTAATATATATTAAAATAATAGACTTATGACATAATCAAACTATTTTTAGAATATCTTTTACCAATTAAAAATCTTATATTTCAAAATGGTTTCAAATTATGCTTAGAATTTTTTCCAATAATCAACTTTATTTATTTCCTAAAATGGATAACAACTATTAGCGCAAAATAGTAGTATATTATCTGTTTTATATTTTTATTATCGTGTTTCATTAAATCTAATTAAAAACGTTTGTTGTTTATTGATCATATCTACTATATAATAAGGAATATTGGTAGAGAATACAAACATTTAAAATTTACAATTGTGATACTTTTTGTATGATTTATAATTATTTAATTTAAATGTTAGTACTTTTTAATACGAGAAACATTTAAAATTTATTTTTATCATTTTTGTGTTTATACACGGGTATTAAACTAGTATTACATTATAATAATTAAGATTGAATGAAATCTGATAAGAACTTGTTAAAAAAGGTTACTTAGAAACTTAAAGTAATTATAAGAGTTAATAAAATTAAAGCCAAAATTAACGTCATAATAAACAAATACTTATATTTATATATTTACATATAAAAAAGATATATTATTATAAAGAATTTTGGTCCTTCGTAGTTTTTTTTATAGTTAATTATAAAAATAGTCCATGTGGTGTTCACTGATTTTCACTTTTAGTTATTTAACTTTAAAAATTATGAAAATAGTCACTGTGATTGTTACTTTGTTTCAATTTTAGTCTTTTACACTAATTGCTGTTAACTTTGACCGTTAGTCAAAGGGCATTTTGGTCAATTTTCATTTTATTTGTTACCAAACAAACTCTAACATCTTTTAACCCTTTTTGTTAAAATTAATAATTAATTAACCTTTGGTCATAATTAACTAATAATTAACCAGTTATTAATAATATTAAGTAATGCTTTTATATATATAAATTACTGATTATCTTTTTAACAAATATTATATTCTTGGTATTATTTTTTTGTAGCTCATCGTTAGGTTAAACAAATTCTAAGCTTCAAGTTCAAAAACCCAAATTTCAAATCGCACACACAACTGATCAAACTCGGATATGGACACAAATAAACTTGATTAAGACCAAACAAGAACACAAACTTGGATCTTGATTTACAACACCGACACAAAAAACACACACACAACAGCAACTACCAAAAGACCCAATCGATCATATTCATCAACGTTAGAACAAAAGTGGTTTTCAAATTTACCCAGATTTGGGTTACATATAGAAACAGATATAGTTATATTCAGAGAGATCAATAGGGTGTGCTTCTAGAGAGAGAGAGGTTTTACTGTTTTAGAGAGAGAGGTTCATACTGTTTTAGAGAAAGTGTGTGTGTGTGTATGCGTGCTTCCAAATCCGGGTTCCATATGCTTTTGATTCAATAACCCATGAGATCATTGCATCTAAAGAGAGAACTGTGACGTTGGAGATTTGAAAGCAAGGTGCGGTGATGGTGGTTCTGACCTCTGGTAATGCAACAAAGATGGTGGTAGTCTTCCACCTTTGCCGGCGGCTGCGATCTTCCAGGATTGGCGGCAGCAGTGGTCACAAGGTCCCCGAAGCACTAGTTCTTAGAGAGTGGTGGCGGTGGTTAGATGGCGGTGGTGGTTATTGGTGGTAAGAAAGTTTGAGAGAGTGTGTGTGTGACGACTGAGAGAAAGGTTAGAAAGAGAGAGAGTGATGACTGGTGGAGCGGTGGTGGTGGCCGGCAGTCCTAAGAGTGGCGGTGGGCTTTTTTAGAGGTGGCAGTGGTGGTGTAAGAGAGCAATAACTTTTAGAGAGAGAAAATGAAAATAGTCTTGGAGTGTAAGAGATATTAAAGAGATGGTGATAAAAAGATGTGGAAAATAGATGTTTAGTAACAAGGTTTAAGAAAAAGTGTGTTTGGAAATAATTGTAATAGGTAAATAGTGTTTGGTAAGAAAAATAAGATGGAAATGACCATAATACTCTTTGACGAACGGTCAACTTTAACCGGAATTAGTTTAAAGGACCAAAACTAAAACGAGTAATAACCATAGTGGCTATTTTCGTAATTTTTAAAGTTAAAAGACTAAAAGTGAAAATCAGTAATAACCACATAACTATTTTTGTAATTAACTCTTTTTTTTAAGGCTTCTTCAAAGTTTTTTTTGCGTGCTCAACCCTTCTGCATATCACCAGCTATATGAATATATCTCACTATTCACCCATATCTTTAGGAGTCTACGATTCCAACATTCTCATCCAAACCTTAAACAAATTTAACAGACATCAACTCTTCCTCTCAATACAAACAACTCGATCTTTTCAATCGATAATAAAACATCATTGATTATTAATTTATTATCTTTCTACTTTTGATCAAATGATACTATGATTCATTTTTAAATGTACCTTTTTAATAATTAATAAATAGTAAAGCGAAATGTATTCGGTTTCTTATTAATAAATGATGTTTTAATCACGATATAACGAAATTAGTAATTTCTATCGATTTAACTTTTTATAAAATAAAAGAAGAACCATAATTAAAAGATTTGCGCATTACAATTTACATACGACAAACAAAAATTCAAAATTAGATTATTTTACAATATTTTGAAATATTTTAAACGATGGCCACGTACACACTCCACTTTGCCTTCCACCACCTGCTTTCTTTTCCGGTGGTTTTCCTCGCACCCGTCCACCTGCCTGCTTGTTGAATTTGGAAGCCAAATAAAGACTCCACGTCGTGAATAAAAACCACACGCCGTGCAACATCACATGCTCCACGTCGAGTTCACATACCACACGCCAGACATACATGAAACTTATTAATGCAAAACCTTATTAATTATGGTCTTTTTGTCTCCTCCATGTTCTCTAAATGTCCATGCCAAGCACCATTGTCCAATATTAGTTTGTAACTTGCAATTATAAAACCAACATACCGATACATAGGGATGTAAATGAGCAGAGTTCGAGCTCTAAAGAGTGGACTCGTTTAAGCTCGTGAGTCTAAACGAGCTCTATATATATAATATAATTTAATATTTTATATGTTTAATTTTTAATATTTATATATATCATTTTAATAAAAATAACAAAATAATACCCGACCGTAAACGAGCGGAGCCCGAACTTCATAAAACTTAAACGAGCCGAGCTCGAGCTTAACATCGTAGGCTCTAAACGAACCGAGGTCGAGCTCGAGCTTAAAAAAGCCTAAACAAACCTAGCTCGATAAGTGTCAGGCTCGGATCGACTTAGCTCGGCTCGGTTACATCCCTACTAATATATATCAGCTCATATCTTGTTTTACTGTGTAATTTAGATGTAGTACTTTCTGGGCAGTGGTTGATTGTGGAGAGATGACTCCTTGAGGTTTGGGTTTTGTGAAAGATTGGTGCTTAAGGTGGTTATATTTTATGTTTTGCTTCGTGTACGTTATAAAACCATCTTGTTTGTATGAATGTGAACTTGTGAAGCATTCGTCACACAAATATTGTTCCTTTTTAGAGTTGTACAATATGCATATGGTGTTGTACTATGTGTGTCATATGGTGCTTTAAGCAACTTTCATTATATATATAGGGGAGGGTTCAAACGAGAACTGTTTTTCATACAAGAACTGCGAGAAGCAATCTTGGCCGTTCATTTTGGATAATAGAATTCATGGATGAAGAGCGTGGGGGGATTGAGTTTGGCAGGGTGCATGTAAGGAATTCATGGGTGGCCAATCCAATTGAAGAAGGGGAATTGGACGGCTAAGATTGGTTCTCGCGGTTATCGTACGAAAAACAGTTCTCGTTTGAACTTTTGCCTATATATATATATATGTAAAAGTTCAAACGAGAACTGTTGTTAACGCCATTAATGACTTATTAATAAGGGTATTTTTGTAATTTATATATTCACCCAACCGTGAATTGCGTCCGGATGAGCAGTCATTGATTCGCGATGATTGATTTTCCCAAAATAACCCTCATTAATGCGTCACTAATGAAGCATTAATGAGCCGTCAAAAAATCTTTGCCATTGATTAAATTTAATCAAAGGCTAAGATTGGTTCTCAAAGTTCTCGTACGAAAAACATTTCTCGTTTGAACTCTCCTATATATATATATATATATCTTACTCCTATATAATGCATTTACCACCTAAAAAACTCTTAATTTTAAGAAGAGTAAATTTACTAAAATACTCCTCCTTTATACCTCTCATTTACCCCTCCTTTTAAGTCCACAATTAATGAATTTTGTTTGCTCCTATATAATGCATTTACCACCTAAAAAACTCTTAATTTTAAGAAGAGTAAATTTACTAAAATACCCCTCCTTTATACCTCTCCTTTACCCCTCCTTTTAAGTCCACAATTAATGAATTTAAACAAATAAATATTGAAAACATAACCGACAATTAATGAATTTAAACCAATACTTATAACTAGATTATTTCTAACCATATATTTTTAATATTAACTTTTGATTCATAAGATCATCATACTTATAACTGAATTAAGTCTAATCATATATTTTTAATATTAACTTTTAATTCGGATCACCAAAATTCCTGTTTTCAATAAATCAAGTTCAAGAGATTTCACAAACACCAAACAAATGAAAGAGTCAAAGAGCTGAAATTTATAAACAGTGTATTCTAACTCAATTACATAATAATTGGAACTATGAAACATTATACACACATATATACATACATATATAATCAGCAACTTCATGATTCAGCCATGCGACAAAACTCTTCCAACAAACTGAAAGACAAATAACTCAAAGTTAGCAATTTAATTCTTAATTTCAAAGTGGCTCTCGCAAAGAATCTTCACAAACTCATGTTAGCTCTTTGTGATTATTCTGCACATAACAAATCACAACCTCCTCTTTATTCGCCGCCGTCGCATTACGCGGGTACTCCACTAATATATATATATATATATATATATAATATCTCAATATTTTGTTTTTTATGTTAAGTGTCTGAGATTGCTTAGTAATAACTACATAACTAAATTAATAAATGTAGACTACGAAATAATCTTTACTGCTTAATTGTATTTTTAGGTAAAAAAATATTATATATGTCCCTTTTAGTTTGTAAAATATCATATATACCCAAAGTCGGATATTGTCACACTTAACATGCTATTTTGGGTGTTACAGATACATTGTTGTAAGCAAGGATCCATTTTTGAAATCCTACAATGAATCATTTGATAAAAACAACCTTTCCGACGCTTCAAAATATCCAAAATGCCCTTAAAGAAGTCGGGGTCAATGACAAAGTCAAGGCCACGGTACTCTCAAATGCCAATGTTTACGGTTCTCCGGATGACAACACGATCCCCTTTGCGGGCCGGTTCAAGCCCTACATCAACTACCAAATGGTCCAATTCATGAAATTCCTAGCCCAATATAACGCACCCTTTACAATCAATATATACCCGTTTTTAAGTATTTACGGGAATGTTGATCTTCTAATTGATTTCAGTACTCTTTTCTCACAACCCATATGCAAAACTCCTATTGCCATCCATTGTTCGATCGAATATAAGTTTCTGCACAATGAAACGAGTTTACAATTTTTGTTACCAACTTACTTGCATCATGAATTCGACTTAATGACATCTTATAATAGATCTAAATGTACAACTTACATGCCACAACCATTGTGAGTAGCATCATAAAAATGTTAAACTTTTAGTTGGTAGTTTAGGTTTATCAAACTGAAATATTTTTGAATATTAATTTTAAAAAGTAAAACATTGATCCGAAAATGGCGGTGTTACAAACAAAACAACCAAATTTATCCGTTTCAATCACCTACCTCGAATAACCAAACATTTAGAGAAAAACCAAAAAGAAAAATAGAAAAACTTTCAGAAACAAACATTAGATTCCACACAAATAATGACTAAATCGAAAATACAAATCATGGTGGTGAATAGAAAACCTAAATTTGTAAAGAAAACCACCAAATGGGCATTGAAATAGGATACAACATATACAAAATAACCAAAATGCAATTATTCGACTTCACCTTGAAGCTTTATCAAAACTTGAGCAGCTCCCACATCTTCAGCGGCAGGGATGGGCATAAATCAAGAAGAAAAACTAAAAAATTTAGCAGATCGATGATGGCTGTTGGTTGTTCTAGGAATAGAAATGGGTGTAACACCACTATTTTGAGAACCAGACTTTTTTTAAAACTATTATTTCAAGTTTTCAAACCTCGTGGGTTTGTCTGTAATCAAAACTTTATAAACTTGGTTTCAAATTAAAAACCAACAGCGGAAGAAAACAGTGGCTAATTATATACAATTCAAAACTTGCCACAATTACAAGTTAAACCGGTGTTACTGTTGCCTAACGGCCGACCATATCAGAGTAATTATTGCAAACATAAACTGCATACAAAGTGTTTCTCCCAATACAAATATAAACCAGCAGGCACCCGAGCTCTCAAGTCTTAGGGTCACCTACAAATATGGAGAAGAGTATCGGTTAGCTTTTTAAAGCTAGTGAATACAAGATAGCATAACAATCAACATAAGTACATCACATATCATCAACAATGATCAAACAATGCTATCCTAGCATCTCGCGGTGAGCTGGCGTAGTCAGAAGGTAACATATCTCGTATGGTAGCTAGCCTGACTCAATGCACCAAACTGGGGTACCAGACACATCAACCGCACCGGTGGGTGAGCCGTGAAGCTATCCATCATTGCGTTCTGGAATCAATTGATTCCTTTGGGTACAGCGGGAAGCTGATCCTCAACCGTTCGAGGAGCATTGGGCTTGCAAGGCCCTAAATACCTATCAAGGTACTGCTGTTTTGACCCATTTCTATACCAAAACTCATCCAAATGATTCCAATCCAATTCCAGTGTTCACATGTGAAATATATATGACAACTAAGCTAGAAACAACACTTGTTATGCACTTTAACATCTAATTCATGAATCAAGATCAAAATTTCATATTTTGACCCATTTGAGCTAAATTTCTAAATTCAATCAAAAACACCACTTTAATTCAAGAAATTGATTCCTAAGCACTTAGAATAGATGTAGGAACATATTAGAATCATCAATTCCAATTATATGTAGGAACATATTGGAATCATCAATTCCAATTATTGATGTCAATTTGGGTTTTTGACCCATTTAACCTTAACTCAAGGGTTGAAGAACAAAGAAGATGGAGCTTACAAAGAGATGAGGATGATGAAGATGAAGAACAATAACAGATTGCACTTGAATTTTCCAGCAAAGGTTGAAGCTTGATTGATCTCTTGAAACCTTCTTCTTCAATAGCCAAGAAAAGAACCAAGAGTGAGCATGTTTGCGTGTCTGTACGTATGTGGTCTGTGTAGTCAAAGAGGCAACCGTTGTGGGTCTAATATATTCACAAGTGTGTATTTCGTTTCCCTTTTCAACTTACAATTTAACCTTCTTTTACCCGTTTCAAATAACGGGGATATTTTTAGAATCCTTATTTGAAACCGTTTAATATTTTATTAACTTTATTTATTTTCATTAATATTTTTATAACATCATTTCTTTATTATTTTCATACTAATTTCATCTTAATTAATTAAATAAAACTTCTTTTATTTAATATTAAATTCAAAATTTGACGTACTAGATTTGAACACCACTAGGCCCAATCTGAGGATGTTACAATGGGTCCGCTAGCCGACGAGAGGTGTGAGGTTGGGTAGTGGACAGTGAAAAAGAAATTTATATATAAAAATCAATGGTCAGTTGATGATGAATAAAGAAAGCACTCTGTGGGTTAAAAAAGATTTTGTATGATTAGTGAATTTTTATTATGAAATATCAATGGTGTAAAACTCGAAAGGCGGTAGCGGTCAATTGGGGTGTAGCGAGTAACCGATCCGAGCTGTGAGTACTAGGGAAATATAGATTGAACTTTTTATATATAAATTTCAAAATTATAAGTATGACATGTTAGTGTGACCCTAATAAAAAAATAAATATTCAAACACAAGGACATTGAGTATTTATTAATTATTTTAACTATGGGAAATAGGGTACCGCGGAGACTGCGTAATATTAAAGGTATTTAGCAAAACATTTAACTAAATATATGGTAATAAGAAGACCGAAGTAGTTGACAATTTATTATGGATTGATATTGATATGATATTTATTATTGTTTAAATTAAACTAAAAAAAGTCCGGAACGGAATCATAATGGGTTTGATAGAGTTAGGGCCAAGTTTGATAGTATTCAGATTCACCTTACCCCGCAATGTTGCCCTCATTGACACAAGTACTTTGTCATGATTACTCACCGAGTAATTGGCCTTTGAATAGAACTTTTACAACACTGTGAAATATTAATAAATAAAATTTTGCAATAAACTAAATATGTATGGTTCGGAATCGGTACCACAGCTAGTAAATTTAAAAAACTAAACCCCACCTTTCACTCGACGAGTACCCCTATTTTTGGGTTTTTCAGATTATAGATTGATCAAGTATCAATTTTTTCAGTTTCAGATCATACTAATCTTTTCGGGTATTTTTAACACTCCAATCAGCGATCAGGGAAGTACAAGCGAATGATCGCAGTCGTAGTGTTAGATATAGTTTGGTAAGGATGATTGAGAGATGAAATGGAATAAGCCATTCTATCGTAATGGAAAAAAATTTATTTGTTAATCACGCAGTAATGAAATGAATCATTACATAAAGAATGTGATTTCTTTTATTTCATTCCATGAGGGAATGGTGCTTTTTCTCATTCCATCATGGAATGAAATGAAATTTAATAATTAATCTATTTTTTTATAGTTTTTTTACTAACCTTACTAAAATTATTTCTAGATATTAATTTATAAAATTTACTAAATATGATATTTCTATAATGATCTTAACAAAATTTTAAAATCTATTTATGTTTAAAAGTAATACATATTAGAAATATGTGTATAAAGTATAAAAATTTGATAAAGAAAATATGAGTTTCAAATAAAAATATATAAATAAAAGAAATATTTTCCCTTTCTCTAAAAATGTTGTGTGTAATGATTATTGTAATAGAAGTTTCATTATATGTATAAAGCCAATTTAATTAAATGATTTATTTATTTCGTATGTAAAACAAACATGATAATGAAATGGAATGGATCATTCAATTCCATTACCTTATTTATTTTTTTCTTTTATTATTATACTAATTAATTGCCCCCTGTATTACACGTGTAACAATAATTTTTTAATGTGAAATAATAACGAATGTATGTTAGTCTCTTAGTATTACTATAAAAAATTAAAGAGATAAGAGATAAAAGATAATATTTAAATATTAATAAAATATGAACTAAATCCTATATATACGATGTGGAATCTAAATTAATAAAATTATTTTATTTTTTAATTTTAGTAATATAAATACTTCTTATTAATTTAAAGACAAAATTTAATTCAAAGTTTGACTCATTAAAGTCAAAATTAAGTTTTAATTTTTATCAAAATGAATGGTTAAAATTTAAATTTAAGTGAATAAAGGGTTAAAATTCTTTAATTAAATTGATAATTATTAGTAGAGATTAGAAGATAGAAATAAAAAATAAAAAAGAGAAAAAATAAAAAAATAAAAAAGAGAAAGAAAACATGACGATATATGCATCAATCAGAGCACACCACGTCAGATCCAGCACGAGATCCATCGTTATTGGTTCAAATACACTTATTCCAAATCTGATTGGTCCACGTCATCAGCGATGACAAGCAAAGAACTAGTTTCCTCGCGAGGGATCCGCACAAAGCCCACTCGCTTTATTTAAGCCCTACGATTCACGCGTTATTATATGTATATTATCAGACCAGCACCCTCTGCAACTGGAGAAAAGAAAAACTTCGGTTTGGATCACTTTCAATAAACGCAGCTGAGAATTTGATCTGGTCGTGCAAGCCATGGGTCGCTCTGGCATCGTGCTAGCGATCATCTTAATTGGTAATTACGTTCGTTACGCTTTTGTTTGTAAAGTTTATTTACAGATCTGATCTTCATCTACTTCTGGTGTTATTTTGTTATTGTAGACAAATTTAGTGTAGATCTGATGAATGCATTTACTCGTTAGCTTCTTTATGAATTTAGCTTATTTAGTGTTGTTTGATGCCGATTTGTTCGAGATCTCCAGAACACTAGGGTTTTGCGTTGGTTATTTCTTAGTGGCAATTCATGTTTACAGATCACTGATGTTTCTTTGTACTACTAATCTTAAGAAGATCGAGGATTGATTTGTCATGAAAACGATTGGGAGGTTCATTTTACTTGATCATACTTAGACTTGGAGATCACCATTGAACACCTTGGCATCCATCATTGAACTCCAATTCCTTTTGACTGTTTGATTTTAGATTCATTTTGCTTGTTAGTTATATGCCAGCAATTACGCACCTTGTTCTAGTAAAACGAGGTGCGTTTTGGGCATGCTCGCTACGCTTCTGAAAGACTGTAAATGATTGAGATTCGCAATACGATCACGTAGTTGATCAGTTAGTCTAGTTTCTGTAACAAACTAGGTTATTCTTATAGCGAAACTATAGAAATTAATGCCAGTCTATTTCCATTATTGGCAATACCTATCCATATCTTTTATCATTTTGATTCTTGCTACTTGTTTAAGAATCTCATCACCA
Source organism: Dittrichia graveolens (assembly GCA_038502395.1). Classification (NCBI taxonomy): domain Eukaryota; kingdom Viridiplantae; phylum Streptophyta; class Magnoliopsida; order Asterales; family Asteraceae; genus Dittrichia; species Dittrichia graveolens. The sequence continues at coordinate 113,359,851 of JARJIL010000001.1, read as the reverse complement.
CCTGTTAGTTTTAGAGTGTAATTGTGTGGAATCTATCTTGGTGGATGGCTAGTACAAATAGAAGGGCTTTTATCATTCTATACATATGATTTTGCTGTATAAACAGTTTTTGTGAAAACTTCCTAATTCTAATGAATTTTGGATGACCTTGAAGGGTTAATCATTTCTTATGTACTAAACAACAACGTGTTACAGGTTGTCTATCTGCAATTTCCATAGCAAAAGAAGAGGCCAGCAAGTTAGGGACAGTTATTGGAATAGATCTTGGTACTACTTATTCTTGTGTTGGTGTTTACAAAAATGGTCATGTTGAAATCATAGCCAACGACCAAGGAAACCGTATCACTCCATCATGGGTGGCGTTCACCGAATCTGAGAGATTGATTGGTGAGGCAGCAAAGAATCAGGCGGCTGTAAATGCCGAGAGGACAATCTTTGATGTTAAGAGACTTATTGGGAGGAAGTATGTACTTTTCTCTTTTTTATCTGTTTGTATGTATTGGCATTAAGGGGTCTAGCAATGCTTACAGTTTTAACTTTGTACTTCAGATTTGAGGACAAAGAAGTCCAGAGGGACATGAAACTTGTTCCTTACAAAATTGTGAACAAGGATGGAAAACCCTATATCCAAGTCAAACTTAAGGATGGAGAAACTAAGGTTTTCAGTCCTGAGGAGATCAGTGCCATGATTTTAACCAAGATGAAGGAGACAGCTGAAGCGTTCCTTGGAAAGAAAATCAAGGATGCAGTTGTCACAGTTCCTGGTACATAACTATCAACGTTACAAATATAATTTGACTTTTCTACCCTTAGAAAATGTTCTCAGTTGATTAGTTTTTCAATTTGTTTTGCAGCATACTTTAATGATGCTCAAAGGCAGGCTACCAAGGATGCTGGTGTGATTGCTGGCTTAAACGTTGCTAGAATCATCAATGAGCCCACGGCTGCTGCTATTGCATACGGCCTGGACAAGAAAGGTGGTGAGAAGAACATTCTTGTTTTTGACCTTGGTGGTGGGACATTTGATGTCAGTATCTTGACCATTGACAATGGTGTTTTTGAGGTTCTATCCACAAATGGAGACACCCATCTTGGAGGTGAGGTTTTTTTTTTTCTTTTTCCCCATACTATTATAAGGTCTTGACTTTTAAGAAGTTTTAGCCTTTGTTATTTCCTGCTAAAGTTATAAGCTCTTCCAGGTGAGGACTTTGACCAAAGGATCATGGAGTACTTCATCAAACTGATCAAAAAGAAGCACGGCAAGGACATCAGCAAGGACAACAGAGCTCTTGGAAAGCTAAGGAGGGAAGCCGAACGTGCCAAGAGGGCGTTGAGTAGTCAACACCAAGTCCGTGTTGAAATCGAATCACTCTTTGATGGCGTGGATTTCTCCGAGCCATTGACCCGAGCCCGGTTTGAGGAGTTGAACAATGACTTGTTCAGAAAGACCATGGGACCTGTAAAGAAAGCCATGGAAGATGCTGGATTAGAGAAACGCCAAATCGACGAGATTGTTCTTGTTGGTGGTAGTACCAGAATCCCAAAGGTTCAACAGCTCCTCAAAGACTACTTTGATGGCAAAGAACCCAACAAGGGTGTGAACCCTGATGAGGCCGTTGCCTTTGGTGCTGCAGTACAAGGTGGTATTTTGAGCGGCGAGGGTGGTGACGAAACCAAAGGTGAGCCAATTTCTTATTATAAATGCTATCAGTTCCTCAAAAGAATTCACAACCAAGAGTGATACCAATGCGAGTGTGTTTTGTTTTACTCTGATGTAGATATCCTTCTTTTGGATGTGGCCCCTCTTACCCTTGGTATCGAAACGGTGGGAGGAGTGATGACCAAATTGATCCCAAGGAACACCGTTATCCCAACCAAGAAATCTCAAGTTTTCACCACATACCAGGATCAACAGACCGTAGTTTCCATTCAGGTTTTCGAAGGTGAAAGGAGTCTCACGAAGGATTGTAGGCTTCTTGGAAAGTTTGATCTTTCTGGAATTCCTCCAGCTCCAAGGTTAGTCGGTGCATTGATTATTATCACATTGGGTTAGACTGGTTTGTGATTTCATGTGTTATAATATGAAACGGTGTTTTTGAAACAGGGGAACCCCACAAATTGAGGTGACATTTGAAGTAGACGCAAACGGTATCTTGAACGTGAAGGCTGAGGATAAGGGAACTGGGAAGGCAGAAAAGATCACAATCACAAACGAGAAAGGGCGATTAAGCCAAGAAGAAATCGAGCGCATGGTTCGTGAGGCTGAGGAGTTTGCAGAGGAAGACAAGAAGGTAAAGGAAAAGATCGATGCACGAAACGCCCTTGAGACTTATGTGTACAACATGAAGAACCAAGTCAGTGACAAGGATAAATTAGCAGACAAGCTAGAGTCTGATGAGAAAGAGAAGATTGAAGCGGCAACAAAGGAGGCTCTCGAGTGGCTAGATGATAACCAGTCGGCGGAGAAAGAGGAGTATGATGAGAAGCTTAAAGAAGTGGAAGCTGTGTGCAACCCGATTATAACCGCGGTTTATCAGAGAACAGGTGGTGCCCCTGGTGGTGGTGCTGAATCAGCAGAAGATGAAGACGAACATGATGAACTCTAGGTTTGTTATATATAGACAAGAGAGATAGAGAAAGAGAGGTGGTTAGTGTAATTTTTGAGACCTACTTGAAGTCCGGTTTTCTTCTTTTGACCTTTGTTCTTCAGCCTTAGACAAACATGTATCATGCGCCTTGCTTGCTTCAAAGGAGAATTTTTAACTCTCGCTCCATTAGGATTAGATTTGTTTTTGAAATATGATTTTCCTACTTTTAAGTTAAAAATTCTCCACATATCCTCTTTTGATATCTGGCCGTAATAATTATTGTTATCAATTTTGCATATCAGAGTTTATTGCTCAGCAGATTCAAATTGGTAATTAAGAACAGATTAAGAGATAATACACACACATTACACATACACAAGTGGGGTGGTTCATGGATTTTGAAAACATGGTAGGAAAGTTTTATGAGAGTTCTAAAGATCATTTGTTGCATATGAGTTATATACTAATTGCTAGATAAGAGACGGTTATGAGGTTAGGCGTGATATAAGACGAGCATTAGAATAAGATGTGGTGGTGGAAAAAAGAAGTCAGAAGTTAATGCTGTTTGATGTCTTTAACTTGCTTGTTTCTCTGGCCATGATTGTTTTCCACACAGCAATGTTGGTTTTTTTTCTTCTGGCTTTTGTATGGCTGGTTTTTAGTTTCAAACGTCTACATTCTTTTATTGGTTTAGGGTACAGTATTTGTGTGTGTCGCAATGAGTTTGTGGATTAGAGAGGCCATTGTTTTGGTTTTGGGTGTTGGCTAATGAGTTGGTTGAAGTTTTTGTTTGAAGTCGCTAACTTTTAAGCATCAACTCTTGTTTAAAAAAAAACTAATTGCTATATATTATTTTATTAGAAACTTAAATTACATCATTCTTTATCTTTAGTTTCAATCAAACACTTTACAACTCTTTGAAAAATCAAAATCTTGGGGTAAGATCTCTGACTTGCTCTGAAGAAAATAAGATCTTTAATACATTTCCTCATGTATAAGAACAATAAAATAACTTTGTATCTCAATCAAAACCCTAAGAAATTAGTGATTAGAATATAACTCACCATATATACACGTACGCACATACCTTAAGAAGGTTTGAAGATTATGTCAATCATCTACAGGCTATAAATATAATTAATGATAAAAGTCTAACACAATAATATAAAACAAGGATGACGAGTGTTATGATTGGTAGTAGGAGAGCTTATAATAACAGCGTGTGTTAGACCAATTAAAAATTAGTAATATTAATTAATTTGGTTGATTTGAACCTATCACCTTAATGGTTTAACGTATAGTAACCCCCTCCCCCCAAAAGGGGAGATTTCGAATCTCATGAGCTTCAATCAAGGTTGACCGGGGGTTGTTTTGAAAACGGCCATAAGTGATGCTAGTTACACTGCGAACATCGAAGCCATAGGCTTGCCTTCCCGAAAGAACCTGAACAAGGAAAATTCCTTTTAAAAAAATTAGGTTGATTAGACCGGACTAAATACTCTCGAGCCCGTATTAGTATTTACGAATGGAGAGTCATAGGCTATTTCCTTAGTCTTGCACACCTGCACATGAATCGATCACAGTAATCACTTGTTGTCAGAATGCTTAAGAAGAAGCAGAGTTACTTGTCCGAGTCTTGTCTCATAATAAAGGTTCTATATTGTTCTACTTTATATTCCTACTCACAAGATCAACACAAGTGTGAAAATCCAGAAAATAGACGAAGAAAGAAAATTAGTAGAATCCGCATGTTATTATTTAGTAGGTAGGAGGATGTAGGAAGATTTAGTAGAACGAAATAGAATTTTCCATCTCATAATCACGAGTATAGTGAGATCGTATACAACTTTTTCTTACAACAATATGTAAGAAACATACAATTCACTGCCAAGGAAACTTCTTTCCTTTATAGTTTATACCAAAATATACAAGAAAACTATAAAAATAAATGCATTGTATGATAACCATGAAGACTTATTCTGGTTTTCTTTAGCCTTATTCATAAACCTAAAAAAAATTCACCACAAAAGTTGCATTTTGTCAAGAAGTATATGTGGTTGATAATTAGTAAAATGCAAGCTACAGGCCAGCTTTGGGATCCGCCGAGCCAGCAGCTACAACTCCCACACCGTTTGATGTCGCGGCATCTTTACCAGCATTAAGCTCGTTCACAAGTTCATCTATTTTGCGAAACTGATATGGCCATCTTGAATTATACAGGAACTGCCTCAGATCAAACCTGTTATCTTCAGGTGAATAACTCTGTGCACATAAAAGAGAAGAGGTTAGCAGTTTAACATGTGCCCGAGGGAGGGAAAACATTTGGTAAAAGAATGAATATAGAATTACCTCCGCGTGATAGGAGGGTGTTAAGACGGTCATCTTGTGTCGGTTGATGGAATAGTATTTAAAAAAGTATTTCACTTTTTCAGCAACCTCAGAAGGACTTAGTTTTGAACCCCATCCAAAACATAGATTCTGTAAAGACACAAGCCAGAAACATAACCGATAATCTAACTACTGAAATAAGATCCTATTAACTCCATATAACTAGTGTTGTAGATCATTAACATCAGTTGTTATATAACATAACACCATGACCCAGATAAAGGGCAGGACATCTGCTGATGAAAGATATTAATGCATATGTAACACAAACCTTGAACATAGCCACAGGGCCACACCGGAAAATCTTCCTCAGCCTTCCATATACCGAAAGTTCATTATACGTCATTCCCATGTCCACTTCATCCAGCTGATTCATGCAATGACTTGTTATCATCTTTGACATTTATATATTTTGCTGATATATAAATAAAAGAAATATAGGGTAATGTAAATTTACTTGACTGTAATCTGATCGTATGGGCTCCAGCTCAGCGGTAGGGGGAGCAGCTTCAATCTCTGCTAAAGACGAGAAACCAAGATGGATGGCAGCCCATTTCAAAAACATTCGAAGATCCTGCTTGCTAATACTTCCAATTGGATTTATGTCCGCAGAACTGCAGTCATACTACAAAAACAAATATGTTAGAATAACACACTCGATTAAACCATATATAGTTCAGAAGAGCTATTTAAAAAAAAACCTTTGTTAGGTAACCGCGCAATCCTTCATCAACATTGGAGCTGCCCAACACTAGATAAAACCCTGGTTTGCTATGAACCCATGGCAATAATGATGCTAACATAAATGCGAGTACCATTCTAATTCGAGCTTGTATATTCTGCAGTCCTAAATTTTCAATGTTTGATCCCCCATCAACCTGTGCCAAAAGAAATTGAATACAATATTACTTAAAATATGATCCGTTATTATTTAGGTTACAGTTATGTGTTTACCTTATAGCGTGGCCGTTTCCCAGTAAGAGTTTGAAATAGATATAAAAACGCAGAGACTACGGTGTCTATAGAAACATCAAGATGCCATGATCCAATCTCATCTGCAAGCACCTTTGCCCGTGTTCGTGTGGCATCAGAGCTTTTTTGGAAAAAAAAAACCTCATTACTCATATTTAACACATAACCATATAAGAAATAAGAAATTTATCACATGAAAGAGTTATTATGCTTTCAAGAACTTACCTGTTTTCGGATCCCATGAAAACCGTGTAGAATATGCGTTTTGCAAATTCTTTGCTGTCTGTAGGGAATTCTCCATTAGTATAGTGCCCAATTCTTATAGCATCTGCCTTTACTTGTTCATCTCCATTTTCGATCTCTGCATGAACATATTCAGGTTTACGCCACCTTAATTTTTGTACTGAAAAACATCTCTTGTATGAAAAAAAAATCAGACCTTTTACTACAAGCTGACACATGCATCCAACAATCCCAGCTACTGAAGAGCTATCAGCCCCACCCGAGAGTGGAAGTAGAAAACCAGAAGCACCACTTCTTCTTAGATAATCCCAGAGCCAACAACCAGGTCCAAATGCAATTTCTTCCTCAGGAGAATGATAAGATATCTGCCACATTACTGTTAGCAGTTCACTAAAAGTAGCATAAATATAATAAACCAGAACATCATAATTAGCAGTAAATCCCATTAAATATAATATGTTATAACTTGAACACAATTGTCAACAAGATAACTGACCTTCAATGGGCTTGAAAGAGACATCTGAAGGTTGAAAGGCTTACACAGCTTGTAAGGCACATCTACCGAGGAAACATGTTGTTTACAGCTTGCTTGCTCTTGGAAACTGCTTATAGATCCCCTAAGACTAGCAACCTTCAATAAGACATGTGATAAATAAGTAATGAGACTATGAGAGTGAACAATCCATAACATACAGATCCTTACATTTTAATAAATTCACATGTATATAAAAGAAAATTTAAAAACTTACTGCATCTAGATCTATTTGTGCAACCACCACCTCGACATCCTTTAACGAGAACTGTGAGCCTTGTGCAACTACATCTCCGTTGACAACAATACATGCACACCCATCTGCAATATACAGAACCTAAGAAACTCTTAAAAATAGACATTTAAAACATTTAAACAAAATGTTGATTATAAGCTTGAATGGAAGTAAATCCCACTAGAAATACCTTAAATGGAAATAAACAGACCACTTACCATAATAAAGGCGGCCTCCATCACATCCCTGATGATTACTATACATATACACTCCACCACGAGTATTTGTAGCACCTATAAATGCACGCATACGAAGATCAAGCTTTCTTAGTTGGTGATGACTTCCACTAGCATTCATAAACACTTCAACACCATTTAGTGCAAGCTCAGTGTGAGGAGGAATTGGAGTAAATAGCTCTTCACAAACTTCTGCTGCAACAGCTCTGATGGTCACAAGAAATGTTCAATCACCAGATCAAGAATCTTAAGCCTTCATGGCAGAAATAGGAAGTCAAAAACTCAAGTCACCTCCCATTGTACCCAAAATATAACCAAAATTAACCCATAGCCAAAATTATTTTTTACAAGAACAAACTGAAAATGTTTTGCCTTACGTGTCAAGAAATTGGATGAACCCATAGCCAAAAGGCACTGTTTTCTGTAACAAAGCCTCAGAAATGTCACTTGGAAGCTGAAACTCCACAAGCTGGTCTTTTTGTTTCCATGCTGTAAACCACCTAAGTTCCCTGTAATTTCCATCATTTGCAAGCCACATTTTTGGACGGATCATGATTATCTTTCTGTTAAGGCATAGCACTTGACAATTATAGCGTTCAGACCCTTTGATAACAGGCATACCAAAACTACATAATATGTCATCTGTCCAATCACCAAGCAATAAGTCCTTTAAGCACTCCCACCTACACGATATAATACGAGTTCGCTAAATCACAACATTCTCGAAGTTTTGGCATATAATCATCATAAGAATCATATAGTGTTTGCCAAATGAGCCCTAAATAATCAGACAATCAGAATCAGATTTACAGGTAAGTTATTCCATATCAACTGGACAGTGTAGTTCGTTCTGTATTTTTAAAAACATAATTCGATGAAATAAAAGTAAAGTGAATTGATCTTACGCGTGAGAGACAGTGTCAAGTTCCAGAAAATGATCTTCACAGCCATAGCCGGTGATTTCGAGCTCGGGGCCAAGCCTAATAACAGCACCAGCTTCTTTAGCCCTAGTTATGGATTCCTTAATGTTATTCAAATTGCAATCAAAATCCATTGCCCATTGATTCAAATTGCATGTAGCTACCTTCAGCAACCTCATCTTCGTCTCAGTTTGAATCTAAATTTCGCAAAGGACAGCGGAAGGAAAGGGTTTTAAAAGGGAGGGAGAATACGGTTGGAAAGCGTGGAGTATACGAAGCGGTGTTCAATATCCACACCGATGTGGTTCGGTCGAAATGACGGGTTTAATACTCCAAAGAGTGGACCGGATCACGTAGATCGGTTTGACAGTCCTTTAAACCGGTCTCAGACTAAACTCAAATATAATTTTAAGAAGAATATTAAATATAGTCTATAATCAATTTACAGTAAGAAACTAATTTTAGCCTTTAAATTAATAATATTAATGGTCCAGATTAAATTTTAAAAATTTGGACGGAGTGCTATTTTTATAATTTTTCGTAAATCACATTTGATGCATGCTTTTACAAATTGTATGTGATTGTATACTGAATTACCTGTGATTAATATTAAAATTTTATGACTATGTTTTTTAAATTGACTTTATTGGACACAACTCATAATTTCAATGATATTAAGTAAGAGATGAATTACAATGGTTTTAGTAAAGTTACAATGGTTTGGTAGTACTCGTAATAAAAACTAGACGACTCAGATTTCAAATCAATAGGTGTGTGATGACATTGAAGAAGAAAAAATTAGACGGTTCAGATTAATTCTCGTAGCATTTGTAATAAAAATGGTTTTCAAATAATCTTTTCACTATATATGTATATGTATGGACAGAGAAATTTTCTATTATATGATCACTAATTGGGTACAAAAATTAACATTGTTGTATTGAAAGTCCAATTATATGCAGCAATTTTTTTTTTAGTTTAGAACATTTAGTGATTTATAAAAAGGTTAATTACTTTTGTTTCAAATCAATCCATTATTAAAAAAGAAAATTATTCAAAAAAGTTGGCTAGATTGTGCTAGACGGTGGAAAACATAAATTTTCATTCATTTATTTCTCACTTAATTTATTTTTTCATTCTCACAAAATATAAAACTCGTAAATACATCATATGAGTGGGTGGTTTGATTGTGTGAAGAAGTAATGTTAGTGTGATCGGCTCATTACGTCGTGATGGCAACATTGGCCTTGGCATGATCGCTCCGCCGTGATCACCATAACGATGTATTCATTGATATAATGATATTTATATTTACTTTGTCGTTTAGGATATCTGGACTCGAGGTTTTGTTTCTTTGTTACCCACTTCTTTTTAATGTTTATCGCTACTTGATTTGCTTCGATAGTAAATCGTCGTCAATGCCGGATGAAAAAGAGGAAAATGAAGTAAATAATTTATAATAGGGCAAAATGCATGAAAATACAATTAAGTTTATCTTAATTGTCATTGTATACAACTAACTTTAAATTTTTAAAAATAATACAACTAATTTTAAAAAAATTTCATTGTATGCAAACAACTTTTTTATGTATTTAATATTTAGCTATCATTGTATACAATAACTTTTTTTCATAATTTCCATAATATACAACAACTTGCATACAATGAGAAGATTGTATTGTTTTTAAAAAATAAAGTTGGTTGTACATAATGATAATTAAGACAAAGTTTATTGTATTTTCATGCAATTTACCCTTTATAATATGTCATTTTTACGATAAAAGGTATAAACTGAGAATATGAAAGAAAAATAAGATGTGAAATAGTTATAAAAGTAAAAAGTTTCTAACATTCTATTAAAAAAGAGTTACTTTGTTATATCACGGCTTGTGAACATATTTATTTTGAATGGAATAAAGTAGTGACGAGCAAGTAAATTTGAAACTGGAAAAAAAGAAAACTCAAACCATTATAGAAACCTTTGGTTCGGTTTTTTTAACGATACCATCCAAGATAACTGACGTGAATGCTAAAAACCGAACCATTAAAAGTTTAAAACTCGGGTTTACTAATTTATTTCGTTTTATATATATGAAAACCAACCAATAAAACAGTGTACACCCATACCTGAATAAACTCTAGCAAAATGACAACACCGATCATGTGTGATGGTTATCAGCGTGAAGGAGGAGACGCCCAGAGGGCTGCATGGTGGTAAGTGTCGTTTGCCGTTGGTGAGGATTGGGGGAGTGACAAAAACACAAACTCCCCTTTTCCACTATCACCGTATCACATTCCCATTTTCCCGTCTTCCATAATTTTGAAAGGGATCACCTTTCGATCTGATAATGGAGCATAGGCAATTAATCACATATTCCATACGATTTTTATTTAATGTGCCATGTTTATCGTAACAGTAACACTTAATATTAACAGTGCCAAATACCGCCGAGGTTATATATTAAAGTTGGTTATGTTATTGAAATATGTATGGAAATATACGAGTTCAGTAATTACACATCTTTGGTGCTAGTTCTTTCTTTCTATATATTCTCCATAGACACACACCTATACATTTTGCTCTATATTATTATTTATTTATATACAATACAATTATTATTAGTGATTGAAACCATTGTCGTTAATCTCCATTTTCTCTCCAGCAAAGTAGCTTGTAGATGCATTGGCGTATGATATAAAACCTTGCTCTCTTTTCCTCAAAACTCTTTCTTGTTGTTCGCAAACTTGACTGTTTTTTTAAGGAAGAATCTGTATTTTCCATGAAGTTTTGATTTAATTCTTTGCTGCAGTTCTTGTTATTCTGTTGATTGCAGTTGCTTCAAGTCCTTTTATTCTAGGGATTGGTGCTGAAATTAATGTAGATTTCATAAATGATGTTGAATTAGATTACCGACCATTCCTTTTATCTTGCAGTCAATCAAGGAGTCCGGTCGTTCTTTATTCTACATTAATTGTACTAAAAAACTATCTTTTTGCACCAAGGTTTTAGTAACTGCTTCATCAAATCACCTTAATTCGTGGAGATGACGACATCAGAATGCCGTCAAACATTCGAAACTAGTTGGAGATAAGTTTCATTTCCCTTTGACCATAAATGTCTTTATTGACCGCTAACATATTTGTGAAATCTTTTAAGTTCCTTTTGACTTGCTTGTTTTTTTCCTTTTAAAAAATGGATGTAAACAAACAGAGTTATTCGCGAGTTATTCGAGCTCGAATTGTTAAAAAATCAAAACAAGCCGAGCTGAAACGAGCTCGAGCCTAGATTAAAGCTTATTTAATAAACGACCCCCATATATAATATAATTATATTTTATATGCTTAAAAAATCCTAAACGAGCACGACTCGATAAATGTCTGGCTTGACTCGGCTCGATTCGTTTACTTCCCTACCTTTCTCAATGTTGTCTCATAAAAGATATGCATATGGGTGACAAATTAATCCAAATCATATTTTGCCGCCGTCTCTTCAATTCCGTTGCTACAACAATGAGCACCACACACCAGCCACCACCCCTCCACCGTCACTACCTCTACCGTCATCGCTAACGACGACATCACAACCGCCGGCCACCATTTACACCACTAGCTACTGGCGCCACCTCCAACCAACGTCACCGCCACCACATTGACTAGTGCCGGCACTGCCCACCACCATCACCGATTGATACCGTTAGCATTGCTACTGCAACCACAGCAACAGCCACCGCCCCCATCACTAGCCGCCACAGCTGATCTGCGTTGTTGTCACCGGCACCATCCGCCATCACTACCGATTTTTACCACCACCGATCATGGGTGTTGGTGGTGGTGACGGTGTAATCTATAGTAATAATATATATAAATAATTTAAATTTAAATATATTCTGTATTAATATTTTTTATAATGGTCCAGAAATAATTTGAATTTAAATATATTTTTTATTTATGTTTTTTATAATGGTCTGTTTTGAACCGAACTATCTAACATTAATGGCAAGTTTTTCATAATGGCAAATGAACTTTGTCTGTGACTAGGACTATGTTAAATTTGGTCAAACTTCATTAAGCAGCTCTTAATTCAAGTGTATATGCATGTGGCCTATCGATCCTTTCTTTAATTACAAGTATTCTTTTTTCATAACCATCTCTAGTTCGATCTCTACATTGTAATAATAGTGTTCATAACCTTCTAAATCACTTTTTTAAATTTATTGATTTTTATTGTTAAACTATTTTCTTTATAATTTTATCCATGACATCTATTTATTAACTAGTTTATAGACCCGTGTACACACGGGTATTATAGAAGTAAACTTAAGATATATCAAAATCAAATAAAAAATGTTAGAAGTATACATACATAACAACTTTCAAATATGTACATAGAAACCAAACGCTTCATTGTTGTCATCAAATAAAGCAAATAAACCAGGTTTCAAAAGATTTCAACTCGATAATCAAATGATGATCTTAAAGCTAAAATAGAATAAAAAGATATGGTTGTTTTTATTTTCTTTTCTGTTGGTTCACCTTTATCTCTAATTTTTAAATTATCATGCATGATAAAAAGGACATTTTCAATAACTTTAAAATGTCTTTGGTTGAACTTAACTAAAATGTTTGAATTATTTTTATTTTAGAAATATACATAATAGCACAAACATTCTTGTCAGGAATGATCTTTGTCTCGATAGCATGTGTATCAAATTGAAATAATTGAAGAAATATTTGATAATTGAATTCAATTCATTTAGGGGGATTCGTGTTTAATAACATCTTTCTAAAATTGTTTTGTAAAATTGAAGGATTTTAAAATTGGAGGTTTTGATTGGTTGATAGAGGTTGATTTAATAGAGAAAAATAAAAATAAGTAAACTTGAGATATATCAAAATCAAATAAAAAAAATTTAGAAGTTTATATACACAAAAACTTTCAAATACATACCTAATAAATCAAACGCTTCCTTGTTGTCTTCAAATAAAGCAAAAACACCAGTTTTCAAAATATTTTAACTCAATAATCAAATGATGATCCTAAAGCTAGAATAAAATAAAGAGATATGGTTGTTTTTATTTTCTTTTCCGTTGGTTCATCTTCATCTCTAATTTTTAAATTATCATGTATGACAAAAAGGGCATTTTATTGGTGGAACTTAATTGAAATGTTTAAACCATTTTCATTATAGTAATAAACATAATAGCACAAACATTTTGTTAGAGATGATCTTTGTCTCGATAACATGTGTATCAATTGAAATAATTGAAAAATATTTGATAATTGAATGACTCTAATCTATTCATATTTATAAAAAATAATAAAAAGTGAACATAAACAAATTGTTTAAAGTACAAATATAACAAAACTTGTATTTTGTAGTACTTCTTTATATACTCGAGCAGGACATTGTGTTTAAAATTGCTAAAGTCATGCAGAAACAAATTTCAAGTCATACTCCTTTTTTTATTGTCAAGTTTTCATATTTCATATCACAACCCCAAAAGTTCTTGCACAAATATTTTTACATCTCTAAATTTATATTTTTAAATATATAATATATCATCTTTTAATGATACATTTTTTAAACCATATTTTATAAAAGGTTTCATATATCTTTCTAATAAGATTGAAAATGCTTCAAAATCAATAACTAAACACTTTGAATTACATACTCAAGTTGATCACTCAACATTATCATAATCCCAAAAAACCCACTTGTAACACCGTGCTTTTGAGAACCAAATTTTTCTTTTTAAAATACAATTTAAGTTTTCAAACTGCGTGGGTTTGACTGTAAATAGAACAATCAAACCTGTCTTATAATTTAAAAATGCAGTGGAAGTAAAAAAACGTGGCAAACTATATAAACAGTCATAATGATGCCACAAACAACAGTTGGTGTTACGGATACATAACCGGCTGACCATTATCTTAAACAAACATAAACATAATTCAACAGAGTTTAAAACATAATAGAAGTGTTCCTCCCAAAGCATATAAACTACCCGCAGGCTCCCGAGCTCACTGAGGATTACCTGCACATGTGGAGTGTAGCATCTGTTAGCTATAATAGCTAGTGAGTACCAAATAGCATGCAATCAATATAAATACATCACATATCATCAATCATGCTCAGATAGTTCTATCTAGCATCTCGCGATGAGTTGGCGTAGTCAGGATGTAGCATATCTTGCAGGGGAGCTAACCCGGCTCAATGCACCAAACTAGGGTACCAGACACATCAACCGCGCCAGTGGGGGAGCTATAAAGCGTCCACCGTTGCGTTTCAGAATCAACCGATTCTTCTAAGTAAAGCCATGAGCTAAACCCACAGGGGACAAACCTTGTCCAAGGCAAACCTTGCCCAATAGGTAGGACAGCTTGGTCCGGGGCAAACCTTGCTCAATAGATCCATACCGATCACAAATAAATAATCTGATTCAATCGAATCATCAATCAATGCGCGCATATATTCAAATATCATCATAGCATACACCTAATCCAGTGCATACTACATTGTGTCAACATGGTAAATTCTAGCATCATCATGCAATCCTACACTTATACAAGTGCGTGTACAATTCATGGTAAACAATTATGTAATCATTGTTAATATATGTTATAAGTATATTAATTGTTATGTCATTCGACACTCACCTGATAGGCTAGAATAAGTAAAGACCTTGCTTTGGCACTCACGGATTGTCAACTCGACCTATAATACCAATATCTACGCATTAATCACTTGAACACGTGAGGGACGTCTAGGATACTTGAAACAATACTCTAATGATGTTATCTAACCATTTATTAACTAACTATAGTAGTACAAGCAACAACACGCGAATACATAGCACAAAACAACACTATAGGCTGTGTGCAGGGGCATCGCGCTGCGACCAGTCTGCAGTGCACAAACAGCTTGTTGTTTTGTGCACATCAATGCCATTTTTGCTTATTTCAACTCCAAATCAATTTTAGTAAAATTCTAGTGTTTCATAAGACCATTTGACACTTGTGGAAGCTTTCTAACATCAAAAACTCCTATCCAATTAATTCATACGAAAATCACAATTAAATAGACAAAGACGTGCGCATAATGGCCAAAACTTGGTGTAGACCAATTCCAACACTTGAAACACACCATATACACCTAATATGATGTATTGAAGGTGTTGCAACTGACCAAAACCTTTAAACTCATTGTTTGGTATCTTTCTTGCCTATTTATGGCCTATTTTTTACTATTTTAGCCAATTCAAGCAAAACTACCATTTCAATTCAAAACCAATGTTCTAATCAATTCATACAAGTCATATGGACCTATTAGAATCTTAAACATCAGTTCTTGACGTGTAAAAATAGATTTAGCCCATTTTGACCATTTTGACCCATTTAGGCTAAATATTGGATTTGTGCAAAAACACCACTTCTAATGCACCAATTGAGTTCTAATCAATCCTAACAAGTTATAGGATCAATTAGAACTATAAATTTCAGTTCTTGAAGGTCAAAATCAGTTTGACCCGTATTTGACCAATTTTGACCCATTTGAGCCAAAATTCAAAACTCATCAAGAACACTACTTTAATTCATAGAATTGATTCCTATGCACTTATAAATGATATTAGAACCTATTTCAATCATAAATTTTAGTTCTTGATTGCTAAATCAAAGAAGCCACTTGAAACCTAGAATTTCAAGTCTTGAAAGGCATAATCAAGAACAAAGATGAATTGGAACTTACAATGATCAAAGGATGTTTAGAAACTGATATTGGAGTGATTCTAAGCCTTAATTCACTGCTGGAACAAAGCTTAGTGAGTTTTCTTTCAAAAATCCAAAATCAAGAACATGAAGAACAAGCCTGGAGATGAAGTTTACAATGGTAGAGATGATGAAGATGATGGAATAGAGCTGTTACAATCTTGATTTATGGCTGGAAATCAGAACTTTAGATGATCTTCTTGTTGGTTTTCTTATTCTATTTTGCAAGAACAGAGAAAGTAAGGAGGTGTGTGTGTATACGTGTGTGTGCAAGAGTCTGTGTTTATCAAAACCGACTTGTGGGTAATTATTATCCCCAAGTGGGTATTTTGTTCCACTTTTCAACTTACAACGCATCTCTCATTTAACCGTTTCAACTAACGAGGATATTTTTGGAATCCTCGTTTGAAACCGTTCGATATTTTATAATCTTTATCTATTTTTATTAATATTTTTAATAACCCATTTATTTATTATTTTTCATATTTTATATCATTCTCTAAAATATATATATTATTTAATTAAATTAAATAATTGACGTATCATATTCGCACACGTTTAGGCCCGTTTTGAGGATGTTACACCACTCAACTAAACAAAAAATTACCTACTACTATTAATAGATAACAAAAAATTAAGAATATACTAATTTTAAAAAAGTGTCATATTACAATAAAATTTATACCAAAACGTAGAGAAAAATAAGATGATCACAAATATATAATTATTTTTTCTCTATATATCACAAGTTACTAAACATAATTTATTAACAATCTATAATTAATTACATTAATATACAATTTTTATAAAACCCCCTCATATTTTATTAAGATCCCCTCACATATATTATAAAAGCCTCTCATAACACATCCTTAAAATTAAATCGGATCCCTAATACAATATTTCTAAAATTATTTTGTAAATCTAATTGATTTTGAAATTGGAGGTTTTAATTGGTTAATAGAGTTTGGTTTAATAGTTAAAAAAGGAAAAAAAAGGTAAGTGTTTTTATAATAGTTATAGATAGTATTTAATAGAAAAGTCTAGAAGCCTGACATAAACGTGTTATAGGGGAATCCAATTGCTAGAACACGATGAGCAACCGAAGGGACAACTGAGGAGCATTACTTAAGTACTAATCAACTTCTTGGGTATGGTCAATGTGAAACAAAATCCCTCGATATAAGCGGGTGTTTTTATCTTATCAAGAGCTTATAATCTTAGCTTATATTTGATAGTTTGCTTGTTGGGCTTATTTTCCGACTTGTTAGTTTATTTTGATCGGCTTGATATAAAAAAATGAATTTATAAGGAATAAGCCAAGAGTATAAGGTCACAAACCAAACGCTATTTAGCTTAGAAGTTAGAAACCCAAAAATATGTTCCAAGGTTAAGCTAATACTTGTTTTGGTCTATTAGATTGATTTTAGAAGATGTTATATTAAGAGGAACAAGGAATTTAATTGTACTCTTGTGTAATTCTAATATTTGTGCTCTAAGACCACACGTAATAATGATGACTTGTTATATCAACTTTCTAACATATGACTATCTCATAACTAACGATATTAGTAATGGCTAATTGCTACATCACCAACACTATCATTATTGGACCCACATAGTATTGATTTATTTTAATATGATTGCCTAGAAAAATTAAAAAGGAAAGAAAATGGAAGACGAGCTACAGAGCTCCTCACCAGATTGACGAGCCAATTGATGAACCATCCCTAATGGACGATGGCAAGATGACGAAGGAAAATGGCCATGACAAACAATATGAGACCACTACGTGTGGTCTAATTGACTCTTGTTTTAGTTCATTCAAAATTTGTCTACAACGATTCTTGTGGGTATAAAACTATATATAAATTGACTTAATCAAACATTACTTTAAGACGTTTATTACAAATACGGTCTAATTCTCAAAGTTTATACTTAAAAATAGTTTGATTCTTAAACTTGGTATTAAGAGGTTTATTACAAAAGTTTAAGGGT
Source organism: Dittrichia graveolens (assembly GCA_038502395.1). Taxonomy (NCBI): domain Eukaryota; kingdom Viridiplantae; phylum Streptophyta; class Magnoliopsida; order Asterales; family Asteraceae; genus Dittrichia; species Dittrichia graveolens. The sequence continues at coordinate 113,341,971 of JARJIL010000001.1, read as the reverse complement.
TATATTATTCTTAAATGTAAAGTTCGAGGATAAACATTACTTTATCAAACAAGTTTAAGGTTTAAAACATATTATAAAAAACTGAGGGACTAAAGCACTCAGTTACACCAAATTTAAGGTTAAAACTTCCATTAAAATTTTTTAAGTGTTAAATTATTTTGAAATGTAAATTTTAAATATTAAACTGTATTCATGTTCCCCCTCTAACGTTCTGTTCTCGAGTTTAAGTAGAGGAAGGAGAGAAAAAAAAAAAAAATCCTTTCATTCCAAATCATTTCAATTTTAAGAGGATGAATCTGAGATAAAAACTTAAGTTTACACTTCCTTCCAAACTTTTCTATTTAATTTTTTTTTATTAAATGAAACTCAAGAATATATATATATTTTTTTTAAATTTTGAACAAGACGTTAGAGTTTGATTTAGTTTACTGTAAAAAAATGTGATATTTAAACATTAAAAAAAATGTAACTATCGTATCCCCAATGTTGTGCAATCGGGTTATCAAGAGTTTATTGCCCTAAGAAGGACTAACCAGATTGATCTCTGTTACGTTGCACGTATCGAATTAGAGTTCAAATCAAGCACCTCCAGCAAGTAGCTACCTTCCAAAAGCCGGCCGCCCTTTTCAGGTATATGCTCATCCCCATACATTATGTATAAATAACAACTCATCATGCCTTTTATAAATTCATGCAAATTCTTGATTTTTTTTAGCCTAAAATGCCTCGATTTCATCTCATGAAACTTGTTAATTTTACTCTCTTCGTCTCCTTGACTGCAGCCATGATGGTTAGCATAGAACCTGCAGACTCCTGTAAACCAATTGATCATGGTCCGGTGGTACCCACAACCCCTCTTGTGATTTTTCTTGAAAGTGTCCAAGAAACTGCTCTTAAAACATTTGGTCCACTGAAGTTTGACCCAAAACATTACCTTGACTTATCATTGAAGTTTGATCTTCCAATCGTCAAACAAGCCTTCAATGATCTCCCACGAACAGAAAATGGGTCTGTTTTAGCTTCTGATTTGAGTGTTTTTTTGACCAAGTTTGTAAACAGTGCACAAGAGGATTTGGAATATGTTGAACCAGTTGACTTCGTGGCTGAACCAGATGGGTTTTTGCCCAAAGTGGTGCACCAGGGTGTGAGAACTTGGGCTATTGAAGTGCACTCACTTTGGAAGAATTTGAGCAGAAAAGTGTCCAATCAGGTTTTAGAACATCCAGATTTGCATACTCTGCTTCCTTTGAAACACCCTGTGATCATACCTGGATCAAGATTTCAAGAAGTTTATTATTGGGATTCTTATTGGGTTATAAGGTAAGTTAATTCATAGCAAATACTTAAGATATGTAATATATTATTTAAAATCCTTAATAGATGTAGAAATGATACATAGTGAATAAGTGAATTTAGAATGCATTATCTAGCATCCTAAATATCATACCAATTTAATTCAAGTTATGTTCATGTTATTGACATGAAATCGATAATATTTGATTATATTCTTGTTTATTTGAACTTTTTTTTGAGCAGGGGACTATTGGCAAGTAAAATGTACCAAACAGCAAAGGGGATAGTTCTTAATCTTATTGACTTGATAGACACATATGGATATGTTTTAAATGGTGCTCGGGCTTATTATACAAATAGAAGGTAAATATACATATATGTTTTGGGCTTCAACTTATAACTTATATATATATATGTGTGTGTGTGTGTGTGCGCGCGTGCGCGCGCAACTTAAATCCAATCACTCATGGCCATATGACAGTAGCTGGCTGATACCAAACATGGACTGCTAATATGGAGATTTTTAAAGTTGATTCCTTTTTAAGTACTTTTAAACCCAATGCAGATGTAATCCTTATTAGATAGAATTTATTAGCTAATGAATTTGTGTACATTGTTACATAAGAAATCTTACAGAACCCTAAGCCATCTATACAATGAGTTCGGGCCTACTATACTAAATCATAGATAATATGTTCTATCCAACAATCCTATCTAGAAAACCAACAATTTGAGCTCATGGTTGTTGGAACTATTTCTAGTCAGCCTCCGTTACTGAGTTCAATGGTCACTGAAGTATACAAACGAACCAACGACGTTGACTTGGTCAAGAAAGCACTCCCGGCCCTGATCAAAGAACATGAGTTTTGGAATTCCGGTAATTTTCTTTTTATCTCTACAGCACAATCTTTCCTATATTTACTTTTTACTTCTGAATTGTAAATTGAACTGTATGTTTTACAGGAATACATAAAGTGACTATTGAGGATGATCAAGGAAGGAGACACCAGTTAAGTCGGTACTATGCAATGTGGAATCAACCTAGGCCAGAATCATTCACCATTGTAAGATATCCCATAAATAAACAAAGCTTGTGCCTACAAATTTTAGACCAATATATGTACCAAAGCTTTACCTTTTCTGTTTTGTTTTTGTTTCACAGGACAAAGAAACTGCAGATAAACTTCAGAATGACTGTGAGAAACAGCAGTTGTATCGTGAGCTGGCTTCGACTGCAGAAACTGGTTGGGATTTTAGTACAAGATGGATGAAGTAAGTTAAATAAAGTTTTCTATCGTTTACATCTCTTCTTGTTGTTTGAATTGACGATTTGTGTTTCAGGAATACTTCTGATCTCACGACATTGTCTACAACAACAATTGTACCTGTTGATTTGAATGCATTAGTATTAAAGGTGTGAATTAGAAACCACTTTTGTGTAAATCGAGTTGTTTCAGAGGGAATAAATGGTAAAAAATGTTCTTTTTTTGGTTTTTGTTTTTGTTTTTTTTAATGCTTTTACAGATGGAACTTGACATATCTTTCCTGGCAAATGTTGCTGGTGAAAGTAGTCATGCTTTACACTTTGCTAGTGCTTCAAGAGCAAGAAAGAAGGCTATGGACATTATTTTCTGGGACAAAGAGAAGGGACAATGGTTCGATTACTGGCTCAATGATAGCTCTAACCACAGGGTAAGGGGTTCAATAACATTATGTTGGGTTTATTGACGATTCGGAACAAGAAAACAATTTGGTTTGACCCACACCAGGTTCATGTTTCAATGCTTAACTGGTTTTAATGATTTTAGGATGTTTATAAATGGGATGCCTCATATCAAAATCAAGATATATTTGCCTCAAATTTTATCCCTTTGTGGGTTCAGTTGTTCAGCTCAGGTTAGTATATGTTTTTTCCTTTATGGGTTATTTGCAATAACAACAAAGTAACCAACCTTGATCGAATTTCTGTTTCATTAACAATTTTATTTATTTATTTATTTTCTGGTGCCAAATCTTGATATGTGAAGATGAAACCATAGTAGAAAAGGTCACACAAAGCCTTGAAAGCTCTGGACTGTTACATGCTGCGGGAATTGCAACTTCTTTGACAAATTCCAGCCAGCAATGGTATATTCATGATCAGCACTTCTAATTTTTGAGATAAAAGGGTCAGAAGAATTCCAATGATTAGTAATTATATATGTTTTTTCTTTGTTGGAAACAGGGATTTTCCAAATGGTTGGGCCCCGGTTCAACACATGATCGTTGAAGGTTTGGTTAGGTCAGAATCGAAAGAAGCGAGATCTCTAGCGAAAGATATTGCTATAAGATGGATTAGAACTAATTATGCTACTTATAAGACATCGAAAGCAATGCATGAGAAATATGATGTTAGCAAATGTGGAGATATTGGAGGCGGTGGCGAGTATGTGCCACAAGTAAGCATATTTAAACAAAGTTTGTGTGTTCGCGCAAATATACTTCAAATATGATATAACTCACACTGTCACACTTTTGTTTGTGAAAAAAAACTTAAAATTGCCATTCTTGATCCCAACTTGACAGGATCCCCTATTGCTTAAAATAGTTATTTATCATTATTTTTTTTCACGTTAGATCTTAAAGTTATAATGCAACTACTGCATCTATAACTGATGAGTAGTTGTACTTTGGGTTTGTTACCTTACGCGTTATGGGCCAGACCCACGAATACTTTGAGTTTCTGTTAATTTCTAATGAAAATGTCGGTATATATGCAGACAGGTTTCGGGTGGTCTAACGGTGTTGTGCTAGCCTTCTTGGAGGAGTTTGGTTGGTCTGAAGACCTGAGTCCATACTGCCAGTAACTGGGCTTGGCCCTGATGTCATTTGTAGAGTTGTCCAAAGCGAAAAACACTTTACTACATTGATACAATGACAACACATTCTCATTTTTTTGTTAAATATTTTGTAAAAGAAAATGCTGATAATTGCCCCCTTAATTGACAGAGACACTCCTACATAAGTTATGTGTGTGTCAGTTTGTGTGATCAAGGAATTAAGAGATATGATACTTTTTTCGGCATTTGAACATGCAAGTCGGAGTCTAGAGTAATTTTACAACGAGATGCAAATAATAACACCCGATCCTAAACCATGTGTTGTTAGTTGCAGAACTTTGAACAAAAAAGAAAAAAAAAAAGGAAAAGAATATATATAGAAAGTATAAAAGTTTGTAACAATTGTATTCCTGGTAAAACTGAGGGAAAATTGTTCATGTTGATCATGTAGGATCTTTTCTTGATTTCTGCAAATAGCATGATCATTTAAAAGTAACAATTAAACATGATATTACAAATATTCTTCAATGTGAAATTCATTTTTAATTTTTAACATATAAATACAGGTCTAAATGCAACCTATGACCCATTGAGCATCACTACATTACAAGTATCCATATTGAAATCTAATTCTTTCTGAACATCATCAGCATCACTACATTTCCTACCACCTTTCTTGTGGGTCTGTTGATTTCCACAAGTCCACAGGTATCCTAGATGACCTATTAAGTCTATGATTGTTGTTACAGTTGAACCACCATATGAACATTACATCCCACAACCTTGCAACCTCTACATCTTACAAGCGCATGATCTAAGTTTTCGCTGATTCATCACACCTTGGACATAGAGTTAAATCTAAATCTATACCAAAATGATCAAGAATCGATTCTAACAGTAACGCCCCAAATTTCTGTTTTCAAATTTGGTAAGTTTTTCATCAAAATTGTGCAACACAAACTTTTTTAGTTCCAAATATGACGGAAGCAAAAAGCCTAATTTAAATCTTTTTTCATATTTATTATTATTAATTATTAATTCAAGTTTTTACATGGCTTCAGATATCAACTGATAATGCGAGTTGTAGTTTAGTGCAGTTTTCTATGAAAAGGGTTGAACCTAAACAAATAATGGAGATTAAGATACAGATAATGAATTGAAGAGACTAAACGATCACATAGATAATAAAGGTTAGGTTAGAGATAGAGACACACACTTAGGGAATTAGGATAGTAATCACTTGATTCGATCATGAATTATTAGATGGAAGCCCCAGTTTGTGGGTAAACAGAATGTTTTTCAATCAGACACCATTTTAAAGGCACTTGAGGTCATTTGTCATCGAATTCGGTAGCATTTGTGTGTTGGGTATCAACTCTCACGTTTAATATGGTGTGACCAGTTGTATTTTTTTTAATCGTCTAGTTTTAATGGTTAGATATATGTTTTTCATTATAGTTATCCAGTTTAATCATCTCAAGATATCTTACTGATATGTCGTTTTCATCAAAAGTTTTAGAAAAGACCGGGTTTAGTCATTGCTAGGTAATCCTAGATGACTCGGAGAAGTGTAGGAAACCATCACGAAAACAGTTAAATCGCATACATCAGAGTATAGCCCGACCTCTTCTCTTAAAAAAAAGACACAAATTAATCTTAGTAGAAACAGAAACCAACCACTTAGCTCAATCATCTTTCTTTTCTTTGTTGTTGAAATGTGAAGCCATTGGGCACAAATTGTTTGAAGCATTAAATATATTGATTAAATAATCAGTAACTTTCATAATTAAATAGTGAAAACTTATCTTATAAGATAGTAGAGCAATTAAATGTATACATATATACTCTTAATAATTAGATGAAAGTGGATGATGATGGTGGTGAGCGCATTATATTTTTTTTCTAATCTTCTTTAATATAGTTAAAAAGCCAAAAAAGCCTAATGTGTGGGAGGTTAATTAGCAATCAAATTAGTTTAATTGATAAATGTAAAGTTGATGAATATATAGGACAACATTAGTAATCAAACTTGATTTAATTAAGTTGTGATGGATTTGATGCACTTTTTAGGTCTTAAAATAAATAATGTGATGCCATTACTTTCAAATAAATAATTAAGATTTTTAAGAGAAAAAGAAATCCATATGCTTATGTGGGTTTGTGATGATGATATTGTAATTGAAAACTCCGTTTAAGTTTATGATGATTTATTTTCAATTTTTCATATAAAAAGCTGACAACCTTGTTTGATAAGAAATGATATGATTATTCTTTACACACACACATATATATATATATATATATATATATATATATATATATATATATATATATATATATATATATATATATATTTCCTTTAATTGGATTGTCCACCTATGAATTCGTTACATGCACCTTGCCACACTCAATTCTCCACGCTCTTCATCCATGAATTCCACTTACCATTTTATTGGCCAAGATTGGTTCTCGCAGTTTTCGTACGAAAAATAGTTTTCGTTTGAACCCTCCCCCCCCCTCTCTCTCTCTCTATATATATATATAAAATGTTCAATATAGTCCATAATTAATTCATAGTCCTAAGCGACTAATTTTAGCATTTGGATCAATGTCATCAATGGTTTAGATTAAATTTTAAAAATTTGGGCGAAGTGACATTTTCGTAATTCACATGTGATGCTTTTACAAATCACATGTGATTGTATACTGAATCACCTGTAATTGAATATTAAAATTTCAGAATTATGTTTTTTAAATGGACTTTATTGAACATAACTCATATATATATATATATACCACACTATGTATATACAATAATAAAAATTGACATTTTTAATATATTCTTTAATAAATTAAAGTTCAAAAATTTTATTAGTAGCTTGACATTTATAAATAAATAAAATCAAATTGTCCAACATCTCTTAAAACCCATTTATGAATTGCATGATTTAATTAATTACTTAAGAAAAAAAATACAAGTTTTAAAACTACCCTCTCCAAATTTAAATTTAAACAAATTTATAGATTAAAACAATTAAAAATATATTTAATTCACAAGAATGTAGTAACAATAAAATTTTAAATTATATTATAATCAGATACAAAGCGTAATAAATATAATAAATGTATCTAATTTTATAAATATGTCTATTAGATGCATCATTTTTTTAGTTGTTAAATCAAGTTTTCAAAGGCCTAAATCCGTTCTTTACTTCTTTTTGTTATGCATGAGACAATCATTTTTTCTTGATCTTGCCTCTAATTAACCTGGCCTCTCAAAGTTTAAATTTAAACAAATCTATGGATTAAAACAATAAAACAATATTAATTAAGTTATATTACATGTCAAGGATCCTCTCTCTCCTCTCTCTCTCTATATATATATGTAAAGATATTCATGATTACTTTCATTCAGTAGTATCATAGATGATCGACGAGTATTTAAGAAATGTCTTTAAGTTCAAATTAAATTAAATAACAAACATTATACGTATTAAATTTGGAGAAAAAAAAAACACAACTCAGAAAGCAAAAAAGCGTTAATAGTTTTGGAGCTTTTGGTAGAGGAGGAGGATCCTCCTGAAAGATTAAATAAAAATCCAACGATGGAAAAAGCATGACAATCATTTGTTCTGAATGACTTCATTTGAGCACTAGCTAGCTTTCCATATTTAATTAATTATTTCATAAATTAATTAATTAAAAGAAATCTTTGAGAGTTAAGGGTTAGTTCCAAGTCATGACAAATTGTCAAGATTCTTTATAAATCTTTATATTTCTTTATGGCTTTTTTAACTTTGAATTATTTATTAATTAAATTCATCTTTGTGGACTATATACTCTCAAATCATGTAATATAAGTCAAATGTGATTATTAGTTAGTAATCAAGTTTCACATCTCACTACCAAACCTTTGCCATTTGGCCTCTATAGCTGTAATAATTAACCACCAGCACCGCCTACCAAGTTTTTAACCATCCTCTTTCTCACCGCCACTCACTCCTAACCAAAAACCAAAACGAAAAACTTAAATACAAACCGAAGCACCAAACCCAAAAACAAATTAAAGTCCATAATCCAAATCCAGATCCGAACTCAAAACTAAAACCGTTAGAGATCGAGATACCCTTCAAGCGTTAAAAGAAAATGCGGAGATAACAAAACAAGACAAGAACACGGAATATAACGTGGTTCGGACGTGATGGTCACGATCTACGTCCACGAGCAGGAATCAGAGACTTCTTTATTAACTAAGAATGTTAGATGATGTATACATATGACTGAACCCTAGGCTTGATATTTATAACCAAACAAGAAACCCTAATTCTTAATTAGGAAAACATAATTAACCTAATTAAAAAGATTCCAGCCGTCGTACAATGACCAAAACACCTTGGAGCTGAAGCAACCTGCTCCACGCTGTGGAGCAGGACCCCACGCCGAACACCATCGAAGTGCTCCACGCCGTGTGCCCCAACTGCACGTCGAGATCTCCTGTTTTCTAGTTTCAAATATCTTTCAAGCCATTTCAAGTCATATCCCAACAATCTCCCCCTTGATTTGAACTCTCTTCGACCAGTCAAATGGAGATTACCAAAGAACCGTCTTTTTCCTGCCAACCTCCCCGAAAGGACTACCTCCTTTCATGAGCCACGAAATCCGACACCGCGTCACACGATTTCACTGGAGACCATCTCCACCCGTGTCGTCTCGACTTTCTCAGGTCAATTTTCCGCTCCAAGGACGGTACCGCCGACGTTCCCAACGTAGAACTGCCTTCTAGAACGTATATACCACGTAGCAGCTTGTCCTGCATTATCACTCGAGCATCCTTAGAAACCTTCAGTCCATTCCCTTTGCTAGAATATTCGTAATTTCGTATCCATTCTTCCCCAAAGTACCAGGGGAAATCAGGTTCTTCCGAAGATCCGGGACATACCAGCAATGGATCCGTCTTACCACTCCATCATGCATCTTACTCTGCACAATACCACTACCCTTAACACTCCGAATCCCATCGTCCCCCACCTTCACTTTACCATTCTATTCCTTGAAAGAAACAAACAGGTCTTGTGAATACGCTATGTGATGAAATGCACCCGTGTCCAAGATCCAGGTATCAGCTATGTTACCATCTCCATGAACCAAAACATGGTCAAAACATCACCTATGTTACCATCTCCATGAACCAAACTCGCATCTCCCTTCCATTGAGGACAATTTCTCTTGATGTGACCAACCTCTTTATAGTGATAACACTTTATTTTACCCGTGGATTTTGACTTGGAAAGCGACCTACCCATACCACCCTATCTGTCATGTGCCCTTCCCCTGCCCAAATACAAGTTAGAACCAGACTCTTTTTCATTACCAGAAACCCTACGGTTGAGTTCCTTCGACAATAAGGCATCCTTCACTTCTGCAACAGAAATTGTTGACCTACCATACAACATGGTATCAACAAAGTTCTTGTATGAACTAGGCAGTGAACACACCAGAATCAGGACAAGATCTTCATCTTCAATCTTAACATCTACCGCCTTCAAATCAAGGATGATACGTTTAAAGTTATCAAGATGATCTTGTACATGGGCGCCTTCTAACATCCGGAGGGTATACAACCTTTGCTTATAATAAAGCCTATTCGTGAGAGTATTTTTCTGATAATTCTCACACAGCTTCTCCCACAGACCAGCGGCCGTTGTTTGATCCACCACCTCTCTCAACACCTCATCAGTTAAACACAGCAAAATCGCAGAGTACGCTTTTGCTAGAACATCTCTTTTCACGCCCTCCTTCATATCCTTTAGCAATTTGTCTTCACCTTCTAACGACACCGTGCAACCCTGCTGAACCAGAAGAGCCCTCATCTTTACCTTCCATGGTGTGAAGTCGTTTGAGCCATTGAATTTCTCCAAATCAAACTTCAAGGATGACATCTTCAATCAACAAATGCGCGAGCCAAGGGAAAACCTAGGCTTTGATACCACTTGTTAGGGATTGAGACACCCTTCAAGTGTTAAAAGAAAATGCGGATAACAAAACAAGACAAGAACACAAGATATAACGTGGTTCGGTCGTCAGGGTCACGACCTACGTCCACGGGCAAGAACCAGAGACTTCTTTATTAATTAAGAATGTTTGATGATATACATGAACCCTAGACTCGATATTTATAAGCAAACAAGAGACCCTAATTCTTAATTAGGAAAACATAATTAACCTAATTAAAAAGATTCTGGCCGTCGTACAATGACCAAAACACCTTGGAGCTGAAGCAACCTGCTCCACGCCGTGGAGCAGGACCTCACGCCAAGCACCATCAAAGTGCTCCACACCGTGTGCCCCAAGTGCACGCCGATCTCTCCTGTTTTCCAGTTTCAAATATCTTCCAAGCCATTTCAAATCATATCCCAACAAAAACCATACACATTAATAGATTTAGAGAGAAAAGAAAGAGATTTTGAAAAGAAAATGAGGAATATGAAGAGAGAAGTAGTAAGAGTCAAAGAAGCAGAAGATGAGACATACATATGATGGCAATAGTGTGACGATGGCATGTAACTACTACATTGACATCACAGGTGTTTGCCATCCAAATGAGCTGGGTCAAAGTGGAGCCCCGATTTTGTCTACGGGTTAAGAATGACTTGAAGTAAAAAATAAAGCATAATCGGTAATCATAAAGCTTAGTGCACATCGGTAATCATAAAGCTTAGTGCACATACAAATTAATAATTTAACTAGAAGATTATGTAAGCATTTCATGTATCGGAGATACTGAAGCATAATCAATTTAGCATTCCACGGTATGATACACCCTAATCGTAACATAAGATAGCAATTCATGGTGTATGACACAAACAACATATACTTCGCATAAACCAACATTATAAAATGCATACTTAGCATTCCATGGTCTGAATCACTAGATTATTGAGCGGGGCTTGACTAGCATACACATAATAAAAACAAGCTACTCACGACCATTCACAATTACCAAGTCATGGTACTCACCTCAAGATCACATGTAAAGTGTTAATTGCTCCTTATCCAAGCTTGCTTGAGTACTTGAGGTGCCTATAATGGTTATTCTTTAAGTTAGTAAAAATCTCAAATAAATAAATAATACTAATTAATAAAACCTTCAGTTCATATATTTTAGATTAAAATCAGGATATATAAAAGTACATCTGTATTGAAATAGATTAGAAATATGATTAGATCCGAACATATTAATTAAAAAAAGCAAAATGGTTTTGACAAAATCTAAAAATTTAGGGAATAATTAAAATGAGATCGAGATCGAATTGGGGAGAGTCTACACTAACTGCATCGAGCGAGCGTATGGAATCTTTGAACGTTGTCAAAGTCAAAGTCGATGTCAACTCAAGTAGCTAGTCAAGTTTAAGTTCTTCACTACTTCTTCCCCATCCTGGTAACCATGCATGATGCGTGTGCCCAAATTTAATTAAGCATATATAGATCATCATATATAGGTAATTAAATAAAGTAACCGGCAGGCCAGCTTGTTATTATTTAAACTAATTAATTAATTATATGATCCGGATCGAATAAAAACGTACAACAATTAAAAATCTGTTGAAAAGTACGTTTTTGAGCGTCGACAAAGATTTAGACATTTTATGATTATATATTGTCCTTCTCGTATACCTAAAATTCTTAGAAATTAACTTCTAAAACGTACAGGCCGGGTGTTTGATTAACTAAAACAAAACCAATTAACCACTTCAAACCACAAAATACATATTTAATTTTTTTATTATTCACTCCTAAAAGAATTTTGTTACTAATTGCTAGTTTTCCTATTTTACGCTAAATTAATTAATTATTATTAATTTTTTTACAAATTCATGTACTAGATGTAAGGCTAAAAAATGACATGCAGTTTTACTAATTGAACCTTTCATTAATTGCATTTTCTTAAAAAGTGAGTTTTTATATGTGGATATTAATTTTGGGATGGGGAGTATTATTTTTTTCTAAATGACAAACACACCACCCTCACTAAACATATTCATTTTTTTTACATCAAAATAAATTAAAGTCCACTAGAAAGAAGCTTTGGCATGACCATCACCCCTTCCTAAAAGACCGAATATTATTAATAACATGAAAATACTAGCAAGATGCTAGATACAATCCAAGCAATAAACGAGATTAAAATTAAGTATTACAACACCATGAAATCTAATCTAGATAAACACCCTTTTATCTCCTATGCTTGATTCAAAAGTAAGACATACCTAGCTTGAATAGAGTTTGGTGTTAGCAACCTTGGAGACCTGCAAGCCTTATATACTTTCTCATTCCTATACCTCCAAAACATTCATAAATAAGTGTAAATAACACTTTGAAACATGAGCAAATTTTCACCTTTCAACTTTTGATTAATTCCCTATTTTAACAGCCCACTAAGATCGCAAAAATTGAGCTCCAGCCCCCACCACACATATTCTTAAATATACTCTTTTATTTATAACCGGACCGGATGAACCATCAACCTTTTAAAAAGAGTACTTTTTACAACATCTGATACCGTTGAGCTTGTAACCTTTTGGTACGAGGGAGTATTATATATACATATGTCTATGTATATATGTATGTATAAAGTTATTCTTGTTTGACGAATCATCATAAGTAAGGTGGAGGGAATTAATAAAGGAAAACCAAGGCGTACTTGTACATCTGTATCTGTAATTCTGTATATATATTAAATAAAAGACAAACAATTAAACCGGTATATGTATGCTGTAGGATGAAGCTGCAGCAGGACCATATATATAGCCTCCATCCCTTAATTCCCTGTGTAAACTAAAGCTATACCCACCCACCCACCCCACCCACAGGGCCACTCTCTCTTCTAGCAGCCAGCCGGTCTATATATGCATCCACCAACTCCTACCTTTCTTTCTGTTGCACACATTTACTATACTGCTCGCTTTCAATTACAAACCCAAAACCTCTCTCTCTCTCTCTAACGGTTTTTAATTATGTGTTTGCAACACAAGTTGGGATGATAACAATCGGACTATAAACACGTACAGTCAAAACCAGAAGAAGAAGAAAGCTTCATAAACGAAACAAAAATTGTGCCAGAAAATGCTTGAAACGGTGAGGTACCTCATCGGGTCCGCCGGACCCAGCGGCTACGGCTCCAAATCTACCGCCGAAGAAGTCACCGATAACGTCGATTTACGGTCCTACACCGCCATCATCACCGGTAATTAATCATTATCTGTAATCATCTTCATCCTACTATACCTAGCTCATGCACATGCACTCCATATATCTCATTATTTCCTTATTATTAGTGGACAGAATCAATGACTATATATAATTAATTTCCATTTTTAACTCTTTGAATGATTATATATATTAATAACTATACTGTGAAAAAAAATTATTTAAAAATTAAAAGTGTACTATTTTTGTCTATTTGCGTGTGTAAATTCTCTCTTTTTTACGTATTATTTTAAATTTACAAGGTGCGACGTCCGGAATCGGCGCCGAGACGGCTCGAGTCTTGGCTAAATGCGGTGCTCGTCTGGTCATACCGGCTCGGAACCTGAAAGCGGCTGAGGAAACAAAGGCTCGAATTTTATCAGAGTCTTGTGATTCACAGATTATCGTCATGCTTCTTGATCTTAGCTCAATCAAATCTGTAAAAAGATTTGTTTCGGAATTTGAAGCTCTGAATATGCCTCTAAATCTTCTCATGTAAATCAATCAATTCTAACTCCTTCATTTGATTTCTTTCATCCAACAATAATATCATCAATGAAATTGACTATGAGCAATTTGACATTTGTTAGCAATAACGCCGGAAAATTCTCATATGATCACCGCATATCTGAAGACGGAATCGAGATGACGTTTGCTACTAATTATCTTGGTAAGTTTGATTTGTATTTTTTTTTTTGAAAGGAAGAACACACACTTTAATCACACTCTAAACTACACCTTATGTCCACCCACCCACGTACAACCGTGCTGATCGATAGCTATCTAATAAAAAAAAATTATTCAATTAGGTCATTTTTTGCTAACGAAATTGTTGCTGAAGAAGATGATAGCGACGGCAAAAACAACCGGAATACAGGGACGGATAGTGAATGTGACGTCCGGCATCCATACGTGGTTTTCCGGCGACTTAATTTGTTCTCTGGGTCAAATAACTCGTGATAAAAGGTACGTATCGTATAATTTTTTCATGATTGTTAGTTAATTTGGCTAATCAGGTTCTTAATTGCTACATTTTAAAATTTTCGGTAATGAATTTAGAATATTCTAGAGTAAGTTTCTATCTGAGTTTTGCGTCATAAAGAACAAAAAAAGAGAACAACTTTAGATGTTACAAAATAGCCATATAAAAAGCTTCATGTAGCCGAATTTTAATACATTAAAATAAAAGTTTTTTGGTGAAATGTAAATACCCAGTGATTATATATATAATTTGGGTTATGTAATTATTTATAAAATTTATACTTATCGTATTTTTTTTAGAAATAATATAAAAGCTTAGAGAATATATATTAAAAAGTTGTAAAAGTATGATACTTAGTATATAAAATAAAAGGGCAAATTGAAAGAAAATACAATAAACTTTGTCTTAATTATCATTGTATACAACTAACTTTATTTTTTTAAAAACAATACAATCAACTTTTATAATCCTCCCATTGTATGCAAGTTGTATACTATGGAAATTATGAAAAAGTTTATTGTATACAATGGTAGCTAAAGACTAGACACAGAAAAAAGTTGTTTGCATACAATGAATTTTTTTTAAAAGTTAGTTGTATTATTTTTAAAATTTTAAAGTTAGTTGTATACAATGACAATTAAGACAAAGTTGATTGTATTTTCATGCATTTTGCCCAAAATAAAAAAGTAAAGTATATACTTAATTTGTGAAAAATATAAAAGTAGAAAATAATATAGTAAGATTGATATTAATAGAGTTATATTTTCGAAATATATTCTTAAATATGCCAATCATTTAATAAATCTGAATTAAAATTCTTTAAAATAACTTTAGATTTTTTTTAACAACAAACACACACTAAACATTTATTTCTAAATTTAATCCATCATTTATTTTGAGAGTTAAACCTTTAATTAACCTTTTAGAAAAATGTATGTTTCACCAACAACTAATTTTACTTGGTTACAAGTTCATTTGTAACGTCCTAAAGTTTAACATAAGAAAGGTGATATGTTTTTCTACTATTTCCTCATACTTATTTTCTTAATTATCCACAAAATCAACACAAGTATTAAAGTTAATAAACAAGATGAATGAATAGAATTAGTAGAATTCACGTATAATAGCAAGAAGAAATAAGAAGAGAATATATCATTTTTTCTTAATATAATGTAGTGGACTAGGGATAAAACTTCTAGAGTTAAATATTCTTCTAGGATTCTGTATGGTTTTGACTTTTGACTTAAAAAAAGAGTCGAGTTTCCACCCTTTAGCAATAAAAAAATTCAAGCGAAGCGAATATAATAAATGGTAACAAAAATTTATAGTCGTTTCCTGTAACATCACATTTATAGAGACAATATCTTCTTTTTACATTGTTTTATAATTTAGATAATAGACTAATACTTCTTTTATACGTATATTTCATGCATTCAGGCCAGGCATATACCCGAGGCCTATATGTATACAAATATTTACTTGCTAAACTTAATGTGTTAAAAATAATTTAAAAGATAAACAATATTAATCTTTATTATAAATTAGTACATGTAACTAATAATTTAACTGAATGCGTGATATATATCAGTTTTAAAACCATTAAAATTAAAAGATCGATCATAGCAGTTTTGGTTCCTCATATTGTTATCACCTTGAAGCTATAGTAATCACTCTATCACATTTTGATCACTTGATGACGAAACCGATGGTGACTTACAAATCAAGTGATCACTTGCACATCACATCATGACGATCTTAGATCACACGTCTCACAAACTTTTTAATTAAACGCCCTACATGCTTTCGGTCACATGAAAAGTGAATATTATTATTAGTAATAATAATAAGTTAGTTGTTGTCTTGTTGAATGTTGATGGAAGTAAAAAAAGGTGAGTAAATTGTATGAGGCTTCAATTCCTTGCATCTATTAATTATTAATTGGACCACTGAGAAGATGGAAGATAATGAATGAGTAAGTAAAGACTAATGCCCTTTGACTATGTTCGCATTGGGTTCCTAAAGTTATTGAGAGTAGTGAGGGTAAAATAATTAATAACTTAAAGGATGAAAAAAAGGGATAAATAAATAAAATTCAATGGGTTTGACTTTATCCTCTGTCGTACATGGATACAGTCATTACGATGCAACACGTGCATATGCAATTTCGAAGCTCGCTAACGTTTTGCACACCAAGGAACTTGCTCGCAGACTCCAGGTACTATATAACTTAAAATATATATATAGCTAAACAATTAAAAGTAGCATTTTGTTTTCTTCATATATATATATATATATATATATATATATATGTGTGTATATGTGAGTGTGTGTGTATGTGAGTGTGTTATATATAAATATATATATATATATATATATATATATATATATATATATATTGTTTATTGTGTGTGGCAGGTAATGAAGGCAAATGTGACAGTAAATTGTGTACATCCTGGGATTGTGAGAACTAGACTCACTAGAGATCGTGAAGGTTATATTACAGGTATATTTTTATAACTTCTGTTTATTCTAATTCTCAAACTTTAATCACCATGTATCCATCATTTCATGCAACATATTTACTTTCTTTTGAAATAAATAAATAAATAAATAATGATGTAACGAGTTGAATATTTTATAAGAAAATATATAGTATAGTATGTGCCTCAAAAAATATGTTATTCGCTCGTAACTAATTTGATGCAAAACATGTAAATATATATATATATATATATTTGAAAACAAAATTTTGGAATAATTTGTTGATAAACAAAATGCTTTCATCTAAAAAGTGATGAATATGTTGGATTCATCAAAAAGATGATGAACTAGTTTTAATCAATAAAGATAATGAACTAACGATTATCAGTTGATATATATACCGAAAAATGATCAAATAATCATCCCTTTTACCCTTTTTACTTTAATTTTCTTTTTACTTGATCTATATATATATATATATATATATATATATATATATAAAATAAGTTTATATAATATAAAAGAGCGTATAATATTTTAAAGTTATATTTTAGTGAAAAAAAAAAGAAAAAAATATACATGTATCATGTATGATATGACGCGGTAGGATAATTAAAAAAACTTGTATTTTTTAATGTATACGAATGTATTAATACATTGCAATCTTTTGCAAATTAGTTATTTTTAATTAAAGCTGAACTTAAACACATTCTTAGAAATGTGATTACTACAACAATAACATCGTTATTCAATCTTATAATAGTGGAGAACCTATTAGAAATGTCATTCTAGAACATTTTTTTTGAACTGTAGAAGAGATTTCATTAAAAACTCTAGCAAGAAGCTAGAAGAAAAATAAAAAAAAGAAATCATTCTTGAACATAGATGACCGATTTCCTCTTAGTACGTAGATTAAAACTATAATTTTAACTTCCGAATTTTATGAAATTAAATGCAGATTTCATATTTTTCCTGACTTCAAAGTTCTTGAAAACAATTCCTCAGGTAACTAATATCTCCTATTAATAAAATCATGCATCTGATCTTTCAATACATAAACTCACCAAACTGTAATCGATAAATTCTTGTGCATCTACGTACGTACAGGCCGCTGCGACGACATGCTACGTTGCAACTCACGCAAAACTGAAATATGAGAGTGGAAAATACTTTGCAGATTGCAATGAAGCTTCAAACTCAGAAATAGGTTGCAACAAAAAAGAAGCTGCACGATTATGGTCATTTTCTGAAATCATGGTTTCTAATGATTTTAAAGCTGTTTTTGCTCCCTTTTCTATGGCTTAATTAGATTAAGCAGACACATATATAATATTATGGATACATCAAGCTTCAATTAGAAATATATAGTAGATACCTCGATGGAAAATGTGAATATGATATATATGTTACTAGTAGCACGTAGCTAGTATGGGTGGTTGGTTAGGTACAACTACAGTTACAAACACTTTAAATAAGGATATTTTAGTAATTTTAATACTTATTTAAAGTGTATGTAAGCAAAACCATAGATGATGCTAGCTAGTTGTATGTATAAATCTCTCTAATGTTATATACTTGTTTGACATGTAAAGACAGGTTAGATGAAGTCTACAAGTTCCTTTTTTTTCTTTTTTTTAAATGTATATATTTGTATATAAACATATACATGTCCCTAGTGCATATGCAAGATCTAGTTTTGTTTATAATAATTTGTGTGCAATGTTAGGCATGTTCTTTGATCAAATGCATGTGTAGTTTCGTCTCTACTTGAATAATCACGTTTATATATATATATATATATATATATATATATATATATATATATATATATATATATTGAAAAGTTTATTTGAGAACTGTTTTTATTGCGAGAACCAATTTTAGCCGTCTAATTCACACTCCTTCAATTGGATTATCCACCCATGAATTCCTTACATGCACCCTGCCACACTCAATCCCCCTACACTCTTCATCGATGAATTCCATTATCCAAAATGAACGGCTAAGATTGGTTCTCGCAATAAAATTGGTTCTCAAATGAACTCTCCCCTATATATGTATATATATATATGGGACGGTTCAAACAAATTTTTTTTCGTACGAGAACTGTGAAAACTAATTATAGCCGTTGATAAAAAAGATGGAGGGTCCAAATTAAAGAATTGTTAATGGATAACCTTAAACTAATCAAACTTATCCTTAATTAATTAAGGGTAATTTGGACGCTTTCACATTACTCTCACTTTTTTTAAACTAATATATCTCTCAAATGTAAAGGTGCTAAATTATGAACGTTATAACAAATTAACGAGAAAATTATGCTCTTTAATTTGAGACCGATCTAACTATATTTTTTGATTTTTTTTTGTATTTGCTGGTTTTTTTAATACAGTCGACATTTGCACATATGCAAATGCACAGATTCATCTAGTTTTTTCAACACAGATGTAGATATGTACATGTGCAAATTTTGCACATGTGCATATGTCGAGAGTTGTGTAAAAAAAACCCAGCAAACACGAATTTTTTTTGAAAAACTATAGCAAGATCTTTCTCAAATTAAAGAGCACAATTTTCTCGTTAATTTGATATATTTTTCGTAATTTAACACCTTTTCGTCTGATAGATATATTAGTTTTAGAAAATGAAGGGTAATGTAAAATGTCCATACTACCATTTCTCATTTAAAATAAATAAAAAAGACAGAAAATTAAATAATTGGCTAGAAATAGCACTCGCAGTTCTTGTGCGAAAAGAATTATTATTTGAACCGTTATCTCTCTCTATATATATATATAATATTTTTTTTAATTTTAAAATTTCTATATCAAGTCACTCGGATGTGGTGGTTTGGTGCACCGATTCAATTGTCTTTTTATATCTTAAAACAAATATTTAAAATGTTTCTAATTTTCAGTACGAAGAAAACCTACTTTTTCTGCATCAAACAAATGCAATGATTGATTTTATACTAAATTATGTCACGCTATAACTTAGTAAATAATATAAATGTGCTATCTTCTTGAGCTTTTTTAGGAAGTAAAGTGATGAAAAGAAAAAAAAAGAGAATTAATCATTTGGAGTGAGATCTTTTCTTTTCATTCATCTCACTTTTTAAAGAAAATATTTTTAATAAAATAACATGTCATTCCCCCTTCTAAAAAAAAAATACTCAAACACACAATTTTAATGATTTCGTTTTCTTTTAAAAAATAACTCGATAACACGCCATAAATAATTTTGTAAATATCTTAGAATGTTTGGTTTATAAGTAATTAATATAACTAGTCACTTGCTACTAGTATGATGCATGGTTCATTAATAATGAGCTTTTTAAACGGGTTTTTGTTGTATAGTTCATGACTTAATTGGTTTTAAGAAGTATGTTTAATATAGTATATAATTAATTTATAGTTTTAATGGATTAATTTTAGCTTTTGGTCTAGATTAAATTTTAAAAATCTGAGGGGAGTGACATTTTCGTAGTTTTTCATAATTCACATATGATGTTTTTACAAATCACACGTGATTGTATACTGAATCACCTGTGATTGAATATTAAAATTTTAGTACTATATTTTTTAAATGGACTTTATTGAACATAATTCTTGGTTTTAATATTTGGAGAATGCTAACCACGGTGTGGATAAAAATGAAAAAAGTAATTTTGGTTTTTAAAAATATCAATCGCAACTTATGTTATCATAATTAATTTTCTATAATTTGTATAATTGTCTTTTAATTAGTTTTAAACTTTCGATACATGAAACAAGATCGTAATTTTTTAAAACTAAAAATAACATTTATTTTAGGGGTTGCAGTTAGCATTCTCCTTAATATTTAAATTGTTTCAAGATTACTTATATTTTAAAAGACTAATTTCCATACTTGGTTATACATTTATAAATATATATACTCAACATTCAACTAACTCATTAACATGCACACACAGATAGTACGTCATAATAAACTAGCATGTTACCCGCGCAATGCGGCGACGATAAATAATTCATTCTCGATAACATGTCCGTTTTCGGTAACGTAGGGTATGATATACACACACACTATGATGACGTCGAATAATTTTTATTTTCAGTATGTCTATTTTGTTTCCTTCTTTTCCATTTTACTTATTTCTTTATTATCTATCAACTCTTTCGTTAATTTCTAAAATAACCTTTGAAAAACAATAAAATAAGAAAAAAACAATCTCTACTTATAAAATAAGATGATAAAAACATATCAATGACTTGGTGAATTTTGTTGATTTGAATGAGAAATTGTGTAGGTATGAGATAATGTATTAGTGGTTGGGTTGGTGTATTTTAAAAAATGTAAATGTATTTAAGACTATATTGGTAATTTTCTATTACTTAAAATTTAACAGTTCAAGTAAAATAATATTAAATATATTATAAATTAAACTTTTTATTTTACTTATATGAGTGTTTATAAATTCGGTTACATGTTATCAAGTTTATAAGTTTAGGTTATACGAATTTTCTAATACTTCCGTTAAATTATTTGGTATATGATATAATATTTAAAATAATATTTCTATACAGGTTTTTTTATTCAATTTTTAATTTGTGTAATATTTTATAGGTTGGAATTTAATTTATATTGAGTTGATATTTTTAAACATTATTTTTATAGAAAGTTTAGTTATTAAAATGGTATTCAATGGTTTCCTTTTAAGATTTATAAATAAGGGATAAGTTAGTAATATCAAATGACTTAAAATTTTAAGAGATTAAGACATTTAGGAAAGAGAGTGTTAAATACTTTATATATTAGTATAGATAGATTAGCATTGTTTAAGCAAGTATTAGGATCGAATACTTAATTGGAGGAAAATATGGTTTTATGATCAATATGGAATATCCGAATAAATATTGGTTTTAATAAAATTAGCCAACTATTTTTAAACAAAAAACCTAACTAGAGCTCTAAACTATATTTTAACTAAACAAACATTGTAATTAAGATAAATTGCTATTTGAATGATTAATTGTGACATCCGTCACCTAAAACAGGTTAGTTGAGCTTAACTTGTTATACGACCTAAATCTATGTGCTAGTGTGATACCTAAAGTCTAGTAGATGCTAGATTTAGGTGTTAAATATGTCTAAATTCTTCAAATAAGGTGGTAGAACATTTAACCGATTCCTAGTGTACAAGGTTATCGAGCAAATGTCTCTAAAGCGAGTATGGGTGAATGAATCCCTCAACTAAATGTATAACACTAATACTAATAATATATGGATAATAGTTGATACTAGATGACAAGTTTAAATATCACTCAAAGTGGTAACCCTAATAAGTCAATATAACACATAAATGGTTAAACACACCTATAAGAAATAAATGTATTAAACAATAGGAACTTATAATAAGTAATAATACTAATACAATTTATATATATATATATATATATATATATATCTTACGGCAAAGGGGAAAAAAAAGAAAAAAAAAGATAAGATTATTTTTTTTACTTCAAATTAAAACCAAAAAAAAAAGTGTTCTGATCCTAAACTAATTTCCAAAGAAAAAAGAAAATATAATAATAATATATATTTAAGTTTGAAAAGTCATCCAAGGAGGAGGGATAAACTCAAGATTTAAATGTAAACTCAAACTAAAACACCTAAATTTTATATAATCGTCCAAACTAACCTCCTAAACCCCTAAACTTCTCACCATTCCATCGATTCCCCCAGCCCTCTCCCTTTCTCTCGACATTATTTCTCCAGCCCTACACCTCCATAACCATTGCTCTTCAATCCTCAAGGAAAGCTTGTGACTTTGATCTCCATTTGAGAAATTTAGGTTTGTACATGTTCCTTTATAAACTTTAAATTTCTTCTTCTTGTTTCTTTGCATTTAAAACATGATTGAAGGATTAAACACATCCTAATCACACATAAAGTTATGATTTTGATGTGTTTGGTTGAATATCAAACCCAAAGGATTGGTCTATTTGATTTAAAACTTAAAGAATAAGAACCTATAATCTAGGCAGAATATGTACTAACTTTAATAGGCCATATCTCGGGCAAAATATAATGAAAAAAATCGATTCTTGACACTAAAAATAAGTTCTTTGAGTCTCCTTTCATCTCCAACTGGTTTCATACAAAACTAAGTTCATTTGGTCTCCCAAATAATTACAATCGTTTAGGTGCGTAAATCTATGTTTTCTGGCAGTTTAATCTACCAACTTTGAAATTTCTAAAACCTATTCTAAACATCACTCAAAATTCTTCAAACTTAATCTTGGGCATGTTTCATGAGTTTTAAAAGTCCTGTAAAAAGTTTAGAATTTATTAAGTTGTTTTACTATTTTAATTGATTAAAAATATTTTTGTGATTGAATCTGGAAAACCTAGGGTTTCCTTTAACAGACTTTGAATCATCATAATTAATCCTAGATCTCGAATTAGAGGCCAAAAATTAATATGAATAAACTTTGGATTGTTTTTAATCACGGTGGAAAATATTAGGATTTATTAGTTTTATTTTCTATTTTAATTGAGTGAAAACTTTTTAATTGTCCAATCTGGAATTTTTGAAATTTCCATATTCAGAGTTTTAAAATAATGTAAAATATCCAAACATCCGAATTAATTAACAAACAATTATGTGAATGAATTTTTATATGTCTTTAAGTTACTGTAAAATTTTTAGAGTTTAATAAAGTTTTTTAGTATTTTAAATAAATAAAAACTTTATGACGCGCAAACTGGAGGCATTTTCTGACCCACACCAATTAAAGTATTTGTTATAAAATAATAAACATGTTATTAAATTCTATAAAATTTATATAAAATAATAGAGACATTAAGGTCTCTACCATAAAAATTTAGGAAAATAACTAGGACATTGGGATTAATTTAAAAATATACGAAGAGTGCCCAAAATTTCAATATTTAATCTACATAATTTAAAAGGAAAATAAACAAAATTTCAAAACTAAGATATACATATTGGGGTTAGACCCAAGAAATGGATCCACTTATGCAACCTAGCGTAAAAGTTAATCGTGAATCCTAAATAAAATTTAATAGCTCAAGGATAACGCATAAAAAGACTATTACTCGTGAATCTAATATAATCTATATGAACTAATTGTTTGTAGATTTGTGAGCGTGCTAAGACTCGATTGATTAAGCTACTTACTAAGGTGAGTACTCGTGGCCCCTTTTTACTATATTTCTCGGGGGAGAATGACACTCAAACTCTCTTTTAAACTTTTATGCCGTGATGACTATTTCTTATTTATTTTGGACAACTTATGTGACGTATATGTAAAGACTACTTGTTGGTTAATGACTATTGATTCCTATATTCCTATGAGCCAACGGTTTATGCTCCAGCTAGGTATGCTATAATAACTGCTTGGAAGACAATGATTTGATTCTTATTGAACCTGGTGGTTCGGATGTTGGTACAACATCTACACGCTTAACATGCTATACGTGCACATTTGTCCTACTTAAACATTTTACACGGCAACTATGCTTTTACTTTAAACCTGCGAGCTCACCAACTTTATGTTGACATTTTCGAGTGTTCATTTTCAGGTAATGCTAATAACCATGCCTAAGGAGCTTAGGTGACCCTAGATAGCCTTAGCATGACATGGGCAGTTGACTAAGGACTCTTTCATTTAACTATGTTATTATGAACTTGGATTTTTTTTATAAATCTAGGGCTTGTAGCCCCGTATACTTGTCCCGGGTTGTGGGAACAACTATTTCGTATGTTCTTGTTTTAAATTGTTGACTATGGTTGTCGTGAAGTGACTTTCCACGACACAAGTCCCCTCTTGTGTCGGGGAACGTCGTGACACGTTGGTGTGAACTCATTTAGTAAAATTTTCTATTCATATATCAATGTGTTATGATGATCCTCTCCATCGCACCTCGTGTTTCCGCCAAGGCGGGGTGTGACATTAATAAATAATAAAATATGAGTTGTGTTAAATAAAGACTATGTAAAAACATAGTCCTAAAATTTTAATATTTAATCACATGTGATTCAGTATACAATCACATGTGTTGTAACACATGTGAATTACGAAATGTTACTCCGTCCAAAATTTTAAAATTCAATCAGGACCATTGATGTCATTGATTCAAATGCTAAAGTTAGTTCCTTAGGACTATGAATTAAGTATAAAATATATCAAATCAATTATGAGAATTGTCTATCACTCAACTCAAAACCAATTAGAAATTAGTAGAGTAACTTAAAACTCTTATTAAATACAGTATCAAATTCACACTTGTCAGGTATGGGCAATACTCAACACGCCCTCTCATATGTGACGTTTTTTGCGTGTAACACGTGAATTCTTATGAGTTACATGTGGTGCGTAAACGGCGGGTGGTCATGGCTCTAATACCATGTAAGTTTGGCAATTAGTGGAATAACTTAGGATACTTATTAAGCACATTACAAAAGCACACTCGTTTGATGTGGGATAATACTCATTACTCCACACACCCTTTTATGTGTGGTGTTCGTTACACCTAACACGTAGATACGTATAGATTACAAAATTGGCAAACTATAGGTCACTAGCTCTAATACCATGTAAGTTCGAGGGATTTTAACTACCAATTGACAATAAAGGGAGTAACTCATGACCCATATTAAATATATTGCACAGTCACACTCGTCCGATATAAGACAATACTAAACGATCAACACCCACTATCCTATGATCATGAGAAAACCATAACAATTAAAAAAAACCATAACACTAGGAACTTCATTTTGACTTTATTTCAAGATTATTCAAATTTAATTTTTAATATTAGATAAGATAAAAGGTAAAAAAAAGTTAAATTCGAAATATATAAATGTAATATTTTTCTTTTATATCGTGATGTAGAATTTAGTTTACCATTAACCAAAATTAAAATTTCGAACGTATTATATATGTATTTTTGTACGTGTCCTTTTATATTTATAATTAATTCATACAAAACACAAAAGCTATGTCTATGTTTATGTATCTTAATTATTCACATGACGCATCTTTAGTTTAACCGAATTAAATGCAAATATCTCTTCTCTTATAATATTATTCAAATTTTTAACTTTTCATTTATTCAAAATTAACATATTTTTAATTAAGCAATTCTAGTCATTTATTTAGTCAAAATTAAAACTTAATTTAACTATAAATCAAGAGATTATTTAAATTCAATTCTAATATAAAGTAAAAGATAGATTAAATATTACTTAAATTCAAAAATAGCATAAATATAACAAATTATTAATAAAGAATAACATTTATTTAGTATTGTTTTTATCAAATATTTGTTGTGCGCGTATTATGCATGAGACGTTGAGCTAGTTAGCTACCAAACTATTAATTTCTCTCATATTTAATTATTTATATTCATACCATACTCATAACTAAAAAGTTAAGGTACACAATTAAATGAAATCGAAGAGAAGGTAGTTTGCATATATGTCTAGTTGATAGTTTCTACTTTCTTTTAATTGCCATAATTTCAACATATATACTTCTTTTTTCTAAACTTTAGAATTGAATAATTTTCCAAAAGTCATGTTATCTTTTGAAAATAATAGTTAACTATAAATAAAATTGAAAAGTTAATTAGATGAAAAGTAGAAAATATATAGTCGATCGGTAATGAACTAATTAATAAAATTATTATATTATAGACCAGAATATTTGGAAATGTAGATCGACGACATATATGCCTTCTAATTAGTTATCGGGGGTACATTATAAGTATGGTGCACCAATTACAATTAGGCATAATCCACATGTCTAGTTTAATTCTTTCTTTTGAAAATTATATATATATATATATATATATATATATATATATAAAAGCTTCTTAATTCTTTGATTATTTAAATAAATACTCTAAGTGTGATTCATTAATTAGTTGTTAAGATCAAATATCAATGTTCAACGTTATTCAAGAACAACTCAAGTGCAAGAAAAGAGTTTTAAATATAAATCTATTTGTCTCTTGTTATTTGTTTGGAAGAGAAATATTATTTTACACACATTTGTTGGTGTTATGAGCTATCTTTGTTGAGAGAAGTTCTTCGTAAGAAATTAATTGAGTGTTGGGTTGTAAAGTTTTTAGTGAAGAACTTGGTTGTAAAAGTCTTTGGGAAGAACTTATAAGTAGGTTTTGCTTAAGTTGGTCAGCTTCTTGTGAAAAGAGTGACATATGCTTAATTAAGATGGTCACTTTCTTGAAAAAAAGTAAAACAAATTGCTTAAGGTAATCACTTTGAATGATATATTATAACGATGATCTCTTCCGGCTAAGAGAGACGTTTAGCTAGTGAAGACAACTCTTGTTACATAATCCGTGTTAAAGGATTTTATTTTGGTGTGAAACACCCATCCACATCTTTTTTTGAAGATACACAACCACAAGAACCAAAAGCTAAAAGAAAGCGGGTCCATGTTTGGTGCTTAGGCATGGAGATAAGGGCCATCTTACCACCCAATCAACTTTATAATTGACCAAACTTTTGTACAGCCGATAATTTTCAGTGTACAACTATTAATGCATCATGTACAAGTAGCTACTGCGTCATTATCTGGATTTCAGACTGGGCTGGCCCATTAAAAAAGAATTTGATGGAAAAAGATGGATACATGAAAATATGCATTTTGCCCATTTCAGTAACACTCATCATGGGTTGTTTGTACCCACCATTTTCTCCCAAAAGTAGATGTGGGCTGTCAATATGCCCATATCTTTTCTTAATGATTTATGATTATTATAAATATAACTTTAAGATTTATTATTATTATTATTATTATTATTATTATTATTATTATTATTCTACTAGGTTAATCTTCTTAAAAAGGAATAAATAGGTTATCCATCTTATAGTACTTGTTGGTATAAAAAAATTATTTTTCTAATAAATAAGTTACAAATTGTCGAGAACGGTGTCAATTTTTTTTAATAATAACATGTATATTTTTGTGCCGAGAAAGGATTGCATAATTTAGTTGGCTATAAAAAAGAATTTTAAAAATTCTCAATATTGTACAAAAAGATTGCAGTTTTTAGTTATTATTAAAATGGGTATTGTGACATGACAAAAATCAAGGGGTTATTTGGTAAAAATTGACAAATCGAAAATTTTCAACCATGTCTTGCTTCACGTTATCTTGATTAATAAATTTTAATATTTATATTATCATTTAACCAATTTTCATTTGTAAAAGTATATATATATATATATGGACATAAAAGAACGTTTGGAAAACAAAAAGAATGGCAATCGAAGAAACCGAGTTTATAGGCATTAGAATAATGAAAGTTGGGTGTTGTTCCGTATTCTTAATTGCTTCGATTAAAAAATTTATTTTGGGCCTATCAATAAGACACATAAAAATGGGCTTATAGGGCCTAGGCCCATTTGCTCGTTGCTCTAAAACTACTGTGAAAATACCAAAGATTTGGGTTAAAGACATCATAAATTGCCCCAACGACGCCTGCTTAAACTCAAAAGAGTTGATATATATATCTTCGTTAGCCTCACGTGTTTATTTCATAAAATTTACTTTCACCACTTCTTTGTTTATATTTTTTATTTATAATTCTAACCATTTTAGATAACTTTTTTAGTTGTTATTTACACATCTCAATTTTTATGAAAATAAATAAATATAATTTTATTTGTTTTAAACAATTACATAATAAAAAATAACTTTTAAATTTAATCAAAATGAAAGTAAAACTGTAATTATTTCTTATATTATTGTTCTTTAGTATTAATAACAGTAAGTTATAACAACAAATACTTGAACATCTCTATAATAATTTCAAATTCGTCACTATTATTATCACCATTACCTACCAACAGTTTTAGATTATAAAGTAATTTTATGAAATTATCGTGAAACTTTATTTAAATGTTTATTTAATGGTAAACTTGAAAAGAAAATCGACCTAAAACCCGACCTTATAGTTCGAGTTTGTCAAGTCAACTAGATTAAGCATTTTAGATCCTAACAAACCCGACCCTAATAAGCTTGTTTGGGTTTCGATTGGGTCGGGTTAGTGAGATTCAGGTTTTTTTTAACACCCATACTCTACACATTCCACCGATAATTTAACTAATTATATTAATTTAATAAATATGTTTTCAAATACACAAATACAAAAAATAAGTGATTGATAATTTTGTCATTTATCATGAAAATACGTTAAAATCCTTTAATTGTTTTACAAAATGAACATGATTTTATATATGCAAATTCTAACATATTATACTAAGCGAACACCAGACAGAATTTAAATCCTACAAAATCAAAACCTTGGATAGAATGCAAAATTTATGGAAAAAAATCCATGAATCAAACGCCGCCTTAATAGTCTTAGTACTAATACAGATGTTGAAATTTTGAGTTAATGAGTTTGAACTCCGAAAACATACACACTTTCTATTATTAGACGAACACACTATAAATTACAATTCGTTGTAGTTACATATGTTCAATATTGGGATAAGATATGCAAAAACAAAAACTAGTTAAGAGTACTTATTCATCACATAACGCATATTGGTATACCATGTTTGATATGTAATCACCGTTTGGATAGAATGTTTTGATAAATTTAACTAAGGATTTTGTATTCCCATGGAAAATTCCTCTATAAAGTGTCATGTTTAAGTTTGCTTTACAAAATACGATTTTGGTGGATATACACCAACATTTAAATTATTTGACTCAAGAGTTTTATTGATTATAACAACAAATAAATACATCAAACAAAACATATTTACATGTTTATAATTTTACTATCCATAAACACTATAGATGCGATAACATATTCTGTTATATTTTCACAAAAAATATCAATGTTGCTTGGATAATTAAGGATAATGCATAAAACACTTTTCAAAGTATATGATTTTGACCCTATTGATTGTGGTATCACCGAAATCAGATTTGAGATAATCCGAGATCAGTAACACAGAACACCTTGTTTGTTTATGTTCTTTTAGAGATAAAAACCCGGCCACCAGGGTAATAGTATATGCAAAGAAGATGATCATATCCAATCAATCAATCATCGAATAAAGCCTTAAGTTCCTACTGGAAAACAACACCAGATCCATTTCTTACATATGGATTTGTTTTTTGGGGGACTGCCTCCAGGGGGAAGTGCCCCTGGCCTACACCCTATGTTTCCGAGATCAACATAACTTATCCAAACATACGCTTCGCATCTCCACAATCAAATTATAGCTAATTAACTCTAATTTCGGCTTGTCTCACATTAATCTCGATCATAACAAGTATCTTGATGACACTAAAATCACCAACATACTTTATAGGAGTTGCATGAATATATAAATATCCCACTAACATAGAGAATGAATTACGTCAAAGACTCGAAGGTCGCGTATTGCAATTGAAACCGACCAAGCTTGAGAAAATCTGTTCAAGAATGTAGGCAGTGAGACTGAGTGAGTTTGGAATGACATTGTATAAATAGCGTCAAATAAAAAGTGTTCGTTGATACTTGATCGAATAAGAGAACGATAAGTCTTTTAAAGTTTTTTTTATGCGAGTTTGATTATTAATAGACTTGTTTGTTATGAAATGCAAACGCACTTATTGGTTGGAACCATTATTAGTACCATGTTGAGTTTTGAATACAATAATAAGCACGTATAGAAAGGGCACATATCTACTCTTATTATTATTATTATTATTATTATTATTATTATTATTATTATTATTATTATGGTGTTGAAATTTAAAAAATGTCTTAACTCATAACGTTGATTTATATAGTAAACGACAAATTAAATTCATTTATTAGAGACAAGACGTAAAACATGAGGAGGAGAATGGTTCGTACGTCATTATCTTAAAAGTGCCGATTGCGATTGTGATTAATTGTATACAGGCAAGCAAGCAAGAAATTAAGCTATTTTTGCATTATTTTCACTCTTTTATTAAAAATAACATATATATTGTATTTTGAGACGAAAGCCTGTAACACGTGATTTTACAAGAGATCTGTCGTTAATTAAAAAAAAACAATAACTAAAAACTAATATAATATATATTTCTTGTGTTGCTCTACAAGAGATATGTGGTTAGTAATAAAAATAATAATTAATAACTAATATAATATTGGACAAATTACGTGAAAATACAATAAACTATATTAATATTGTTATTGTATGTAACCAATTTTATTTTGTACCTAAAAATACAAACTTACAATTTTGATTCATTGTATGTAATCGGTGGCCTGATTATCAGGTTACCGGTTTTTTACATGAATTTTGATTTTTTTTAATTAGTAAATTCATATCTTCTTGGTGATCTTCAAGGTTCATCCTCATGTTCTTTATTTTTAAAGCAAAAACATAAAAAATATATTGAAATCATAAACCATAAAGTTGATTGGGGATGAATTTAGATGAATATGAACCAAAATCAAATCTAGAACACATGAAGATGAATATGAAATAGATGAAGATAAACACATAAAACCATATAAAATCAAACATAATACGAACCAAAATCGAAAGCTTCGGTGGATTGGGGAATGAAATTAGATTCAAAATGTAATTAGATTAAAGGAGAAGATGAAATTAAATTCAAACCCTAACAAGCCACATAAAACCACCACAGTCGTCTCAAGCCTTCAAACGCCACCACCTTCGTCGCCTTCAACCCACCATCACTGTTGTCTCCTTCGCCTTTAAAATCACCACCACAATCGTTGCCTTTGAACCACCACCACTGTTGTCTCCTTCGCCTTCAAGATCACCACCACAAGCGTGGCCTTCGAACCATGACCAAAGTCGTCGCCTTCAAACAACCACCACAGTCGTCGCCTTTAAAATCCACCACCGTCGAGTTCAGATATGAAACTTTTTTGGTTTTTGTTTAAACCATCGCCGCCCTTCAAACAACATCCACCACCACCTTCCAGATTACCGTTGCCGCCACTTTAAACCACCACAACCGCCGCCGCCGCCTTGTGATTAGGTTTCTTGTGTCGTCTTCGAACAACCACCGCTGTCCCCTTGAGATCTAGAGTTCATCTTCGATTTGATACGTATTATGGCTTGTTATTTGGTTTTTTTGTTTGAATCTGAAAGAACCATTCACAAGGATCTGCTATCTTTTTATTTTCTTCCACAAGTTAATTGCATACAATGAATGAAAATTGTAAGTTTGTATTTTTAGATACAAAATAAAGTTGGTTACCTATAATGACAATATTGACATTGTTTATTATATTTTCGCACAATTTATCCTATAATATATATTTCTTGTGTTGCTCTACAAGAGATCTTTGGTTAGTAATAAAAATAATAATTAATAACTAATATAATATCTCTTGCGATTTTACAAGACATGTGATTAGTTATAAAAATAGTATATGATTGTTTTTTGGGTGATTTTTATAGAAAATTATTTCGTTACATACAACAAAAACCATATGTTTGGATTATAATATTTCTAAATATGCCTTTGAGAAAAAGATTACTATGTTTATACGGGCAAAATATATTAGGTGTGATTTGAAATTAGCAGTACGATATTGAAACTAAAATTTAATTAAGAGAAAACTTGACGTGAAATCATACAAGAAATTAGGGTGTTTACCCACACATGTTTTTTGTGGGTATAACCTTCAAATATGTGAGTATTTGTTTTTACTTACACATAAAATAAGTGTAACCATGTGTGTATTCATGTCTGTAGATAAAGATCTTTACTCATACATACATTATGTGTGAGTATATATAGTAGCCTATACCTACACACACATATTTATATGTGTGTGTGTGTGTTTAAAACTAAGATATATGTGTGGATATAAGTATTACGATTTGTTTTTACGATGACGTGTCAAGTGATGTGGCATAACCATACAAAGTCTTACTTACACGCATTATTCGATATGTACGTTTGGGTAAAAGTAATTTTATATGTAGGTAATAATTGTATATGTGTTAGTAAAAACAAACTTTTGTGTGGAATATAAACACAATATATGTAGGTAATGATGTAATAATATTCTCATATGTGCAAATAAATACAAAATGCGTATGTGAAAATAGATAAATATGTGGCCAAAGAATTATAGATACAAACGTTACTACAAACTAGTTTCAACCATTTGCTTCAAAATACATGTAATGTAATTTAAATACTAAACTACAAAAGAGAAACAAGTCACAAGTGACATGAGTATAAAAAAAAGTAGCATATAATCTTAAATCTTCATACTATATCATCAAACACTTCATACTTTCCACACTATTCATGAGACTCCACATCAAATGTTGTTTAATGTATCATCTTGACATCGTCGCACTGATGAGCTCGCACTTGAATCATTTGGTCCAACACATTAGTTTTCAAGTACACCCAAAGCTACAAACAAGAATATCAGTAACAGATATTAGTTTAGCTTTCAGAAAAAAAAGAGGGATATTAGTTTCTTCCCCACAAATTAAAATCAAGACTAAAACACTCTTAAAAATATATGATTAGAATTAATTCAGTTATAAGTATGATGATTTCATTAATCAAAAGTTAATATTAAAAATATATAGTTATAAATAATTCAATTAGAAGTATTGGTTTAAATTCATTAATTGTCGGTTATGTTGTCAATAGTTAATTGTTTAAATTCATTAATTGAGGACTTAAATGAGAGGTATAAAGGAGGGGTATTTTAATAAATTTACTCTTCTTAAAATTAAGAGTTTTTTAGGTGGTAAATTGCATTATATAGGAGTAAGATATATATGGAAAAATTCAAACGAGAACTGTTTTTCGTACGAGAACTACGAAAATAAAGGAACCACACACCACTATTAATGACTCATTAATAAGGTTATTTTGGAAAAAAACAAAACTTTTTAATAATTCTAATTAATATGGTCTATCCGGATACAATTTACGATTGTGTATATATAAATGAGCAAAATACCATATTAACGAATCATTAATGATGGTTACAATGGTTATCGCACGAAAAACAAGTCTCGTATATCCTCTTCAATATATGTATATATATATAGTATAGAGAGAGAGAGAGAGAGATCTTCTACCCTAATTCTAGTTCTTCATGTAATTCTAATCTCATCTATGACCAATTTCACTCCATCTTCCCACTTTAGTGTCGGCAAATTTCAGTATTGCACGCGATTGCCTACTTACGACGTGTCCACCTTTAGCATCGAAGTCATTAATTAATTCATGTTGTAGTCCTAAACTTGAACATGTAAAAAAAGAAATTAATGAAATGAAATGATAGTCCAACTTACCCGCAACTAACAAATTATGAGTCCCATGATTGTCTTGTATTAGCTAGTCGTAGTGTCATTTTCCAAGTAGTCCCTTGGAAGGAAAATTTGAGTCGATCATTAATTGTGCAACAAATTAATTAACGTTGGTGATATATGTTTGGGGATATGATCGATACAATTCCAGTCTATATATGCAGATGTTTCTATTTGCATGACTCATCCTTGCATTATTTAATATATTGCACATCAACACATGACTTCTTAAACCAGCTTCATGTATAAGTAAGTTGCATACTTAATTGATATTTACATCATTGGTTTTAATTTGATTTTTGCGACTCCATTTTTATCTACTTATCAAAAATATTTGTAACCGCATTTGAAACATTACTCATGTATTCATGTATATAATATAAAAAAAGATTTAATTTTATAAATGGTTGTTTAACTATTCTTAAATTGCAGATTTAGTCACTTTTTTGAAAAAGTTACAAGTTTAGTGCTTTAACTATCATTTTGTTACAAATTTAATTTTTTAACGAATTCTGTTAATTTAGTCTATTAAATAAAGGGCGTTTTGTTCCTTTTACCCTTTTTAATTTTAAATTAATTAAAATAATATTTATATTTTTTTAAAGTTACTCTCTCTATATCAGATTATTAAATAAAATAACCCATATCAACTAATATTTCAGAAATTATATATTATTATGTGAAAGATAATATAATATGGAGAAAAAAAACAAGATGTATTAATAAAGTTTGAGATTAAAGAGGTATTTATATCAATAATAAATAAAAATAATGTTGATTGTTGAGAAATAGTAAACAAAAAAAATTAAATATAATATATAACTAGCATCGTACCCGCGCAATGTTGCGGCGACAAATAGTTTTCGTTTTGCAACATGTCGTTTTCAAGAATGTAATGATATGTTATTCGTATGATTCAATGTTATGAAAAGTTTTCAGCAACATGTCCGTTTTTTTTCAAATTTTCTTATATTTGTATCAACTATTTTATTAATTTTAAAAAATATTAAAATAATAAAAAAGATTTATATTTATTAAATAAGGTGAAAGAAGTTAATAAGATTTTGGAAATTATGTTGATATGGGTAGATAATTATGTTTGTGTGAGAGAATGTGTTAGTGGGAAAGTATATTTTAAATAAATAAAAAGTTAAGTAAATTAGGAAAGTGAAATAGTTAAAAATTGAACGGATGAGATTAATTTAGATAAAAAGAAGGGTGTGGATGTATTGTTGATTGAATTTTAAGAAGTTTTAAAACTAAGAGGAGAGAGAATGTTGTATGCTTTATATAGTAGTATAGATAGTGTATTATAACACCAATTTATGAAAGGTTGATGTATAATAATAGGGTATAATTATCTATATTGAAGATAGTAAAATAAACTAATGATAATAATAGTAAAAATAAAATACAATAATTACTATTACATACATACATATATATAGAGAGTAAACTATTGAAAAATCTTATAAAATATAATAATAAATATTCTGGTAAAAAAAGGTTAAAAAACTCAATGCCAAAACTATTTGAAAACCGCGGAGGGGAAAATGGTCATTTTGAAATATTTAACACTAAGACCGTTACTTTTAATGGTTAAAGAACTAGGTATGATATAACTTTATTATAGTAAAGACCAACAATGTACTTGTGTAACATAAATGACTGAATCAATAGAAAAGTACAAACAATAGAGACGAAATCAATAATTAACTCTAAATTAACTCCTAAAAAACAAAGATATGTGAGGGCTAGCGAGGAGGAGCGGGGCCAAAGAAATTTTATCTAATAGAGTCATAAACTAGTCTCATATCTTAAACATTTTATTTATAAAAATATGTGAGGATTTATATAAACAAATTATGCTAAAATCCAAAAAAATATATATATAACTTTTAATAAAAAATTGAAATTCGAGTGAGATATCTTTTTGGTTATAAGATAGTTCCACCACAAAAGCTGTTAGCTTGGTAGCTATATATCGTTTTCGGAGTGATTCCAGTTAGTGCCAAATTTGATAACTAACAGACCTGTTACCATACATCGATCAGTACCTTTTTACAATCTAATTAATATTATTTTTCAAGGTTTTATCTAATCAAATTTCTCGAAAAATATTCCGATCATCTCATCTCAATTCATAATATAAAAAAAAAGGTGAAAAAAGGAATATAATAATCAAAATAGATGAGATGCGGATATGTGTAAGATCAAATGATTGTAACAACGACTAAAAAGGAATGAAAATTTGAACATTAATCGTGAAAGAAGAGAAAGGTACATGGGTAGAATGGGCGATGTAGTACGGGGTAGCTCAACTAACTCATGTTATTCTTCAACTTCTTAAACCACTCGTAGTCATGTTAGTTAGTCATAATCATGACTAGCATCACTAACCTTTACATCATCATCGATCACTAACCTTCACATTAGGGGTGAGCATAAGTACCGAAAATACCGAACCGTACCGGCACCGAGTTGGAGCTTTCGGTCCGGTATTCGGTACTTGAAATAGTCCTAAATCGGTATTCGAGATTCGGTATTCGGGACTAGTACTGAAAAAACTAGGTAAAATAGGTAACGGTACCGGTACCGTAGTACGAATACTCGGTACGGTATTCGGTACCATCTTTAAACCAAATTCGGCATTCGGTAAATACCATGCTCACCCCTACTTCACATCATTAAAAAAAAAAACGTTCCCCTCCGTTTAGCTCATCATTTGTATGACGAGCAACATTGCGAGGAGCCACACGAGTCCTTCATAGTCGTGATGAGCAAATGACGGACAGCCTTAGAGCTTCATCCATGGACAACAAGACCACTACGAAGTTCTTACGTATAATTTTAAATTTTGTTTTTTTTGTATATAGGCACAAACTAGCTTATTGAAGCTTCTTTTTTATTTTTATTTTTGAGCTACTCTAAACTAATATTTCTGGGTCCGACATCATATATAGTTGAAGCTAAAAGCTCGTAATTGATAGCTAGAAACTGAAAGCTAGAGTTTTTATTTGTATAATCACAATATGGCATAAATAAGAAAAGTTAAATGATAAAAGTAAACCATTAAGATTATTTATGTTATATGAATATTAAACACTCTTAAAAGACGCTTCTTTTTTTACGTGAAAAACACACATACACACTAATCTACACCTTTTGTTTATCGCGAGACTTGAACTCATGACCATAAATAACATGGAACAAGCCCTTTGGTGATGGCTGTCAGTTATAGGGTAGTAGTGGCAATCGGGGTAAGGCCTAGTACCGACTATATTATTATACTAGATTAAAATTTTCTTATGGTACACATGTTGGTTTAAAAAATAATGAATAATACATTAATAAAAAGATATTAACAATTTAAAACACGGCAAAAATGAGAATTTAAAAAATTGACGAGAGACGACATCAACACTTAGACTAGTGTTGGAAGTGTCGAAGCAAAGGGAAGGGTAGATGTGCCGGTAGATACGTGGTATAATAATATGATCAGGGGCAATGCATTCAAGTTTTTATTGGTTATAATAAAAAGAAACTAAAATGATTATAAAATATTTTAAAAATCTTAAACTAAAAATTTAGTTAAATATGATATTTTAAAATGTTATAAAGAGTAAATACAATATTTGTAAATTAAGGCCAACAATACGGTATTTTAATGCTTGAAAAAAGCATATATGAAATTCTCGCAAATAGTTTTGATTCCAATTAAAATCAAAACTGGATCCATTTATAAACAAAGAAAGTCAAAACTTGATTTCAATTTTTATCAAAATGGATGATTCATATTTAATAATTAATTTTTTTATTTAAATCAATAGCTAGTATTGCATAATAGAATGTATTCATGTTAATCTTTATTAATACTAGATTAAATACCCGTGATACATGGATTGGTTTTAAAAAAATAAAATATTATACATTAATAAAAGAATATTAAATAATTATAAAAATGAAAGAAATAAGAGTTTAAACAAACGATTTCAACATCCAAACCAGCAGTTAAAGCATCGACGGAAGTGATTTACAAGGTTTGATGCATTACGTGTGGAGCTATATATTCATTCAGATTCAAAAGCCTAGTGGCTGGATGTATAATGTTTTCACTTTATTAGATTTTGTGAATTATATTAGACACTTTGAACTACGGGCAAACTAGCAAATTAATGGGTGCAACCCATTCTTTATTACTTAGCCAAATATTGGATGAAAGCCTACGCCTATAAATGGCTGACAAATGTTACAAGAAAACCTTATAAATGGTTAGCAAATATTGGATTAAAACCTTATTGCAAAGGAGATAGTTAAGGATGTGTAAAGGTCGGGTCATAAGCTACTATTATTCAAATTGGACTATGAGAAAGTCTTTGACTTGGTCAATTGACATTCATAATAGAGAATACATGACAAAAATAATTACGTATCATCTAATAAATGTTCAGAGAGCATGGAGAGGTATTAGTTTGTTAGATTTAATTAAATATAATCTGTTGGGAATTTTGAAGGAAGTCAAATTGAGTGTCTGGGTGCTTGGACAACGATTCCCATAAGTCAATTCCCATTCAAATTTTGAGTTAGACTCAAATGGTGTTTACCGGGTTGAAACAAAGGTTCTCATAAGCCGTTATTGATTTTAAGAGAATGTCATGATTATATATTAAGTCTAATGTCGTTATTTATTAAGGAACCGTAGAGAGAAACAATAAAGGTAGATATTGAATATCTAGAAATCAAAATCAGATAAGTGTCCGCAGAACAAT
The DNA here is from genome assembly GCA_038502395.1 of Dittrichia graveolens. Taxonomy (NCBI): domain Eukaryota; kingdom Viridiplantae; phylum Streptophyta; class Magnoliopsida; order Asterales; family Asteraceae; genus Dittrichia; species Dittrichia graveolens. Next base: position 113,303,025 of record JARJIL010000001.1, on the reverse strand, counting down.
GATAATCTAATTATGAGTTTGCAAGGGTTGTGAACAAGAAACTTATTATTTCAACTATTTGCGAAATGAAAATTAATTTAAACATCTACAAGGGCAACATGAGAAAGTTACAAGTTAGTGAGAATAGTGTACCAAAGTCTGATATTGTTTAAGTTTGCAAAACAATTTTAGCAAAACCATATTAGGACAAGACTTTACAAGTGTGCCAAAATTTTGTTTTTTGGACCGGTGATACTAACATTTAACAAGCAATTCAAATGGATTAGTGAGTGATAGCTTCCGCAACTTTGTAATTATCCCAGGGTTAGGATGGAGGAATTACATAATTGATCTAGAAGGAGTTCTCGATTTTGCATGTTTTAAATAATCCGAAAATAAGTTGGGCTTATTCCAAACTTGTCCATGATGACTTGTTGTGATGGGAATGACGACAGGTTATAACGTAATTGTGATGTTTGATAGAGTATTCGGGGATATTTTTTAACATAAAATAATAATGGATAGTGATCAGTAGTTAAGAATGCCTTATGGGTATTGTATATGTATGTCTCATAGGTTGTCCTTATTACCTCAGGCACTTGATTTAGAACACGTGGACTTTTGGATTTCTTAGTCCGTTCTAACGCTCCACCGTAACAGAATAGTTATAAGGGGCGTACCTAGTGTAAATAATTCTTTTTCAATCTTTTTTTAGTGTAAATAACTCTTGCTATACAAAGTAAACAAAAACAAAGAACTAAATTCTCATTTTTTATTCAACAAATAAAACCAAGCTAAACAAAGCAATTTTTAACACAATTGGAGATTTTACGGATTATATATAAGACTTTACGATTTTTAGAAGCATGTTGATGTAATTTAGAGGTTTGAAAGAATATATATGTAATAAACAAAGTTTGTAAGGATATAGATTAAATTTTTTTTTATTTTTTTTGGGTAATTTGGGTATAATCGAATGAAATATAATTTAACTGATAACCGAACTGTAATTAATACAGTTAACCCGAACTAACCGATTAAACTTACCAGATAACCGTTTTAACAGACCCGATTTAACCAAACCTTGACTGGATCTGTCGGTTTTTCGTTTATCAGTTATTTTTGACATGTCTATGATATCGGATCTCTCAACAAACTAACATGTGACTTGTTATCAAGTTTGTCCCGATTCCTTGTCTTAATGTGTCGGCTTATTCCTTCTTTTGACAAACAATGACAAGATTAGATTTTCAAAATAATATATAAGTATGACATTACATAGTAAATTATTATTTTCCTCTCGTACACTTAAATCATGATCTATTTGATAACAAACGTGATGCAATAAATATGGTTTACAAGTAGTCGATTTTTTTATTATTATTTTTATAATATTTTAGATCTATAAAAATATCTTTTTAACAAACATAGAAAATAAATTAAATGTGTGAACCAATAATAGATTAATTAATTAATAGTCAGGATTCATGAATGCTTGTTGGCCGGCGGCAATCTGTTGAAACTTCCAATGACCGAGATGCCTGGGCGGACCTCCACGGAGGGTGACTCTGTCAGGGTCTGGGCCTCTGGGGCCATTACTAGTGATTTTTTTTTTGTTTTTTATTTATTTTTTTAAAAATATGTTTTAAAATAAAGCTATAAAATTAATTATATTGAAAAATTCTAGTTCTCTCATATTTCATTATCCCTTTTATGATTAACATATATAATGCGTTAATTTTTTTATTATTTTATTTATTAATTTTAGTACCTGTCTTGATTAAATAAATAATAAGATAAGTATAAATAAAATGATATAAAACCTGTAATTAGTTTTTGTAATTGGTTTAGTGATAGATTTCTTAAGCAATTATCTTCTTTACCCTAACTTTATGGACGACGTAATAGGTTAGATTATAAGGTTCGAAAGAACATAAATAATATTTGTAAAAGATAAGCTTTTATTATTATTAATATATATATATATATCATATTTCTGATAATTTTCTTCAATTTACATTCTTATTATTATACTGTTTACCGGTTTTTGAATTCGATAGTTTAATTTGTATTATTATACTAGTTTAAATGTTTGTGTAATCATACGAGTAGGCGTAACTGTTTGTGTGAAACTATTATTTTTATGTTCGTTTAATTAAATATATGATTTTTTTATATAAATGAAAGAATAACTTAATACGAGACTTGCTTACAATTTTTATATATATATATATATATATATACATTAATTCCGTTCGACATATAAAAGTAGACGATGACAAATTATATAAAAATTTCAAATTAAACTAAAGCTTTACATAAAAATAAATTAGTATTCTTTGAAAATAGAAAAAATAATGTTTTATTTTGAGACGACGTTACAGGAATATTTTTGAAGTTATTTTGAAACAAGGACCTTAAACAAGTTTTCCTTTAATTATTAGATTTTGTATCAAAATTATAACATCATATCGCTCTTAATGTTGTATGTGTGTTCCTAATAAAGAGTTAATTAATTTTGAAAAAGGATTAGTTAAATTTCAACAGTTTTAGCACCAAACTATTTTTAATCATAATTAAACCACTAAACTAATTTTTGCCTTCTTCACAAGGATGTAACAGCCCTTTGTGTTCAAAATTGAAACTTTAAATGTGAAATTGATATATACATTTTGACAAAATTTAATGATTATTTTTTGCAGATTAAAGATTGTCATGTTCTTGTTTTTTTTTTTTTTAATACTGACATGTTTTTCCCATTATAAAGCAAAAGAATAAGCAAAATTGACTAAACTACTAAAAAAACTCATAATATTTAAAAAAGAAACCACAAGTGCGAAATTTTGATGCTAAATTTGATAAAATTTATTTATTCTTATTTCAGAGAGAATATACATGTTTTTCACGTTATTATGTAAAATAAATTAGTAAAAACAGACAACAAACGAGTATAAATTAATGCTAAGAATATGAAAGGATTAAATCATTGTGAAAACTAGTTTGCTTATTAAACCAATAAAAGGTAGGTGTGACAATCGTCTCATGTTCGGGTAAAAGTGTGTGTCACTGACCCGTATAGGTGAAAACACGACACAAGCCACGTAACCCGTTTAAACATACGGATTAGCAAGTGGCGGGTTGACTGGTCATTCACGGATTGGTGGGTCATAGACAGGTTGACGGGTCATAAACGAGTTGACGGCCAGTGGGTCTAAATTTTTTAATTTTGTCCCTTTTTTGTCAAAATACACAATTTTGGATGCAAAATACCAAATAAAGTTCAACCCTACCAAACAATTTAACTACAAGTGATGAAACATTGGTTATTCAATAGTGTCTATTTTTGATAGTCTCAAAACGATGAAGGAACAAAAGCTAAACAATGTATTGATTAGGTTTATGGGATTAAGGAATAAGAGAAAAACTTAATAGCAAAATAGGAAACTTGAAAAAAAATCAAAAAATCAAAAAAATTATACTAGTTGGCCGATCAACCAGCAAACCCGCTACCCAACCTAAACACGACACGTTAAGTCATGGTAAAGAATAGTTAAGTGGTTATACCTACAAATTGGAAAAAGTTTATAGTTTTCTCCAATATTAACCGTAAGATAAATAAACATTTGTAATACTTATTTATTTTCAATTATTGTTTTTAAATGTCTTGTAAAATAGAAAGACTACGAAGTTTTTTTTTTTTTGTAGAAAAAAAGTAGTACAAAAAGCAATAAAGTAATTTGACATTTAGCCGTAGCTTCATGACAAATTTCTGTAAGTGGGTTGTTTAAATACAAAGAATGCGTCATTATCGGTGATAATGATTCATCTATCGCTTCTCTAAACGTTAAGCCTAAAACTCTATCATCAACAAAAACTTTCATTTTTTAATAATTAATTTTCATTTTGTGTAATTTTATTTTATGTACCATCTGAGATAGTTTAATGTTAACAATCTAACTTTTAAAGTTTGTAAATTGCATGTGATAGAGTTAGGGTTTGTTGGTTTTTTGAGATAAATAAATAGTTATTTTTAAGAAAAGTTTATGGACGAATTGAACAGACATTTTATGATATGCCTAGCTATTTGTTTAGGATTACATATAAAAGCTTCATAGAATGCAATCACGTGCTAGCCATAACCTTCGTTCACCAAAATGAGATCGACCTGCATCACCATATATATTAGCTCACAAAGTTGAACTTGAGGCAAGAGGAGAGGGTCTCGACCATAATATATTGCAAAATCTAAAAAAAAAAAAAACTAATTATAAGGCTAAAAATAAACTAATTACAAGGTGCATCTACTTTTTCAAATAAATAAAATGCAAAAGATAAAAAGAAACTAATTACAAGGTGTATCAGTGCATATGCACACGTGCGTAACAAGTGCACTTATGCATATGCAAAGATGCAATGTAATGAAATAACCAAAATAGACGCATTTCAACATAGAAAAATAGATGTAAAACTTGATTCACGGCCATGATTACTACTTCGTTAATGGTGGCAGTTATCAACAACATCTAAGCTCATCAGATTCATCGTGGTTGTCGTCGTAGAGACAGTGTTAGAAAGGAGGCTGAGATATGATGAGATATGAAAGTGAAAATGTTGGTGATGGTCATCGGTGTTCATGGCGGCGATGGTTGCTGATTGGATCGCGGTTGTACGTGGAGGAAGGCAGTAGACGAAGATAATCAACTGAAAATCCAGTTGTAGCGGCGGTCACCGGTGTTTATGGCGGCCATGCTCGCCGATATTAATGGTAGCGATGGTCGATGTCTATGACGGTAATGGTGAACTTGAATTAAATGAAAGTTTGGAGACATGTGATGGAAAGGTGAACTTGACTTAAATGCCTTTTTTATTTTTAGAAAAATATTAAGACATATAATAAATTGATTGGTTAACAATAGCTCTCGCAGTTCTCGTACAAAAAACATTTCTCATTTAAACTGTTCCCTATATATATAAGAGAGACTTCATTTGAGAAACATTCTTATTGCGAGTACTGCGAGAACCAATCTTGACCCTTGATTAATGACTGACTCATTTACCCGAATCATCTAGTAATTTTGACGGCTCATTAATGACTAATTCACTGTTTGGTAAATATGTAAATGACCAAAATACCCCTATTAATAAGCATTAAAGATTATTATAAATAGTAATAATGATGTTCATCGCAATAATAACCGTTCTCAAATAAACTTCTTCTTTTCTCTATATGTGTATATGTATATAAGTACAACCAATCTCATTATATGAGTTGAGTTTTTATTTGATAACATAATTAGTCAATAAGATTATAAGAAAATTCATTTCCTTGTATTCTACCTACCGAGAGTACGTAGTGAAGAAGTTCTCATTTATTAAGCCTATTAACTATTAATTAAAAGTATATGAAGAACTTAGGGATAGAGTGTGGCAAGGTGTATATGATTAATTTATAGGTGCGTAATTGAATTAAAGGATGGAGAATTGGATGGCTAGGATCGGTTCTCGCAATAAAATTGATTCTCACATGATCTTTTTAATATATATATATATACTAGCAAGGTACCTGCGCAATGCTGCGACGACAAATAATTTCTATTTTACGTCGTGTTGCTTTTAAAATGTAATAATATGTTATTCGTGCAATTCAATGTCACGAAAAAGTATCTTACAATATCAGTTTTTTATTTTTTTATTTGTATCAACTATTTTATTAATTTTAAAAATAAAAGAAAAGACATTAAAATAAGAAAAAGATTTATATTTATCACATAAGGAGAGAGAAGTTAATAAGATTTTGAAATTTATGCTGATATGGATGGATAGTTGTGTTTGTGTGAGAGGGTGTTTTAGTGTTAGAGAGATATTTTAAATAGATAAAAAGTTAAAGTAAATTAGAAGAGAAAATTAAATGATTTAAAGGGTTATTTAAAAGTTAAAGTAAATTAGGAGAGAGAATTAAATGGTTAAAAGAGGTATTTTAAAAGTTAAAGTAAATTAGAGAGAGAATGAAATGGTTAATAAGGGGTATTTTAGTACATTCAAGTTACTTAAAATTAAGAGTTTTTAAGGTTGTAAATGTATTATAAAGGAGTAAGATATATATATATATATATATATATATATATATATATATATATATATATATATATATGGGAGGGTTCATTTGATCGATAACCATTATTAGTATGGGAACCGCGAGAACCAATCTTAGCCGTTCAATTGGTAAGTGGAATCATGGATACAGAGCGTAGGGGGATTGTGTGTGGTAAAGTGCATGTAAGAAATTTATGGGTGGGTAAACAATTGAAGGAGGGGGAATTGGACGGCTAAGATTGGTTCTTGCGGTTTTCACAATAAAAGCGGTTCTCAAATTAACTTTTCACTATATATATACATATATATATATAATACCGCTTATATATATACACATATATATGTGTGAGTGAGGAATCATGCGAAAAGTGTTTTATTTATAAAAAGTGCGAGAAACAATTTCAACCATAGATTTGTTATTGATCTTGTGGTTCAGATTAATCATATTTAATATTTTTATTTAATTCAAAAATGTATATTAGTAAATACAAATATTTTCTCTCTTCTCTCTCTAATTTATTTTTATCTCTCTAATTAATTTATTTTCTCTCTCTCCTCTTTAACTAATTCCTTTTTTCAGAAATTTTTTATATACAACTGTTCATTAATAATCATAACTTTTTAATAAGATTTTTTAATCTTTTATTACTAAAACGTACAATTAATATATGTGTTCAATCATGAACAGAAATAATTGAATTATACTTTTGTTTAACAAAGAATAACCTAAAAACAAACAAAGAGAACTTAAGAATCCTTGTTTACTAATGAACAAATATTTAAATAACCTAAATACACATATACACACATTAAAGTTTGTTCATTAATAAACAAACCCTTTACCGGTAAACAAACCAACAATAAACAAAAAAAAAACAAATCTATTCACTAATAAACAACAAACATCAATCTCTTACATTAACCCAAAATTCCATTTTCTCTAATGGAGAACAGAAACAAAACCAGAATCTATTCACTAATAAACAACAAACATTTCCTTTATGAATAATTTAAACCAAACTAAAATCAAATTACTAAAAAAAGTAAACCAAGGAGGCGGATGAAGAAGAAATAAGCAGTCAGCGGCTGGAACATGGAATACTAGATCTAGAGAGTTGAATGGTGGTTGTGACCTTTGAACAGCGACAGTTTCTGGTGGTTGGGGCGGCAAGGGTGTAAAGGACGGTGGCCGACAAGGGTGTAGGGACGGCGAGGATGTAGGGACGGTGAGGATGTAGGGCCGGCGAGGGTGTAGGGTCGCGATCAAACCCTAATTCGACGGTGGCTTGGGGCAGCAATGTCAGACGGCGCGACGAAATCCTAAATTGACGGCGGTTAGATGTGTGAGGATGGCAGCGCGTCATGCGGCGGCGAGGAAACCCTAAAGCGATGGTGGTGGTGGACCTAGATGGTAACTTTGGCGTCGGTTTAGTGATACAATGACGGTGGTGGTAGCGGTGGTTTCATGTAGGTTATGGTAGAAAGCAAGAGGGGCGGTGGTCATTGGAAGGGGACAGCGACGATGAAACCATAAAAAGCGATATCGGTTTGGTGCTTAAGGGTGGTAGGGGTGTCGGTAGACCACATACGGCAATGTCGGCAGCAAATTGGTGATAGAAGGAGGGTGGTTGGTGGCGGTGGTTTGGTCTGGTGTGTGTGTATATATGTATGTATGTATATATATATAGGGAGAGAGAGAGAGTTGGAGTGTATGGAGTAATGGATAATTGGAGAGAGAGAAAGAAATATGTGTTTAAATTAGTGTAAAGAGAGAGAAATAGTTTTTAAATTAGAAATTAGTTTAGGTAATCTATCTATCTGTAACTATTATATAATGCTTACATTTTTTTTCCTTTTTTAACTATTAAATTAAACTCTATTAACCAATCAGAAACTCCAATTTCAAAATTATTTAAATTTCCAAAATAATTTTAGAAATATTGTATTATGGATCCGAATTCAATTTTAAAGGGCTGGATGAAAATTATGAGGGGTTTTATAAAAATGTAAGTGGCTTTTAAGAAAATATGAGAGGGTTTTAAAAAAGTTACATAATAATGTAATTAATTATAGGTTGTTTATAAATTATGTTTAGTAACTTGTGATATATTTTGCTTAGAAAAAAAGAATTATATATTTGTGACCGTCTTATTTTTCTCTACGTTTTGGTATAAATTTTATTGTAATATGACATTTTTTAAAAATTAATATATTCTTAACTTTTTGATATCCATTAATATTAGTGGGTAGGTAATTTTTTGTTTAGTTGAGTTGGTCTTTTTGGGATTATGATGATGAGTTGAGTGATCAACTTGAGTATGCTATTCAAAGTGTTTAGTTATTGATGTTAAAGCATTTTCAATCTTATTAGAAATATATATGAAACCTTTTATAAAATATGGTTTAAAATAATGTATCATTAAAAGATGATATATTATATATTTAAAAATATAAATTCAGAGATGTAAAGATATTTGTACAAGAGACTTTTGAAGCTGTGATATGAAATATGAAAACTGGACAATAACAAAGAGCATGACTTGAATTTTTTTTTGCATGACTTTAGCAATTTTAAACATTATGTTATGCTGGAGTCTATAAATAAGTACTACAAAATACAAGTTTTGTTATATACGTACTTTAAACAATTTGTTTATGTCCATTCTTTATTTTTTTTATAAATATGAATAGATTAAAGGGCAAAATGCATGAAAATACAATTAACTTTGTCTTAATTGTCATTGTATACAACTAACTTTAAATTCTTAAAAATAATACAACTAACTTTCAAAAAAATTCCATTGTATGCAAACAACTTTTTTCTGTATCTAGTCTTTAGCTACCATTGTATACAATAAACTTTTCCATAATTTCCATAGTATACAACAACTTGCATACAATGCAAGGAATATAAAAGTTGATTGTATTGTTTTTAAGAAAATAAAGTTGGTTGTATACAATAATAATTAAGACAAAGTTGTTTGTATTTTTATGCAATTTACCCTAGATTAAAGGCATTCAATTATCAAATATTTTTTTAATTATTTCAATTTGATACACATGTTATCGAGACAAAGATCATTTCTAGCAAAAATGTTTGTGCTATTATGTTTATATCTAGAATGAAAATGGTTTAAACATTTTAGTTAAGTTTCACCAAAGACATTTTTAAGTTATATAAAATGTCCTTTTTGTCATGCATGATACTTTAAAAATTAGAGATGAAGATGAAACAACGGAAAAGAAACTAAAAACAACCATATCTGCTTATTTTATTCTAGCTTTAAGATCATCATTTGATTATTGAGTTGAAATATATTAAAACCCTGTCTTTTTGCTTTACTTGAAGACAACAAGCTAGGAAGCGTTTGGTTTTTTATGTACGTATTTGAAAGTTGTTGTGTATGTATACTTCTAACATTTTTTATTTGATTTTAATATATCTCAAGTTTACTTCTTTAATACTTGTGTGTACACGAGTCTATAAACTAGTAACTGTTATAAAAAGACTTAAATTTTTTCCTTTTTTAACTATTAAATCAAACTCTATTAACCAATCAAAACCTCTAATTTCAAAATATTTTACAAAACAATTTTAAAAAGATTAAACAAGTATGGAAATCAATTTTAAACCAATTGTGATGGGGTTGGATGAAAATTGTGAGGGGATTTTATAAAATATGTGTGGGGCTTTTAAGAAAATGTGAGGAGTTTTATAAAAAATTGTATATTAATGTAATTAATTATATGTTGTTTATAATTATGTTTAGTATCTTGTGATATATTTTGTTTAGAGAAAAAAATAATTATATATTTACGATCGTCTAATTTTTATCTACATTTTGATACAAATTTTATTGTAATATGACACTTTTTTAAAATTAATATATTCTTAATTTTTTGTTATCCATTAATAGTAGCGTGTAGAAAATCTTTTGTTTAGCCGAATGGGTTTTTTTAGGGTTATGGTGATGAACTGAGTGGTTAACTTGAATATGATATTCAAAGTGTTTAGTTATTAGTTTTAAAGCATTTTCAATCTTATTAGAAAGATGTTTGAAGCATTTATAAAATATGGTTTAAAATAAAATGTATCATTAAAAAATGATATATTATATATTAAAAAAATCTAAATTCAGAGATGTAAAGATTGTTGTTCTTGATGGTCCTGAAACTATTTTATTAGTGTAGGTAGTTAGCTAAAGTAAACATTAAAATATAAGTGTTGATTTTTTATACACAAAACAGAAAACCGTTCTTTATTTTTTAATATTTAACACATGAGTCGTTATTTTTTTCTTTTACTTGCAAGGTGTATGAAAATTTGTGTAACATCCTCATATTGGGCCTAATCGTGTTCGAATCTGATACGTTAAAATTCAAATTAAATATTGGATAAAAGGAATTAGATGTGTATAATTGATTATTTGGGAAAATAGAAGAAAATAATACAGAAATGATAATATTAAAATATTATTGAAAATAAATAAGAATGATAAAATATTGAATGGTTTAGAACGAGGTTTCCAAAAATATCCCCGTTAGTTAAAACGGGTACTCGTGCGTAAAGTTGTAAGTTAAAAGGGGGACAAAATACCCACTTGTGGATAATAACAATCCACAAGTCGGTTTAGCCTTTTTAAACACACAGACACACATACATCCATACGTATGTACACACACACAAACTCTCTTGACTTGTGTTCTTGCTACTTGAAGAAGAAATCCATTGAAGAACCATTCAAGCTCCAATCTTTTGCTGAATTCAAATTACAATCTGATTCAAGACTTCATCTTCTTCATCTACAACCTACTTGTAAGCTTTCTTTCATGAAATTCTCCAAGTTCTTGAGTTTTGACCATTTAGGTCAAATGGGTCAAATTTACAAACTGATCTCTATAATTGATTCTATTGATTCCAATCAGTTTCTATATCATTTCTAAGTTGTAAACAATCAAATTCTTGAATTAAAACAGAGTTTTTGATTGAGTTCTTGAATAAAAGTTCAAATGGGTCAAAATGGAGATTTTGATCCCAATCCTTGAAATTGAAGTTAAAGAATGGATAGATAGTTGTTTCTAGCTTAGTTTAAGTGCCCAATTCATATGTGAACACCGGAAATTGGATTGGAATCGATTAGTTGTGTTTTGGGGTTGAAAATGGTCAAAACAGGGGCTGAAATCGCACTGGTTTGTACAGCAGTGCTTGCGGGCGCAAGGGGCAAGCCTTGCGGCCGCAAGGGGTTCACTGTTTACGGCCGTAAGGCCTTGCTTGCGGGCGAAAGCATGTTTCTGCCCTTGTGGGCGCAAGCATCCTTGCTTGTGTCCGAAAGGAACCCTGTTTCAGCATATAGTTTGCTGTTTTGAGTAGTTCTGATATACGGGGTGATTGTTTAGGTGAGCCTGACAATCGAGGAGACCCGGAACACTATAACAATCAGTTTAAGCTCGTCAGGTGAGTGCCTGATAACATAACGATTAATATATCTATAACATATGTTAACAATGATTACTGGATTATATACCACGGTTTGTACACCATTGATTAAGCGTTTGAATATGTTGATAAAAGGTTGTATACCTTGTAGTATATACGATAAATGATTATCAGGATATTATACGCACTTGATTAAGTGTAGTTAGTGAAGCATGACGATGCTAGACTTAACATGTTGACACAGTATGATACGCACTTGTTTAAGTGTAGATTGTATAGCATGATGATGCTAGGCTTAACTTATTGATATATAATAGCATGCACTTGATTAGGTGTATGTTATGATGATAGATATATATTATTGCGTGTGCGCAATGAAGTAAAGAATGAATGGCATGATGATGCTAGATATTTGATTGATATAAATAATATGCATCTGTTTAGGTGTATGTTATGTGGACATGATTATGCATGGATTATGATTCGGTTGAATCACACTATCTGTTTGTGATCGGTACGGATCTATTGGGCAAGGTTTGCCCCGGAACAAGTGATCCTACTTAATGGGCAAGGTTTGCCCAGGAACAAGTGGTCCTTTTCGGGTATAGCTGCGGCTGTACAACAGAGGAATCAGTTGATTCCAAAACGCAACGATGGACGCTTAACAGCTCCCCCACCGGAGCGGTTGATGTGTCTGGTACCCCAGTTTGGTGCATTGAGCCGGGTTGATCCCCCTGCGAGATATGCTACCTCCTGACTACTCCAGCTCATCACGAGATGCTAGGATAGAACTATTTGAGCATGATTGATGATATGTGGTATGTTTATATTGATTGCATGCTATCGTGTACTCACTAGCTATTATAGCTAACAGATACTACTCTCCACATGTGCAAGTGTTCCTTAGGCTGTGAGCTCGGGTGCCTGCAGGTAGTTGCATGTTTTAGGAGGAACACTGTATTTTTGTTTACCTCTGATGTTATGTTTATCTTGTAGCAGATAATGGTCGGCCGGTTCAGTAACTGTAACACCAAATCTAGTATGTGGCAATTTTTAAATGTAAAATATTGCCACTTGTTTTAATTCCGCTGCGTGATTTTAAATGAAAGTGATAAATAAGTTTTTAAAAAGAAAAATTTGGTTCTCGAAATCTTGGTGTTACAATTTGGCTTTAAAAGTGGAAATGCAATAGAGCATATTTAAAATATAAGACATGTGGTCATTAGATTATTGTTGTTTTGGGCTTAGTGAATTATATTTTTATTTTTAAACTTTTATATCATATGGAGTCATGTCTAAGATAGACTAATCCAAATTTAACTATTATAACTCATGATTCTGTGTCTAATTATGTAACAAAAGGTGTCATTTGTTTTTGCTAATAGAGTCTCATAACTCTATTCTTTTTCTACTTTTTTTAATTGTCAACAAAAGAAAATTTTGTCATGTTTTCTACCAAATCTCATAGCTCAGTTTGTTTAAAATTTAATGTTTTGATTGATTTATAATACTTTTCACGTTACATCATTATTACTCTTATGCTACTATGTATCGAGTGTTCTACAAAGAGACTCTATCTACTTACAAATCATAAGAAGTATCCCTACATAATTTATGTCCTTTCAATAGCACACATCAAATGTTAACTTACCTGCTAAATTTATTAAACCAGTTATCCTCTCAATCCCTAAAAAGAAATTGACGTGAATTAGAGTGCAACGTAATATATATCTTTTATTGGTAAATTTATATGTAGAATGATAGCTGCAAAATCAATGAATTTGATTTTGTACCTAGAGATTCTTTAAATTTATCATTATTGAAATTAATGTCTAGAATGATAGATGCAGATGAATTTGTATTTATACAAGAGACTTTTGAAGCGGTGATATGAAATATGAAAACTCGACAATAAAAAATGACATGACTTGAAATTTGTTTCTGCATGACTTTATCGGTTTTAAACACTATGTTGCTGCTGGATTATATAAAGAAGTACTATAAGATACAAGTTTTGTTATGTATGCACTTTTAACAATTTGTTTATGTCCGCTTTTTATCATTTTTCTATAAATATGAACATATTAGAGTCATTCAATTATCAAATATTTCTTCAATTATTTCAATTTGATATACATGTTATTGAGACAAATATCATCTCTGGCAATAATATTTGTGCTAATATGTATATTTCTGAAATGAAAATGATGATTCAAACATTTCAGTTAATTTCCATCAAAGACATTTTAAAGTTATAGAAAATGCCTTTTTCATCATGCATGATAATTAAAAATTAGAGATGAAGATAAACCAACGGAAACGAAAATAAAAATAACCATATCTCTTTATTCTATTTTAGCTTTAAGATCATTATTTAATTATTGAGTTGAAATCTTTTGAAATCTGGTCTCTTTGCTTTATTTGAAGATAACAATGAAACGTTTAATTTCTTAGTTACGTGTTTGAAAGTTTTTGTACATGTATACTTCTAACATTTTTGTATTTAATTTTAATATATCTCAAGTTTATTTCGGTAATACCCGTGTGTACACGGGTCTATAAACTAGTTATAATTTTAAAGGAAAAAGTCTATTTTATCCCTTTGATTTAAATTAATAATTCTTAAAAACATAATTTAATTACCAAAATGCCATTAACGATCTTAACCTTTGATTAAATGATCTAATGATTGTAAATGCTTCTTGCACTTTTTGCAAAAAAAAAAAATTTTTTTTTGCATGAACCTTCCTCTCTCTCTCTCTCACTCTCTGTATATATATATATATATATATATATAGTGAAAAGTTAATTTGAGAACCGTTTTTATTGCAAGAACCGCGAGAACCAATCTTAGTCGTCCAATTACCCCTCCTTCAATTGGATTGTCCACCCATGAATTCTTTACATGCACCTTGCCACACTTAATCCCCACGCTGTTCATCCATGAATTCCACTTACCAATTGAACGGCTCAGATTGGCTCAGACAATGTGCATTAGATGAATTCATGTGTGTGTGTCTTTTTGTTAGTTATTATTTTATAGAATGAATTTTTTATGTAAAAAAAATAGAATCAACTCTAATAATTCTCTTATTGTATACAATGAAAATTGTTATAATGTTCATTGTATACACGGTTAACTAAATACCGGCCATGCATAGAAAAATTGATTGTATTGTTTTTTAAAAAAAAAAGTCGATCATATACAATTTTAACTAAGGTAAAGTTTATCGTATTTTTATACAATTTAACCATCTCTTTATTCTGATAACTTGCATATAATAAATTCTTATATATGGATCTTGCTCATAGTCTAACATACGTGAACGACTTTACCTAATCTTCTTCCTTCCTTCCGATCAAATATTAATTTCAACAAGGTGACGTGTCCCAAGTGTATATGCATGCATATATATTGTTTTCTTTAAGTATTTATTGAACTCGTATACATAAATCGTACGTAAGTAGGTCTTTATCACATGAAGAAGAGGGACACCACCTACCTTTGTAATATAATTAATTTTTTAATATATTAAAGTAAAATTAGAAGATATATATATACAATGTGAACTTGATTTTGAACGGCTTTCACTTTTTGGCCTCATGCATGCATGCAGGCAGGCATGCTCGCTCTTTGAACAATATTTGAATAGTATCCATCCTTGGCATATTATGTCATATTCGATGTACTTACGTACGTACGTACACACAATTAAATATATGTAAACATGGATTTCATGTTTTAAAAAATGGTCTATTAGTATAGTAACGAACCTAGAAATATTGATTAAGGGTAGTATAGGCTATTAGCAGGTCTACCGTTAGTTAAATCAAACTCTATTAAGAGTTGATTTACATGGCACGAGAATATTTCGTATACGTATTGTTTACTAGCCACCTTTAATTATCTAATAATTAACAACACAAATGGAATGGAAGGATGCATGATAATTAACATATATATATAGAGGGAGCCAGGCTAGGGGCAAGAAATGACTTGAAAATTAATCAACTCTTTTTACATATATGTGTATAACTTGGTTCACAATTTATTACAAAGTTTCCTTATATGGAATGTGGTTGAAAAGCATGTATATGTGATTTATCATCTTTATATATCAAAGTAACGAATACATATAGGTAGGAATAACAAAATGGCAACTTTGATTATGACAAGATAGAGAGAAAGTAGATTTGTAACTGCAGGCCAGGCTAGGCTCGCTCGATCGTCCTGTCTCCATCTTGTTAATTATTACACGTACGTTGGTTTGTAAATCCAATTACTAATTAAGTTGTATTCGATCAATGAATGCATCAACATGACGTATGTTAATTAACAGCTACCATATATATTAAAAAGTTTATTTGAGAACCGTTTTTATTATGAGGACATCTTATATATATATATATATATAACTACGAAAACAAGGACAAAAGGAAGAATAAAACATAAAAAAAGTTAATCACTCGGGGGATTTATCGAGTGAAAACAAGAGAGTGGCAGCAACGTGTCTTAAAAATTCGATTGTGTCTTCAGAAAATTAGTAATATACTTCTAAAATAACATTTATTTCTTTCTCTTATTTTACATACTTATAAATAAACATATTCTTTTACAAATACATGCTTCCTCACCCACATAATAAAGACAAAAATAAAGAAAAGAGCTTTTTTTTTGTTTTTAAAATGAAGAAAAAAGTTGATGGAGAAAAAAGAGAAAGAAATGAAATGACATTTTACCGCATAGAATTTATTCACCGAATATCATACACCATATTTTATAAAACGATATGTTATCGTGTAGAAACTATTCGTCGTCGTGCCATTACGTGAGTATCATGCTAGTATGTGTGTGTATAGAGAAGTTTATTTAAGAATCGTTCTTAATATTTTGATCATTTACGTACGATTATTTTACATATTTTTCTAACAGTAAATTGCGTCCGGATAGATAAATCTTTATTTAGTTAGTCTTGATTTTTCTAAATTACAAATTGCACGAAAATACAACAAATTATGTCAATATTATCATTGTATGCAACAAACTTTATTTTGTACCAAAAAATACAAACAACTTTATTTTGTACCAAAAAATACAAACAACTTATAAATTTGGTTTATTGTATACAAGTTACCTAGATAATAAGTAACTTACCGGTAACTTGGTCAAAAATAAAAAACCTTTGGTTCCTAAAAATATAAAAAACATTCAAATTTGGTTCATTGTATACAATCAGTAACTAGTAACTTGGTAATTAGGTTACCAATTGTATACAATGAACAAAATTTATAAGTTGTATGTATTTTTAGATAAAAAATAAAGTTAATTAGCACAATTTTTTATATTTTTGCTTATTTTGCCTTATTCTAAAATATTCATATTAGTAGTCATTGAGGAGCCATTTATAATAACTCATAAATGAGTCATTAGCATTCTTAGTCATTAATTAAAAACCCAGATTGATTCTCTTTTTATACTTTTCTCTCTCTTTATATATGTGTGTGTTTATTGTTACTAGCTATTACTTTAAATATTTAGTAACTGGTTTGCGCAAGTTATCGCATATTAACTTCAACTCAATTTAGTTTTAAAATGTATTGTTTTATGGTATTGTAAAGTATGAAATAGAGTTGTATTACTTAACTTAAAATTTGGTTTTAGAAAATTGTTTAAATGATTAATATAGAAGTGTGTATATACTAGTTTAAATGCATGTATAAACTCGTGACTAGCTATAATTATTTATGTAAAAATATTATTTTATATTCATTTTGGGTATGATTTTGTATGAATAAAAGAATGACCGAATCTACGACTTTCTTAAGAACTAAAAGAATTTTATATTAATTTCAGCTAGTATAGAAAAATAAATGATAGACTTGTTTGAGAAAGATGTAATATTTAATTACGATAAGATTAGGATTAATTATATTATCATTTAAGTGTCCTCCATAAAGCAAGGTTATTTTATGTCTCACTTTTTCATTTTTAGTTACTATTAGAAAATGGGGGGTGTGAGAGGATTTGGACAAGGTGGGATGAATCACGACGTGAACTTGGTCGGGTGTCTCGCCACCTTTGCGTATGGATGGCTTGACATGAAAGAGAGGAGACAACGGAAGCAACATGGTACATATTCTTTTCTCTTTTCATAAATTTTTTATAGTATTACATAAGTTCTACAATTTGGTATCGTAAGGAACAACTGATAACAATCAACACAGCTAAGTGACGTGTTAACTAACATGAGTGAAAAATTGATGTAAAGATATAGTGAGGAGCGAGGACCCAGGGGCGGACCTAAGATTTGAAATTGATGGTAGCACCGGATCTAGGATTTGAAATGGATGGTAACACCGTCTTGAAAAAATTGAAATTTACACTATACGAGATCGAAATTTACACTACGCGGACGAAATTGAATGGTGCCTCGTGCCACCACAACCCTTGCCTTGGGTCCACCACTGCGAGGACCGACATCTCTTACCCCGGAACATGATAATCTAGGGGATAAAGTGACAGTTGAGTAAAGTGTGAGGGGTAAAAGAGATCGAAAGCAGAAGACCCGGGGGGCTGCTCGTGGGTTTCCTTTTTCGTGGCAACATCAATAAAGTGTACACGTGACGGTCTAATGCTAAAAAAAATGCCTCCCCCCTATAACCTGGTACTTAGTGGCTACAATTTTGTCTGTTTAATCTTTTTCATAATTATATTGTTGGCATACTAGTTGCCGATAAAAAAACGTTTTATGTTTAACTTTTACAAAATTAAAATAATAATCTAGTACGTGAAATATAAAAAAGGGACGACTATAGGCAATGATTCTACTAAAAACAAATGTTCTACCTAATGATGGACAAAAAATCGAATTATGATTCAAACTTAGTTTATAGAAACAACTGTGCACTTTAATTTGTTTATATAAACTTATATAATAATTGTTAATAAAAAATTAGTAATAGCACCCGCAGCAATAACTAACAGCATTGTCATCGTTAACCGTTATCTCAACATCACTTAACTAGTTATATTGATAATACTCATCAGTACCATTACTGGATCCTATACAACTGTTTGTCTCTAATCAGATTGTTTAAAAAAAGGAAAAATGTTAACGAGGTGGTCACCTCGTCACCGCATTAACAAGGCACACCACAACAAGCTGGTCACGAGGCAGTAGCAATGGACATCACGAGCTTGAGTCTTCATTTGGGTTCGTTAAACCCTATAACCAGCACCCATTATGCTTGCTCTAGTTATAACACTCAATCTACACAAAAGCATAAGAGATAATATAGGTTAGGTTTTAGAGTAGGATAATCTAGCTTGATTGTATAAATTGCAATCCCCTAATCATTGTAAGTTTTAATACTATAAAAAGGTAAGAAGGAAAGGTAACTAAGATGGGTTTAAGTTAGTACAATTGTAGATGGATGATTAGAAGCTTGAAAGAAAGTAGGAAAAAGAATAAATATAATTGTTTGAGAAATAGTTCTCATGCCTTGTACAAAGACTTTAATGTCATAATCTACACATATTACTACACATCACCTCACAATTTTTATCATATAACTGTCCTTGCCTATCTATTATGTTGCTTCTAAACACAACTTGACTTCCATTTCTATTATGGTAGGATTATTGGTATTGAAAAATTCTTCATTGATGGAGTCATCATCTTTGAATATATATAGTCAAACTTTCTTTTATTTGCCAAACTTTGATGTCTTTCGGTAAGAGTTGCCTTTGAACCTAGCTTACCTCCTAAGCATGTCAATTTTGTAAATTTAGTACTTTCAATCTCATGTCTAGGTTTTGTCTTTTACATTAGTTCACTCCTTAAAACTAGAACAAGGGCTCTAAAAAGGTCGCATAACCTTTGAATAAGGTATTTCTAAAGTCCAGATCAGATGATAGTTAGATAGTCAGAAGTGCAGTCATCTCAGGTCAAACGGTGTTTTGCTTAATTCTAACATGTTTTACTTGGTGAATACCGATTATGTTATTTCTTTTCTAACATGGTTAATATCTTCCAAAAAAAAAATTCATTTAGATTCTTGAGTTCCAAAATCTACTTTTCAAGTTATTTCATTTCACTTTCCAAAAGAATGTTTCGTCAATCTCAATCATTTTAGAACTAATATCATATATTATTATACTTTTGTCTCAAATCATCATATATACTATTATATAACTCATCTAACACTCTCTTTCTTTTTCACTTTAAGAATTCTTAAATTTCAATCAAGACAACATATTGATATTTTATTCTATTTAGATTAATCTCAGTCAGCTAATCTTTAATCACTTCATTATCTTTCATAATTTACATAACTTTTCATTTATTCAAAATACACCCACCCAAAATAAAAAATGCACACTGCTTAGCAAAACAAAAGTTCACCTCATTGGTGTATGTAGTAGGCCATGAGACTTGAGAGAAACCTTCTCTTGTTTACTTCATTCGTTCTGTTAATGCAATCACCCTAAATTTTTTACAAAATAGTTTTTTTATATTTTAACAATAACAATTTCCATATCCAAGTTATTATTATAAACGAGGTTGGAGGTTTCGTGCTTTACTACGAATTACATGTATTAATTTTTTAAAGGATTTTAGCAAAATAATAAAAGCTAGTTTTTTAATATAAAGTTATTTATTTATTAATCACATATAGTTATGAAATCTAGGGGTGTTCTTTGATCGGATAAAACTGAATTACTGAACCGAAACTTTTGGATCGGACTATTTGGTTCAGATTTTTGGATTGTATTGAATCAAAAGCGAATAATTACTATGGATTTCGGTTTGGTTCTAGTTACTATTATCTAAAGCGAATAAACTGAACAAGAATATATATATATATATATATATATATACATATATAGGCAAAAGTAATCCATACATGTGTTTATTTATAACTTATTATCTTATTACTTTATAATGCATTTATAACATTAAAAACTCTTAATTTTAAATAACTTAAATGTACTAAAATACATTTTTTTAACCATTTCATTCTCTCTCATAATTTATTTTAACTTTTATCTATTTAAAATACCTCTTTTTAACCATTTCATTCTCTCTCCTAATTTACTTTAACTTTTTATCTATTTAAAATATCTCTTTAAAACTAAATCACCCTCTCACACAAACACAATTATCCACCCACATCAATATAATTTTTAAAATCTTATTAACTTCTCACTTCTTATTTCATAATTAAATATAAATCTTTTTCTTATTTTAATGTTTTTTAGAATTTATTTTTAAAATTAATAAAATAGTTGATGAAATTAAAAAAACTGACATTGTACGATTCTTTTTCGTGGCATTGAATTGAGCAAATAACATATTATTATATTTTTAAAAGCAACATGATGTAAAATAAAAACTACTTGCCGTCGCAGCATTACACGGGTACCTTGTTATTTTTAATTATATATTTATACCAAAGCTACTAGTATCACTAGTTATTGTAACTTAAATAACTATATTTTAATCTTTAATAGTATATATATCAAATATAGTTTTTAAAATATCTCGACTCTTTAAACATATATTTATGTAAGAATAAAAATTGATCCAACCGAATTGTAATTTGGATGGTTTTGTTCGGATTTTAAGATTGTTTGAATGGATTGGATCTTACTTTTCAAAACCGAAATCCAATTGGGTTTACTCAATCGAATCGGATTCAACCGATCCATCCGAACGTACACCCCTAAATTGAAATGTTTTACACTTTTATAGAATGTTTTAAATTATTCTCATACATATTGTAATATTTGGATATATAAAATTTTGAATTTCAGTTTTTCTTGTTTGATTATATTTTAAAGGGTTCAAGTTTTTAGGATTTAGTCTATTTTTGTTATTAATAGAAAGTTACAATTCGCTCGATTACTAGGATATATTATTTAAACCTATATGGATGTATTAAATCAATACATAGTTTTAGAATTGATCTTTTTATTGAATATGTCCCAAAAAACCAAAAAGTTATCATAATATATTATATATATGTAACGTAAAATTAAAATCATGTAAAATTACTTTAGAAATAGTACTAAAACATTTTTATTTTTAAAAAACTATACTATCGAAAGTTGTTTTATAAATCATAGTAAAGTTAGGTGTTTTTATTATAATTTACAAATCATAGTAAAGTTAGTATTGAAAAATTAGATGAAAAAAAATGTAAGAAAAAAATGCATATAGCTAGGATTCAGACTCAAGACTTATAAGAGATTGATAGATGCACCATGCGCACATCTTAACAATCTCATCTACAGGCCATTTTGTATAAGATAGCCAGTTTTATTATTTATTTAGAATCGTTTTTTTCCTTGTAAATATATGACCTTTTGCTAGAATGTCATTTTATGTAGTAGACTTTAATTTGTCTTAAATAATGTAATGAACTTGTAAAAACATGTCATTATGTGCAAGTTCATTTCATTATTTGGTAGATTTTTGCAAGTTGGTTGGTTTTTTAAGGCACAAGTTGATCGTATTAATTAAGGCAAATAATGTCAAGTTTTCGCCTACATTGTCACGTTTTCTAAGCTGATTCCGTTATTTGGGATGAAGTAAGCTCATTACACACACACACACACACATATATATATATATATAATGACATTTTAGTCAAAGTTTATTGCATTTTTACGTAACATGCTCTTATAAATATAACAAGTGAGTTAGTTGTACGATTTAGTGGTCCTCAATGTAAATAGTATCTTTCATGTATATGACACACTCTATTAAATGCATCTTGTTTTATTTGTCACCTTACCATATACCTCTTATCACACTGCTTACAAAGAGGTATATTCCAAATATATGGTACATCACAAGTTTATAACTTACATACAACTTATTACAACATCATGTGGAAGGGATAAGAAATGTTCAAGCAAAGTGAAGATGTGAGAAAAGATGATGAGTTTGATGTTATACTTTTTGGAGGCAGAAAAGAAATGTAGTGTACTGCTCATTAACACTTAATGGGAAAGGAACCACACCGTCCCTATCAAACATGTTACAAATTACGCTCAGGGCACACGTAGTAATTAATGATTATCATCACTACTCGTAGTCTATTACTGGACACAAATAATATTATTAATTTAGATTCATATTAACTTTGTCTTTTCCTTCTTTTTTTTCCCCTCTTTATATTGTCATGAATCGTTATGAAAAACATACGACTATTAACTACTTTTGTAAAATAGTGGTATAAAATGAACGTATACCGGGGAAAATAATTAAATTTGAATATGGACATATTTATATGAGTTTATTTCATCAAAATGTATCAATTTATTATGTTTTGCTATTGTATGTATTGAACTTTCAAACTTACCATTTACTGCATCGAACCTATTAAACTTACCATTTAATTTATTCTACCTATTATAGCATGTTACGTGCTATTGTGTGTTTTAAACTTTCAAACTTAACATTTAATAAGTCATTTGAGAACCCTAATGTGAGAATCACGAAAACCATTTGTAACCACCATTAATGTTCATTAACAAGAGGTATTTTGGGAAAATCAACTCCTACTCATTAATGATGGTACACTCGGACGCAATTCACGTAAATATATAAATGACCGTAACACCTTTATTAATGAGTCATTAACGATGTTACAAACAGATCTCTTAATTCTCGTACGAAAAACGGTTCTTATTAGAACCTTTCTTTATATATATTATACCAAACAAATAAGAAGGAACGTGAGCCCAATAATTCAAAATCGACTTAAAACACTAACCCATAACTTTAAACATATAAGGTACTTAACTCCATTTATCTATCTATATAAGACGAGTTCCTGTTTGAGATGAGTTCAATCTTTTATTAAACTTTCCCACTTAGGCCTTTAAATATGAACATCCCCACTTAGATCCCTTTCCATCGTTTAATCCACATGAGACGAGTTGTTATATTTATATTTTATATATATGATTTATATATTATACTTTATTATTATTTAATATTGTATTTCATGATGCTAGCATGAGAATAAAGTGAGAATGCAATCCGACGAACTCTATTTATCTAAAAAAGGAACGATCACGACCATACAAGCAGGGCCACTACGAGTCTCATTGTTTCATCTATTTGTCCACACATTGCTTCTTCCACATCTCATATATTCGTTTTTCAATTACATTCTCTATTTGTTTAATTAAACCTCAACTGATCTTACCCTTTTAACCTACTTTTACAAACACAAAAAAGGTTATACATTCAATCATGTTTTGCTCGCTACTTATGTAAGCGACATTGATATCAAGAATGACCGATTGACAACGTTGACGGTGTTTGATTTACATAATGAATTTAAAAGAATTGAAATTTGAACAAAGAATTGAAATCTTGATGAACTGGACCGTGTTCCCTTATGAGGCTCTGTTGTGATTGAAAAAACACGTTCAAATCAACCTCTGTTTGTGATTAAACAAGAAAGTTTTGATGTACAGACTTCAAACAAGATTTTTGATGAAATCAAAGCCTTTGAAGTCGAAATCAAACAAAAATCAGTGTGCAAACTTCAAAAAAAATAAAACCTCAAGATTTGGAAGAAATTGAAGCCCTTCAAGTCAAGATCAAATCTAGAAGTCGTTGTCGTCGAAGCCAATGACAAACCTGAAGCTATTGATGGCAAGGGAAGGAAAGACGTCGCCGGCATCGATCGCCGGAGATGCAGGTGTCTTTTGTTTCCCTATTTTATTTGATTCAAAGTATATCTTTATTTTGGCTATTTGTCAACGTGAAATTAGGGAGAAAGCTCTTTGGGCTTATTTTGTGTTTTAACCTCAAATCAGGGTCTCTTTTGTAGCATCTTGTTAGAGTCTTTTATTTATTAATAAATTTTTCTGCGGTTCAAATTAAAATTACAAATTCTGGTCAAAATAAATCCTTTAACCAAACAAGATGAATTATCTGTTTTAAAGAATTCCATCCCCAATTCCAGACATTTCAACATTATTTCTACCAATCAAACGAGACCACGTTAGAAAATCTTGGTTCTTACCAAAATGTGGTTGGAAAATATATTATAGTTAAGAATTAATAATGTAACTAGTATAATAATTAATTTCCTTATGGATTTATTTTAATTAGATAATGGAAGTCGACAAATAAAGTAGTTTTAACTTTGAATGCATTAGGCATTTTTAGTATTTGGTCACGTATTAGTACACAGTGTACTTCTACAACTTCAAACTGTTTATTGATTAAAAAACAATGTTTGATTCTTAATATAAAATCAGATTCAAGAATATAAACACATAAATTCGTAATCTCAAACAAAAACAAAACTTTCTCTGGGAAATCTCGAACTAATCTAGATCTCACTGACCTTGAACGTACGTAGCAAGAACTATCGAACTCACTAGGAACTTTTGTGACAAACGGGAATTATATACAAGGGCAAATGTGTGAAAATACAAAAAACTGTGCCAATATTATTATTGTATGCGATTAACTTTATTTTATACCTAAAAATATATACAACTTACAAATTTTGTTCATTGTACCAAATTTGAAAGTTTTTGTATTTTTAGGTACAAAATAAAGTTGGTTGCATATAATGACAATATTAACATAGTTTGTTATATTTTCGTGCAATTTATTTTATATATATATATATATATCGCATGTAAAAATATAAAACTATGACAAAAAAAAAAGTAGACTATAAAACTATAAAATTTTGGAGTCATGGGAAGATAAGTGTTCCTCTTCCACCGCTATGTAGTAACTCTTGCACTTTATGGGCACATCTCCTGTATTGACATAAATAATTTGATTGGTTTAAATGAAGAGTTAAGATAATATATTAAATTTGATTTAAATTAATCTTTTAATTATATTTTAGAAGATTAATAAGTATATGAGATCTTCGCTTCTTTTGCCCTCTTAATAATCTCGAGATCTTCGCCGTCCAAATCTTTATCGGATTGTTTTAGAAATTGTAACATCTTTCGGAATTCTTTTTCTTCTTATAAACCGCATATTGTGTTCATTCTACTCAAGAAGCCTTGTGTTGTACTCGTCTATCGAACTTCAGAAGCCGCCAAGATCTTTGAGTAATTGGTTAAATTCTTCCATGAAACTCTGGAAGTGACAGTTCTACAAATTTCACCTTGTTTTCGTCTTTAATGAGCTCTTCATTGAGGTCGAGCAGATGTGTTTGTATGTCCGAGAAAGTGTTGGAGTCGGAAGTTTTGGTTCTTTTGCTTGAACTTAATAAAGGCGGTAGTGGAATGGGTGCTAATTTTGGAGAAACTCGAAGAATCTCTCATGTGTGTTCAAGGATAAAGTTAATGTTGTAAACCTCCTTATATTGTATATATGTGTGTGTTTTTCTTGATGTTCTCGTCACTTTGTCCACTATTGCGGCTCGTTAACAAGTTGTATATCCCGTTGAAGGCTGCTACTTGCTTATTCAATGTTTTCCATTTTGAGTTGAGTTGGTAGTTTGTACGGTGAATTTTTCCCCTTTTTTTGTTGAAGAAATCCACTACACGGTTCCAAAAACAAATGTTTTTTGCGAGTTGGAAACTTGATTGTCTTCGGAAACATTGACTCACTCCTTCGTCAAAACTACCTCCGCCTCGAGAGTCCATTTGATGTTCGATTATTGGCCTTTTTTCACGTTTCTTTGCATCGCGATCTGGACGCAAGTTGGATTTTGGGAACCTGTTATGTCTCGGGTTGGGTGTCCAATATGGCATCGAGACCATGTTGTTTCTTGGGTTGGTGTCGGCAACGGAGACAACCTCGTCAGTATACTTAAACGGCTAAACTCGTTGCTGATAACTTGGGTAAGAAAGTTGAGATTTTGAATGAGAGGTTGATTGTAACCCATGTTGTATTAGGACCTTTGTCTAATGTCTATTAAAAAATGTTAAAAATGTTAAAAATGTGTTTAGTTAATAAACTCAAGTTTTTCTTAAAATTTTAAAAGTACATTTAAATAATAACTCAATTTTTATTTTATTTTATACGTAATAAAAGCACTTTTCAATTCTAACTTCTCTTCTCAACATATGTCGACATTATACACACACTATTTTTAAATAACTGTTTGAAATATTGCTTCAATATAAAACGATATTGAATTTAGTTTTGAAATGCAAAGTGTCATTATTTATTTATGTACGTCATTTTCCTTTTCAATTTGCAAAAAAAATATTATTTATTTGTGCGAATATTATTTTGGATTTATCCCAATTTTGTAAGTTTTACATTTGTGGTGTACAAGGAAAGTCGGAAAAATTAGAAACAACCATCGTTACCGAACTTTTTTGTTTTTTGTTTTCCCCAAAAGTTGGGGAAGTTTTTCCTTCCGTTGATCGCAGCCGCATATCTCTTTCGGATCTTCAACGGTGATCTTTAATTACGTCAAATCGAATAATACACGAATTTTATTATTATTATTATAATGATTTTATTTTAACTTTTTAAAAATCTAAATGGATCTATATGAAATAATGTGAGTGTATGGTCTGTATTCAATCAATTATAATTTTTAATACATATCATACACTCACATATATCACATCACTTCAGTCGAACAAGGTCTTGTTATTTGTATCTTACCTCTCACATACACACATGTCAGGTTAACACTTTCACAGACAACATAGGACGGAGGTTCAATAATCCAAACCATTTATAATAATAATTACTTTAGCCCAAAGAGCTTGATTTTCTATCTTGAGTTTTCACCACAATTTGACGAGCAATGAGATGTTGTCGGCCCTTAAAGAGCCAATACCAAGACCTCCTAAATTATTTGGAGCACATAATTTCTACCACCCACCCCGGGTTAATTGCTTTGTCTGGAGATTATTGTTCAATTGAATTCCCACAAGATCTAATCTTGTTGGCCGTGGTATGGTATTACCATCGATATCTTGTCCAATTTGTTGTTCTGAGGATGAAACTGTGCCTAATTTATTTTATGCATGTAATAAAACTAAAAAGGTGTGGAGATGGTTATTAGATTGGTGTAACATCAAGGTGGATCATCATTCATCATTGGAAGAGCTGTTAAGCGGGCTGTATAATGGTGGAATTACGAATAAAAAGAAAAAGTTTTTAAATGCCGCGGCTGGAGTTTTACTTTGGTGCGTGTAGAACGCTCGTAACAATTGGCGTTCAACGACCAAAGATGCATAGCTTCGCTAGTTGCTAGAGATATTCAAGCCACTCTGTTTAATTGGGTGAAATTTAGTGCTAATTGCGAGTCTTTAGTATGACCTATGTGATGTTATAATCCTATATTCTAATTGTAAACACTTCTATATGTAGTATCTTGCTAGAGTTTTATTTTATATATTATTGAGCTTACTAAGAAAGGGTGATTACTATGCCGAAGTTATATGCCAGTGTTTCTTTGCCTTTCAAAAATTATTTATAATAATAATAATTATAATTATTTGATATTTATGTGTGGCACATTCTTGCTTTCTTTATTATAATAAATCTTATATAAGAAAAAGAAATAAAATTATATAGCCATCGGTCAATGTGATGTTAAACAAATGAAGACTCACGTGATGAGAGACGAGTGGCACATGATCATGTTGTAATAACTAATGTTATCTAATAAATGCAATTAATCTTTTGGGTAAATGAACGTTTAATTATAATAATAATATTAATATGATATGATATCTTATTTTCAATTGAAAACAAAGTATTACATAAAAAGTTTATTTTAGTAAAATGTACCTAACTTGTTATGTTTTGTTATTATATGTATCGAACTCTATTAATTTTATTGTGTGTATCAAATATTTAATTTGCTATTATTATATGTATTAAACTTTCTATTATATGTACTAAACATATATATTTTTTTAATTTTTATGTAACCAAAATACATATAATAGCAAAAAATTAGAGGTTAGATATATATCATAGAAACTTTTAGAGTCTTTATAATTATGTCTTAAAGCATATTGGAGGTAAATCGATGTTATAATTTTTTGTTTCTTTTTTTAAATCAACGTTATAATAATGTTATTAATATGTTATTTCATATTTTTGATAGATTTCTAAACATACCATACCATCAATTTCAAACAAATTTTCGACATTAATTAAATGTATATTCTAGAAGTGATTAGAACAATATTTCTTTCCTTTTTTAGCCTAACAATTTTCAGGACTTCTATTAACAAGTACACGTTATTTAAAAAATAGGGCACGACAATAATGCAGTTCCTTATTTATAAAGCAAACTAACAAAAATTATTAATTAATTTGAGCTTCGTTAACATAATTCATGAATTGAATTAAGATTTAATAATACCCTAGAGTGTTGCCTCATTCTAAAAGGTTATGGGTTAAAGTCCTATAAAGATTATGGGTTCAAGCTCTGGAGTGTTGCCTCATTCTAGAAGTGAGTATGTGTGTTTCCGGTTTAAAAAAGATTTAAAATGAGTATGTATGTTAATCAACAAAGTTGGTGAATTCCTCAAAGCGTTCTTTGCCGTAATACAATAGATTCTAATTTATGTTCGTCCATGGACAGATAATTTCATACTAGGGGTGAGCATGCAACTAGATAGAACGTGAAAAAACCGACGAACTGGGCTGAGACCGTTCTGGATCGGACCCGGTTGGTCCGGTTTTCGGTCCTTGTTTTATATAGATTTCAATTTTCTGTCTGGTCCGTTCTTTTTCGGTTCAGTGCGGTTTTGTTTGATACAGTGTATGAAACAACTAATAGACTGAAAAAATCGACGAACTAAACTGGACCGAGACCGGTCCAGACCGGGACTGATCAGTCCGTCTTCGGCCCTATTTTTTTTTACACATTTCAGGTTTCGGTCCGGTCCATTTTTTGAACCAATCTCACCCTAATTCATACGTTTACGTTGATATAGCAAAAAAATAGAGTGGAATTCCGTAGCTTGCTTCAGTTTGTATACTAGTTTATATAACAGAAGTTAAGAATTGTTTGGTTATAATATTTAATTTTTCTTTTTATAAGATTAGGTTTTTCTGAATTCATAGCAAAATTTTATTTGTTTCCTACTAAATTTAGATAAATGTTATATATCATGAGCGGGAGTGCTTACTCAAAGATCATACAAAGTCCGAAATTTAGTTCTTGAAAATGTACAAGTTCTCATCTTTTTCTATAATAATAAGAATAATAATAGTTTTTCCAAATCAATTAATGGATTATATTCAAGATACGAGCCGTCGGTTCTTGCTTTCATCTTCATTGGATTACATTAAAGGTATGTTCTTCATCTGCGATTTGTGACTTGAATTTTGTTAGTCAAATGACCTCATTAATTTAGTTTTAATGAGATAAAATAAAGTTTGAAAGATAGTACTTAAAAGATATAAAGTGAATTATGTAAAGTCTATCAGACTAACTAGTCAGCTTAAGTTGACTAGACTAACTAGTCAGCTTAAGTTGAGTAGTTAGCTCCGGAACAGAAACACGGTCTCTAAGTATGCTCTACATAACTCAAATGACTTTCTAAGTTGAGTATGAGTTTCTACGTGTTTGTACATGTGAAAAACCTAAGAATAGTCAAGGGCTCAGCTTGATGAATTTCAAGTTGAGTAAACTCTAAACTCCATATCTACGGTTGGATAAGATGATTCACGATTGAAGATTCAAGTTTGATACTAACGATTGAAGATCACAGTTATCCAAGTTATATATCCAAATGTATAGATAAGTTAGTTTAAATTAGCAGATTAGGATAAGTCTTAGTTTGTTAGTTTAGCTCCGCAGAACTAGTATATAAGTTAACCTCTTAATGTGTTTTAGAGGTTACGTCTTAACACACCTCAATAAACCTAGTTACTCTGTCTTTAAACTGATCAGTTCGGTATTGTGTTTAGGGAGTTCTTTTATTTTCTGTGTTCATTAGTTGAATCAGTAACACAAGATCTAACAATTAGTTTGTGAGATTGAGAGAGAGTTAAATTGTAATCAGTGAGTTGAATTAAGATTTCATATTGCCGTGTATTGAAACTTGATTTATTAAAAAAAGTATTCTGCTTTGTTTGATTTGTTCATTGTTAGTTGAGTTGTGTATTCAACCCCCTCTTCTACACTTTTGTATCAATTTGTTGATTACCTTAAGTACCAACATGTTTTTAGATCTGGTTAGTGACTTGGTGTTCGATGGTTTGATTTAGGCTTTTTTAGGTTCGTTTGCGATTTAGTGTTTTTTTGTTTTATCATTAACGGTCATAAATTGAAGATCTTCAACAATTAGCGATTGTAGATCTTCTCATCTTCAAAGGTTATCAATCTAGAGTTTTTTGTTTCAACTTCTTTGATTTTATGATTTATTTTTATTGTTCATATGATTTCATACCCAGATCCATCGATTTGTAAGTTTCATTTTGTATTTCATAGAGCTCGCTTTGGTTTGTTCAATTGTGTTTTGCGATTTAGGGCTATGAACCCAGATTTGTGAACACGATTTTTGTTCTATATCATATGCGTGTTCGCAATTTATGACTATGAACCTAAATTCTTGTTCATATGGATTTCATTAGTGGATTTGGTTTGATAAATCTATTCTTCTTAATTCAATACTCATTGGTTTGATAAATCTACTCTTCGTTTGGGAGTTATGCAAGTCTAATCTGCTTTAAGCTGCTAAAATTTTGGTTGGATTATCTTCAACATCTCGACACAAATAGGTTTGGTGAGAGCTTGTTGTTTGGATGTAGATTATTTTTTGGTGTATGAAATAGTTTTCTTGGTTAGTAGGTTTGTTTTATTTAATTTTCCATATCAAGCTTATGTCTTGAAGTTTATTTTCTTGGATTTCTTTAACATAGTGGTTTTCAAAATTCACGATTTCAAAAATATTCAACCTTTATCAGGAATCATTACATTAGAATACTATAATCACACATATTGTAAACTTAACAACCAATGTTTATTTAAACTTAACAACCAATATTTATAGAACTCATTTATAAACCACAATTGTTGCATCTCAAAAAACTTTAAATCATATTTAATAATTATGTGAAAATAGTGGGTTGGTAAATCAAAACTATCTCATACTCTAACTACTTGATGTGCAACCAACCTCACTAGTTCTAAGCTTTAACAAAATGCACAAGTACAAAACATAATTCAAAAAAAGATGTTAGCTTACGTCTTGTAAGTTGATAAGGTTTTCAAAAAAAAAATATTCCCACCATACCGTTATCAACCACATCCTTCAAACTTTAATCTATATATTTAATTAAACTTTAACAACCTTTAACAATTGTTGGCAAACAATAACAAACATTATCAATCTTTATAGGGTTTACTATCATGCTACCCCTAATTCCCAACCTTTAAACCCTGTTTACAATTGACGTGCTTAGCAACCTTGTGTGCACGAGGGTACGCTACCCTCACAAACACATGGATTCTAAGTTCGTCTACTACAACTATTCCCACTATGTAGGATATCAGGTACTCCAATGTGTCTTTTAGTGAAGGTGTGAAAGGTACTTAATATCTAAGTACCTCCCACCACCTATGTGATGTGTTGTGCAAGGTCTCAACCTTGAGACGTTACATAACTCCACCATACATGCACAATAAATGCTTAAATGTCACGTGTCAATTATAGTAGCTTACTAGAAAACTAGGTGATTCTTTAATAGTCAGAACTTCCTAAATGTCACAGTTGATAGACCTACTAGACATCAAACCATCATCCACAGGGACAAGTGGATACTACCTCCAACCCAAAAATCAAATATGCATGTACACAAACTATCAACACAATAACATACAATTAAAATAAACTTTACCTTTAATTTACTAAACAGTTAAATAGATAATCAAACAAGCAAACTTAAGATACAACAATTTAATATTAGGATTTAAAAAAGGTTTAACCGATAACCATTTATCTTATCCCTGAAATCTCGTTATATCTCTATACTCAGTTTTGAATAGCTATTAAACTTATCTACTGTCCAACAAGAGAAGATCAAACTTCATGAGCTTCACACTACTTGCCAAGCCAAGCCAAGCCTTAACCTAGAACCCTAGTCATAAATAAACAAAACTAAGTCGATACAAGTACAGCCACAAAAGTTAAGATTTGCATGTAGCACACTCCACACTACTTGCCAAGCCAAGCCATACTTGGCGAGTTCCACCATAAATGTCAAGTCATATTTTGATTTATGTTCATAACCTTCATTTTTAAATTTATATTAAATGGAAAGGCTTATGAAATCATCAAATTATTTTTAGAAAATATTTCACTAATCAAAACCCTCTATTTCACAAATGGCTTCAAATTATTTTTGGAACCTTTTTTCACTAATTATCCTACTTTATTTCAAAAAATAGCTAACGAATAAAGAATTTCGTTTACCAAAAACCTTAAACAATGAATTTTTAGTTGGACGCAAATCTTAAATAGATTTTTTTGACACAATCTTAAGTAGAAATGGACTCCTCGTCTTTTTAATCAAATATCATGTCGTTCAAATTTCAAAATGATTCTTCAACAAAAATTAATTCTTAATTCAATTATTCTCGCAAATCTATTGGACAATTTTCATCTTATTGGGTCCTATGTCAATTTTTAATTCAACTAACAACTATTATCATAAATCTGTGAATATACTAGATTTTCTTCTTCATCTTCCGATTTTTATGAATGTTTATTGATTTGTTATTGATACTAGATTATAAGCCCATAGGATACACAGGTTGGTTTAGAAAAAATAGTAAATACTAAAAAAAGATATTAAATAATTATAAAACACGAATGGAATGAGCATTTAAAAAATGACGACAGACGTAGTCAACGCTCAGCGGTGAAAATGTCGATCCGAGGTGAAGGGTAGATGTGACGGCAGAAACATGGTATAAGAATATAAGTGATTGTATCTTTTTGTATAAGTTATCGATCGTTATTATTACAATTAGAGTGAAATAAGGTTAAATGTTTATTGGTTAAAATTTAAAAAACTAAAATGATTATAAAATATGTTAGAATGATAAAACTAAATTTTTTGTTAAATATGATATTTTAAATTGTTATAAACAGTAAATATGATATTTATAAATTAAGATGGATAAATACGATATTTTAATGTTTAAGGAGGACATATATGAAATTATCACTAATATTTTTTATTTAAAATAAAATAAAAATTAAATCTAATTTTGACTCACAAAAGTTAAAATTGAATTTTAATTATTATCAAAATAAACGATTAAGATTTACTAATTAAAATTTTTAACTAAATTTAATAATTATGATTGTTTAATAAATTTATTAAAGTTAGTCTTATATTTATATTAAAAGGTTAGAAAATATGAATTTATTATATATTTAAGTTTTAACACCATAGATATTATAATTTATATCAATAACATCGGTATTTATAAAGGATGTATTAAGCTAGTAAATATTAAAAGATATAATTAATGATTATGCATTAGTTTAAATATTTAATTTAATTTAAATGAGTAATATAATACATCGATAAGGACAAAATAATGTTTTATTTTAGGGTTAGAAATTAATTTCCTAAATACGTGCATCATCTCCCGAGGGTTAAGCTATATTTTGTCCTATAAGATCTCAATCACAAGATTTTATTGACAAAAAATTTGCAAAATACTATGAATTTATGTGTCAGTGATTTTTTTATTTCCGCACGTTTTAGCCTCTTGACAACACAAATCTTGAACTATCATTTTTTTATGCAATTATGACAAAAATATACTAAATAAAACCAAACTTGACAGAAATTATAATATAAAAACGAGATTGAATCACCAACTGATAAACGACTTGGTTTTAATTAAAGATAAATATTAAATATAAATAACGACAGAATGTATTAAAATATAATTAATTTTGTCTTAATTATTATTATATACAACTTTAAATTCTTAAAAATAATACAACTAACTTTTAAAAAAATTTCATTGTATGCAAACAACTTTTTTCTGTGTCTAGTTTTTAGCTACCATTGTATACAATAACGTTTGCCATAATTTACATAGTATACAACAACTTGCATACAATGGTAGGATTATAAAAGTTGATTGTGTTGTTTTAAAAAAAATAAAGTTGGTTGTATACAATGATAATTAAAACAAAGTTCATTGTACTTTCATGCAATTTAACATATATTAAATAATTATAAACATGAAAGAAATGAGATTATAGAAAAATAACAACAGACAACGCTAACGTTTGGATCGGTTGTGAAAGCGTCAATACGAGGGAGAGGATAGATCTGACGGCAGGAACATTATAATACGAATAAACATGATTGTATTTTATGTAGAAATCGTCAATCATTATTGTTACAATTAAAAACACTAAGGTAAAATATTTATCGGTTGAACGAATGAAATCTCTCTGTGTTGGTGTATTTAATTAAAAATAAAAAATCTTGTTATGTTCGTTCGTCTATTAAATAAACGAACTTGTCGTTGAACCATTTTACAAATGGTTCATAAATGTTTTGTTCATTTATAGTTATACTCTTTTATAATTTTGATTAGTTAAAGTCAAAATTGTTTTAACCAAAAAAATTTAAAAAGGAATTTTAATTCTTATTTTAGTCTCAACCTTTAAGGCTTTGTTAATTAATATTTACTTTTAAAAAAATCAATTCCTATGATTGTCTAATAAGTTGAATTTAAGTAACTCTTCTATTTATATTAGAATATTAAAAGATTGGCTTTAAATATAGTTAATAGGAATAAACACGTATTCATTTTTATTTTAAATAGATTTAATATTAAATATTAAATCTTTGATTATATTTTAATGTTATAAAATTGTAGATTTTAATACGAAACTTCTCCGTTAGATTTCTCTAAATGATTATCACGACTAACAAAAATATAATTAATTATTGCTTGAATCTACTTTAATTTATTTGTTTTGTCTTGTCTTTTGTAATATTATCAAAGGTATGATTATGTGCTCTCTCTTTTTTATTGTGCAGCTATTTTTTGGTAAATCCCGTTAGTTCAGATCTAATTGATTAACAATTAGATGAGATTCTGCACGTACTTAATTTGTAAATAAATAGATTAATATTAATTTAAAAATATCTTAATTTTAGTTTTTTTTTCTTTTACACATTTTCACAAAGGACCTACATTTTTATGAAGTTATTCGCATTCACATGTATAATACATCTATATTTTAAACACGCAAAATATAAGAAGTCATAATATAATATTCGTATTTATAATTATAGAACGAAAAATCTATATTCACATTTTTAAATGTCTAAAAAAGTAAACTTTTTACATATAAAAATGAAGAGATTAACTATTCGCATTTTCTTGAACAGATAAGCGTGAAGAAATCAAATGCAAAGAATTAATCTCTACATTTTTAAGTGCAGACAAACTTAATCTCTAACACACTGAATATTCTTTTTCTACACCTATAACTTCGAGCATTGTTATGATCCTC
Source organism: Dittrichia graveolens (assembly GCA_038502395.1). Lineage (NCBI taxonomy): Eukaryota > Viridiplantae > Streptophyta > Magnoliopsida > Asterales > Asteraceae > Dittrichia > Dittrichia graveolens. The sequence goes on along the minus strand of JARJIL010000001.1, from coordinate 113,267,026 downwards.
ACGTTTAAAAACGTAGTTGTGTATAAATTGTTATAAATGAATAATTTTTATTGTGTATGAATCATCACCCTATTTATAAGTATGGATAATCTTACTGTCATTATAATAAAATATAATACGAAAAAAAATCAAATACATGTTACAGAGTATGATGAAGCTGTTAGTCTTTATGACCAACCATTTTGTCATATATCATAATTTTGGATTTGTATTGTATTTTAGGTTTATATGGAAATTAATTATTTAATTAATTGGTAATTTGTATTATATGGTCGTACCTAAGATCGCTGACCTCTAAATGTGAAGTCCAATGGCATGGCGTCAACATGCTAACCGCAAGTAATAAAATAAGACCCACGATCTTCACGCCTACAATTATTGGATGGGTGTTTCAATTTTAAAATTTTAGCTACCGTATATAAATCGTGGCCCCAAATTACACCAAATAAATGTTTTTTTTAATATATTCTTTGTATCAGATACGTACAGGAAAAATGATAATTTCATACACGCAAGTTTGACGTTATTGCATTTTCATGCTTATTTAATAAATGATTATTTTGTTATTTTAATATTTGCTTATTAAAAATAATATAAGTGTGGCTAGGGGTGTACGTTCAGACCGATCCGATTGAATCAATAAATTCAATTGGATTTCGGTTCTGAAAAGTGAAATTCGAATAATTTTAAGATCCGAACCAAATCATTCAAATTACAATTCAGTTGGATTGGTTTTTATAATTCGATTTTCATTCTTACAAAAATACATGTTTAAAGATTAAGATTAAGAGTTAGAATCATATGAGAACATCTTCAAAATGAGAATAGAGAGAACGCTTTTGAGCCTTTGATTTCATTGATCGGATGATTTAAAAATTGTCACGTTTTTTTTGGCCTTTGATTTTATTGATCGGATGTTTTAAAAACTGTCACGTTTTTTGATCTTCTGTTTGACTATATACCAAATGCATCAATGCATACAAAAGTGTTTGTCTATACGGTTGATCTGATGCATCAATGTATACAAATCTTTAAATTGTTAATAATATAAAAATAATTTTGATTTTAAAATTTAGGATGTAAACTTGACTTTTGGGTAGTTATGGGTGAACATGAACGTAAAGGAGAAATGCTAAATTACAAGTTTATTCATGTTCTCACTGTTGTGCATCTTAAAAGGGTTCTACCTTGAACCTCACCCTATATCTAAATACATAAATATATGTTTAAAAAGTCGAGATATTTTAAAAACTATATTTAATATATACTATTAAAGATTAAAATATAGTTGTCCAAGTTATTATAACTAGTGAGACTAGTAGCTTTAGCATAAATATATAATTAAATATAATAATTTATAAATAAACATAGACATGACACGTATGAATTACTTTGTTCCATTAGTGTTATATATATATATATATATTCTTATACAGTTTATTCGGTTTAGATAAATGTAACCAAAACCAAACACAAATCCATAGTAATTATTTGGTTTTGATCTAATCAAATCCAAAAATCTGAAATATCTTAACCAAATAGTCCGATCCAAAAGTTTCGATTCGGTAATTCGGTTTTATCCAATTAGTGAACACCCTAAGTGTGGCCACGCATAGCTTAGATGACAACATATATTATTTGCCCTCATCTTTTAATATAAATAAAAGACTAACCTTTATCAATTTTATTAAATAATCTTAACCATTCATTTAGTTAAAATTAAATCATTACCATTTATTTAGTTAATACTAAAAACTCAATATTGACTTTTAACAATCAAAATTGAAACTTAAATTTAACTTTAAAGTTTTACGGCCAATCGTATGAATTTCAATTTGAAAATATTACATTACTAAAATTTTGAATATTAAATCGTGGGAATTTGTTTTGAAATTCAAATTTTGTTTACTTAACATAATTAACAAATTTAAAGACAGGAAAATTTATATAACTACTAGTTTATAGACCCGTGTGTACACGGATATTACCGAAGTAAACTTGAGATATATCAAAATCAAATAAAAAACGTTAGAAGTATACATACACAAAAACTTTCAAATACGTACCTAAGAAACTAAACATTTTCTTGTTATCTTTAAATAAAACAAAGAGACCAGATTTCAAAAGATTTCAACTCGATAATCAAATGATGATTTTAAAGCTAGAATATAATAAAGAGATATGGTTGTTTTTATTTTATTTTTCGTTGGTTCATCTTCATCTATAATTTTTAAATTATCATGCATGATGAAAAGACATTGTCTATAACTTTAAAATGTCTTTGGTAGAACTTAACTAAAATGTTTGAATCATTTTCATTCTATAAATATACATAATAACACAAACATTCTTACTAGTGATGATCTTTGTCTCGATAACATGTGTATCAAAACTTGTATTTTGCCAGTGTGGAACTTAACTAAAATGTTTAAATCATTAAATAACTCTAATCTAATCATATTTATAGAAAAATAATAAAAAATGGACATAAACAAATTATTTAAAGTACATACATAACAAAACTTGTATTTTGTAGTACTTCTTTATATAATTCAATAGGAACATGGTGTTTAAAACTGCTAAAGTCATGCAGAAACAAATTTCAAGTCATGCCCTTTTTTATTGTCCGGTTTTCATATTTCATATCACCGCTTCAAAAGTCCCTTGTATAAATACAAATTCATTTGCATTTATCATTCTAGACATTAATTTCAACAATGATAAATTTAAAGAATCTCTAGGTACAAAATCAAATTCATTATTTCTGCAACTGTCATTCTACATATAAATTTACCCCATAAAAGATATTACGTTGAACAAAAAATTAATTCATATCTACACGCTACTATTAATTCATTATCTACACGCTACTATAAATTGAAGGTTTTGATTGATTAATAGAGTTTGATTTAATAGTTAAAAAAGTAAAAAAGGTAATCCTTTTAATAATAGTTATAGTCTTATAGATACTAATGAATTAAAAGCACCTCAACACTTGAATTTTGTTATTGAATACAAATCTCTTATAATATCTTATAATATAAGGAACTTTAAATATTAATAACATACTAACATGGATCAATTTTATTAGACAATCATAACAATATATTTATTCAAAATTAAGAGTATTTATTAATTATGCAATATCAACATTTTATTTTAAAGGAAGTAAGAAGGAGATAGATATTTATCAATTATAAAATAAATCAATTTATTTAAAAAAACAAAATAACTACAATAAGATAAAACTAGAAAAATCATGAAGCGGTCAAACCATATCCTTAATCGACAGATCTAGGGATAAACTATATTTTCATCTTCAAATGATTAATAATGATTTGAAAGAAAAGGGTAAAGTGTTGTTATCTCTTATTCGTATAGATTATTTCACTATTAAAAAACAACACTATATTTAACAAACTTTTAATACTTATTATTTATCATCCTTTTAAATTCGTAATATTTCTTTCACATCTTATGATTATTTAATATTTTTTATTAATATTTTAAAACCAACTCATGTATCACGTTGATCTAGTATATATGATACGAATTAGTATTATTTTGTTTTCTATTATTATTTATCGGGTTTAGTTGTATAACCAAGATAACCAATGCTCTTTGATGAGAGAGAAGGGGGGTCGTGTTCATGCATAATGTTATACTACTATACAACAACTATTACTAAAAAAGGAGATGTGCAACTACAAATTAAGACTAAACGAAAGCCGACACTGCCCCCGGCCACTCCTATTGATTACTCCACATCTTGTACACAAGGTTGAGCAAAGATCTATGCCCAAACGATCCACTAGTTCTATCTCTTGTAAAAAGGAGATAACCAATGCTCTAACTAACTTGTAACTTCCTAGTATTTTTTTACAATTAATTATAAACATTTGATATTCCAATAAAACATAATATGTACAAATGTCATAGTACAACTTGCAATGGCCAGATTTAATACATCATCTAAACTTGTCTTTAGAAAAAAAAATCTAATATCACAAAAGGTAATTTTCATCATTTAAAAACTTCTAAGGGTTGTTTGGTTCAAGGACTTCAAATCTTAAGGATTCCAATCTTATGGGATTTCAAATCCAATCCAATCTGTTGTTTGATTCATGTAAAAGACAATGAGATTTCTAGATCAAAGATGGTGAACGAGTCAACTCACTTTCACAACTTGACTGGCTAGGAGACAGGGAAGGCGGAGACAGTGAAAGGTGACGATGACAGAGACGGACATGGTGATAGGCGGAGGCGGAGGCGGTGAAGGGCGGCGGCCGAGGTGGTGAAGGGCGACGGGTGAGGCGAAGGCGAAAAAGTGCCGCAGCGAGGGCGGAGAGTGAAGGACGACAACGAAGGATTCAGAGTCAGTGAAGGGCGATGACGGCAGAGGTGGAGTTGGTGAAGGGCGATGGCAGCGGAGGCCGAGAAAGGAAAAGGCGACGGCGTAGACGGGAAAAGGCGAAGGCGTAGACAGGAAAAGGCTACCGCGTAGACGGGAAAAGGCGAAGGCGGAGATGGAGACGGGGAAGGTTACGGTGGTGGCCGGTTAGGGTAGTGACGAAGACTATGGACAAAGGGAGATGACAACGAATGTAGAGACAGTGAAGGAAAATGGTTACGACAGTGTCGTGCTGACAATGGTGATGCCGATGATGGTTTTGGTGGTGACTGATTATTGTAGCGATGACGTGAGTGAAGCGTGGATTGATGTGGTGAAGGCGAACTATGAATTGTTAGTTAGATAGATCCTGATTTTGAAATCTCACATATGAGGGATTTAGAAATATCACCCCTCCCTCAAGGATTTTGAAATCCCACACCTATATGATTTGAAACACAAATGCTTTCAAAGGATTTGAAATACAAATGCTGCGAAATCTCTCGAAATCCCACAAAACAAACAGGCCCTAAGATGTCATCTAACTATGTTAAGGAGTCTTGTCTTTTTCTTTACTAGAATCATCAGCCACATCAGCACACCAACACAAGGATAGTGAATTTGGTGTAACTAAACACTTAGTGAGCGTATTACACCTACAAATACCGAAGGTCATGTGCACATCAAATTTGGAGCTTCGTACTGTGCCAATCAAATAACCAATATGAATACATAATCATATAACACATATAGAGACATAATCTGCTAGCATTTAGACAAGTGTAGTATACTCACATGAATAACTCTGAGCACAAAACAACCAACATCAATAAGTAGCATGCATTTTGATTTTTGAAGCACCTACAAAGTAGTATAACTAATTATTTATTTGCAATTCAATTACACCCCTTCTACAATTTTGCTAAATACTTTTTACGGGCTTCTATAGAGCTGGCTTATGAGCTTAAGTCCTTATAGCCAAACCACATATGGTTTGTTCTAACTCACTTTCGCGCCATAATTATTTATGAGTGTGAACTTTCTTGTTTACGGACGTAAAGGTTTATCTTTATGGCCATAAGTTGCTTGCCTTACGCCCATAATGGACTATTTGACCAAACAAAATCCTCTAGTCAGTTCAAAATTCCAGCTAAAACTCATAATTTCTCGAATACAGCGTTTTCATGACACAATTACTCTATATGTAATGTTTCTAAGCTACAGTAACTACCTGTGACCTATCACCCCATTCTTCCTCTCTTTTCAAAGTCTTTGACATTGATGACATCACTATCGCCCATCACCGTGATAGATGAAGTCACTCACACTGACACCATCAATGAAAATGCCACTACCCCATGATGACCCGATCATCATTGATTTGTACACACTAATTTGATTTGTATGCTATGTCGTGTAGGGTTTAGTTTTTTTGAATAGGGATGAGCACAGAAAGTGTAAAACTAAACCCAAAGTGATAAAAACGGGTGAAACTGAACCAATAAACCAAACCTATGTTAAAAAATTGACGGTTTGATTTCAAAATATTAAAAAATCATTGGTTTCACTAACCATGCATCTATAGATTTAACTAACCCACATTCAAATATTTCAAATTGTCATGTTCGTCTCCTTGAAGGACTTGGACTTCAAGCAAAATAAATACAAAATATTCTAATCCACTTTTTAACATTCATCTTCCTTCAAAATTTACACACTAATCAAGTACCTGTGGCATCATCACTACAAGAAAAACAAGTTTTGGACACAAACACTTTCGGCGACGACATCTTGTCCTTGCGAAAACCCATGAAACGACAAACCTGTCACCTTTTTCACCTAGGGAAGGGGCAAACTGACATCAATTATATTCCGCGACGACAGGTCCTCGCTAAAGGTTTTTTTAATTTTTTTTAATTTTTTGGAAATCTAAAATATTATATACGCGGTAGAAGACCTGCCAAATCTATTTTCGTCACTTTCGGCGACGACTATGTCTTCGCAAAAAGGTATTTTTTTTAAAAATCTTGTACTTGTTAATCGTACGACAAAGTTGCACCACTTTCAGCGACGACGGTCGCCGAAAGTCCCGAACTGGTTAAAACCCTATTGAACCATTTTCTCTTCATCTTTTTCACCCAACTTTCTTTTTTTCATAGCCTCACGAAGCCCTTTCACGATTTCTTCGGAAATTCGTTTTTTACCACGATTTTGAAGCTAGAACTTGCAACTAAGGCTAGTGTGGTTGTTTTCTTTCTTTTGGTTGTCAACACCGTGCTTGTTCCAACGAAATCTCCATTTTTTCCGGCGAATCTTCTACATTTTCCGGTAATGTCTTGAATTCTGGTCAATAATATCATCTAAGGGTTAGTTTTTTACATTATATTAGTGTTTGTTAGATTTTTCAAGCATAACACTACCATTTTATTTGAAGTTTGTATCTCCGGCGAACCTCCGGTAATACAAGTCAAAACTATAAGGTTTGATTTTCTTCCTATATTGCTTAAGTAACATGGTATTAATGTAAGTATATATTGAATTTTATTAATCATAGAATGTGGGTTACGGTTATTCTTTTCTTTAAGATGTTAATATTTATATATATTTTTGTAGAATATTGTTGATTAGTTAGTTGATGGTTATAGTTATAGATAAGTTAATGTTTATACATATATTTTTTTGAATATTCTTGAATTTTATTAATTAAGTAACATGTTAATAATATACTTAATATAAGTAACATGAATGAAATCGTGACGCTAAAAAACAACGCAAATTTTGAAATATTATTTGATGCACTAAAATGAGCGAATTTTAATATTCCGGACTTTCAACCGGTTTCTTCTCCTATGAATGTAACCGAAGATGATGATGTGGATGAGGATGATTTGGATGATGACAATGCGTATTAGTTAATTATCTTGCTATTTAAAGACATTAACTTAGTTTGTAAAAAATGATACTATTGTTTGTGTAAATTATGTTTGCGTATGTGAATTTGTTAAAAACTTGCGATAAATACAGTTTTTGTTTTTAATTTTAGCAGGTAAATACTGTAAATTAAAATAAATAAAAAATAAAAAATAGCACTTTTCGCGACGACATGTCGTGGCTAAAAAGTATTAAAAAAAATTCAAAAAGGTTTTCGCGACGACTTTTGGTCGTAGCTAAAAGTTTTTGCGAGGACACTGTCGTCCCTAAAAGTATTTTGAATTTATTTTTGCTTTTTTTTTTCTAAAATGGCTTTTCGCGACGAATTTTGTCGTCGGGGAAAGGTGTTACACTTTCAGCAACGACATGTCCTGTCTAAAAGGATTCACAGACGAGCCTTTGGCGACGACATGTCCTTGCAGAAACTTTTTCGCGACGACAACTGGACTTTTGGCGACGACTTTTATCGTCGCTAAAAGTGTTTTTCCTTATAGTGCATAAAGATTTTTGGACAAGCCAACCATCCATCTGAAGTGGGTTTAGTTTACAAAATAAAACCGTTTATGATATGAACTTGCTAAAAGTGAAACCGATAGACCCCAAACATATTGGATTTGATAAATCTAAAACGAAATTAATGACGTGGGTTTTGTTTTCGATAAAAGCCGACCCAAACCAACTTCATCTTCACAACTAGTTTTGATTTGTATGCTTTGATTCTTATCATACGTTGGTTTTTTATTAGGGTTTGGATTTGGTTTCAAATCTTTATTAGGTTATGATTTGTGTGCTCTGGCGGCAATTGATTGATTAGATCACAAGGGTTTCATTTAGAAGACAACCTTTTACCTTTTTACCACGTATTTGAAGACTTGATTTCGAAGCTCTAGTTTACCACATTTTGCATTTGTGTAATTAATTGGTGTTGCGATCATTAAAGTGTTTGTAATTGTCTTGTTTTATACGTTTTAGTATCTTGCTAGTCTTTGTTATAAATAAATTTTGCCCGTAAAAAAAAACGTTCCAGTCAAACAACTTTAATCGAATTTCAGATTCAACGAAAAGAATTATTTATTTTATTTCTATCTTTTTCACTACAAAGTCGATTTTTCTACAATAAAAGTTAAAGCAATACAAGAACTAAAACTATGTTTTCACCATTACTGTCCATCTCCATCTCCATCTCCATCTTGGAGCAGGTGCAAACACTCATTATACAGTTTCTGTAGCATGTCGCTTTCATCATGCTTCATCATCAGCAGATCTAAGCCGTCCAAAGGCATATCCAGCTCATCCTGACCGTCCATGCTCGACGCACCTCCCGTCTCGAACAATGGCGACCAACTCGGCCAACTGAAATCCGTCGCAAGTAAATCGGCTTCCTCTTGATCGAACGTCGAGGTCGATGATGAACCGCACATTAATACATTACTAAAACTATCGTTCTTTCTCAAACTCAGAGAAGAAGAAGATGATGATGATGAATTAGAAGGTTGAGGAACGATGACCTGCTCTGGTTTCTCTGCGATTTTGACTCTTGTTGACTTCTGATCAGTTTTCCTCTTCTTCTTCTTCTTCTTCTTCTTCGGTATTTTGTCGTTTGTGTAGATGTCTGACTGGTTCTCGCCGGTGACTTCTAGAACCTTCTGTTTCAGATGAGAATTCCAGTGGTTTTTAATCTCATTGTCGGTTCGACCTGAAAGTTCAGAGGCTATGAGTGACCACCGGCTGCCGTGAATCGAATGGAGCCGAATGATGATTTCATTCTCTTCGGCGGTGAAGTTTCCTCTCTTAATCCCTGGCCGAAGGTAATTCATCCATCTCAGCCTACAACTCTTTCCACATCTGAGCAATCCTGGAAATCAATCAATTGATCAGCTGAAATTAACGTTGTGCGATTTACATTTGGATTGACCACTGATTAACGTCATAGGAATCGAAATTTGAATAACAATTGATAATAAAAAACTATATTGAGATCTGCGCGTAATTAAGGACTACACGTACATACCAGCTTTGGAAGGCATGGATCGCCATTGACCTTCACCATTGGTTTGAATGTACTGTATGAGAAGTTTATCTTCTTCCTCGGACCATGCTCCCCTGTGTAAACCTACCTTCGAGCAACAGGGCGCTCTTCCCATTTTCTTCTTTTTTTTTTCTTTCTGTTTATTTTTCTCACACAATCACACTGGGTGCGTGTGAAGGAGACCAAGGCAATTGGTGGCCTTTTAAATGCCTTTCAGAACAATTTGGCACGTTTCTGGGATTACAAAAGTTTATTCAATTGTTCAAAAACCAACATTGACTTTGGCCAAGTACAGAATTTGCCCTTGCGTAAATTATAAATTTTTTTATAAATTAAAACTTCAATTATTTTAGCTAAATCTTCATACTAATAAAATTGTAACATATAAAAATCACTAAATATAATTATCTTTTATCGTCTCATTTTTTAATTCACATATCTTATTATAGTAAGTAAAAAGATAAATAGAATAATTTAGTATATAAAAAATCATATTTAATTATAATCAACTTGAATAGTTCAAATTGCAAAAAGAATAAAAAAGGAATTATATCTTTTTCTATCTTTAGATTGTAATATTAAAATCAACATTTTAAGCTATCTACATAATCCTTCCCAATTCTACCATCTTTCTTACTATATCAACGCCGTATCATCATTCTCTTTCATATATCTTCCAACCTTCTAAAGACCATACGGCACATGCAAGCATTTTGCAAGAGCCGGTAGGGATGGCAACGGGCGGTTTCGGCCCGGAATTGGTCCCCCGTCCCTGCCCAGTTTAACTCGGTTTTCGGTTTTTCCCGTCAAGTTCGGTTTTTTTTGCTATCCCTAGTAGGCGGCAGGTATATATCTTAGGGTTGGTAGAAACATCACTGCACCCCTACTGACCTGAGGTTTAAGCTCTCCCTGACTTACCCAACCTGAGTCTCTCTCTCCTCTTTCTTTCTATCTTTCTCTCTTTTTTCTTCTCTTTTTACCTTTCCTCTCATATTTCCATTTTAAAAATTAGGAAAGATAGATGATTGGTTGTGAGGTTTGAGGGTTCTACAGATATATGAAATGAGAGGATAATGCAACGGTAATGAGAAAAAAATGAGAGAGTTTAGAGTGATGTTTGTGGATAGTCTAACCCCACTATCAACCCTCTAATCTTACTGATTTTTAATAAAATATAAGAGAATAGAGAGGAGAGATAGAGAGAACGAGGAGAGAGAGAGAGAGAAGATTCTGGTTGGATAAGCCGATGAAAGAAGGAATCCGCGAGTTTGAGGGGATACGACGGTGTTTCCATCAAACCAAGGAGACCCGTCACTCATCCTCTAACCATTATGGATAACCTTAGAAATATTCTTTATAACTGCGATTTATACACAATAATACATCATAACAAATTATTCATTACAAAGAATAGATGATACAACAAAATATGTCAGGAGCATATTATGTATGACGTATTTTTATGATGTCTAACTTTCTTCTTAATTTATTTAAGTTTATAACTGTAGAAGAATAAGATTAACCAATATAACGTACTATTGATTAGTAACTTATATAAGCTTATTTTATAGTGTGTTTATGATACCATTTGATATTGATTTAAAGATGAAATGACTTGGTGTTGTAAATCGTAATTAAAATGTTTGTTTTTTTATTAATTTAGAAAATAGGACTTAACCAAATGATAACATTGAGGTGATCTCCACTAAAATAATTTATTTCTGACTTATTTTTATTTTTTCTTAACTATCGTATTTTTATTGATTACGCTGTTGACTCTAATGTATAATTTTGATTTAAAAACGATGACATTTGTTTTAATTTTCGAAATAAATGATAAATATTAAGCATTAATAAAAAATATTAAATAATTATAAAATGTAAAATAAATGAGAATTAAAAAATAGCGATCGACAATATTAACACCTAGACCGGTGGAAACATCGACGCGAGGGGGATGTCAGATGTCACATAGAAATGTGGTATCATGATACATCTATATATAAATTGTTATTCTTGTACAAGTCTGTTGCAATTAAAGGCAATAATGTTAAGTTTTTATTAGTTATAATATAAAAGATTCTAAATTGATTATAAAAATTTGTAAAATTTTAAAACTAAAAATTTAGTTAAATATGATATTTTGAAACATTATAAAAGATAAATATAATATTTCTAAATTATAGTGGACAAATAAGATATTTTAAGGTTTAAAGAAGGTTCAATTGTAAGGTTCTATATCATTTTACAAAATATAAAAGGATAAAATAGGTTGAAATTAAATAAGTCGAACGATGAAATAGTATCAACTCACAAGTATCATTATCGAATGTATATTACATTATTAAAAAGAAAAATATTCATAAGTTAACAAAAAAAATTCAATAAAAACTCTTGTACAAAATAATAAAATATTCAAAGACGGTGGAATTAATCACAAATTATTAGTTTAGTAATAATTTGGTGTGTGTAAGACCAAATATCCGTCCGACCAATACATATTCCAAGTTTGTGTTACGTCGTACTAAAACAGACCATACAACAAAAGAGAAAACAAAAGAGAATACTCCAATTTTCATCCCAAAAGCCATCAATCATACACAATCTCTACCAGCCACCTCTAGGGAATTGAATATAAAAATTAGGGGATATCTATAGAAGCTAGTGAGCATAGACAATTCTAAAAACATATAGGATAGTCAACACAAAGAATGGAACACATAATATACTGTTATCCTAGCATTTTGAGATGTGTAACAATCCAATTGAAACTGTCTATTGAAGAGTAGCTAGCCCTACTCATCGGCCCTAATTAGGCCCCAATCATTTTATAGCACGTTTGCATCCTTTGAAAGCTTCTTTCATTGAATTCAAAGATCAATGGTTGTGAAACATACTCGCCAAGACTTTAGGTTGTTTAAGTAGGTTTGGGCTAGGTTATTGTGCTCTTGACATCTCTTGGCAAAGCGGTTCTAACACAACGGTCCATCATACACATCGTTATTGGGTCCCAATTAAAAGCTACCCCCTCAATCCGAAGAATAGTGTCCTTCAAAACCTATAACTTATCATGGTCATTATTAGTCTTGAAGCAACAGTGGGACCTAGTAGTATTTAACCGTGGCTAACTTCGACTATTACATTGTATTACAATCATCAATCTGGAACACACAAATAATAATAACATTTCCACGAATGGTCCGTGCGAAAAATAAACAATAATTAACTAGTTCGTAAATGGACCACAGGAACATAGTAGGCAAAACATAACATACCACAAACCATGCTCGTGAATGTTCCGCATGAATGAATAGTAATATCAATGTAACATTATCATATTCATGTATTTACCATCTGAACATGAATGTTCAATATACAACCATTGAATAAAAATTCTCATTATGCTAGTTTATTGATTACACAATTACGTTTAGCATGACATTTAACTTTAAACATACAACATATTATCATGTACTCGACTTGAGTCTAAACATTTACATTTAAACATAAAACAATAACATATAACACTAATTGTAAATACACAGCTTGAATCATGCTCAATCCTTACTTTATAACACTTCAGGTATCAATACCGTCCCAGTACCTCCTCAATACAACCGTATTGACTTGGTACGACTCTTATACGTCCTGTCATACCCATACACAACCTGTACACCCAACCTAGGTTTTGATATGGCCTGGTTTAGTAGTTGTACCGCCTAGTACGGTCTTAGTATGGTCCATGTATGGATGTACTTCCAGTACTCCCATATTCAACATTCAGTTGTTTGTATTTACACCAAATTCAATTCCAAACTCACACATATCGTTCCACATTAACCCTACACCTTCAATTGTCTTTAGGACCACTTTCACATCTTCTAGTATCAAATTTACTAACCAACACATCAAAATTGTGGATTTAATTCAAGAATCACCCATGAGTCCATGACCCATCCAAATGGGTTTTTGATGCATATTAACTTGATCTACTTTTATCATTTTAACTCTATTTGAGCTTCGTAGCACCATAAATCAAATTACAAATGCATGTATGGACTTAATTAGGTGTTACATACACCATACACATATCCATGTACCTACAATTCAAGAACACAAAGAAGAAGGCATGACTTACTTCTTGCAAAATCTTGTTTCAAAGATTTCTAAGCGCCCATTCACAAAGTGAATCACTTGTGAACTCAATATCATCCATTGGTGAATCAATGTCAAAAGCTTAAAGCTTTTTGAAGTATTCGTCTAGTTTAAGAGGCAAATTACAAACATGCATGATTTCTTATGCTTTAAAGTGTTTTTGGTTAGATAAAGTTTTGAACTTTAACCTTTTACTTCCGCTATCTAACTATAAATTGAATGTTTGGAAATGATCACTCTAGAAAAGCATTTGGTTTTAGTCAATACACGAGTATTTGTTTGGTTATTTTAATAACGAGTCAACTAAAATGGGTCTTGGAGAAATGGTAATGTTACCCATTGAATTATTATCGGAAAGTAATTGATTTAAAAAGTGAATATTTGTCTCCTTTTTTAAATGTTTTTTTAGTTTAATATGTGCACCTTTTTAGTTATCTGGTTTAATTGATTTAAAATGGCCGGGTCTTGGAGAAATGGTAATATTTCTCACTTTTTTGATATACTAAAATGGGTCTTGGAGGAAGTAAGTTGAGTTAAATTGGTGATGTAATCCAAAATTAGAAACTGAGGGTTTAAGTCTTATTAACTTAGGGGGTGTTTAGTTGGAGAGATTTTATGTGATTTTATGGAAATGGGAATTCAATTACTAGAAATTTCAATGTTTGGTTCACCATTGAATTGGAATTTGAAGGAATGTGGTTTATTACCATTATACCCTCTGCCTATTGTCTTCGTGTCGCCGGTCGCCGTTCGCCTATCATCTTTCGCCGGTCGTCGTTCATCAGTCGCGTCCCTGTTCGTCATTCGTCAGTCCTCGCCGGTCGCCGTTTGATGTTCGTCGTTTGTTAGGCCTCGCGGTCGCCTTTCGCCATCCCTCTTTTGCGGGTCGTCGTACGGTGCATCCCCGTTCATCATTCCTCGCGGGTCACCGTTCCCCATCCGTCTTTCGCGGGTCGTTGTTCGGTGCATCCCTGTTCGTCAGTCGCGTCCCGGTTCGTCGTTCTTCAGTCATCGTGGGTCGCCGTTCGACGTTCGCCGTTCATCGTTTTTCGCCATATGATGTTCGTCGTTCGTTGTCTTTTGCCGTACGATGTTCGTCGTTCGTCCGTGTTTCTCGGGTCAACATTCGCCGGTCGTCGTTCGATGTTTGTTGTTCGTGGGTAACCGTTTGATGCTCGTCGTTCGTCTTTTGCCATTCATTAGTCATCGCGGGTCGCTGTTCCTCGACCGTCTTTCGCGGGTCGTCATTCAGTGTATCCCCGTTCATTGTTCGTCAATCCTCGTGGGTCACCATTCGCCATCCGTCTTTCGCAGGTCGTTGTTCGGGTGCGTCTCCATTCGTCATTCGCGTCCCCATTCGTCGTTCATCAGTCCTCGCGGGTCGCTGTTCGTCGTCCCGTCTTTCGCGAGTTATCGTTCGGTGCAACCCCGTTCGTCACACGCGTCCCCGTTCGTCATTCGTTAGTCCTCACGGGTCGCCGTTTGTCTTTTGCCGGTTGTCGTTCGGTATGTCTCCATTCGTCTGTCACGTCCCCATTCGTCATTCAACTACTGATTTGTGGGTAATTGATTGTTTTGCGGTTAAGAATGAAGTTGGAAATTGTAGGAAGGATAATTATGTCATTTTATATGACTGAAATCAAATTCATCTACATTATCTGCGAACCAAACAAAACATGAAAATGGATTCCAATTCCATTTCCTGCCAACCAAACAAATTATAGATTCAGATTTTAATTCATGACAGATTTCAATTTCTTCAGAAACATTCCGCGAAATAAACGCCACCTTAGAAATAATAATTTAAAATTAGAGTCCTCTTTGTAATTTTGTTTGGTTTTGTTTTGTATGTGTAGCATGTTGCTAGAGTTGTTTATTTTAATAAGAAATGAGATGAGATGAGATCATCAATTAACCGTACCCCCTTCGTCTAACAATGATAAAAGTATAAATAAAATAAATGAATATGACGGAAAGTGGGAAAATAAAGAATATTTGTGATTTGCTCATCTCACGTATCACGTTGTAGACCTCGTGTTGCGACTTACCCTTCTTAATTATGTCCATTCGTCAAAGCCATCAACAACTTGCCACTCTTCTTCTATTTTTTAATCAATTTTTTAAATATGATTAGATCTGCTAGTTGTGATAACATACACATACATATATATAATTAATAATTAATATGGACAACTCATATCAATTACACACATAAATTATTATTATTTACTTTATTTACTGTTTTTTTAACGTCTTCTTCCCGGACACAATTTAATAACTATCATTTTCTACTATACAATATATTGAAATATCTCTAATTATAAATGTTTTAATTAGCATTATATGTATTATGTATTATATATTTTAATATCTACTTTTTAATATAATATACCTTTAAAAGCTGCCTTTTGATCTAATTTACTATTTTTTATTTGACATTATATAACCAACTACATTTTTTTATCAATTGATGTTTCAAAAGTTCATTATAAACGCACTTAGAATATATCAAAACATAAGTTATGAAAGCTAGTACATATAATCACAATAAGTGTAAACTTTGATATATTTTAGTGTAATTACACTACTTTCACCGTTTTAATTTATAGTTTCATATTCTATCGTAAATGCTTAAAAACACTTGTATCAAACTCCTATCTTTGCGATGTTAGCTCAGTGCTTAGGGAGATCAATTAAACCATAATATTTTATCTCTGCGTACAAAATTTACCTCATCTATATTGACTGTAAAACTGCTTCGTACAAACCCTCAAATAAATGAGTTTTCTTCTTTTTGTTATTATTCTATTAGGAACTTAACAAATTATAATCACCTGAGTTAGTGTTTTTAACCTCGGTTCATAATGATTACCTTTTGTTTTTTAAGGAAATGATTTGTGCAAAACATTTTTGGGTTTATTGTATCAAAATAAAATGAACTTTGCATAAGATATTATTGTATGTAACGAACTTTATTTTTTATCAATAAATAAAATTAACTTTTATAATCTTTTTATTGAATATGCAAGTAGTTATATATAATGATAATTTATACAAAGTTTATGATATACAATGATAACTTAAAATGAGACATAAAAAAATTGTTTGCGTACAATGAATATATTATGAAAGTTGATTGTATTTATTAATAAGAAAACAAAGTTCGTTACATACTATGACATCTTATAGAAAGTTCGTTGTGTTTTGTTACAATAAATCCAACATTTATTTATCATACACATAAAAGGTGAAGATAAGAATCATAATACTTTTAAAAATGTCTTTACAAAATAGTTAGTAAACTTATAAAGACATAAAAGTAATGATGGTTAAAAATAAAACAATTGAATCATGTAAACTAAAACTAATGCAACTATATCATATAATGATTACCAAATGTTAGAAAAATCATCCTCGTCGGAAAATTTGACTTTTCAAGGGGATTAGGTTGTAATTATGTATTTGTAGAGGGTTTATTTTTCTACTTTAAATTCCGAATGCATCATCATTTGAATTGGTGTGTAGGGCATGATGCCCAATAATTTTGGTACCCTGAAAAAAAATTACAATTAAAATACAATATAATTAACTTAATTAATATTATAATAAATATTTATAATTCTCATATTGTATGTAATTTATTGTATATAATAAAAATTATGACAAACTGTATTGTATAGAATGGTAACTATAAATAGATGCAAAAAAATGTTGTTTGCATATAATAAAAGAATTTGAAAATTGATTCTATTGTTTTCTTAAAAACAAAGTTGCTTATATATAATGGTAACTAACAAAGTTTATTGTATTTTTTATGCAATTTGTCCTTTGAAGTACCCACGCATTTTATAGTAAACCATAATAATTTCGGAATGCATCATTTACATGAATTGGCAAAGTGCTTAATTCGTTTAAATTTTCATTGTATGTAAGTAACATTAGTTTGTACCTAAACTGTAACCAATATGTTTTTACCCCTTTTTATTTTTTAAATCTTGTATGAATTTACTTGAATATCAATGAAGATGTTTTCCAAAATCCATGAAAACCTAAATTTTGTTTATCCAGTTTCAAACACGATTATATGTATGACAATTGTTTTCATCACATTAGGAGCCAAAACATATCTGGGTTCACGAGTCTCGATTATGGATAGGCAAAGTCGATTTTACAAAGGGAAGGACAAAGTTTACTTAGGGTTCTTCATTTTTAAAAATCATCATCACACTATCTTCATCGCATCAGAATTCTGTTAATTCACAATATAAAAAAAGCAAAGTCGATTTGTGTGCTTCCTTTTTTATATGGTTTCATGAATCAGGACTAGGGAAGGGCTATACCTTGTTCTTGCAAAATCAATTAGGGGTTCTTCATCGCCAAAACCACAAACTTGTTCCGGTTACAGTTTGTTTTGATTTTAAGATTTGGTTTCATCATATATGTTTTGAGTTTTACTCCAGATTTGGTTTTTTCATCTGTGGTCTAAGTTCAATTCGCAAATTTGGTTTCTTCTTATGATTAAGGTTCCTAAGATTTCATATGGCTAAACATTCAAGAACATGAATCTTTGATAAACATGAAGAACGTATAAATAAGACCAATTCAAAATTTGAAGAAAGAACCTTTAATTTATAAATAGGTTAATTTCTTTTATAAAAATTATAATGAAATCCGAATCGTAAATTCCTCCCGATAAGGATGAGCACGATTTTCAAAAGTGGATCGGACCGAACCCGAAAAATTGAAACTGAAAGAGTCTAAAAGTTAGGACCAAAAACCAAACTAAAATATACTTATCAATTCGATTCCAGTTTTCAGTTAAATTCTTTTTCAAATTCCGATCCGGCTTTGGGCAAAAACCAAACCCGGGTTTAACCGAAATAAGGTAAATATTAGAATCAAAAAGTGTGTAAATCAGTCCAGTTCAGTTCCGGTTCAATTCAGGCCAAATGGTTTTTTGTTCATCCCTACTTCCTGGAATAGGTATCCTTATAGATCTTATAAGAATTTTCTAGAAATTTCAAAGTCATCATGATTTGTCAACATGAATGGTATTCGCTACCAAGATTTGTGTGGTCTAGATTTCTAGTCAAAGTCAGAATTGTGGGTGGTGCAGAGTAGTTTTTATTTGATGCGCATGATTGTCTCATAGTGACGAGGTATGCGTAAAAGTGACAATTACATTCATTAATCAACACTTTTTCACGTTTGATACTTCCTTGAGTTCTCTTGAATTCGAAATCTTCTACCGCCGGTCATACTTTGAGGGAGCAATGAATAAGGAATGATGTGAAGAGTGGTTAGGTACTCATATAGATGACTATTCCAATGAAGTATGAACCATATTTACATGTGTTTCATTATGTTCACTTTTAGAAGTGCATTGTGGGTAACTTTGGTCATATTAACACATGAGAACTCTCTCAAGATCACTCTAATCCTCTCCCAAGCTACCATACCTTTTCTCCTGTTTTGAAAACACAGACAAACAAGTGCGCGCATATACTCATTTTGAGTTGGTTATGATGTGTTGTCGATTTAATTTGTAGAGGCTTTGAATAAAGATCCAGATGGTTGTGTTCAGTGTAGCATGGATGTTGGACCAAATTTTTGGTATTTTGTGAGACACGGGGTAGCACCCGAGCATATTGGCAACCCACTCAAGTATGGACACTAGTAGATGATATTTATTTTAAGGTCATGATCGTCCACATGAACCATATCTTGTTGATACGGGTATAAGTTTTCTTCTCATCTATATTTATTGTTTTAATTTCGCAAAATCTATTCAAACATAATCTAGTGGTTGGGATTGTAATCGCATGTTCATTTATATGATTAAATTGTTCGTTTCATGCTTCCAACGTAGTATATGCGAATTAGGTCGATCCTCGACATATACATCAAAAACTAGAAAGCGTAATTTTTCGAGTTTCTAGGTCATAGTACCCCCGTCATTGGAATGGGCATCCAGAGAAATGACATTGTGTGTAATATATTCATAATCGCATATGAAAATTAATATGTTAGACACTTTTGGAACATGATTAATGAGATGGTGGATGAGGAAGAATTGAAGGACCATTGCCATAATATCGAGTCCCATATGGTATATACCATATGCCATGTCATGTCGATTTCATTTCATAATTGTGTCACACAACAACCTTCCTTCATTATTTTCACATTCAACAAGATTAAAATTATTTTTTTAACACCACTTAATTTATTAAATATTATCCTTCCATTTGCTGCTGCTGATATTAATTAAAACCTAAATAACCAACTTTTCTTATTGTGTAATTAATGCAGTTCTGAAGTGCACGATATACCATGTGTAAAAAGATTTGTGTCGCAGAGTATTTCACGCATTTATGAATATTGAACAACTGTTTGTATTTTATTTTATTACATACATAACAAACAAGACTTTTTTTTTCGTTTTTTCACTCATGAAATTTTGATGATACTACGGTCAAACCTTCTAGAAAGTGTTTTGAATTTACTTATTTTTCGGTTTATAAGCTTACTATATATTTCAATTAAGCTCGTAAGTTAACTTTTTACTACTTTTGAGATTATTGGCTTAAACTTATGAACTTTAAATTAAGTTTAAACTGATAAACTCGTAAAGCGTAAGAATGAAAACTTAGAAGCTTATTAAAATTTAGTAATCTTGTAGATCCGAGAAAGAAGCTAATTCAAGTAAGTGTAGATGATTAAATTAAAAGCGATCCTTCTCCGTCTTCAAGCAGATTCAAATACTCACTATACAGCTTCTCTAGCATTTCGTTTTCATCATTGTTGGAATTGAGTAGATCACAGTCGTCAAATGGTAAAATCTGATCATCCTGACAATCTATGGTACTTCCTAAAGCTTCCATCTCCATCATTGGCTCCCAATTTGGCCAACAGAAATCCAGTAAGTCGGTTTCTCCTTGATCAAATGTGGAGCTAGACGATGCACCGCTCATGGCTAAGTTATCAAAACTGTCGTTCTTCCGCAAAGTCAACGATTGTGATGATGAGGATGAAGATGAAGAAGGAGAAGAAGAAGAGTGAGTAACGATTTCATCTGGTTTCACCGTGATGATTTTTACCTTCGTTGACTTGTGATCTGATTTCCTCTTTCTTTTCTGCTTTTTATTCTCGCCGTCGCCGCCGTTGCTCGCTTTCCGTTTAAGATGCGAGTTCCAGTGGTTCTTAATCTCATTGTCAGTTCGACCTGGAAGTTCCGTGGCTATGAATGACCAGCGGTTTCCGTGGATTGAATGAAGCCGGATTATCGTATCATTCTCCTCGGCGGTGAAGCTTCCTCTCTTGATGCCTGGCCGGAGGTAATTCATCCATCTCAGCCTGCAACTCTTCCCACATCTAAGCAATCCTGATTACATCAATTAAATCGTAACAGAGCATTAATAGACCGAACAGTACTTATCTTAATAATTTCCCTAACTTTCGAGACAGGATAATCGCAACGATTGTACTCGATTTTAGTTTCCAATTGACCAAAAATGAGAAACGAAACTATTATATTTGGGGGAAAACACGTAGCATCTGGTCCATTTGAATGAGTTATTTGTAAATAAGAAGCGTGTTTTCAAATTACAATTACACATACCAGCTTTGGAAGGCATGGAACGCCATTGACCTTCACCGTTGGTTTGAATGTACTGTGTGAGAAGTTTATCTTCTTCATCGGACCATGCTCCCCTGTGTAAACCCACCTTTGAGCAACAGGGTGCTCTTCCCATTTTCTTTCACACACACAAACACAAGAGAGAGAGAGAAAGAGAGAGAGAAGAGAGAGATGTGGTGTGTGTGTAATGCAGAGGAGACCACCACAACTGGTGACCTTTTAAATGGTTTTTCAGAATGAATGTCACGTTTTTTATATTTTATTTTGGGAAATTACCATAGGCTATCAATTTTCCAAAAACATACTTCCACTTTGTAAAAGTACAAAATATGCCCTTCGAGTCTAATATCGTGAAGGTGCTAGTAGCATAATTTTCTTTAATGATAAAACACTTGCACACTAGACCTACTACTAGCCTAATTAGTAATTACCTAAGAAATAATATTTGATACAAAATAATAAGTTTGAATATTAATCTTCTATTAATATTATATCAATATACTAGATTAAATGTTTGTGTGATACATATGTTGATTTAAAAAATAATAAGTATTAAATAATTATAAAACCCGAATGAAGTAAGAGTTTTAAAAAATAATGACAGATGGTGTAAACACTTAGACCAGCGGTGGAAATGTCGACCACACTAATCTTAAACATTATGTGTTCATCTAAATTAAAGAAATTTGAAGCAAATTAATGTAAGAAATAAGAAATTTGAATTAGAGAAATAGTTTAAAACAAATTAAATTAACTTAAAGTTAAAGTCGAGTTTCAATTTTGATCATTTAAAGTCAAAATTAAGTTTAAATTTTTGACTAAAATGAATGTTATGATTTAATTTTAACTATATAAAATGTTAGTAGTCTTTAATAAAAACAAGGAAGGTTAGTCATTTATTTATAGTAAAAGATGACCAACTCTAGCTAGGAGATATTCTAGGAATAGTAATGGAATAGAGTTATGTCATCCTGTTACTTGTATTCCAATTTGAAATCTTAAACCTGTCCTGAACCTAAAATCTATAATCACCTTTATATCATCGTTAAGCCATTATATATTTACATAGCAGGTTTATATTCCAGTTTGAATTCTATATATAAAACTACTTCTATATAGCGTCATATTAAACTACAACTCATCCATCACTGAACACAAAGTCCAAACGAAAAAGTAGTCTACTAATCGAAGCGGTTGGTCGGAGTGAAGGCTGTTTGTTCAAAAGACAAAGTCCAAAGGTCCGCAACTATGTGATAAATGTAGTCGTTGGTACCGGCGCTTATTGTTTAGTTACAGAATTCTTTCATCGGGGAAGCATTGAAAGCAAGAAGAAATTAAAGGCAATTAATCCTTTCTTCATGTTGTTTATGATAAAATAGCGTCCCAATCTATTTGCATAGTTTTGGAGCAGAAAACTAGATTCTACATAATTGTAGTTGCACACTGGTTATCATAAAGAACTGTAGTCTTTGTAAGATTCACATTATAAGCTTGAGATTGATGTTGCATCCAAAATATTTGGGTATAACAACTCCGTCTGC
The DNA here is from genome assembly GCA_038502395.1 of Dittrichia graveolens. NCBI lineage: Eukaryota > Viridiplantae > Streptophyta > Magnoliopsida > Asterales > Asteraceae > Dittrichia > Dittrichia graveolens. Next base: position 113,244,341 of record JARJIL010000001.1, on the reverse strand, counting down.
AACATATTTGCCTAAGTTATAGAAGTAGATACTGAGTTCTGCTTATTGCTTATCTAGCTGACCAATTTCCCTCCCATGAGTAGGTATATCATCAAATTTCATTACTACATTCAACCCTATTAAAATTTCTTATAAACGAGTGTAAAGCATGTTTAGAAAACTTGTACCACTACAAAAAATATGTCTTTTATCTAAGCTTTATAAAAAGTGAGTAAAAACATTAAACTTTGTCACGTTTATAATTGTGAAAAATAGTTTAAAAACAAATATTGTTATAAAAAGAAAAAACTTAACATTTATAGACATGTACATTTGCTTTTAAAAGTTCATACTTTTAAATGTGTGAATTTAGTAATAAATAGATAATTATAGATGGTCACACTTAAAAACGTGGACTTTTGTAACTCTAAAAATATTTTCAAATTTTCTATGCTTAGAAATGTGAAAATTTGGATAATTTTTCCACACTAATAAATATGATTTTTGACTTCAATTTTCACACTTTCAAATGTAAAGATTTGGTAGAAATTAGTAACACCCAATTTCTTCACGCTTGATCGAGATTTTCCACGGGTTTAAGTATATTAATATTGATAAAAAAGTGTAGATAAAAGACATCTTTGTGGTAGTGTACCTTAGGCTTAAGTACTTGTACATTCCTAATACTTGCAAACAAATCATCCAACACTTAAGCCATAACTTACAAATATAGCTAAATGTTAAAACACATAGTTAATCACGTAAATTTCTTATAATTCTATTTACCAACGTATAAGTACCGGATACAATACTAGATCTCAAAGCAGAACGGTACATACACATTGGATATTAATGAAAGTGTTTACACATATGTCACCCTTAAGCCGCATAGGTATGAACCATATAGGTTGAATGACAAGAAACCTAGCTACGATATATATAGACATAACTAGAAACCCCAAATATCAAAGTTGGACCTTCATTGACGATAAACATGCAAAATACCATCTAGACCCAAAATAGAAGCTCCACGGTCTGCACCCTTCGAAGCTCCACGGTGATTCAAGTTGGTTGACAAAGAACCAACTCCTTCAGAAGTTTGTAATTCTTCTATGCTGAAGTGGTCATCTTATGGAGATCACAACTTAAAAGTCTCAATTGTCAGGAATGACTCGAATTAGTAGTATGACTGGAACTAGAATCTAAATTAAATGGCGCCTGACGTGAACAAGAGGAGGAGCTTGATTGAAGCAATGGTAAACGAAATTGGTATTTGTTGTTGTGTGAACGTCATGGAGTAGGAGCCCACGCCGTGGAGCTTCAAAGGGTGCACACCGTGGAGCGTCTATTTTGGGTCCAGATGGTATTTTGCATGTTTATCGTCAACGAAGGCCCAACTTTGATATTTGGGGTTTCTAGTTGTGTTTATATATATCGTAGCTAGGTTTCTTGTCATTCAACCTTTACGGTTCATACCTATGCGATTTTGGGGTGACATATGTGTAAACACTTTCAGTCATATAATAAAAAAAGTCACTGGTTCCTGCTCGTGAGCGTAGGTCGTGACCCGACGACTGAACCACGTTATATCTTGGTATTTGTTTATCTTGTTATTATTACCCACATTTTCTAACGTCTTCTTGTTAAGATTTCAAGTTCAATCCTGATAAGATAGTGATACGATCCTTACATCAATTCCATCAAATGAAACATGATCCGACTCCTAAATAAATTTTCTGAGATTTATAGATCCAAAAGGCTTTGGAACCTGTTGAGTAACCATTATAAAGATCTTTGTCAACTTTTGGTTTCAACTTCTAAGTTGATCCTTCTAATTTCAGAATATATCAACTTGATCAAACACATGGAAATAGTTAACAATTGGTTTTTTTGTTGTTGTACATCTCATGAGATGTCTTACCATACCTCTTTGCAATTAGTATTATATTCTTAGTGCAGCAAATGATGTTTACTACTTCATCCAAGAAATAAATCTTCATACCAGCTTCACTAATTATGGTTATAACAACTTAGGGTCTGTTTGGTTTGAGGGATTTTGACGGATTTCGCAATTGAAATCTCATGTTTAGTAGAAAATAAGAAGGTAGGGATTTGGCTTTCAAATCCCATAGATGTGAGATTTCAAAATCCTTGGGAGAGGGGTTATATTTCTAAATCCCTCATATGTGAGATTTCAAAATCAGAAACTATCTAGCCAACAATCCATTGTCACATTCACCACATCAACTGACACTTCACACTCGCCGCCATCGCCGCTCTAATCATATACAACCATGACCGTCACCGGCATCATCATCGTCAGCCTCCACCACCGCCATAACCGTCGCCCTCAAACATCTCCGCGTTCGCTATCATCTCTCTTCGGCAACCATTTTCATCACTATCCTAATTGGCCACATCCATAACCTTCCCCGTCTCCACCATTGCCGCCGTCACCTTTCCCTACCCCGGACGTCATCCCCCTTTCCCGTCTCGCCCTTCCCCTTTTCCATCGTCGCTCTACCTCCATGGCCATCACCTTCCCCATCTTCGCCGTTACCCTTCTTCATTTCCGCCGTTGCCTTTCTTCATCTCCGCCTCCACCATCGTCGCTCTTCACCGTCTTCGCTTCCGCCACCCTTCACCGTCTTTCTTCCAGTGCCGCTGCCGTCGCCGTTTCCCGTTTCCAATGTTGCCGTTCTTCGTCTCCATCGCCCTTCACCGTCTCCGCCGCCGTCTCCCTTCACTGTTTCTGCCTCCACCATCCTCGCCCTTCCTCATCTCCGCCTCTGTCGCTGCCGCCTTCACCATCTCCACCTCAGCTGCCGTCACCTTCACCGTCTCCGCCTTTCCCATCTTCGAGTCAGTCAAGTTGTGAAGATGAGTTGACTCCTTCACCATCTTTGCCCTAGAAATCCTATTGTCTTTTATATGAAACAAACAAAGGATGTGATTATATTTGAAACCCCTTAAGGTTCTAATTTCACTCTCTACAGCTCTATTTTGTTGGGAGTTCATACAACAAATCAGTTTTAAAGCATACCCTTTTCTGTATAAAAGTTGTCAAGGGTTGAGTTTCTGAAATTAGTTCCACCATCACTTCTGAGCCGCTTTATTTGCAGAACTTTTATAATTTCTATTTCGTTATTAAACATATGATATCCTATGCAGCTTCACTCTTAGCCATAGGAAATATTACCCTGATATATCTACAAACTCATCTACAATAACTGCAAGGCTAGGAGTGGTTTTGAATGGAACTGATGTAGCTTTATATGTTCCATATCTTTTAGTGTATCCTTGAGCATTGTCACCAAAGCTTACTTTGGGTTACTTCTTCCGGAAATCTCACAGGTGAATACTTCCAGTAAGGCATATGTCTGCGTAAGGGCTATAAATAATCACAAAAATAGATAGATGTATCTATTAAATGATTTGAATAAATGTTTTTATTAATATGTTTAAGTGTCAACAAACTAAATCACCTAAAAATAATATTCGAGAAAACAATTCATTCGTAAGCCATTTAAGAAAATAAATCGAACAATTGAAAGGAAATAAAATTTTAAAAAAAATGATTACATTATAACTATTTTAAAAAAATATATATTAAAGATTTTTATTCATATCAAAAGTCATCGTATTCAAATTCATGTAAAAACGTAGAGTTTACATAAAAGAGGGATAATATAGTTAAAGACTTAAAGTCGCCGGGATTTAAATTACTAAATTAAGTTGTTGACGATTAGATTTTATGGTGTTATACGACCCTAATGTCATAGACTATATGAAATTTACTTCCATGAGCCACTTAGCTTTTTAATGCATTATCTTTTAATTATATTTCTTTTTAACAAGTTATACCAATTATATATTTCTAATACGGTTAGACAAGTCATGCATAATCACAACAGATCGAGACCAACTAAATCATGATCTTAAACAAATTAACAAGTATTTTTAAGGTAAGTTATCGATAAAGGTAGCTTAAATATCAAAATTTGTCAACAAATGTAACATCTATATTTTAGGCCGAAAAGGATTACAAATGTAAATTTGTAAGAAAAAATAGACTATTATCGATGACCTAATTTACATAACGTCCTAATCATCACGTTATCGCTTACGTGGTTATCCATGTGACAGTCAGCATAGATGTCACCTCAGCACTTCTAATTACATGACAGATTATGTGACACCCTATCATTATTTTTAAATTTTATACATTTCTTGTAAATAAATATTTATTCTTTAAAAGTTCTACAATAATTTAAATTCATTGATGATAATGTTTTCTAATTAATTAATTAACTTTTAGTTAACTTAGTTTAATTGTTCACCGTATTCAGGGATTGATGTTTGTTTTCATAAGTTCTTATTCACCGTCTTTGATGTTCATATGTTCTTCAAGTGTTTATGTCCTTGTCACAAACTAAGATCTAAATCGTTCATATGCTCATGTCACACGACATAGACTCTGGATGTAAACCAGATCTAAATAGTCAAACAAGCAAGAACACACAAAAACATTATGTGTTCATCTTCAAGAATACACACAATACCTAATCCGACGAAAAAAACCCTAAATTGGTCGCATATATCTATCTACTTAATGCTAAACCCATTTCAGAACATACAAAACACCATAAATCGCAAATCCCCCCCCCCCTAAACGCACACACACCCCATTTGATTCAAACCCATATCTGAACATATCCTCCTACACACGAACATGCTTAAAAAATATTCAAACACGAGAATGAACACTAATGGAAACCTATATCTAGACAAGAACTCGATTAAAAAAGATTCAAACACACACACACACACACACACCATTAATTGCACAGCAACACACATAGACACATATACACGGATGCACATGCGAATCTAGAAGAAAAAAGAAGAATAAGAACATCGAAAGGGGGATTGGTGGGTTGGTGTGTGATGGTTGTCGGTAAGGTCGTGCGCTGAACACCGACAAACAGGGAAGAGAGAGTGGAACACATATATGGAATCACACACAAAAACCCTGAATTGTAAAGGAATAATGAAGATACGGCGGTCGTAGGATGGTATAGAGATGGACCAAATGGTGGTCTTCAACTAGTCGCTAGAGTGGTGATAGGTCGTCGGAGGTCACTAGGTTGCGGGCAATGTATAGAGGAGAATATATGGAGAAATAGAGAGAGGATGGGAAGAGATAATTGATTGTGGTGTTCTAATTTGTTTCAAAAAATTAATAAGGATTGTGGTGTTTCAAATTTACTTTAAAAAATTCAATAATATTGCCACATATGAAATTAGGTGCCACCTCACTCATGTGACCGGTAATATGAAAATCCGCTCACTAATGCCTCTTTTATTAGAAATTGAAGTTTAGAGTTCTTTTCAACCAAAAAATTTAGATGTTAATTTTATTGGTAAATTTCGATATCTAAGTTATCTTTCTTAATATTTATTTATAATATGGAAAGAGAAGTCATGCATGATTTGAACATATCAAAGTTTCTACGGATTTATGAACAAAATCATGATCTTAAGCAAACTAACATGTATTTGCTAACAAAATGGTAAGATCATAAGTTCTATCCTATAATTTTTTTAAACCGGCTAAATGAACATATATACATAACCTAAGTAATATATATGGGAGATGATTTGTATACGATACATTTTTGTCATACACAACAAAAAGTCTATGTTTGAACGACAATGCCTTTAAATATGTGGTTAAGAAAAATAGTTGGTGGATTTGTAAGGATAAAAAAGTCATGATTATTATGTATCATAAAAAAAATATTATGTATAAATCATCTCTAAATATATATTACCATTTTGCTTGAATTATGAAATTTCATATCTATAGTTTCTTTAATATCTTGATTCACTTAAAAATTAAATAATTGGTAGTTGTATTATTTTTTGATCAATTAATGTGGGGTTATTTATAATTCATATTCATATTCATTCATAATTAATAATAAAGAAAAAGTTGGTGCAACAGTCAAAAATAATAATATACAGATAATAAACGGATATATTACAAGAAATTGAACGAGCGAATGAATATTCATATATTTAAATTGTGACAAAATTCCGGTTTTATAGTACTTTAAATAGAAAGACGTAAATTGGCGTCTAAATCCATCGGGGAAATTTTCGGTGAAAGCCCCGAAAGGTTAATAGTTGTGCTTGGCGAGCACTCTTAAACTGTCTCTCTACATTGATCATTCTCAATTCTTGGGGCATATCTTTGGCTTTTGAAGATGAGACTTTAGTATACTGCTTGGTAGGTAATATCGTTAAATTTACATATATATTTTAAACGATATTTATTTTATTTTATTTTGTTATTATTCCTAAATAAGTAAAAGATACTTAATTATCTTCATTTATTGAATTTCAGGTCAAAAAGATGGATGATGAAAAGTTTTGAGCAAAAACCGGAAAAACTGAATAAATAAGAAAAATTGTCCACTCCGACACACCTTCACTGTTTTGATCATATCTCATTCATACGGACTCGGATTGAGGTGATTCAAAAGGCCACGGAAACTAGACTCAGAGGCTACAAAATCACTTATATGGACAATGCCTGAAAATGCAAGATCGCGGCGCGAACGTTAAATAGATCGCGACGCGACGTGACCTGATAAGACCAAAATTCAAATTTTCAAAAAAAGAGTTCGGAATACGAGAGGACTTCACAGATCGCGACGCGAAACCCCTGTTTTGTGCCTATCTATTTAAACACAACTCCAGATCGTTTTAGAGGTGAACTAACTGACTTTTACACACTTTATACCTCTAAAAACGTACCAAAAACGTCTCAAGGCATATTAGAAGCTTGGAATTGAAGATCAAGGCTTAGGAGTGAAGATTCAAGGCTTTAATCATTACTTTATCACGGTTTTTCATTCTTGACTCATATGTTTATGTTTTTGAATGATTATAGAATGTATTTAATGATGATTATGGGCTAGATTTATTGTTTTCCTCCATAGAGGAGATGAGCCTTGTTAAAGTTGTGTGATTTCATTAAAGTTGGATACTTTTTATTATATATTTATCATGTATTGCTTAATCAAAGATCCACATGTGTTTTAGGATCTATTTTTGGTGTTTAGAAACTGAGTTTTCATAAATTAGAGGACCAATCTATTTGTGAGACTTGAATCATTATTATCTAGGCCAATAGATAATTTTGACTAGTGATTGATCAATCCTAGAGTTAAACTACTAAAAATAGAAACTTTAATGTGTGTGCTTTGACATATGGTGACCGTTATATATTAAATAAATGATTTGTGAACTTAGACAATCATAAAAGGTTAAGTCTTTCTTGATTCGAACCAAATCACCTAATTATGCTTTAAATTGACTCCTTGACCATATGGTTAGTTAATTGCATAATTATAGGATTAAATAATCTGATCAAGAGTCTAATCACATTAGAAATCGGTATGTGGTAATAGAATATCCATTGCACGTATTTAATTGAAATCATTTAACTTGAAAAGGTGAAATCGAATCTAGAGAAGGAAATCTTCATTCTAATAGTTTAATCTGATAAAGTTGTATGCTTTTTGTTTCCTTTGATTTGCTTTTGGTAATTTTTAGTAGTATAAGTGTTTAAATTAGTTGGTAGGCTGAAGTTTCAAAATCCCCTTTTACTGCTTTAAATTAGTTTAATATTTAATTAGTATAGTTATATTTAAAATCATACACGTTCCCCTTGTGTTCGACACCCGTACTTATTTACTATACTACGATACAATTAGGTTCTCTTGCCTATTTGTGTTGTAGTCATACTAAATAACTCGGATTTATAAATTTAAAACTGGTACGCTATACGCACATTAGTAGGCCACCCTTTCTTACTAGGGGTTTGGTGGAAGGTCTTAGCTTGGACGCTTGGTGGGGTGTTTCTTTACCTATCAACCTGGCTTTGGCTTCTTTCCTTTCTTTGAATTCAACCTTTTAAGGAGAGTATAGTGCCAAAAGTCTTTTTGGCAACCATCTAGCACTCTTCTACCTGGGAACTTTGGTCTTGAAGGAACGACTTGGTGCATGCCTTAACTCTACAAAAAGATTAGGTTCTTGCATGAGATGTCTTTGCTACCATAACCAGACAACCATTCTTATGGGTCTCAAATAGGTTGTTCAAGCACATTGCCAATTAAGAGATCTGGCTCTCTAGTCCTCATCGAATGGGAATAGGCTAATCTAATTGTATCTTTTTGCTTCTCCATCTTGGAGACTAACATTGTACATTCATTTTAAACATGTTGTAGAAGCACGGAGTACGATCATAATGTTTACTAACTACTTGAATACGAGTACTTAACTCTAACAATTGATGTGAAGATTATCCGCGTATTCAATTTTTTTGTTAATGTCATCTGAATGTCAAAACTACTTTAATTATATACTGCTCCGAGCGTTTGTCCATTTCATGTGTGCTAAATTGGCTTCAAAATACAAGACTAACATGTATAAAATCTATTAAATAATTTTAACCATTAATTTAGATAAAAATTTAAATTTTTACAAATCTGAACATTCATTTTAAAAAAATAATAATTCCAATTTTGACTTTTTTTTAATAGGAAAATGTTAACCACAACCCTAAGAAGTAAGAACTGTGGATAAGAGTAATTAAATATGATTTAAATTTTTAAAAGTAGTAGTTGTATATTATATATGAAAAGTTTAAATACTAATTAAAAGATGACATAGGTGGATTTTGTTGTAAACATGAAAGGTTAATTATGAAACATAAGTTATGATTATTATTTTTAAAAATTATAATCATCTTTTTTACTTTTATCCACAACGCTTACCATTCTCCTTTTTAATAAACAAAATAAAGGAGATAATCAAATAAATTTAAAAATTAGCTAAAATTGACGGGAGATAGTCTTTGATGTTTAAATGATCTACTTTGGCAAGTTGTTGTTTGGATTTGGGAGTTTTCCCTTCATACATACTCGCCTAGTGGTCACATTACTTTTTTTATTTGAACATATCAAAACATCAAATTTGCAATTTGTGAATAATTAAAAGAAATATTTATGAAATTAACTCTTTATTATATAAGCTAGACTAAATGCCCGTGTGATACACAGGTTGATTTAAACGATAATAAATATTAAACATTAATAAAACGTATTAAATAATAATAAAACGCAAATTAAGTGAGAATTTAAAAATGAAGACGTACGACATCAACACTCTAACCAGAAGTGAAAACATCGACGCGAGTGGAAATGCAGACTTGACGGCAGAAACGTGATATCATGATATAAATAGATGTGATTGTATTTCTTATATAAGTCATCAATCATTATTGTTACAATTAAGGGTAATAAAGTTAAAAGTTATTGGTTATAATTAAAAAGGATTTAAAATGATTATAAATATTTTAGAATGATAAAACTAAGAATTTGGTTAATTATGATATTTTGAAATATTATAAAGGGTGAATACGATATTTGTAAATTAAGGTGACAAATACGATTTTATATAATTTAATAAGGGTATATATGAAATTATCTCTAATAATTTTGACTCTAAAAAGTCAAAATTGATTTTTTGATTTTAAATGAATGAACGATCAAGATTAAATATTTTTTTAAATGAGTGGTTCAGATCGTCTAATAAATTTTATCAAATTAGTCTTTTATTTATATTAGAAGATGAGAATAACAAATCTCTTATCTTTATAATCTAGCCATTGTTTTAGATCAAAAAAATTAATTATTAAATCTGAACAAAAAATATTGGTAAAAATTAAAATCCAATTTTAACTTTTGTGTTCAATTTTTTTAATTAAAATAGAATGGGAAGTGTCAAACAAGGTAAATTAAAGGTTTTCCGTTTTCATTATATCTAAAGTGTCGAGTGCCTATTTAATTCATGCCCTTTCTTCCGGTTGGGTTCGAATGCCGGTTTAAGATAACCAGCCAGGCCAAGTAGCTAGGGTTAGGTTTAAGATAACCTTAGAGGGGTGTGACTAAAGCACGCACACACAAAACTCTCTATTTGGCTTTTCACCGAAATAGTACCACAAAATATAATCAAAATGTTGGTAAATATTTATTGTTTAATATTTAGATAAAGTCAAAGAATTATCTAACACATAAGAGACGCCAACATATATAATTAAAAAAATTAAGAATTTAAATACAGTAACAAATTCAAATCTCTTCTCTTTATATCTTCTTCTAATAATCTTTTAGTATTAACAAAAGACTAACAATAATTTAATTAGACAATATTAATCCTTCATTTAGTCATAGTTAACATCATTTTTAAATTAGACAATATTAAACACTCAATTTTTAACCCATTATTTAATAAAAGTTAAATCATAACAATTTATTTTGGTCAAATTTAAAACTCTATTTTACTTTAAATGGTCAAAATTGAAACTTATATTTTACTTAAGTCAATTTAGTTTGTGATAAAATATTTTTCTAACTCAAAATTTTTATCCACCATATTAATTTAGGAATAAGCCTACTAAATCTTAAGCTACATTAATAATAAAATATTATATGCATTCAAATTATTTGGTCTTATCTATGTTGTTTATATAATATAAATCTTATCATAATTAAATTAAATCATTCCTAAATCATTAACTTCTTTATGTCAACTGAAATTAATATACACATTCAAAAGTTGTCATTATTTACTCTTCGTTTGTTCATTCTTTCATACAAAAAAACATATATTTAACTAAGCAAATATAAAACAATACTCACATAAATAATTATGGTATTTGTGTGTTTACACGAACATTTATACTAGTTATATACTGTTTATATTATCCATAATTAAATTAAAGATTATATAATGTACGTAATTAAAAGTTTAATATAATTATGTTGAAAAAAGTTACAAGTTATAATATTTAAAACATCATAATAATTTATCTATATAATGTTTAACTTAATAAATAAAAATTATCTCTTATTATTAAATATTATTAAAAGATTGATGTTCAGCAATTATTATTTTATACTAGATATTTGTCGTCACATCTATGTTAATTACGCGTACGCTTAGTTAGTCAAAGGTTATACTCAAATTTGAATTTGACTTTTATATGAGACAAATGCTCACATATACAAAAGTTTCATGATTTAGAACATGCACGTACCGTACGTACGTGTGAGATGGTTGCATTTAATAAAATATGAAATAAAATGAGTGTAAAAATCTCCTCCTTAAAAAATAGGGAGGAAAATTGTACAATAATTTCTCATATAACATCAAAATAAGTGGTTTTGATTACTATACAGTAAAAGGTAAATCATCGAAATAATACTAACAATTATCAGGAAGTTATATAAATATATCAACTTAATTTCCCAGCATTGTTGTATATTTTGGAAGGCGAAAGCGTAAAGCAATTTCATCTGTTCACCCGGTCGGCAACTCACACGTAAACACAAGCGAAAACCTAAATCGAGAGTTGAGAGGGGAGAGTAATCGTATTGCAATTAAGCTGACCATGGTGTTGGGATCGGAAAACAGCTGGGCAGAGGAGTGAGATTCCGTACGTAGTCAAGAGTACTTAAGCTGGGATTCGAAGTAAATACCGAATTCGAGCTTTGCTTTGTTGTGTATTACAGGTTAGAATCAAATCCCTTCATTAACACATTAAAAGGATTATCTTAGCTAGTGGTGAATCAGATTGATGGACGTCTGTTAAAGCAGTAAACATCAAACAGTGTGGTGGGGGTGGGGGGGGGGGGGGGGGGGGGGGGCTCTTGTTTAATTTATTGAACAAAACAAGCAGTGTGCAAGTGGTGAGTAACAAGCATTTTTGAAATTGTTTTATTATAGTTATTATGTTAATTAGTTTTTACTTTATCAGGAAGGATTGTTTGACGTTGAGAAACAAACATTTTTTAGTCTTAATAGCAACAAAGTTATACGGGAAAAGGTACTTAATTAGACGAATGAAATATTTTATGAATTGTAAATTGAAATGTTATTAGTTTATTAATTATTGTAAATATTAGAATTCTATTATGACAAGTAGATTAAATATAATTGTGTTATACGGGTTGGTTAAAAAAATATTAATAAGAAAATATAAGGTCAAGTGTAGTGTTTATTGGTTATATTTAAAAATAATTTAAAATGATAATAAAATATTTTAAAGCGAAAAAACTAAGAATTTAATTGGTTAAATATGAAATTTTAAAATGTTATAAAGGGTAAATATGATAGTTGTTAGAGTGTACAAATACGGTATTTTATGATTTAAGAAGAACATATATGACATTATCTCTAATAATTTCGAATTAAACCGAAGTCAAAATTGAAACAAATTTTGACTAAGAAAAGTCAAAAGTAAATTTAAACATTTATCAAAATGAATTATTAAAATTTTTATTTAAATTTAATGGTAAAGATTGTATAATAAATTTTATTAAAGTTAGTCTTTTATTTATATTAGAAGATTTATTTATTATGTATGTTTATAGTAACGACCGTTCCAAACATGGTGCCATGGTGAACGAGGGAGAAAAACTGCACGAGATGAATTAGTATTTTTTATGATACTGGTTTCTTTTTGTCTTTTAGGTATTTGAATTTAATATTTGTATTTTGCTTTTTATGTTTAAACCTATTATGTTATTACATTTTTAATTCAAAATAGTTTTTTGACCTCATGTTTCTCTATTTTCACCTCATGTTTCTCTATTTTTACCTACTCATTATGTATTTATTCGCTCATATGTAAAATTTATTACCTAAATATATCATGCTTATCACATATTCACACGAACCTTTGTTTGTACCAACGTATCTAAAATTATTACATATAAATAAAAAGTACTTATACTCGTACATATCAAATTACACGTGTCACTAGCACTTTGTATAGTCGAATCATGTCACTTGACATGTCATCAATGCAATCCACATCAATATAGTCATTTACATCATCATACAAACAAATTAGAATATTTCTCGCTACACATATTTATTGAATTTAAACACATACATGTGCAGGTATAACATATGATCTATAGCCGCCCACATAATGTATGTGTAAATAAAGATCTTTACCTATAAGCATAAGCCACACATGGTGATACTTATTTTATGTATGGGTAAACACCCCAGTTTCTTGTACTGTCATGTCAGCATAACTGCATAAGTAACATATAACTGTCTTCCCAAGTGACATTATGACTATCACGTCAACATGAGTGACCTATAACTGATTGCCCAAGTGTTAACATTCACGATTTCCATCAGTGGACCAATTTTTAAAATTTTTATTTTATATAAAAACACATAAAATCTATAAAATTAAAAATAAATCAAATAAAATATTTAATTTAAAAACAATTCATTAATTAAAAATTGGTACACTACTTTAAAATAAAAATAGTATGTTAAATAAAAATACATTAATTTTGGAGTTAATTGGTAATTGTAAAACATGCTCGGCAATATTAGCTTAATATGTTATGATGTGTATCTGTATCGCGTAATTTTCTACTATTGGTCCTCAATCATATTATGCAATATTATTCAAATGCACTTGATTCTTCTTATCTTGTTAAGGCTAGTAGGTCTTGCCCAGCTTTTGACTATTCCCCAACTAGCTTAAAGGCCAAAATAATCACTCGACATTCTTTCTTTTACTTTCTTGAATTTCTTTCGTTTGTATAAAAAAAATCTTCACAAAGATAGCTTATTTAGAATAAATCCAGGAGTAGAACCCTTTAATTATAAGTTGCTCCACTAATTTAAAATGATGCATTGTGAGTGAGGTTGTTGATTATGTCATTGAACAAGGATCACTAGCTTAGAAATAGTCAAGTGGGTATGTCACAAAAAATAGTCATGTGCCAAATGTTCACCAGCATCATCTCGATCTCTATTTATGTATTGTCGGTGGTGTTTCTATCTTCACGTCAAGTGTCTACGTTATGCTCTTCCTACATTTGAACATATTTCCTCACAACGTCAATTCCATGATATCCTCATCGGAAGAAGATAATATCGTGCTATATGAATTTATTTTGATGACTTAGACGACCAAGATGACATAGCAAGCATCGCGACATCATGGATGCGTTGTGGGCATAAGGGGGCATCTATGACTCCCCACTATGTGTGTTCTATGCCAATAAGAATCATCCATATATTTATTATGTATAGAGGCAACATTAAGGGAGAACAACTTTTTAGCGACAATATGAAAACTTGATTTATGAAATACAAAAATATGATGTGTATAATAATTAGATATATCTACTATATTTATTACTTATTGCATCTGTTTTTTTTACATAATGTAAGAGTTTATTATTTTTATATTACTGTAAATTAAAAATGAATGTTATTTTGTCAAATTTCTTGATTTTTACAACTGTGATTTATAAATTTTACGAGAAGTGTTTTCTCATAGAAACCTTACCCATTATGCATAATTTACATATATCATAAAGAGGATAAATAACATTTCTCTATTAATAATATATTCTAAGTAGGAAAATAAAAAAAATACTTTTGTCATCTCAATTTTACATTTACCTTAATAAATATTATTTACTCAAAAATATAATTACTCTTTTATTTAATAAAATCAAATAGTTAAGTTAAGTACTATTAACATTACCTAATCAATAATTATAGAGAAAAAGTTGTATTAGAAAAGGACACCACTTTGTAGCAAATGCATTAATATCATGTTTTGTCTTATGCATGCTACCAAACAAGCGATTGATTAAGATAGTTCTGTTTTTAGTTTCTAGAGAGTCATACACAATTATTTGCCAATTTGGAAAAATATTATAACCACAATAAACTATATAATAAGCACCGTTGAAAATTCATATGCGTTATAAATGTGATTTTCTTAATAAATAAATAATATATAATAAATTCATAGTTCGGAACTTTTAGCGTGTTTTGCTTTTCACACATAAGACAATATCTTAGTTATATTTTAAACAAAATATTTGTTAGGCACATAAAGAATTTTTATAACTATACTAGTTTAATTTGTGTAAGTGTGTTAACGTTTGTGAATTTAATTTAGGGTTTAATCCAACAAAATGTAACCAATTTTACATGTTATTCTATTGTGTATTTAACTTTATAAACCAATAATTTAATGTATTAAACTTTTTAAAAGTTATAATTTGTTATATCATAACCTATGATAGCAGGTTAATATTGGTCATCTTACACAAATGTAATTAGAAGACTATAATGTTCGTTTGTAGGACTGGCCGGTAAGCTTGAAAATTTCCAGGTTTGGTTCTTAATTCTTGCCTTTTAGGCTTGATTTAGCTTTTCGGATTCCGAATTTTAATTGTCATCTTGAGACATTGTTAGTTGTCAAAAGTTAATATGATTTAGGCTCGATTAATTAAGAGTTGGGTCCTAATATTTGGAGTCTTTGCCCATCTAAGTAATTAATTTACTAATTTGAGTCGGGGTTTTCTCTATGTTCTTGTTGAACTAGACACATCTCTTTGGTTTTCTTTGAATCAGATTTCAATTAACTATACTCTAGGAAAATGATAGCCTAATTAATCTCTTTTGTTGAATTTTTCACATGCTCGGTTCTTATTTGACTAAGTTGTTATGAACTTGACACATCTCTTTGGTTTTTTTAGTGTGTTGTTTTCCACTTATATGTTGATTTGGGTAAAGTGTATATGTGCATCTATCTACATCTGTGTTGAAAATACGTATAGTGTAATATGCACATGTGCATATTTTGGCAACAGTGTTAGGAAAAAACCTAAAAAAACATAATTTTGTTCTTTAAGAAAATATAGTAATATCAGAATCAATTAAAGAGCTAATTCTCAATTTTTGTATAACTTTTGTTTTCTAAGACAATAAAATATCTTGATTAATTAGATTATGAATCAAAATTACAAATCTAGTGATTCAATGTCGGCTCATATTTTCCTATGATATTCATGATTCCCTCTTAGTGTGTATGTGTGTATAATGAGAAATAAGAAAATGTTAAACTTAGAATAAAAATAAAGTAGTCAGTAAACTTTTGTAATTACTTATACGGAAAGATATGAATATAAAGTATAATATTAATAATTAAAATCATATATATGTTATTTATTTGAAAAAAAAGGACATAATGACATTAAATATATTCTTAATTAAAGACTAATTAATTGACATTTCTTTGATTTAACCAAATAATAATATCATAGTTAAAAAAAATTATTTATTAATAAATTCAATACAACCAAAGTCACATGTTTATATGATTCCACAGAAATTCAAATTATTGCTTAAGAAAAAGTGACTACGAAGAAATCATTTTGTGACTTTCCTTTTGTCCTCTAAAGCCAAGAAAGAAAAAACTGAACATCATAATTGGAAGTAGCAACCCATGCAAGTCACGTGGATGAAATTGACGATTAAAAAAAATTACTATTTAATATAATAATAATAATATTAATTAATAATTGAGGGTTTATCTAGAAGGGGTGAAACCGTAAAAAAGGTGGAGCAAGCATAATGGGCCTGATGGCATATGGAAATTGTAAGAGGCCTTGAGTTTAATAGCCAGCTAATCAAAGGTAGGCCCAATAACGTACTGACTCTGAATTAATTAAGAGGAAAGAGTAAGACGTGGTGGTGTGACTTGTTGAGTTTGAAAGTCAAGTGGTCCCGGGCCCACTTTTTACGACTTATTATAGAACTTACTTCTTTACATCTCCTTTTGCCTAAAAAATGAACTTTATAATAATTAATAATTAATAATTAATAAATCATAAACATCTCTTTCTTTGCATTATTTTTCTCCACTTCTTAAAAGCATTTTATGCTTTCTCATCCTTACATTATTGCTTCTTAACTCACATTTTTATCTTTCATGTTAACTCTCGATGCAGTAAAATGAACGCTTGAGAAGTTGAATAATTTTTTTTACTGGGGGTAAAAACATGTTAGATGATCATTTAAAACTTGTGTAAAAGGTTTTTAAAAAAAAGTAACTTATCCCTTGAGAACCACTGACCAGTCTTACCGTCAATATAAAGAAGATAAATCACGTAATCTAAAGTTAAAAAAAGCATGCGTCAAGATTTGATCCATAGACCTTTATATATAAATTTTATGTTCTCAACTGTTACTATACGCAAGAACAAATTGTATAATAACTATGTAAAAAAAGTGGCCATGGCTTTTTCTTCATATCTTTGTTTATTGTTTACCTTTTGAGTTTGTGCTATTTGTTTAATGTTCTTTTAGAGTTTTATAAATAAATATATTTTTATGAACGAGGATTGTTATTAAAGAAGCTCTGGAAAGAACTAAGTAGTTAAATACAATTAATTGGGCCGCAACATAACTAACTTGGGCCGTAACCCAACTAACATGGGCCGCAGTACAACTAATCTTCCTCCACCTCTTAAGGTAAGATTTTTATGACATTTCATACACAAGACAATTGCTTAAGATTACAAGTGCTTTTCTACACTCTCAGTAAATACAGTTTAAGTCGAGATTGTTTGAAGGATGTGTGCGGGATATAAAACAGGTGCTGCTAAAAACATATATTTTATTCCGGTTATCAAACTATCATTCATTGAGCTCGTATTTCATTAATTTAAAATAATGTAGTACTTATAATAATAATAATAATAATAATAAAACAATAACCCAATAAAACTTTGTATGTATATATCCCGGATAAAAATTTTAAACTATAAAGAAACCGAAAGATTTAAGGATAACAATCATTACAATATATCAAATCATTCTAGTTTAAATTCCTTTAGGTATTTTATAATGATTGTCATGTAAATTCTTTTTATTCGAATGTTATAAATAAAGATAGCATATATTTTTATAAGCATTTTATAACAAATTATGTTGTATTAGAGACAAGCATATAATAACTGTTCCTTCTTGGTAATAACCTAAACCTAGTTTATTAAAAAAAAATTGACATACAATCGCTTATATGGCATGTCACTCGAGCAAAATCTACAGAAAATTCAAATAAATTTCTAGTTAATTAAAGTTTTTGCTGAATTTTACATAAAATGTTAATTAATATTTAATAACATAGAATTTTGTTACACCAAAAGACAAAAGTGGAGTATTAATAGTTTATTACATATAACACATTTAAATGTTTCAAAACTAAAGCAAATTATATTAATGATAGTTTATAATTACAAGTGAAATATAACACATCATGAAACATATGTAAGAGTTTTTTTAACACCACTAAAATAAAGTGGTTCGATTAACGGAAGTGTATAAATAGTAGTAGTAGTAGTTGTTGTTATTATTATTATTATTATATGTTATGATGTATTCTTTTAAGGGTTTAGTTCACTAAAATGTATTTTACTTGTCAAGTTTTGCTGTTGTATTATTATTATTTATTGTATGTATCAAACATTTAATTTGTCGCTATTGTGTGTATTAAGCTTTCTATGGTATATACTAAATTTATATATTATTATTATTATTTCAATAATATGTAGCAATTATTTAATTTGTCACTATTGTGTGTAGTAAGCTTTCTATTGTATGTACAAAATTTATATATAATATTACAAGCAACAACACATTTTTCTATCCATATCCTCTTATTCAGTAGATCAATACAAGTATCAAAATCAAAAGTAGGGATAAAGAGAGAACATATTAACGAATTTCACATGTGATCATTTTATAATTAGAAGGATAAAGAAGAAAGATATAGAAGAAGAAAATATAACTTTTCTGCTCCAAATTAATCAAGTGTATAATTGAGTAATAAAAAATTAGATTCATAGAATAGTACATTAAATAATTTTGATTCACGTGCTTACTATGATTTGGTAACTACCTTTATTGTTTTTAACGTGGAAAATTCACAATTATGCGTCTTGAAAGTCCAGAAGTAGGATCATAATTTCGACCACTGATTGCTTTTTTGACATAATATATGTAATTAAATGTTATTATATGGTGTGACGATATGTTAATTAATTGAAGTTATAATGATGTCTAAACTAATATACAAATGATATACTCAGTTTCTAAAGACAATAATAACATTGTTTGGTCAAGTTAAGTTTTAATATAAATTTGTGGTTCTAATAGTAATGAAGAAATGAATAACATATATCATTTATGATATTGTTCTTACAAACCCTTTTAAATGAGGATACTTAGTAATTTTAATGTTTATATATAATTTCTTATTTAAAAGGTTTGTGACCGTAACATCATACACCGATAATACTTTTGAAATTTCTTCTTAATTTATTAATCACTTTTCATGTAGGGTGAATGATGATAGATGCATTTTACAAAAGGTTAGCTTTAACTTGACATTTATTTTTGTCATGGATTATAATATTCTTTATATAATCTCTAAGCAGTTTTATATTTGTTTTTATTATTTAGTTATTATCACTTTATATCAATTTTCAAACTAAAATACTATTACATTTTCAATTTTAACCCTTAATAAAATTTTACTTCACCCTTAGGTTTATATATTTACATTTGATCTCATGACATTACTTATTATAATTTACAAATAGGTTTACTTCTCCAAAATGTACTAAACTATATTACAAATGTTAATGTGTGTATCCATCATTCAAAAATGTTATTGTGTATTAAACTTTTAATTTGTTGTTAGTGTACGTATTTTGATTACATAAAAAAGCAAAAAAAGTATAAGTTTAGTACATACAATTGGAAGTTTAATACACACAATAATACATTTTTGAAAGTTTAATACATACAATAACATTTTTGGAAGGTGAATACACACATTAACATTTTGGGTATAGATTAATACATTTTGAAAAAGTAAACCCTTTACAAATCAAAGGGTCTTTAGTCTAACGGTATCAAGGTGTCTCTCCCTCTTTATTGTTAAGAGTTCAATTCCTGTTATAGACATTGGTATATATTTGACACATTGTGTTAACTATTTAAAAAACTTATCAATACAAACTTATTTGCTCACATAAAACTACTATTAATTTCAATTTTTATTTTTACCCCTACTTAGCTTTCGCTTTTCACCCAACTCAATAATCATCTGTCCTAGCGGTATTAACACCTATTAAGGCGTCCTCCATCACTTAGAGATTAAGGATTCAAGTTTTGTTATAAACATAAATGTGGATTAAAAAGTTTGTCATACGGTTAAAAAATATTATTATTTACAAACTAATTAATCTTATAACATTACTTATTATTACTATTAGTAGTAGTAGTGCACACACATGATTAAGTTTCTAAATCTATAAAAACTCAATGACATGTAAACTAAATATTGTTTACTTATGAACTTAAAACCATCTTATCTTATATATAATATTACATATAAATTAATTTACTCAGATTATGATTATTTGAATAAGTTTGATATACCTTATATATACTCAATTGCATAACTAACTTTAGCCCCCACAGTCCTATCCACCTTACCTTCTTGCCTACGAGCTTACAGTTTCAAGCTTCTTATAAACACACACAAAGTCAGGCCCTCCATGGCTTCTTTCACCCCTTGACGAAGGTTTTAGTTTACAATACGAAAAAATCTTGCTTTTATTTCTGATGAGATTAAAAATGGTGTGTAACATGCTCTGTTCAACAAGGCTAAACCTCATTGTGTAACAACATTGGGTGTACAATGAATTAATGAGAAAACCCAATTCAAAAAACAAAATACAGAGCGGTTTCTTCTTTCAGAAACCAGAATGTGTATTTAAATACATTAATATACCCTGTATAACTGTAGTCATATACCCTCATAACATAAACTATGTACTCAAAAAAGGACGATTTAAGGTTTTACAGACGGATGGGCAACCCATAATTCAGGTAAGTTCTAATCCGTCCATCCCAACCTGCTGCAACGATAACCAGACCCCACATATGTGGAGCAACAAAAGTGCTTTGATACGCGCTTTTCAAGAACTTATACTCTGATTTACGCATCGAAGGTGAAACACTTACTTGGGCTGAATCCGGGAGTATTTCAGCGGGCCATGTTGGCGGGCCTTTCAACAACGTGTCTAAGAAAAATCCACGTGTATTTGATGGTGATGACGTTCTTGGTGAATCAATTGTGCTTCTTGGAAGAACAACATTGTTGTTGTTGTTGTTGTTGTTAGGATTGTTATTTAATGTAAATCTTGGAGATGGAAGTGCTGCTGCTATGCTTTTGATACCACACCAAGGTATGGCCATTGTTGTGTTTTGTGATGAAAAGTTCTCGTATGATACACTGCTTTTGGGTTTTTTTGTAGAGACCTTATCGGGGCTAATGTGATTCCACACGTATATGTTCGAATCCTCTGCAGCTGAGATTATGTGTTTTCCATCAGATGTGAAGCATGCTGACATTTGGCTTCCTGAACTTCTATTCCCTGCTTATACATGTCTCAGTAATTTAAATGATATGTAGTATGACATTAAATGGCCCCTGCATTTGGTTCTTGAAAAGATAAAGAGGTGGCAAAATAGGTGGGGCGGGAGAGTTGGGTAACATGTCAAAAGCAGGTTATTTGTAGGGGTTGGGTCAGACAACTGTAAGTTTCTTATTCAACGTTTTAATATATTTTAGCTTTTTTTGTAAATTTTAGTATCTTAAGGGGCACATTGTAGTTTTGCCCCAGGCCTAAAAAATGTTTGAGACGGCCCTGTGCTAAGCTCTAAAAAAGTAAAAATTATTGTCGTCTTTAATTATGGTGAACCGTGTTTTCTTGGGTTTTAAGACTATCACATTGAAGTTCTCTTTGAAGCTGATGAAGACTGTTTTTTATTCTTTATAATTAAAAAGTAAACAATGAAGAAGATAGGTTTCTTAGCAAATGTATACGTGAAAAAAGAACGAAAAAACCGTTGCTACATATGAATAAAAATAACAAAGAAAGAAGGTACTGGAAATGATATGTTATGACGCTATTTTCAAAAATTGATTCCTAAAACAAAATAGTATTATAAATCAGATAATGAAAATTCAATGTTTTAATTTAATCAAATTGGTCTATGTGTTTATGTAAACAACCACAAAAATGTATTTTTTTAATGATTTAAAAAATCTTTTTTTTAAATCTTACGTAAAAACAACTATTTTTAAAGGCATTTTATAAAATAAAGGAACATAATTGATGGAAAAATTCTAAAAATAAGATTATGACATCATAATCCTATTCTTTTAATATATATATTGGAGATTAGAGATTAGAGATTAGAGATAGAGATAGAGATTAGAGATTAGAGATTAGAGAAGATATAGAGATTAGAGATAAGAGATAGAGATTAGAGATTAGTTTTGAAACTCGCCACTAGGACCATCTTTGTAGCAATTTCATGAATTTCTACTTGGCACATGGCTAACCTAGTTCGGTATCTCATTGGACCATCATGGCTTAAGTTAGCTAAAGTCTATTTTCCTTTAGGGAGATGATTCGTACACAACAAAAAATTGCCATACACAACAAAAGTATTTGTTTGGAAATTTATGCCGCTAAACATGTGGATGAAAATAATAATCAATAAGTTCATGAAAGCATAAAGGTCATAATTGTTGTATATGGCAAATTCTTGTTGTGTACAAATCATCTCCCTTTCCTTTATCAGGGCAAGTACGGTTTTTCCATCAAAATTAAAATTCCTCACCTTGATAATATATCTAAGTTGATGCGTATTTGGTGGTTTCGGGTTGGGTTAGCTGGCAGCATCAATGGAGAACAGGATAGATTTGGGATGATTTTTTATTTCTTTTTTGAGGGGTGGAGGTTTGTGTGTTTCTATTATGTATATTTGTTAATTAATTGTAATTTAATATCAAGTATTATTAGGAATATTTAAATGTGATTATTAGGGTTTAATTCATTAACATGTCAGAGTAGGTCTAGGGGAAAAAAGATGAACGGTAACAACAATTTCTTGGCTTAAACAACAAAGAAGTTTAGGGGGTTAAACCGTTAAGAGGAATGAAGTTTGGGGGTTATTCTTTATTTAACCCTAAATTTATAAGGAAACTAACCCGACCCACTTTGACCCAAGCATGTTAGACAGAATTAAGAAAATGACCCGGGAAAACTAACCGGCCGACCCACTTTGACCAAAACTAGTTCGACCTGCTTAAAAAATGAACTGTTTCAATCCTAACATTTATTGACCATTACCCAAACCGACCAGCCCATTGGTCCCACCTGCTCACCCGTGACTTTTGCAATTCCCTTAACTTACCCGTAAGACATTTGTAGAAATCAAGAATAATCATTTTAGTAGTTTACTAGCAATATGAGACAGCTTTAATATATAATTAGTCTTATAACTTTGTGAGATGTACTACAAAAATGGAAGTCAGGGACTCACGGCATAATAGCAAACTTCAGAAAATACAGAAGTTAATCACTCTCATGATTGAAGATTCAATATTGTAATTCAGAACTAAGGGGGTGTTTGGTAGAGAGAAAAGAAATTGGGAGAAATGGAAATGGAAATAGGGGAGAAATGGAAATAGGGAGAAATAGAAATGTGTGAAGAATTAGAATTGATTTCCTTATTTGGTATCAGAAAAGAAATGAAACAGAGAAATGGTGGCTCAAGTTGCCGGATGGCGGTTGCGGCATTGGCCGCCTTGCCGGATGTCGACGATGATGATTAGAATGCCAGAAACACATCGCAACCGAACATCGACAATGAAGAGTAGACATTGGTTGTCATTTCTCTCCATTTCTCCACAATTTGAAGAGAAATGAAAATACAAAGGAAGGGGAGAAATGGAAATGGGTGGAGAAATCATTTCTCCTTCCAAAACTATAATCATTTCTCCCAAACAAGAGAAACCAATTCTCCCCATTTCTTTTCTCTCTACCAAATACGCCTTAAGAAACAGAACTTACCCTTGAATTTGCCTACAAGGTTGACCCCACAAAGAATTTTCACTTGTGAATCAGCTGATGAAACAATGATTTTCTTTGAGTCAATCGGACAAAACTGAAATAGAAAACATTGGAAGCTTAAAAATATTATTAAGAGGATATAAAAAAAGCTGAAAAAACAAAAAAGAGAGGCTGTTATCATCCATACCTGAAACCCAGTTATTCTCTTTGGCCACCTCTTTTTACTTATTGAAAATATTTGAGTATGTAATTGCAACCGATCATCTGCAAGTAATTTCACCAACTTAAACCAAAAAAGAAATTCACAAACATAAACAAGTTTCTTTATGGTAGAATTTATACCGATAATATCATAGAAACTACATTTGCCATCTAAGGTTCCCACAATGCTTCCCTATATTAAAACAAAATAAAGATTATCCTTTTACTTTGAATTTAAGAACAAGAAGGCCAAAAATGAATAAATAAATAAACAGTAAAATAACGAAACAAACCTTCCCATCTGGATTATAACACACAGCCGTGATGATATCGCCGAGATTAATCCAATCAATAACCTGACAACTATGCACATCCCATATGCGTACTTTGCCATCTATTGAACCGCTAATAAAATAGTTGTCATCCACGGGATTAAACTCAATACATGTCACTGCAAGTAAGACATATGTAAACATTAAAGTGATTTATCATGAATTAATGGTTACTGTGAAAAGAACATAAATTCACCAGCAAGCACTCACCATAGTTGTTATGAGTAAAGATTTTGAGGCATTCATGATATCCAAGTTTCCACATACGAACAGTTTTATCAACAGAAGATGAGATCAGATACTACTCACAGAAAGAAAAAAAAAGTTCATTAAGATAATGAATTGTAGGTATTTTTCTTTAAATAGAGTTAACAAAAAGAGTCTGACAAAACAAAATTACAAACCCCTTTTTTAGACCAAGAAAGGGCCAAGATCTCGCCATCATGCCCATGGAACTCATGCACGGGTTTCTCCAATATTCTGAAGACTTTAGGGGGTATAATAACACAAGCCATTTCTGATGATTTTCCAAAACCTTTGATTTTTTGTGTTTTTTCTTTATCTGCTTTAAGAGGAGCTAATTCAGAGAGATGATTAGTTGAAAAGTAAACTGATGAACGGTCGGTTCCTTGAGTCTCATAGATTATTGGACCTTGATCTTCGAAAATCTTCCAAATGCGTAGAATACAATCTTCACCAGCACTTGCCAAGTATCTGCCATCATGACTGAACTTTATAATCGAGATGGGGCCATTGTGTGCTGAAAACTCTTGTGTGGCATAAAGGGATGATAATTCTTTTGATTTCTTTTTGTGTGTGTGTACATGAACCGAGCGAGTACACGCACTGCCCTTGGAATTTGAGTGATTAGGCTTCAAAGGTGCTGAATCCTCATGTTTATCCATGATTCGAGCCATAACATTTAGCTTTTGGAGCCAACCCTTTTTCACTTTCTTCCTTCTGTCTAACAAACTAACACTTTCGCCTTCGTTTCTTGATGACTGTCGAGAAGATGAACCAAAATTGGGCTTACTCTCAGCCAAACCATCTGCACAGAAATCAAATGATCTCTTCACCATTTCTTCACTTAATTCGTAAGAATTTTCAGTTTTGACACCAAGATGAACCTTCACAGAACTGCTAGATACCAAACCCATGGCTTTATTTGACCAATCATTCAATGATGGCTGCCTATGCAAAAACTCATCTTGAAAGTTTGAATTTGGAGGCAACAAGACCTTGGAGTTTTCTCGTGTTTCCTCAAGAAAAACATCTTCATATTCCTCTTCTCTGTCTCTTTTTACAAGCCATCTAGAATTCAAACCCATGAATCTCAAGAATTTATCACGTCGGGCATCTACACCGTCCAAATTTCCAACCCAATATTCATATCCAAAACCAGAAGTAGAACAGTCCTCTGGGGAGCAATCGGAATCTGTGTCAGACACTATAGCAAACACCTCACGGGCGTCAAAAAACTCATCTTCATTGTCACTGTCACTGCTCATCTTCAATTCTTAAAGTTTCACCTTGTCAAAACCTAAGCCCTATAAATCATTTAAACAAGAACATAATTTAGTAAATAATCTTATATGTTCAATAAACGAAATTCTAACTTGTTTCAGAGTAAGGTGGAACATCTCAAAAATCCTAAAACTAAACCTCCAAACATAGATTACTTTACAAACACACAAAGCATATGAAAATTGAATTTTTCTCGATACACTAATCATCAGTCAAATATGGTATTCCTTTAACAGATGGTAATTAAATAATCCATAGATGGGATTTCCCGATAAGATAATATTCCATACTAAAACTCCACCAACAATTTGCAGATTTGAACAACCACCAAATGAAATCTAAGATCACAGTAGATGGGGTACAAAAAAATCTAACCTTTTTTACTCATCAGATTTGAGTCAATTGTGAAACGAACACCGAAATTGAAGAAATTTGAACTTCAGTTCTACAACCCTCTAACTTTCTCTCTCTGTCTAAGATTCTCATGCCCTCTGATAAAACCTAAGCGAATTGTATAAATATTATGAAAGCGACAAATATTGACTTAAGGGGGAGCGATCAAAATAAGGGTATTACTCGGGAAAGAGCAATCCAAGGATCCGAAGCTGAGGTGGTCGGATATGGGTTCTCTCTCTCTCTCTCTCTCTCTCTCTCTCTCTCTCTCTCTCTCTCTCTCTCTCTCTCTCTCTCTCTCTCTCTCTCTCTCTCTCTCTCCCTCTCTCTCTCCCTCCCTCCATGGTGTCATGTATTGTAGCGTAACTTTCTCTTTCTAGTTGGTGGAACAGCGGGCCCTGGTTTGATGCGCCCGTTCAACCAACGGATTGCATCAATGTTACGGTTCAACACTTCTAGGTCGTTTGTAGATCGATCAGAAATATATAAAAATTGCACATGAAATCAAATAGAGGGTTTGTTTGGTTGCGTCCATTTGGGCTGCAGGTATTAATTATTGATATGGAAATATTATAGAAACATGTAATATCTTTTAATTAAGTCATTAAAATATGTATTTTTATTCAATTAATATAATACAATAGAGGACGGTTTAAACGAGAACTGTTTTTCGTATAAGAACTGCGAAAACCAATCTTAGTCATTCATTTTGGATAATGGAATTCATGAATGGAGAGCATGGGATGATTGAGTGTGGCAGGGTGCATGTAAATAATTCATGGATAGGCAATCCAATTAAAGGAGGTGAAATTGAACGGCCAAGATTGGTTCTCGTACGAAAAAAAGTTACCGTTTGAACTTTTCTCTAATATAATATGTTGGTGACCTACAATACTAGTAAAATCTTTAAATTGGAAAATAATTCTTTTAATTTGTGTAACATTTTTATAAAAAGAAATTTAATTTGTATAATATTTGATAAAAAAAATAAGAAATAAATTTGGATTGTGTTTCAGTTTATGACTTAATGGGTTTTATTTTTATTTAAAAATAAGAAATGGATTTATAGAATCGAAACCGATTAATGATCAGAATGGCCGGTAATTTGGATCATTTTTGAGTTTATAAACGACTCAGTTTCATGTCATTTTCATATCATCACTTCTTGTTCTAGTTTGATTTCGTCTCATTTCAACTTGTAGTTGATTCGGGTCGTGTCCATCGGAAAGAGTTAAATTGTCTATATCCAAATAACCTAACCAAAATGAGTACGGGTTATTTGATTTGGACTTTTAGTTTTGTGTCTCTAATTAATGGTTTTGGTTCAGTCAGTCGGTTTCTACTATTACTACCGATTCAATTTTAATATTGTGAAAAAGTTAAATTGTCTAAGAAATTGAACTCGGTGTTCAAGATTTGCTCCTAAAAACCGAAATTCTGACCAAACTGAAACGATTTCGAATAATCCTATTTGAATTGTTTCGTTTGGTTTTCAATACGGTTCTATACTCGATTAGAAAGTTTACATTGTTTTTTATCGAATTTTGAATCTTTAAAAAAACATTACTGACTCGAAATTCGAATAATCTAATTAGATATTCAAAATATCATATTCATCATAAAGCTTTTTGGTTAAATTTGGTTTAAACTCTGAAAATTAACTAACTTTGGTTTTATTCGAATACAAATCGATTCTACTAGTATTAATTCGAATTCGAGTCAGTTTTCAAATCGGGTAGAAAATTATTAAACCTGAATAACCCAACTTGAACAACTTGTGAAATCAAATTTGATTCAATTGACAGCCCTAAATTGACTCTTTTTTTTTTAATAATCGGTAAAATTTCAAGAAAATACCCTCTCGGCTCTCTCTCAACTAGACATTGGTGCACACATATCTCAACTTCACCACCTTTCATCACTGCAAACCATGAATACTTGAAGCTATTTATGAAATTCTTGAACTTGATTCATCACCAATCAATATGCTTCCACTGATCATCATCTTCGTTTGATCAACGCTAGCTGTTGAACAATCCTTATTTCTGTTTATAGGTGTCATTATCACTCACTACTAAAGTACGAAAACTAGTAGCTCTTTTATGAAAATGTCAAACAAGACATACTACTACTTTAGTTATTAATTGTAACTAATTAAGATATATATATATATATATATATATAGGGGAGGGTTCAAACGAGAACTGTTTTTCGTACGAGAACTGCGAAAACCAATCTTGACTGTTCAATTTGGATAATGAAATTTATGGATGAAGAGTGTGGGGGGATTGGGTGTGAAATGGTGCATGTAGGAATTCATGGGTAGGCAATCCAATTGAAGAAGGGGGAATTGGACGGCTAAGATTGGTTCTCGCGGTTCTCGTACGAAAAACAGTTCTCGTTTGAACTTTTGCCTATATATATATATATATATATATATATATATATATATATATATATTACGATTCAAACGATAACTGCTTTTCGTATGAGAATTGCGAGAACCAATTATAACATTGATCAAAAAGATGATAGGTCCAGATTAAAGAGTTGTTAATAGATAACCTTAAATTAATTAAACTTATCCTTAACTAATTAAGAACAATTTGGATATTTTTACATTAATCCATTTTTTTAAACTAATGTATTCATCAAACGAAAAGGTGTTAAATTACGAAAATTATATCAAATTAACGACAAAATTATGTTCTTTAATTTGAGACCATTTTTGCTATATTTTTTTGGGGGAAAAAATCGTGTTTGCTGCACATCTACATCTGTGCTGGAAAAAACTAGCGTATTTGTGCATATGCACACGTGTATTTATTTGCACGTGTGTGTATATATAGAGGCATGATCAAATGAGAACACTTTTTAACATGAGAATTTGAAAAACAGTTTATAGTCTTTGAATAATTTTTATTTAATAACTGATATTAAACTTATTTAACTAAGATATGTTAAATTTTTAAATATATATGATAGCATAAATTGAGACAATGATATGCTTAAGTGCGTTGTTACCGTTGTACTTCAATATGCTTGGTACCGACTTACACCCATGTTCACTCATGGAACATGCCAAACTTTTTAGACTTTATTAGTCCGGCCATTGATAGATACTTCTTCGTTATTCTTTTGGATCTACTCAATATTTTTATTATATTCTTTTCATTTTATATGGCAAATCATTTTTCTAACGTTTGTAATCTCTTAAAATATTTGGTCTTCATTTTCTAAATAAAAGTTTGTGATTTGACGCCCAGAAAATAAACTCTAGCTTAATACCATGTTAACGTGATAATAATAAAAAAAACCCCTTAGAATTATCTGTGTATTCCTGCAGTATAAATAATGTTACACTTTATGTATATGTATATAGCAGCCTATATATTATATAAAAATATAAAATACAGACATTTATTAAGGTCTATTATCTATATTTAACAAAAGGGAGCTAGTCCTTGATTTCCTCCTATATATATATGAGTCAAGGATATCATAAAGGATAAAATAAAGACTTGTGGAACTCCCACTAACTTAGGCCTAGCCAAAGCCAAATTAAAAGGGAAAAATATATTTCTCTTTTTTTTACATTTTTCTACTTTGACCTTTTATTTATTTAATAATAACATGTGAAATTTATTAATTATCTTTTTTCATATCTCTATTGATTTTAACATATGTCTTAATCTTGTGAATCAGATGATTGGTAGGAATATAAAATATAATAAATATATATATATATATAACCCCTCTTTCAAAAGATAGATCATCAATAAAAAATTTATCTTTATATATTATTTAGGGTCTAGTTCCTGAAAATATATTAAAGTTATCACATTTTAATATTTTATATATATATATATATCTAACTTTTAAAACTATTTTTGATATAATGAATTTTTGAAAGAAACCATTTAATATTTTGCAACCTACAGTAGTAGGTTACAACAGGTCGATTTGATTTAAAATAATTAAAAATAAATTAAAAATTATTTTAATAATAATAATTAAAATAGTAATAATAACACCCCACTTCCATCTATGAACAATAGTAGCTTCAACTACAGATTTGGGCAATGGCAACTTCAACAACATCGAGTTTGACAATGGTAGCTTCAATTGTTAGGTATTGGTGGCATCAAGAAACATAACGGAAGCTAAAAGTGGGAAAACCATTTTTTCTATAATACCAACCAATACATACACCCAATGAACCAAATTTTAAACATGCACAATGCAACTAAAAGAAAAAGAACAAGGATAAGATGTATATCATTCAAATGATCTCTTTTCTTTGGTTGTTTAAGGCGTTGGATGTGAGAACACAAACGAATGTTCCTCTACAGGTATCCACACCAATCTAATTTCCCCACTTGCTAAAGTACTTGTTTGCCAACACACCACCAAGAACTAGCAGCAACTTAAAGACGAATATGCCAAGTTGCCTAACAAGTGTGTTTGAGAGAAAATGTGAGCCAAGACCAAAGTCAAGTGACATTAGCAAAGTTTTTCTCACTCATTAGATTAGTTCTCTAACTCTCAAGAATCCAGAAAAACGTCATTATAAAGCTAGAGTTTATTGGCATAAAACCTCATTTATCTAGCCTTAAAAGACTAATTAAATAGGCTGCTACAGTGACGGGCACGGCCATGCTTCACGAGGCATGCCTGTGCCGGCCCAACCGGGCACACCCAAGTCACACCTGACTTGGGCTCGTGCCTTAGCACTAGGCACAACCATATCTCCATTAGGCACGCCCGTGCCAGCCCTAATAGGCACGCCTAAGTCACTCTAGACTTGGGCTCGTACCTGGCCAATGGGCACACCCGTACCTCCATAAGGCACTGTCGTGCCCGCCCATCAAAACCATCGTTTGGCGTTTTTCTCTCTCTCGTTCAAAGGTGTTGCCGGAATCAATACTTGGCATGTGACCCAATAGGTCTATGCCTCGTCGAAAATGGTGTCAACCCGTATGTGTTAGTGGGCATACTCCAACATCAACAACATAGACCTCCCATATCTTGTCAACGATACCCAATCAACACCTTTAACAAAAGATAAAAACAACTACTCCATCGAATTGGGAAATACCAACAGCAGTAGCTTCAATTGAGTTTGAATGTGTGCGATTTAGTGTTACCCAACAATTGAATGTGTATGATTTAAGGTTACCCAATGATTTAGGGTTACCAAACGACTCAAGATTTAGGGTTACTAATGATCCGCGATTCATCGAGTGCTAGGATTAAAGCGTAAGTTTTTAAGGTTCTTCATATTAGTTCATATATTTGATTTCACCATCTCTGTGTTTCAATCTATTAGATTTAAATATGTTATTTTATTTAGGTTTTTGTTTTGTTCATCTTGGGATTCATCTTCGTCTTAGGTTTCAAGGATAATTTATTTGGTTTGATTTGGGTTTTGAATCGGCAATTCATCTTATTAGGTTCCACAGATAATTTGTTTGACCTATTTGGTATTGCAGATCTGTTTGGATTTGTCTTGTGATTCAGCTTCATCTTAGGTTTCACAGATATGTATCGATTTATGTTCATCATTTAGGTTTCACACGATATTTGAAACATTTTTGGGTTTGATCTAGATATTGTAGGTGTGTATCGATTTATGTAATTGATTTGGTTTGGGTTTTGACTTGTGATTCATCTTCCTTTTAGGTTTCGCATGAATTCTGAAACATTTTTGGATGAAGGTGACAAAGATTCATTTAATTCATGAACATGTGATATTCATCTTTGTTGGGAAAAATAGGCTTATAAATAAATCCTCTTTTGTTGACACAAAAATATACAACTTGTTTATATAATTGTATGTATTAACATTAACATATGTGCACATATACATATATATATATTCAATCAAATATATTCTAATCCATAATCTACAAAATAAGCTTCATCAAATGGCCAAGCTTTAATCGTCAAGATCCGAGTTCAAGTAGAAGTCGATGTTGAAGTCTCCTACAAATAAACATTCAAAGTCTATGAGCTTACAAAATAAATAATCAAATAAGTTTAAGTTTTTATAAAATAACTTTTATAAAAACCTTTATAAAAATTGAGACAATTTTTATAAAAATCACAAGCTTGGAAGTCAAAGCAAAAATTCCCATTTTGGCAAATACTAAACACAATCTTCTATTGAAATAAGCCAAAACCATATTTAGCAAAAGGAATCTCCCAAAGAGGTAAACTTCCAACATGCTTTGTGCATTTGGTTTCCAAACTACCATTTTCATGATTAAATTCAAACTTAAGAAGTATGGCACTTACCCAACTTTTCTAAAGCTTCTTTTCAGTGCATTTTTATAGTAAAAATGGGTTGTGTGTGGTTTTGGTAAAAGCCCAACGTCTATATGCACAAGGCTAAAAAATCTCCAGCAGTGCGACGGTCGATTCCACGGTCGACCGTGGATCGTCTGGACACTTTTTGAGCATCAAACTTTTTCCTTATTTAAAGCAACTCAAGTCTTGTGTTTTACTTACCTCTTGCAATCTGAAAAAACACAGAATACATAAAAATCTTGTGAGCTCATATTCCTTGATAATTCAATCTTTCAAGATCAAGAATCAAGCAAGAGTGAAAGCCTTCAAGTTTATATACTTCATTACATTCATATACATTTGTAATAGTGTGAGGATAATCTCTAGTCTATAGAATTAGAGAGAAGTGAGGATCAACTCTAGCCTTTCCAATTAGAGTGAAGTGAGGTTTATCTTAACCTTGTTTGCAAGAGTGAAGTGTAATTCTTGTAAGCTAAAGAGAGAAGTTGTAAAAGGTTTATCTCTACCTTTCAAAGAGAGAAGTTAGTGGAGCAACTCTTGGTGAGTGAGGCCAAGGAGTGGATGTAGAGCAAGGTTGTTAACCCTTGCTTGAACCACTATAAATCATTGTGTCCAAACTACTTCATTGGTGATATATTTGCAAATATTGTTAAAAACATCAAAAAGTAGGCATATAACCTATTCACCCCCCTCTAGGTTCTAACAATCTTGAATTTGGTATAAAAAATAATTCAAAAATACAAAAGTTACCTGCAATTTGCTGTGTAGGTTTTAAGATACGTTAAATGGTAGATTTTGAAACCTTAGTACATTAAATGATAGTTTTTAAAGTTAAATATATACAATAACAAAAGATGACGACTTAGATATATTTACAGAAACTAAACCCTGTTATTTACGCTCACAACTTATGTGTAAACTAATGCATATACTCCTAGCTTGCATGTTTTTCGATATGAAAATTTATAAATTCGAATGTGTGAAATGTAAGTTATTAAGATGATGTTATTTGGGTCCGTACGTTTGGTATATTCCCACCCACACACGTGTACGTACATATATAATCCTTAAATTTATGAATGTGACAGTTGATTCCAATATATATGTAAAATATAAATCTTTTATTATAAATAAAAGACTAAAATACTATTAAATAATCTTAACTATTTATTTGATAAAATAAATTTAATTATTTAATCTTAATTATTCATTAATTGGAATTAAAATTTTAATTTTGATGTTTCTAAGTTAAAATTGAACGAGAATTATTAGAGAAATTGTATATATGTAATTATTAAATCTTAAAAAAATATTTTTGTCCATCCTAATTTATAAATTTCATATTAACCTTTTATAACATTTAAAATATCATATCAAACCAAATTCTTAAATTTATTATTTTAAAATATTTTATAATTATTTTAAATTGTTTTTAGTTATAACCATAAATATTTGACCTTGTTATTATAATTGTTACAATAATAATCGATAACTTATATAAGAAATACAATTATGTCTTTTCGTATCATGATACCATGTTTTTGTTATCACGTCTGTCTCAACCTCGTGTTAACTTTTCCACCGATGGTCTGGTTGTTGATGTCGTTTGTCGTCATTTCTTTTGTATTTTATAATTATTTAATACTTTTTTATTAATGTTTAATATTTATTATTTTTTAAACTAACTCGTGTATCACGCGGACATCTAATTTTGTATGTGTGTATATATATATATATTGAATTAGCTAATTTCGTAAATCAAAATAATATTGCGTTATCCTTCAAATTTCAAAGTGGCAATTTTTCTACAAATTGCGGCGTTCAATGGTTGAAGGCGGTAATCCATGACCTCTATATTGTCTTTTTATTTTTTCTTATTTTCTTATTATTGTTTACTAGCCTTTTTTTTAAACTGTTGTGCTTAACTCAAATTTGTGACACTAATTAAATTGATATATATATATATATATAATTATTTATATATACATGTATAAAAATGTTTATTTCAGAACCATTTTTAATACAATTATCGCAAGATCAATCTTCACTTTTAATTAAAATAGATCAAAGGATGATAATTTTGATGACTCATTAATGAGTGGTATTTAAGGAAAATGAAGCTTCATTCTTTAATAACGGCCCACCTGAACTTGCAATAGGAATGGTTCTCAAATGAACCCTCACACACACACACAATCTTGACCCTTGATTAAAATAAATCAATGAACAATAAAAATGAGAACTCATTAATGATGTATTAATGGCTCATTAATGACAAACTAATAGTTTATTAACGACAAATTAATGAGGGGTGTTTTGGGAAAATCAAGGCTCGATCTTTAATGATAACTCATCCGGACGCAATTCACGGTTGAAAAATATATAAAAGATCAAAGTACCCATATTAATGAACATTAATGGTGTAAGACCGTATTTTCAACTCAAAAAAATTTCATTTAAGACAACAACTGCGGAAGCGAATTAAATAACAAAAGTATTAACATCTGTACATAATCTATCCTGTTTAAAATATCAGTATTACAAAACACGACTCGTCACAAATAATTTATCAGAGTCCTAGGTGATTACTCCCCAAGCTAACCACTCTCAGCCGAGCCGCTGACTTACCAAAACCTGTAAAAAGAGTGAGAGGTGGGGGATTAGCACAAAGCTAAGTGAATGGTGTACAATCACAACAGATATATCAGCCTGAACCGCATGATATCAGCAACCACAAATAAACACCTTGGGAAGACCGGCGGTTATGCAGGAACCTACAACCAATGCCGGCCAAAGCAAAGGTTTACCGATAGTCCATTTGCTATTCTCACACAGTATTATCCTCTAATAGCAACAAATGCATCCCAAGGTCCTAATACTGCTTAGCCAATAGCAAATGAACCCAGCCTATAAGCCCAGTCGAAAACTGACTTCCCTTCCATCATGTATACATATCACATATACAACAATTAACATTCAACAGTTAACCAATCATCAGATATACAATCTATCCATGCATCAAACCAACAATAGTTGCAACCAAACCAGTACAACTAATATCACCCGTGAGTAAACATCCACTCACCTCTGGTTCTCAGCTTTTTCTACTCGGTGATCTAATGTTACTGAGCCTTGTCTGTGTCTGAGAACACAACAACCAAACATCAGTATCCAATTCATAAATATATATCAATCATATATTTATATCCATTTAATCAAACATAAACATGTAAGATTCACATATTTATGCACATATAACACATAGCATTAAACAATGCAATTAACAGCCCAAAACTATCGGTTTTCAAAGAAATCCGATATATCGGAATCCGCTACTACTATCGGATTTCAAAGAAATCCGATACATCTATCGAATTTGAAGGAATCCGCAACCCAGAGTCGGATTTCCACACTTGCTGCATTTAACTTGGCACCCACAATCGGATTTCACCAAAAGTTCCGGATTTCTAAGTACCGAATTCAACACTGTCGGTTTCTCAAGTTTCGGATTTCATACTTGGAATCCACCATCGGATTCAAACAATCGGATTTCCATCATCATCTCCACAATCCGCCACATTCATCTTTCAAGAATCCGACAACTTCAAAACTTGTATAAATTTCATACCCAGTTTATACAATTCATACTCAAGCTTATAAAAACATATACAAACATGTTTAAACATGAAATCATGCATCATAAACATCTTAACACCCAAGAACACCAAATCCGACAAAAGCATGTTTACATGATGTTCTTATTCAAAACCCAACATGCTATATCAAAATCGTAGTATGTTACAAGAATCATGATTAAGAACAAACAATAAACATACAAACCTTTTTAACTTTGAATTCACAATTCAAAACACTAGAAATCCGATGATGTTCTTCTTCTTGCTTTTTGCTCTCGGTTTCACACATAGTTCACAAACTTCACAATTCTTCAAAGTGAAGGAATAGAATTGAAACCCACGTATTTAATTAATCATAAATACATAAGCAGGAGGTGGCACGTTTAGAACTATTAAACACATGCACACACATACATAAATCCATATGTATATATATAATCATATATATATATATATAACCCACATATATATTAATTTAAATGATTGACAATTAAAATTAATTACTTAATGAATAATCAAGTAGACATAATCACATAATGATTCACGTGTAACATACCCAAACCTACGTTTCTACTAGACCCAACTACAGGATGTTACAAATGACGGTTACAAATGGTACTCATAGTACTCGTAATAAAAACAATTCTCAAATGAATTTCTTGACACACACACACACACATATATATATGTGTGTGTGTAGAGGGGGAGGGTTCATTTGAGAAACATTATTAGTGTGAGAACCACGAGAACTAATCTTAATCGTTCAATTGGTAAGTGGAATTCATAGATGAAGATCGTAGGAGGATTGGGTGTGACAAGGTGCATGTAAGGAATTCATGGGTGGGCAATCTAATTGAAAAATGGAGAATTGGATTGCTAAGATTGGTTCTCGCAATAAAAACGGTTCTCAAATGAACTTTGCACTATATATATATATAATGAAAAGATCATTTGAGAAGTGTTCTTATTGCGAGTACCACGAGTACCATTTGTAACCGCTATTAATGCTCATTAATAGGGGTATTTTGGTCTTTTATATAATTTTCCAACCGTGAATTACGTCCGTGTGAGTTGTAATTAAAGATCGAGCCTTGATTTTCCCGAAATACCCCTCATTAATACATCATTAATGAGCTATTAATTTGTCATTAATATGCTATTAATACATCATTAATAAGCCGTCATTTTTATTGGTCATTAATTTATTTTAATCAAGGGTCAAGATTGGTTCTTACGGTACTTGTAATAAAAATGGTTCTCATATGAACCATCTCCTATATATATATATATATATATATATATATATATATATGTGTGTGTGTGTGTGTGTGTGTGTGAGGATTCATTTGAGAACCATTCTTATTACGAGTATCGCGAAAACTGATATTGGCCTTTGATTAAAATAAATCAATGGCTAATAAAAATGATGACTAATTAGTGACTCATTATAAATATAGTTGCTAAGATGAAAACATAACATCATCTAAAGATATGTATTTATTTATATACAGGGGAGGGTTCGTTTTAGAACTATTCTTTTTACGAGTATCGCGAGAACCAATCTTGACACTTGATTAAAATATACCAATAACCAATAAAAATGACGGCTAATTAATGAATCATTAATGACTTATTAATGAGGATATTTTGGGAAAATCAAGTCTCGTTCTTTAATGACGGTCCATGCGGACGCAATTCACGGTTAGAAAAATATATAAAAGACCAAAATACCCCTAGTAATGAGCATTAATGGTGGTTACAAATGATATTCGCGGTACTCTCAATAAAAATGATTTTAAATGATCTTCTCCCTATAATATATATTTACTACTAGTGTTTTTCCCACACGATATCACGGTGTATTACATATCGTTTAGTTGAGTTTTGTTTATTTTCTAACGTATCCTTGTACAAACAATAGTGTTTATTCCTCACTTTATAACCACATGAGTTAATACACATGAGTCATAGAGTTCAAAATTTATTTTTATTCTACATGGTAATTGAATTCCATTTTGTAATCGTGACTTGATTTTCAATAACTATTGAGATTGAACTCAAATGTTTTAGTAGCTAGAGATATAGTCATAGAGATAGTTCAAACTTCATTTTATTTGTATTGTGAAGTCCATATGCATGATCAACTTTCACGTCATAATGTATGTTGTCATACACACAACATTTAAATGAGCAAGTGTTAAAATAACTAACTAACTTTATATTTTAAAAAATCTGTAAATTGTATGTCGCTAGAAACATCAAACATGTATATATCATCTCCTTCTACTTAAGGCCGTTAATCCGGGTCTTGTTCTTGTTATTAAGTTTATGTCGTTCGCTTTCGGGTCAATTTCGTGTCGACCCAATTTTGACACATTTATTTTTGTGTCAAGTTCGGGTCATGTCAATTTTTTTGTGCCGTGTTCTTGTCGACCTATTTTGGTCAAATATGGTCGACGAGTATTTTTTTCGGTTTTCGAATATGGCTTTTGACTGCGATTTTCGAATACGATTTTTCGTTTCAATTAGATTTTCTTAATCATTCTTTCAAATTCAATGTTTATTTTCCAACTTTCGGTAAGAATTTCGAAATGATTTTCATTTATATTCTAACTTCAATATTCAATGTTCGTTTCGATTAGATTTGAACTTTAAGTTCGGTATTTGTTTCGGTTTGATTAAAATTTTGATTTTACTTTTTTATTCAACTTATATAAATGAATATAATAAAAACTATGATGTACTAATATTCTATCAAGTACCAATAAAAAATATCATTTAACAATCGAATAATTTAAAATTATTTATCATTAAATAGAATTATGAATCCATTTAAACTACTAAAGTAACACCTATCAAGTAATCAAAATTTAAAAGTACCAAAATCATATAGTTAAAATACGAAAACCAAAATGACGTACTATTGTTTCAACTTTAAATCCTTTATTGTTTATTTTAAATTTTTAACGTTTAAGAGTTTTGTACTTTTGTTTGGCGGGTTTATTGCCTTAAGATGTCACTCGCTTATTTGAATTCACAATCATCTCTTTAATTAAAATTTAAATTTTAAGTATTAGTTTTTTTTAATAATGTTATAGTTTTACCTTTAAATGAATAACTTTTGGGTTGTCAGGTTGAATCTAACCCGGCTTATTTATTTTCGTGTTGTTTTCATGTCAATTCGCTTTTGACCCATTTCGAATTCATGTCAAGTCAGAAATTGCCAGTTCTACTCGTTTAAACGACGATCTACAATATTTTACACTATGCAACTAATTTTTATTAATTAATTATACACAATCAATTTGGCTCGAGTATTAATGATTGGTTTTTAATAAAAATAAGTTAAGCACAAAATTCAAAGTCCACCATGAAAATAATTTGCTGGATTATAAAAGTCATAGAATTAAATATGATGTATAATACTACGATATCTTGTGAAGTATGTCTAGGCATGTTAAAAAATCATCAATTTTAATGGTATTTATTGCTTTCAAGGTCTGTCTGCGATCCACTAGCAACTTGAGGAGTCAAATATGTACGTAATTTGCACAATTAGTCAAAATACACGTAGTGTTTGGAGGGAAAAGTCGTAGTCAAATCTTTAAAAGTGGCTAAACAACCTTGCACTTATAAAATGTGATGATATTTCAAAATATATGCATTTTATACTATTTTGCTACTAATTTACTTCCTTCATCCCCTTTTTATTCTTTATGTTATTATCTTAATTTGTTTTAAAACAATTATTCATAAAAAAGAAACAGTTATGATTTATTAGTTTTTCTATTTATTCCTAATTAATTGTGTTATAAATATTGTATGTTTCGCAAATCAATATGTTATGTAAGGGTTAGGTACAACACTCAACCTAATAAACAAGATAGACACGGTTAACGTAACTTTATTTGTTAGACTGGATGTTATATCTAATTCTCGTTTACCCGTTTTTTCTAGGCTTCTACAGTCCAAAACTCTCTTTTCTTTTTCTCTCTCTACTTTTTTCTCTTCTTTTTCCCTCTCTTTCTATAATAATGTATTTAATATAAAATATTAAGAAATTAAAACCGAACGAGGTACAAGAGATAGAAAATGGGTATATCATAGAATAGATAAATGAAAGTGGAAACGTTAAAATGATAAGAAAGATGAAAAGAACGACGAGTATAATACATAGCCTTAGAATTGAAAAGATTCGATCGCTATAATGTAGAAGGGAGATGTTTTTTAAAATGTATTTAACGTTTTACGTTTTATTACTTTATGTATTGAATTTCAAAAGTTTCTATTCTTTATCAAGTATTTTGATTACATAAAACAAGAAACAAAAAGTTTAAGTTTGATACATACGATAAAAACTGTAATACATACAATGGCGACAAATTAAAAGTTTAATATACAAAATAGAAATTTTTAATGTTTGATAAATACAATTACAAAAGGTGTAAATTTGAATACATTTTGTATTGGTCGGTGTTGTTTCCCGGACTCTATATCTTGGAGCCTTTATTATCTTGGAGCCTTTCTTAATGTCATTGAAGATACTCCAAAAGAATTATTATCACCTAATTCATTAGATTTTTTTTGAACGACAAAAAAGTTACAAGAGGGAGAGTTTTGGCTTAATCATCACCTACCTTAGAAACTATAAAATAATTTTACTAAATTTTAAAACTAGTAAGATGCTAACTTGGATTTCATCTATAGTGTTATAGTTGAAGCCCTTTTCTAATTGAATACCAAGTTGTTTCAGGATTTCTAAACAAGTCATAGAATAGTTTCAAATATAACCTCCAAAAATTTACTCTTCTTCCCCAATGTACCACCTTTCACAAACCTGCATAAAAATTCTTCTAGAGAAGTATGATGATCCACATTTGTATTGCACCATCAAAGCAGCCAATCTCATACTTCTTTAATCATCTCGCCTCCAAATCTAACTCGCAAAAAGGACATGTAGCCGAGGACAATGAGATACCCCTTAAACAAAGATTCAATCTCGTGGGTAATCTTTTTAACAAAACTCTCCGCATAAAACAATTGAATTAGATAAACAAGTAAGAAAAACAATGTATCAAACAAAACTTTTGTGGAAAAGAAACAATTACTCAATTAATAAGAGGCTTCAAACGCCTTTCAAAGTTTATACAATTCTAAGTCTAATTTATATATTTATTAAAACTTAAATAATCTGCTTCTGACGGTATACATTTTCATACCTTAATTGACTTAATTTATGCAACAATAAAATAAATATTCGAGTATTCTTTTTTTATGAATTAATTTTGTCGTGAAGCTTAGGAGAATAGAACAATTCTTGTGGTTTAATAAATTAACACAAAAAATTAATATTCGTAGGTAAGTATGTAAGGCATTGTCTGTATATGATCGAATGGATTAGGTTAAAACTTAAGAATTGTTTGTCGTGAGAGTCGGCCAACAATCTCGCCATCTGGAACCTCCGATATATATATAAAATCTAGACGGAGGTTCAAATAAGAATGAAAGACTCAATCTCAGCCGTTCGATCGACATACAGATTTAAAAAACGCGGTGACATTTTTATAATTAATCGCAACGATCATGTGCAGTTCTTTGATATTTCAGTTATGAATTATTGCTAACAACATTAACTTTGATGAGCAACATTAACTTTGTTCTAACAATATTAATTTTGGAAAGCAGTAGTAACTTGTTCTGGCAGCATTAAGTTTAGACTAGCAGAATGAATTGACTTGACAGCATTAATACTGAACAATCTCCCCGTAACTTAAATTCTGACCAAGTGTTTAAGTTCTTTCAATCTTTAATGGTGACCCTTGCTTGGATATTTCAGTCATGAAATACTACTATTTCATGACTGAAATATCAAAGAAAAAAAATACCGCTTCACTTTTTATTTGATATTTCAGTCATGAAATACTACTGTTTTATTACTGAAATATCAAAGAAAAAAAGTGACACATCTTTGTTTTTTTATTTGATATTTCAGTCATGAAATACTACTGTTTCATTACTGAAATATCAAAGAAAAAAAGTGAAGCAACAGAGTATAAGCATGATTCATATATGAAATATCAAAATAAAAAAAATCACCGCTTCACTTTTTTCTTTGACATTTCAGTCATGAAATATTACTGCTGATTATATAGTTGCAATTAATTACAAAAATGCCACCGCGTTTTTTTATTTACGTCCAGATCGAACGGCTGAGATTTAATCTCTCATTCTTATTTGAACCTTCCTATATATATATATATATATATATATATATATATATATATATATATATATATATGAGATGTGTTCAATAAAGTTCATGTAAAAAATATAGCCCTAAAATTGTAATATTCAATCACAGGTGATTCAGTATACAACCACAGGTGATTTGTAAAAGTATCAGATGTGAATTAGAAAAATGTCACTCTGCTAAAATTAATCCATTAGGACTATATTGAACATTCTTCATATCTATCTATCTATCTATCTATCTATCTATCTATATATATATATATATATATATATATGCAAAAGTTCAAACGAGAACTTTTTTTCGTACGAGAACCGTGAGAACCAGTCTTAGCTGTCAAATTCCCCCTCCTTCAATTGGATTGCCCACCCATGAATTTTTTACATGCACCCCGCAACACTCAATCCCCCCACGCTCTTCATCCATGAATTCCATTATCCAAAATGAACGGCCAAGATTGGTTCTCGCAGTTCTCGTACGAAAAATAGTTCTCGTTTGAACCCTCCCCTATATATATATATATATATATATAAGGGATGGTTATTGTAAGAATGAATATTTAAGTGAGAATGAGAGAACAAATCTTGATCTTGGGTAATAAATAAAAGAAACGACAATTGTAGACCATCCGATCAAATTAAATTAAGGGTCAGGATTAAGTTTTTCATTCTCAATTTCAATCAAGTCTAAATTTTGACTATTCATTTTATCTAAATTAATATCAATAATTCAATCTTTAATCATTTTATTCTCTCTTATAATTTATTTAACTTTTCAATTATTTAAACTATATTATACTAACACACTCTTTCCCAATTCTTTATACATATCAACACAATTTTTAAGATTTTATTATTTTTCTCTTTCCTTATTTCATAAATACAATTTTTTCTTCTTATTTTAATGTTTTTTAAAATAATAAAGAAAATGATGGAAAAAAAGATATTAAAAAACAGACATGTTGCTGAAAAAAAACTATTCCGTGATATCGCACGAATAACATACTATTATACTTTTGAATGATATATTGCAAAACGGAATTATTTATTGCCAGTATATATATATATATATATATATATATATATATATATATATATGTGTGTGTGTGTGTGTGTGTGTATAGTCAAAAGATCATTTGAGAATCATTTTTATTGTGAGTACCGCGAGAACCAATCTGAATCGTCCAATTCTCCCTCCTTCAACGTCATTACCCACCCATGAATTCATCTCATGCACCTTGCCACACTCAATCACTTCACACTTTCCATCCATGAATTCCACTTAATAAATTAACAACTAAGATTGGTTCTCGTGATACTCACAATAAGATCGGTTCTCGAAAGAACATTCCCCTATATATATATATTTCAATTCTACTACAACGTTGTATTAATACTTTATTTTATTTTATAATAATATTATATATTTTGAAGTTTGTATAGATACTCTGCTAGAATAATGAACAAAGTAGAACTTAAAAGAAAATTAAAGGTGATATCGGATCGGGCGGCGGGTGGTATTATCCAGAAAGGCCTGTTTTCAGGAGTTGAATTTGTATACGATGAAGTTATATCGAGCCCATTAAACTAAATATGTTATAACATGGGCCTACTCCCACTGTCACTGTGTGAAACATATGGATCACTTTTTTAAGTTGTGAAATTAGTAAACTATACTATATTATTCTATATTTAACTTTCTTTTTTTTAAAACTTTTAAGATTATTTA
Source organism: Dittrichia graveolens (assembly GCA_038502395.1). Lineage (NCBI taxonomy): Eukaryota > Viridiplantae > Streptophyta > Magnoliopsida > Asterales > Asteraceae > Dittrichia > Dittrichia graveolens. The sequence continues at coordinate 113,200,081 of JARJIL010000001.1, read as the reverse complement.
ATTTTAAATAATATATATCTTTATGCTTAAGATACAAACATTCAGAGCAATAGTCTAACCAATCATTCCCTTAATTATCTCAACTAATTTAAGGCAACTATTGATTTAATAAATCATTAAACAGCACAACAACAATTTAATTTATCTAATTTTGGTTACATTACTTACATCAATATAATTTTAAGGCTAGAGTATTATTTTTCACTAATTATTTAATAATTTAATAATTTTATTGTTTTTCAAAAACTATTTTAACAATTAATAAAAGGGTTAATTAGGAAAAAAAAACAGAAAAAGAAGAAAGGACATGCATGGATATGTTGACTAACACCGCATTTCACACGTTCCATACCGCACACTTTTGAAATCAAACATGTTGTCAACCACAAACTATTGTCATCGCCGCTGCATTGCGATGATACAATGCCTAGTTTTATTCTAAACCTTTTAATTTAGTTTAATCCTTGGATCCCCGCACCTTTTTATCAATGGTATCTTTACAGGTCTCAAACCTTTCATCCACAAAAAGATTTTTTTTTTTTGGGTTTGACCTACCATGCAACGGTAGCTAAATCTTAGGCGACATATTTGACGTTTTATTAATAAACTAAAAAAAAAACTAATTATAAATTCAAACTTTAAATCACGTCTCTTTCATAGGTTCCATCGTCTCAAATCTCTCTCGGTTGTTTAGCTTAGGCCCGACACCACCAGACCGCTAGCGACCTCCTTCCCTTCCCTCTCTCACATCTCACCTTCTCCCTCCAATTATTTTTTAGGTGTTTTACTTTGATTTTTTACCCCGTTATGGCGGAATTGGGTATTATGGCGGGATTGGGTAGAAGTATTGTTGTTGACTTTGATTTTTACGTATAGAGTATGGCGTGTTTTCTTTATTGTTTGGGTATGTTTTGCTTCCACTTGCATCCAAATCCTAAATCACTAACATTGAAAGTAAATAAAAACACAATCTGAGATAAAAATTTATATAAACATGTTTTATAAACATTGTAATATATTTATATAATTATATGTAGGCATGTAGCTAAGCTAGGAAAGTGCAAAATAAGCTTAAGATGGAAGCAAAGTGGGGGAGACGATTGTGATTGATTTAGCAAAAATTCTTAACTCGTTTTCACCTTCAAGCAACAGTTTTAAACATGTTTTTTTTTTCTTCTAAATTTAATCCCCTTCCTTACACTCTCTAATTCCTTAACTATTTTTACTTAATTAAGAAGCAACATTTGCCTTCTTTATTACCAACAGAGATGATTCTTTCACGTTAGAAGCATAGAATAAACATTAGACTATAATGGAAATTTAGAGATCAAATCTCGACATATGTCTTTGAGTTACTTGTTTTAACTTAATTATGTTAGCTGTGATTTAAATCAGTGGAGGGAAAGAGTGAGGAACGTTGGACTAGTAACAACTTTAGAGTTGATGAATACAAAAACCAGTAAGGAAAATTATATTTTCTTCTACTTTATCATTGTATGATAAAATTTGAAATTCACTAATTTTAATTCTTTATCTCCTTTCTTTATTTTAACACTTAATTTTATAAGTATAAGTAGAATAATAAAAATATAAATATAAATATAAGGGTATATAACCTTGTTACCGATATTAGTAAGAGGGAGGTTGAGGTGGAAAAGCACTTGAGAAAAAAAATGGGGTAATGTGTGTGTTTGTGGGAGGCAATCACGTGACATCATTGATGAAGAAGAGGGGGGTAACATGGAGGGTGTTCCGACAATTGGGCCCTCTGCCTAATACTTAGGGTTGGGGCGATCCCAGTTTGATTTTACTAAACATCCTTTTATTTATTTTATTTTATTTTATTTTATATACTTAATAATTATAATATTTTATGTTTATTTTTATAAGATTTAAAATGTCTTATGACTTATTTTTATGTGTGCGGGGAACAAGTGACATAGGTTAATAAAAGGTTCACAAATTGCTTCGGGTGTGTTCTTTTAGAACGATAAGTGATATTTAATTACTTTTAATGATAAGACAAGATAAGATTTTCAAATCACGTATCAGTTATTTTAAGTAAAAATCATTTTAGAACATATGGCGTAATCTAAAATACAAACAAGGCCTAAAAATTCAATTTATATTTAAATTAATTTACTAATTTAATCATTTAACTCACTAATATAAGAGTAAAACATATAATTAGCAAACTTCTCATTTTTTAGAAGTTAAGTGGATAAATAGGCATGAAAATTGTTCAAGTTAAAAACAGAAGGAAAAAAGATCATACGGTGTAAAATAGTTTACTAAAATGAATGGGCCCCAGGGAAAAAGAGGCCCAAGAATTTGCATGCGCAATATGATGCTGTTTGGGTCCCCCTCTCCTTATTCTACTCTTTGAATCTGGTTCTCAAAATATTTTTTTTGTAGTTACAAAAGTACCCTTTGAATCTTACAAGTTTTATATATTTTTCTTGATGACTAAGTAACCCCTAACCTTTAAAATGGGTTCTAATAACCATGTGAATTAAGTCACTTATAATCCTAAGTTGCTGTGATTTGTTTTATTTTATTTTATTTATTAAATTCTACGTGGAAAAGAAAATATATAATTAGACAGAAAATAGGTTCAAATTACTTTATTTTCCATTTAGGGTTTGTTTATTTAGACGGAAAGAAATGATAAAGTAATAAAATAGATAAAAGAAGGAAACGGCGGAGGTAATGTCGGGGGTGAGCATGGTTCGGTTTTGTCATAAAACCGAAAATTTTGGTTTTTGGAAAATCAAAACCGTTCCGTTTTGGAGTGGTTCAGTTTTCGATTTTGAAGTCGGTTTTTGGTTTTTGGTTCGGTTTTACAGCTTTTTCGTTTTAAACATCAAGATTTGAAGCCATACAACCATCATTGTAAAGCTATGAAATTAAACGAGATTGAAGCTATAATAAAAACATCAAGATGAGTGCCACCTAATTCAAGCTATATATATTGCAATTGATACAAGCAAAATGTCTATCATATCAAATTTTAAAGCCAAAGTTGAAACAAATCAAATCTTAAAGCAAAATGATAAATAACATATTGGAAAAACTGAAAATCGAGATTAACAACAACTCTAGATGAGCCGCATACAACTCGGAGTAACCACTAGGGCAAAAATCGGGAGAAGGACAAAGGAAGAAAACTAGAATCTAAAAGTCGAGATAAAGAACTAGAAATGGATTTCTATACTAAGTGAAAATGGATAAAATCAAGAAAAAGTGAACTCGTTGACTCGAAATGAAGTGATGTAGGTGAACTCAATCGAGTAGTTTGACAACCAAACAAAGTTGTAACTGCGAAAGAGATCTAAATCAGAGTGAGACCTCTTTGATGGAATCCTAATGTAAATGAGAGCGACTATGTAAATGGGAAAGTCAAAAGGTATTTGATTTTTTGGACATATATATTTACAATATTCCTCCTTGGAATGGTTCGGTTTTTTCGGTTTTTGAAATTGTAAAAACCAAACCGAAAAAGTTGGTTTTTAAAAATTTGAAAACCAAAACCGTCGGTTGCTATATTGGTTATGTTTTGTCGGGTTTTTCGGTTTCGGTTTTTCAACTTACCCCTAGATAATGGAAAAAGTCATTACTATTTTGTCGACATTTCTGGTTGATTTATTGAACTAAATGGAATAATTATTTTATAATTTTTTATAAAGAGAAATAAACATAGGAACAAAATGAAATAAATTTTAGTAATAAGAATTAAGAAAAAAAAAATTCTATTATAGCATTTCATTTCATTCATTGATGAATTAAGAAAAAAAAACACCATCCTTTAAAAAATAAAAATCTTTAAAACAAAGAAAATCACGTTGAACAGTGTTGTTCCTCTCTTTCATCTTGTTTGCTTTGCTTTTTCGGCCATGAATGCTAAGATGATAAGAAAAATGAGAGAGAAGAAAGACTCTGACTCTCGATATATATACTCTTGAATACAAACATTAAGATAAGTTAATTAAAAGAAAAACGCAAAACCACTTTCTTTCATGACAACTTATAAATTCTTAGATGTATATATATATATATATATAGTTAGAGGAAAATAATATGTTTGAGTATTTAAAAAGAATCTAACAATTCTCTATATAACATTAGATGTAAATTTTATGAGATGATGGAGAGTTTTATCTTAATGGAGGATGATCGATTATGATTGCTTAGCTTAAATTATACATATAGTAACTCCTTGTCGCTATAATACAATTATTACTATTACTAAACTAAATACACGTGTGATATACGGGTTGATTTAAACAATTATAATATTAAATATTAATAAAAACGTATTAAATAATAATAAAACACGAATTAAATGAGAATTTAAAAAATGACGACTTACAGTATCAACACTCTAACCAATGCTGGAAACATCGACGCGAGTGAGAGAGCAGACTTGACGTCAGAAAAGTGATATCATGATACGAAGAGACGTGATTGTATTTCTTATATAAGTCATCAATTATAATTGTTACAATTAATGGTAATAAAGTTAAAACATTATTGGTTATAATTAAAAAGGAATTTAAAATGATTATAAAATATTTTAGAATGATAAAACTAAGAATGTGGTTAAATATGATATTTTGAAATATTATAAAGGGTATATATGATATTTGTAAATTAAGATAGGCAAATACGATTTTATATGATTTAATAAGGGCATATATGAAATTATCAATAGTAATTTTGACTTTAAAACATCAAAATTGATTTTTTAATTTAAGGTGAATAAATGGTCAAGATTAAATATTATTTTAAATAAATGATTGTTTTGAATTATGTCATTTTTTTTCTACGTAGCAAGCTGTAAGTTTGTTGTTTTAAATTATGTCAATTTTTTTCCTTTAGAATTATAGTACAGTTTTTTTTTTTAATTTACTTTTTCCTGGTCTTTTTTCATTTTTTTTTCTTTTTTTTGTAAGAATCCTTCTTTTTTTTATTTTTTTCTTTACCTTATTCTGTATTTATTTTACACAATTATTTATAATTTTGTTGAAGATCATGATGAATTAATTTCATTTTAACAAGTAGAATAACTAAAATAATCTAAAAATGTTATTTTTTAATTGTTTGACCTACTTTTAATTACAAGCATAAATTCTTAAGTTTATAGTAATAAGTGAACGAACGAATATTTATGTTTATGTTTGTTCGTTTAACTTTATCCGAGCATAAGTGAACACAAACAAAGGAACACGAACAATATTTTCCTTTCGTTAAATTAAACAAACGAACACGAACAGAGCTCCCATTCATTCATTTATGTTCATGAATGTTTGGTTATCCTTTTGTTTATGTTCGTTTATATTATATGTGTGTGCATATATACTGTGTTAATTTGTGTTTAATAATGTTTGGATTTGTATTATAGTGTGTATTCCTTCGTGTACGTTTGTTTATCATTTAAAATGAACAAAAATATACACAAACGAACCAATCTTTTAAACAATTGAACACAAATGCTCGTTTGTTTGTCGTTCTTGTTCATTTATTTATTCGGTTAAAGTTAAACGAACGAACACGAACACAGAATTCCGTTTGTGTTCGTTTATTTGTTCGGCTAAAGATAAACGAACGAATACGAACAAGGCCCGTTAGTGTTCATTTGGTTCATTTACAACCCTAACAATGCGTTTGACTAAGCCAACCTTGAGTTGCACGTGCACATATGCATCTGTGTATACATGTGCATGTGCATATATGCACAGGTGTACGGTGCATATATGCACCTAGACGCACCTGTACAAAAATAAAACCTTGTAGTATGAACAGGTTGTGCACATATGCACCGTGCATATGTGACTTTATTGTATGTGCTGAAAAAATATAGTGGTATATGCACATGTGCACCTATTGTAATTTGCATATGTGCACCTATATGCACCTGTTCTCGAAAAAAGACAGTGTTATGTGCACATGTGCAAATATCTAATGCTGTGTTAAAAAAAACCGGGCAAAAATGAAAAAAAAATTCTTTGAAAAAGTATAGCAATATGGATGTCATATTAAAGTGCATAATTTTCTCGTTAATTTGGTATAATTTTCGTATTTTAGTACATTTGCGTTTGGTAGATATTTTAGTTTTAAAATTTTGGGGGTAAGTTGTCCCCCCCTTAATTAGGCAATTTGGCTAAAATACCCCTCCAGCATTTTTGGAAACTAAAAATGACGGCTGTGTTTTGAATTAATTATATGTTTGCCACAATTAATATAAACCTTTGATTAAATATGATCAATGGCTATAAACGGTTCTCGCGGTTCTCGCAATAAAACTGGTTCTTAAATGAACCCTCCCCTATATATATATAGAAAATTTCACGAATGGTCCCTGTGGTTTATCACTTATTACATGCATGCGTGGTCCTTTATATTCGTTTATTACACTGAAAATCACCATGATAAGTACTTTGTTATATTAATAGTCCCTGTTACAACTAAAAAGACAAAAATACCCTTACTTTATCTTTAAAAATGACCACTATACCCTTTTTATTATTTTTCTTAGTTTTAAATACTTAAAACATTATTAAAACTTAATAATAATAATAATTATTATAATAATAATAATAATAATAAATATATATATATATATACACACACACACACAGATACCATTCCATCCTCATCCTTATCACCGTCCGCTCCTCTCTCTCATCCCTACCGCCGCCATTCACCTCCCCACCTCGCCGGAACAACACCACCGCCACCTGTCTCTTCCCTCTCACCAGAAGATTACCACCACCACCCACCATCTCCCTTCACCCCTCACTCCCCTCGCCGGAGTCCCACTGCCTCACCACCACCCATGACCACCATCACTAGAGAAGAACATCATTGAATTACCACAGCTGCTCCGTTTCAAACCACCATCGCTAGAGAAGAACCACATCACCAACAACACCGCATCATGACCACCGTTGCTCGTCGCATCATCACCACCACTGTCGCGTACCATTGTTGCGTTTCAGATTAGGGTTTCTTCATGTGAATAGGTAATTTCCGCCACCATTCTCTCTCTCTCTCACGGCTCCCCCTCCTTTCTAATTAAGGTTTCTTCATGCTATTTTCAGATTTGTGTAGTATTCTAATTAGGGTTTCTTCATGCTATTTTTTCGGATCTTGTTCTTGATTTGGGTAGCATTTCAAATCTTGTTCTTGATTTGCAATTTTTGAATCTTGTTCTTGCTTCGCGATTTGAGATTTTCTTGATATTGCTTTGATTAGGGGTGGCAGAAGGTGGTGGTTCTTGGTTTTCTTGATGAGGACGATTGGGTAAAGGCGGTGGTGAGTGGTGGTGGTAGGTGGTCGTCAGAATGGGTGGGTGTTACAGTTGTCAGGTTGAGTGGGAGGTGGTAGATGGTGATACGTGGTGGTTATTTTAAATTTTTGGAGGTGGCTGTTTAAAACAATTTCATTTAGTCATTAATAATTTATTAATAATTAATTGTGAATAAAAGTCATAAAAATAACAAATTAATAACAGAAGGGTACTATTGTCATTTTAAGTGCTCAAGCAGTACATAGGGACTATTAGTGTAACAAAATGCTTACCATGGTGATTTCCAGTGTAATAAACGAATATAAAGGATCACGCATGTAATAAGTGGTAAACCACAGGGACCATCCGTGAAATTCTCTCTCTCCCTCTCTCTCTATATATATATATATATTGAAAAGTTCGTTTGAGAACTGTTTTTATTGCGAGAACCGTGAGAACCGATCTTAGCCGTCCAATTCCCCCTCCTTCAATTGGATTGCCCACCCATGAATTCCTTACATGCACCCTGCCACACTCAATCCCCCCACGCTCTTCATCCATGAATTCCATTATCCAAAATGAACGGACAAGATTAGGGGACGGTTCAAACGATAACTGTTTTTCGTACGAGAACCAATTATGGCCATTGATAAAAGAGATGGATGATTCAGATTAAAGAGTTGTTAATAGATAACTTTAAACTAATCAAACTTATCCTTAATTAATTAAGGACAATTTGGACATTTTTACATTATTCTCAATTTTTTTAAACTAATATATTCATCAAACGAAATTGTGTTACATTACAAACTAACGAGAAAATGATGCCTTTTAATTTAAGACCGATCTTGTTATATTTTTTTGGAATTTTTTTTATGTTTGCTGGGTTTTTTTTCTAGCACAAGTCTCGACATTTGCATATGTGCATATACGCACTTGTGCATATGCATATATTTAGTTAGTTTTTTCAGCACGGATGTAGATATGCCTGTGTACAAATAGATCAACTCTAGACAAGCTTCCTACGTGGATCGTCGAATACCGGTCTTACACGCTCAACAACACTCCTCGAGAGCTCCAAAAACGAAGCCGAAGTCGAAACTTAGCCGAAAATGGTATCACCGCACTTTCCAAACCACACAAACACGCACCAACCAAGCCCTAACATTAACACACGCTTTCTAGCCTTAGAAGTACTTTTAAAATGTGCAGAGTAATGTTACTAATGAGAGCAAACTGTGTGAAAATGGCTGAAATAAACACATATATTTAGACTGAAAAAGAAGGCGTCGTGTCGCGATTGCTTGCCACACGTGAACTTTGCAACATGCAAACGCATGACACACGCAACCTTACATGTGGTTTGCCGCCTAAACTCGTCGCGTCCCGACGCACGACGCGTCGTGATCTTCCACTTTTTCTGCATTTTTTTTCTTTTTCATAATATCAATACTCCATAAATAAATACTTCTTAATAAATAAGTTAAAAGATATATATATATATATATATATTATGTCATATCTTATTTATTTTTAGCTTTTATTGTTCGTAAATAAGTTAAAAGATACTTAATATCTTAAGTTGTTGAATGTTAGGTTAAAAAGACGGACGGCGAAAAGTTTTGAGCAAAAATTAAGGAAATGAGAAAGGTATCCGCTCTGACATACTTTCACTTTTTGACCATATCTCACACATACGAACTCGGATTGAGGTGATTCAAGCAGTCACATAAACTAGACTCATAGGGTAAAATATCATTTTTATGTGCAAGTCATGATAAGAAAAAGTCGTGACGCGATAAGAGTCCTGACCCAAAGACTTTACGAATGATTTAATAGTCGAGACGCGACATTGCAGAAATGTAAAATCTATAAATTTAACCCTATTTTTGATCTAGGGAAAATATATACGGTTCTGGGTTTCAATATGACGTTAGAGAGATTTCAGAAGTGAGTTTTTGAAGCTTGATAGAGGATTGGGAGCTCAAGATTGAAGAATCAAAATTGAAGAATCATGGGGTTTCATTTGATTTGCTTTATGGTTTATATTTAGCATACTATCTATGACTTCCATGTGTTCTTTTCTTTTGATTATGACTTAAATAACATGGTTTTTACCTAGATGAGATTACCTTTGTTTTATGGTTTGATTTCAATGAATTAGATATTTTAGTAGTTATGTATTTATCATGTCTTGCTTGATCTAAGACCCATATGTGTTAAAGTTTATCTCTTTGTTGTTTATTGACTTAGTTTGCATAGGTTTGAGGACCAATCTATATATGTATGCTTTGTCATGATTATCTAAGACCATTAGGTGATTGTAGTTACTAGTGATTGACCAAATCTTAGGGTTAAGTAACAAAGTAGTTAGCTTTAATGTGTGTGTACAGTGTGTGTGATGATCATTATGTGTGATTGATTGATTGAATGAATGATAACAATCAATATTGATTAAGTCTTGCATAATTCAAAATTAATTGAATAACCTTAATAGTACTTGATCCCATGCCCATATGATTAGTGTTTTCATGATTATAGGGTTAGAGTTTTTGACCAACATATCTAACCAATCTAGGAGTCGGTATATGATGAATAATATCGATTGCACTACCTTGAAATAAATCATAAATAAGGGATAATCGAATCTAAGTGATAACACTTCTTTTCTTGATCATTCTCATTCTAAAATCTTGGCTTTATCTTACTTTTGAATTGTTATCTCTTTTGTTTAATTAGTATTGTTTATCGCATACTTAGATTTACCACCATATTTCCCATTTACTCGTTTTCTTTAGATTAACTAATATTTAAGTCTTTTAAATTTGAAATCATACTCGTTTCTCAAGTGTTCGACTCTCGGTCTTACCAAAACTATACTGCGATACGATTAGGTATACTTGTCTATTTGTATTATAGTCAGTACTTTGGTATTCCAGTTTATAAATATAAAACCTGATCTGATTCACGCACATCAAAGATTTTTCTTAATCGTATATTACAAATGAAAATATTTAATCTTTACTTAAGTAAAATAAAGAAATTATCGTACACTTTAAATAATAAATTTTATTATAGCCGGTAAGAGAAAAGGTTAGTTGTAACGCCCCAATTTTCAAAAACATAAATAAAACCATACTACAAGTTCTTTTAGAAATAAAAGAGTTATTTTACAAATAAGCGGAAGCAACAAAAACTGTTTTGAACCCTCAAGTTCATACAAAAGCCTGATAGTTACATATTTACATCAAAAGACGCTTTCTCACTAAACAACCGGGCGTTAAGTTTCAAAACACTATTTTGCTTATATACATGACAACCGTCAAACTGAAGCTTTGCCCTTGTCTTTGATAAAACCTGCAAAACATTTTAGAAAATAGTATCTGATAAGCTGCGAGAGCTTACTGAGTAAACTAGACTGCCAATCATATAAACACATGAATATAATCATATAATAAACACTGACAACAACTGATAATAATCTCTGAATAACTAACTGAGCTACTACTGCACAAGGCAATATGCTTTCTGATACACATGATTAATTAACTGAGCCACAGTACTGTGCTATTTCTGAGCCACTACTGCACAAAGCAACATGCTTATTAATACCGAGCCTTACTGTACATGGCAGTAAGCTTAACACACATAAATATATATATATATATATATATATATATATATATTGTAACATTACTGTATCACTACTGAATCTTACTGAGTTTAGCACCCACATCTGAGTGACATAACATGTCAATAACCTGATATAATAACATACATGCTGTAAATATGAAGTGAAGTCTAGAAGACTCACCTTATAATAGTTAGGTTATGCAAAGATCTCCAACTGATACTGATTCTGATATATAAGGTCAATCACCTTCCTATATATACAATACGACAAAGTATCACTTAAAGCAATCTGATCTGAAACAGGGTCTACACGGGCTGTGTACCCCTACACGGGCCGTGTCCCTTTAACACTACACGACCTGAGCTGGCTACATAACTAGTGTTGACCAGTCATCCTAGACGGGCCGTGTACCTCTCCTGCCACACGACCATGTCTTGGCTACATGGCCGGTGTTGACAACTCACCTACACGGGCCGTGTAGACCCACACGGGCCGTGTACCTCATACTCTACACGACCATGTATACCAACATGGCCCTGTGACCGCCTTCTTCTCTACACGGGCCGTGTACCATACAGACCCAGCCGACGGTTTGCTGTAACTCCGGCCAAACCATCAACAAACTCACTTATAATTCAAGAAAACACTACTGGGGTGTTTTCCTACACCCCAAACAACTTATAAACTGAAAATATCAACAAGAACAAGCTTTACTCCATGATTCACCATAGAATCAACTAAAAACCCATAAAACTTCAAGAACAAGGTCAAGAACTCTTACCTCAAGCTTGTATAGTTGCTATGCTCAATACCAAACACTTGTTCTACTATTCTTGATCAACAAAATGAAGTGAAAGTTTCAGCCTTGAGAGCATACGTGAGTTGGTTTCCTTGCAAAATGAAGTCTTTGACTATACAAAGTCAAAGATGGCTATATATATATATATATATATATATATATATATATATATATATATATATATAACTATGGACTAATTGCACAATTAGTCCCTCAACCTTTTTAAGTTCCGTTTTGACGGTTTTAGTCCCTCTACTTTATAACCACATATTATCACATATATCCATTAGTAACTCATATACCACTTTGTATATTTCTCGCGTTAACTTAATAATAGAATTTCCGGGTGTTACATTTTTTGTCCATAGAGGATAATAATAACACCAATTAAATCAACAAAATTTATATAGAAAATGTCAAATAAATTAAAAGATAGCAATTTAATATAGATAATATTTTTAAGTAAAAACCAAAACTCTATATCTAAAAGGATAGTTACAAAAATAATGATAGTAGTTATTATAGTATCATTATATAAATACTAGTAATAATGAAATTATTAATTATAAAAAATCAAATATTACATACTTTAAAAAGTTAAAAATAATGTTACATAAATTAAAAAAATTTATAAATTTGAAAATGATTACCGGTTTAATTACATGTAATTAAAAGTCATTCGGTGCATTACTTTAAAGAAAAATCATTATCTAAACTTAATCAGAAAAAGTTAAAAAGAGTTACATGAATTAAAAAAAAAATGCGAAGATAGTTCACTAAAATAAAAAATAATATTGCCAGCCATTGTGCGAATTTTTGCCATGCGTGAGGTGGTGGTTCAATACTTGAATTCACCCATTCTTTTGATTTTATGATTTTAATTTAAAATTTTACCATTTTCTCTTATTATTGATACTTTTACTTTCGTTGGTTATTTTTATATAATAAATTGGTAAAATGGTTGTACGTAGAGTGTATGTGACTAGCTATGTGCGTATTTATTTACTTAAAGAAAAGGTGAAGCTTTTATGTTACATATATATGGAATACTAAACATGCAAAGCCGAGTTAACTTTTTGAATTTGATATGCATGCATGCATGCATGCTGCTTTAATTATTAAAGTGATCATCAACAAAAATAAAATGAATCTTTGTTGCCATGTTTGTCAAATTAACCATCACTACATGTATGACTTCAATTCGATCACAAAGCCTATATATATTACTTTCTTTTGTCTCAAAAAGAAATTACAACCTTTTTCTTTTAAAGTGTTTTCTTAAGAATATCGATACACACATATGAAAATTTTCAATCAAAAACTGTTTTTCGTATAAAAATTACGATACCTGTTTGTAAAACCATAAATGACTCATTAATATATTTTGATCATTTATATATTTACCCCATCGTAAATTACGTACTGAAGAGCCGTCACTGGTTTGAGAAGCTAGTTTTTTTTCAAATATCTTTCGTTAATGTGTTATTAATGAGCTATTAATAAATTATTAATCAGCCGTCAAAAATTTTTTAGCCATTAATTAATTTTAATTAAAGGCTAAGATTAGTTCTTGCGATTCTTGTACGAAAAACAGTTCTCATTTGAATTCTTCCCTATATACATACATGTATATATATATACTAATATATAAAACTTTAATTAGTACTCTATCCTAAAAGTCTTAATCTCTTAATTTTAAGTAATTTGAATGTCACTACAAGGAAATATACTTTTAGCGACGACAAAAGTCGTCGCCAAAAAGTCAAAGCGTCGTCGATAAAACTTTCTGCGAGGACATGTCGTCACCGAAAGCTCGTCTGTGATACCTTTTAGACAGGACATGTCGTCGCCGAAAGTTGACCACCCTTCACCGACGATAGCGTTCGTCAACAAAAACCATTTTCAAAAAAAGCAAACGTAAATTAAAAACCTTTAGCAACGACTTTTTGGTGTCGCCAAAAACCTTTAGACAGGACATAGTCGTCGCCAAAAACTTTTTAAACAATATTGTGAATACTTTTTAGTCACGATTTGTCGTCGCTAAAAGTGATTTTTTATTTTTTTAATTTTTCAATATTTACCTGCTAAAACTAAAACTAAACACAAAAACTGTATTCGTCGCCGGTTTTAACAAACCCACTTACCACAAACATAATTTACACAAAATAATATTATCATGTTTACAAACTAAGTTAATGTAATTAAATAACAAGATATTTAACTAATACCCATCATCATCATCATCCAAGTCTTCCTCATCCACATCATCGTCTTCGGTTACATTTATGGGAGAAGAAACCGGTTGAAAGTCCGGAATATCAAAATTCGCTCGTTCTAATGCATCAAATAATATTTCAAAATTTGCGTTGTTCGTAGCGTCACGATTACGCATCATTTCGCCCACTTCTCTTTGTGTATATACCATTTCTTTTGGTGGCTGGTAATTTGGAATAGATGCAGCAATCGGTAACTTTCTTCCCCGTCCACGATTATCGTAACATCATCGATTTGGGCCTAGCTGTTAAGTGTATAATAAAGTTAGTAAACTTGTAAGTTAACCATGTTAATGAAAAGTTAAATGTGTATATGTCTGTTATGTGTAAATGTGTATGTGTATACAAATAAGTGAGATTAAAAGAAAGAAAAAAGAATTAAAAGAATCCAGAGGCGGTGCCTCTGGAATGTGACATATATATATATAGAAAAAGTCAAAGTGGTCAAAGACCACAAGAAGCAAAACTAAAACAAAGTTCTCGGATTCTCTCTTTCTCTCTGTATTCTCTCGGATTTTCTTGAAGAATAGGATTTTGGTTATCCTTTTGTTTATGTTCGTTTATATTATATGTGTGTGCATATATACCGTGTTAATTTGTGTTTAATAATGTTTGGATTTGTATTATAGTGTGTATTCCTTTGTATACGTTTGTTTATCATTTAAAATGAACAAAAATATACACAAACGAACCAATCTTTTAAACAATTGAACACAAATGCTCGTTTGTTTGTCGTTCTTGTTCATTTATTTATTCGGTTAAAGTTAAACGAACGAACACGAACACAGAATTCCGTTTGTGTTCGTTTATTTGTTCGGCTAAAGATAAACGAACGAATACGAACAAGGCCCGTTCGTGTTCATTTGGTTCATTTACAACCCTAACAATGGGTTTGACTAAGCCAACCTTGAGTTGCATGTGCACATATGCATCTGTGTATACATGTGCATGTGCATATATGCACAGGTGTACGGTGCATATATGCACCTAGACGCACCTGTACAAAAATAAAACCTTGTAGTATGAACAGGTTGTGCACATATGCACCGTGCATATGTGACTTTATTGTATGTGCTGAAAAAATATAGTGGTATATGCACATGTGCACCTATTGTAATTTGCATACGTGCACCTATATGCACCTGTTCTCGAAAAAAGACAGTGTTATGTGCACATGTGCAAATATCTAATGCTGTGTTAAAAAAAACCGGGCAAAAATGAAAAAAAAATTCTTTGAAAAAGTATAGCAATATGGATGTCATATTAAAGTGCATAATTTTCTCGTTAATTTGGTATAATTTTCGTATTTTAGTACATTTGCGTTTGGTAGATATTTTAGTTTTAAATATTTGGGGGTAAGTTGTCCCCCCCTTAATTAGGCAATTTGCCTAAAATACCCCTCCAGCATTTTTGGAAACTAAAAATGACGGCTTTGTTTTGAATTAATTACATGTTTGCCACAATTAATATAAACCTTTGATTAAATATGATCAATGGCTATAAACGGTTCTCGCGTTTCTCGCAATAAAACTGGTTCTTAAATGAACCCTCCCCTATATATATATATATATATATATATATAGAAAATTTCACGAATGGTCCCTGTGGTTTGTTCCACACCTGATACCAGATGAAGTCACGAAGATAAGAAGGTTTGTGGCGACTCTGCCACTGGAATTCCGTGCCCATGTGCGGGCAGCTCCAACACTAGATCGAGCATTTCAAGTGGCCCGACAAATTGAAGGTGATCGTATACAGTGTCGGGGTGATTATGCCAGTGGTGGGAGTAAAAGGAAGTTTCAGCCATCTCTCCAATCAGGCTCTTCAAAAGGGCAATCCTCTGGAGGTGGGAAATCTGAAGCTCCTAAGAAACCAAGACCTAACGATACTTGGTGTTCTTCATGCCATCTTATCACTCCGGGGAATGCTCTGCAGCAACCAGGAGGTGCGGCAGGTGTGGGCAGACAGGGCATTCGGTGACTGAATGCCGATATAAAGAAGACGTTTGTTACCGGTGTCGCAAACCCGGTCACAAGATGATTGATTGCCCTGAGAGACAAGGCTCCGGAGCAGCTGTGTCTTCTTGAGGGCAGAAGAAAGATAATGCCCCGTGGGCTAAAGGGCGGGCATTTCAGATGACTGCAGAGGAGGCAAAGGCTGTAGGTGATGTCGTCACTGATACATTTCTTATTAATTACTTTCCTGCCAGTGTACTATTTGATTCTGGAGCAACATATTCTTTTGTTTATGTTGCTTGCTGTAACAGACTCCAGTTACCTATTATGCCTTTAAACGAGCCTCTTAATGTAGAAGTTGCGAACGGCAAAGTAGTCTCGGTTACCAAGAAAGTCCCTATTGCCGTTATTTATATTGATGGGAGTAGTATCCCTATCTCATTCTTTGTTATGCCTATTGTCGATGTCGTGATTGGAATGGATTGGCTTAGGAAGCGAGATGCTGAGATTCTCTGTTCCAAGAAGATGATTAAGATCCCTCTTGCTGATGGATCTTATGCAGTTGCTCGTGGAGAACGACGGGAGTCTGATACTCCTGTTATCTCCGTTATTAAAGCACAGAAGTCTATTGCTAAAGGTCGTGATTCCTTCCTGGCATATGTTATTGATGCTGCGATGGAAAAGCGACCAGTTCAAGATATAAGGGTAGTTTTAGAATTCCCTGAGGTCTTTCCTCATGAATTACCGGGTTTACCTCCAATAAGAGATGTTGAGTATAAGATAGAACTGATTCCTGGAGCTACACCTGTAGCTAGATCTCCATATCGTCTCGCTCCTTCTGAAATCCGCGAGATGATGACACAAATCCAGGAATTACTCGAAAAAGGTTTCATTCGTCCTAGTTCCTCACCTTGGGGAGCTCTTGTCTTATTTGTTAAAAAGAAGGATGGAACCATGAGGATGTGTATTGATTATAGGGAGCTGAATAAGCGAACTGTAAAGAATAAGTATCCTCTTCCGCGTATTGATGATATTTTCGATCAGTTGCAGGGGGCTACATATTTCTCGAAGATTGATCTCTGTTCGGGGTATCATCAAGTACGAGTCTACGAAGAAGACATTCCGAAGACGGCTTTCCGAACTCGTTACGGTCATTATGAATTTTTGGTTATGCCATTCGGCTTGACCAATGCTCCTGCCATATTTATGGATTTGATGAATCGTGTCTGTCGTCCTTTTCTTGATAAGTCTGTGATTGTTTTCATTGACAACATTCTTGTTTACTCGAAGACTGAGGCTGATCACGAGCTTCATCTTCGTCAGGTTCTCGAGACTCTTAAACGAGAACAATTGTACGCCAAGTTTTCTAAGTGTGAATTCTGGCTTAGGGAAGTTCATTTCCTTGGCCATGTTATCTGTCAAGAAGGCGTTAAAGTAGATCCGGCTAAGGTGGAGGCGGTAATGAATTGGGATATTCCTCGAACTCCCTCTGAAATAAAGAGTTTCCTTGGCTTGGCCGGCTACTATCGGCGATTTATTCGCAATTTCTCAAAACTTGCGGGTCCGTTGACCAAGCTGACCCGTAAGGATGTTGCATTTCTCTGGTCGGAAGCTCAAGAAGAAGCGTTCCAGACCTTAAAACGATTGTTATGCGAAGCTCCGATTCTTACCTTGCCGGAGGGTTCGGAGGACTTCGTTGTTTATTGTGATGCCTCTTATGCGGGGTTGGGTTGTGTTCTTATGCAAAGAGATAAAGTAATCGCTTATGCCTCTCGGCAACTGAAATCTCACGAAAGGAACTACCCAACTCACGATCTTGAACTTGCTGCTGTTGTCTTCACACTGAAATTGTGGAGACACTATCTTTACGGCACTAAGTGTGTGATATGTATAGATCAGAAAAGCTTGCAGTATGTCTTTACACAGAAAGAACTCAATATGTGGCAGCGCCGTTGGTTGGAGTTAATCAAAGACTACGACTGCGAGATTCGCTACCATCCCGGTAAAGCCAATATTGTAGCGGATGCTTTGAGTCGTAAGGGGCTAGTAGCTGAGGCAAATTTCATGAAGCTTACTGTTGTATCAGATTTGATTGCAAAGTTAAAAGACGCCTAGCAATTAGCTTTGCAAGAGGACAATCTAAAATCTGAAACGATGAAGAAATTAAAAGACTAACTGGGTGAAGATAATCGTGGGTTGAAGACTTTTCAATCCAGGATTTGGGTGCCTCTTCTCGGGGGTAATCGTGAGCTGATTCTGCAAGAAGCTCATAAGTCTAAGTTGTCTATCCATCCGGGTACCACCAAGATGTATAACGACCTGAAAAGGTTGTATTGGTGGCCCACTCTGAAGAAAGACATTGCTTCATTCGCGGAGAAATGTCAGATATGTGCCCAAGTCAAGACAGAGCATCAAAGGCCTTATGGTATTTTGCAACAGCTTGACATTCCGGAATGGAAATGGGATCACATAACGATGGATTTTGTGACTAAGTTGCCAAAGACGTTCAGAGGGCATGATATGATTTGGGTCATTGTTGACCGACTGACTAAAAGTGCTCATTTCTTGGCAACCAACGAGTCGGCTTCGTTGACTCGTTTGGCACAGCTTTATATCGATGAGATAGTAACACATCACGGTCTTCCTTGTTCAATTGTTTCTGATCGTGACTCCAGATTTGTATCTAATTTCTGGCAAAGTTTGCAGCGTGAGTTAGGCACTCGTGTGCATCTGAGCAGTGCCTATCACCCGTAGACCGATGGCCAATCAGAAAGAACGATTCAGACTCTTGAAGATATGCTTCGAGCGTGTGTGCTTGAATACGGTGGATCTTGGGATTCTCATCTCCCATTGATTGAATTTGCTTATAATAATTCGTATCATTCCAGTATTGGAATGCCACCGTACGAAATGCTCTACGGGAGACGATGTCATACTCCGACTTGCTGGTTGGAGCCCGGAGAGAAACAGTTTGCTGGACCTGAGATTGTCCAAATGACTTCAGATAAAGTGAATGTGGCTTTGGAAAAGCTTAAAGCAGCCCGAGATCGACAGAAGATGTATGCGGATCCTAAGCGTCGTCCCGCTGCATTCGATGTCGGAGATCGTGTATTCTTGAAAGTTTCCCCTTGGAAGGGCGTTATTCGCTTTGGGCGCAAAGGGAAACTAAGTCCACGTTTCATAGGCCCATTCAAGATCGTACGAAAAGTCAATGATCAGACGGTAACTCTTAAGCTGCCGCCTGAGCTATCTAGAATCCACGATACATTCAACGTATGTTACTTGCGTAAGTGCAACGTTGAAGAGGAACAGATTGTTCCGTTACAAAAAGTAAAGGTTGACTTTTCTAAGCGACTCGTAGAAGAACCTGTTGAAATTCTTGACACGAAGGTCAAGAAGCTACGAAAGAAGATGATCAAGCTAGTTCTTGTTAAGTGGAAGCACAGTTTAGGTCCGAAACTGACATGGGAAGTCGAGGACGAGATGAAGACAAGATACCCTCACCTGTTTATCACTGAGTAGATTCCGAGGACGGAATCTTCTTAATGGGGGTAGATTTGTAACATCCTCGATTTGGGCCTAGCTGTTAAGCGTATAATAAAGTTAGTAAACTTGTAAGTTAACCATGTTAATGAAAAGTTAAATGTGTATATGTGTGTTATGTGTAAATGTGTATATGTATACAAATAAGTGAGATTAAAAGAAAGAAAAAAGAATTAAAAGAATCCAGAGGCGGTGCCTCTGAATTGTGACATATATATAGAAAAAGTCAAAGTGGTCAAAGACCACAAGAAGCAAAACTAAAACAAAGTTCTCGGATTCTCTCTTTCTCTCGAATTTTCTTGAAGAATAGGATTTTGGTGTTTTGATTCCAAGTAAAGGTAAATCCTTGTTTGTTGTTAAGATTCAATACATATGAAACTGTTTTTATGATTAAAAGCATGATTGAAACTCAAATTCTTGCAAAACACTACTTAGAACATGCAAAGCTTATTTTGCAAGTGGGTTTTGTATGTTTAGTGTTATTGTGTGGATTTGATGTGTTTTCAAAGTCATACCAACGAAAATGGGTGTTTTCAGAATGTATAAATTTCAAAACAAAAAAGAAACAAGCTCTGGAAATAAGCCATTGAAGATGGCGGTTTCCATGTTAAAACAATCGGATTCCGAGACATGAAGGTGTCGGAATCCGCATGTTGACAATCCGATTAAAGTGTCGGATTCCGAGACTTTAGGGTATCGGAATCCGCATGTCTAAATCTGCGTGTTTAAATCCGTGTTATGGGTCTAAATCCGAAAGTATCGGATTTCCCAATGTCCATGTAAGTTGCAAGTCAAAATCCGAAAGAATCGGATTTCTATGTAAGTGTCGGATTCTGACAAAAGTGTCGGATTCCGATTGAAAGTCGGATTTCCAACTTTGTGACCAAGTTTTCAAGTTCGTAAGTGTTGAAATCCGATAAGTGTTGGATTTCATAAAGTATCGGATTTCCGTTTGAAGTGTCGGATTTCATGGAATCCGACAGTCTGTCGGATTTGCGTGGAATCCGGGTTTGGGGGATTTCCTATGTTGGCTTTGTAGCTAATTTAAGTATGTTAAGATATTAATGTAAATCTTAATGTTCTAGGTGAACTTGAAACCCTAGACAAGGCAAGAAGTTAAGTAACTACCTGTTAAGTTACTTAGGTGAGTACCGACTTCCATAAGCCTCAGTAGAGCAGGAATTATGTGCTAAGTGATTTGAGTACGATTGTGCTCATAAGTTGATAAGTAAGAATTGCCATGTTATTTAAAGTACAATTCCATGTTAAATACCTGATGTAAGTAAGTTAAGTGTATGCCAGCGGGATCCAGTACTGGAACCGCTTAGTTAAGTAAATGCTATGCATGATACTGATTCTGAATGAATCAGTTAAGGAAAGATGTAATGATATGTATGCTAGGGATCCAGATTGGATCCATAAAGAAGTAATTGAATGTAATCGCATGCTAAAAGAAGTAAATGAATATGCATGCTAAGTAAATGAACAAGATATGTGTATGTGTTCGCGAACATTAGCAAGCATGGTATACATATATATAATCATTAATAACATGCTATATATAACATAAAAATTTCGACTACATAACGATTGTAAAATGGATAATCCATAAATTTACCTGTGTTTAAAATTGACATATGATATTTATTCAGCTTCTCAACTAACATAACAATCAACAAGATCAATATACATATATACACACATATATATATATATATGTTCACTTGAGAAATGGATATAACAAAATCACCAAATATATATATATATATATATATATATATGCGTGTGTGCGTGTGTTCAATTTGAGCAATAGATATAAATAAACTAAAAATTTCCATATATGAACTTTAATATATATATATATATATATACACACACACTAAGTAAACTAAAAATATGTACTTGCATGTTGACTTTGAGCAACTGGGTTGACATATTCGTTGTTTTTACGGTGCATATTTTCAAATTGATCAATCAAGTTTGGAAATTTACCGGTGACCGGGTCTTGCTGTAAATACGTGAAAATGATATATAAAACAAATTAAAAATAATTTTAAAAAATAAATATCAAACAAATTGATCACAACACAATTAAAAAGTTATTTAAAATAATAGTAATTAAAAATAGAATGTACGTACTAATCTACCTTTTATTTAAATTTAAAAGGAAACCATTATATAAAGTCAACTAGATTTCTTAATACCATTTTAAATAATTAAATCTTTCATAATAAATAATGTTTAAAAATGTCAAGTAAAAATATTTTATATAAGTTAAAAATTAAATAAAAATCTTCATAGAAATAATATTTTAAATATTTTATAATATAACAAATATTTTAATTTAAGTATTAGAAAATACGTATGACTAGAACTCATAAACCTGATACATGTAACTTGAATTTTTAAACATTTATGGATTTTTATAAAGAGTCATATAATTAAAATAAAAAGTTAAATTAATAATATATTTACGATTTGCTATTTTACTTTACTTATAAACTCTTAAAATTTAAGTAATGTAAAATGACTAATATACTCTTAAATATTAGTACATTTTTTCAAAACACGCAAATCCAATAATACACTCTTTTCTATGTACATAATTATTCATCAATATCAACACAATTTCTAAAGTTATGATATAGTTTCATCATCTTAGTTTAAAAGTTTAGATTTTTTTCTTACTTTATTATTTTCAATAGTTATTTAAAAATTAATAGAAGAGTTGATAGATAAAAGATATATAAAGGAAATGGAAAAAGGAAAAAGAAAATGCACACATTAATACATTATGAATGAAAATTATTCGATATCACCATAATGCGTGAATACTATACTCATATGTTATCGAGTAGAAATTATTCGTAATCGACATATTGCGTGGATACCATACTAGTATATATATGTATATCTATTATATTATAAAATATTTAAGCTTTTTGAACTATTACATTTTAAGTATTTTAAAGTTACTACATTACCCCTTATATAAACTAAATGAAAACTTAAATGAAATAACTATTAAATAGAATTAATGAGATTCTTATATTTCATTTAATAACTAAACCTTCCATTATTAACACATACAAAGTCAAATTAACTAAATTATTAAAAAATATTTTTATAACCAAGCCTATTCTATCATATAATAAATATTTTAACGCAATTATAAAAAAATATGTATAAGTAGAACTCATAAACTCGAATAACCTATAATCATAATAAACATATATTTATAATTTTTTAAATAGCTCATATAATCAATAGTTTCAAATTAGTTTACTCTATTTTCTTAATCTCTTAATATTAAATAGTTTAAATTAATAATTTACACCGTATATTTTCATGCAATTTATCCTATTTTATAAGTATCAATAATTCATATCAGAAATTTCAAAGGATTGCACACGATCGTTGAAGTAAATCTGACTGTAAAATAGCAATTAATTACAATATTCGCGTGACTCTTTTAGATTGACGTCCAAATCGGGATTTGATTAAAATATTGATAGCTGAGATTGAGTTTCCTATTCTCATTTAATTTTCCATCCTCATTTGAACCTTCCCCTACATACATACAAACACACACACACACATACATACATACATACATACATACATACATACATACATAGCAGAGAGTTTATTTGAGAACTATTTTTTATTGCGAATACCGCGAGAACCAATTTTGGCCCTTGATTAATTATATCAATGACCAATAAAAATGACGGCTTATTGACGAGTCATTAATATACGAGGGTTATTTTGGAAAAATCAAGCATCGTTCTTTAATGACAACACAACTTACCCGGACGTAATTCACAGTTGAAACAATATATAAAAGACCAAATTACCTCTATTAATGAAAATTAATGTTGGTCACAAATGGTACTTGTGGTACTCGCAATAAGAACGATTCTCAAATAATCTTTTCCTTTTATATATATATATATATATATATATATATATATATTAATCTATGTCAATGGATCAAATAAAAATAAAAGGCTAAGATTGTTTCTTCCAAAAAGAATATTTATTGCATGAACCTTCTCATATGTGTGTGTATACACACACATATACTCAAAATGGTATAATATTAAACCAAACATTTTCTATTTGCAATATATATATTTTTCATATTTTTCTCTCTCTCAAATTTTAAATATAAATATAAATATAAATAATTTACTAATAAATTATTAATTTTATGATATTCACAAATGAACTCTGTTTTTTTCTCTTTGTTTTGTTATTTCTCTAAAGTGTATACTATGTTCATTAGTAAACACACGCCGAATACAACTGCTTTTTTATTTAACTTTGAAGGTTTTTATTTTTATAAATACATGAATGTTCATTGTTGAATTATTTATTTTTTTTAATTATTTAAATTGTTGAATTAACTATTTAAATGCAAAAAAAAATTAGTATTCCCCTCTTTTAACTAAAAAAACACATTATTCTTATTTAGTAGTAAACACCATAATAAATACATATATTAGTACATATCTGCAACTTCAATATTCAAACTATCCTTCGTTTTTGTGATCACCAGTAAACTCTAATTAAAAACACAAAAAACTAAAACAACTCACTAATGAACTAATGAGTAAATCAAAGGGTAAAATATGGTTTAACCCTTTAACTTTGTATTCAAGAATGGTTTAACCCCTAAACTTTTTTAATGAATGTTTTAATCCCTAATTTGTTACAATTAATTGTTTTAATCACTTAACATGGTATAGCAAGTTACTAAAGTTTTACAGCATAGTTTTATCCTTAAACTTATCTTATAAACATTTTAAACCTCTAACTTTACTATTAAATTAAGAAAATACACATGAGATAACAACTAACAAAACCATAAATATTCGTGTTAAAACCTTGGAATATAGCTAAAGAGAAAGACAAATTTCTCCTAGATGGAACTATCAAACTAATTAGAGAATCAACACATTACTATCATAAGGAACAAGAGTTACATTACTTTCAAAGAATCAATTAACAAAATCAAAGATTTCTATGTGATGATGTTGATCCTCTTCAATGTGATTGTGTCGAAACAAGGTGCTCCCTTTCAATGGGGTCGGTCACGGGTTGACCCTTTTCAAACCGATGGTGTCGAAAACTGTTTCTAGAGCCTAGAATCAATGGTGTTGACAAAATTTTCTACGATGTATTCTCAATCGACTTGGAAAAAAAAGGCGAGCTACGTATTCAGGTGATAGTAGGTAAACTTAGATTAGGTTAGGGATAAAAACAATTAGGTTAAACAAGAATAGAGATTTAATCAAATATTAGAGATAGTTTAGAGATTAAAATGTTTATTAAAATAGTTTAAGGGTTAAACCATATTAAAGTTTAGGGGTTAAAACATATTTTACCCTAAATAAAAGCTAACTTTCATATTAATTAACATCGATCCAAATATCAAATCAAATAATTAACTATAAGAAAACTGAACCGGTAACAAAAACGAAAAGATTAAAACCGGCCAGGAAACAACTAGAACTCCATAGTGCACGTACTTTTAACATTTTGGTAAATAAAAAATTGATTTAATTATAAAAAAAAATGGACACCAAAAGCAAATAATATGTTATGTGCGTGAAAAAAACAACACCGTACCCTTGGATTCCTTGTTTCCTTTTGCAAATGCTACGTAAATTAATTAGACTGATTGGTGTGGGAAGAGGGTGTAGGTGGTATCCTACCTAAGGGGATGTTTGTTTTAGCTTATTAGTTTATGAGATTATGTTTTAGCTTTATCATGATTTATGTATTTTGTTAAAATTATTAGCTTATTTTTTATAAAAATAAGCTATTTTTTATAAGCCATCTTGAATCAACTTATTTATTTTCTTGTGAGCTTATTTTTACACATTTATCTTTATACCATTTTTTTGATCATTAAATAAGCTAATGTAAGGATGCCCTTTTTAGTCATTTTACATTAATAAAACACATTTTTAAAAGAAACCTATTAACTTATAAGTTATAAGCTAATACAAACACTTTTTCCTATCAAAAACTTATAAGCTCATAAGCTAATAAGTTCTGTTTGATGCCTAAAACTTTTCCATTTGAAAAAGTAGAACAATGCCGATCCTGTCTATTTTCGATTATCAAATGATTGATATCACCACTAAAGGTCGTTATATTCCTTATTCTATTCTTACCACTGCTTGTTGGTCCAAGATTCAAGTATCAAATGATGAAGCTATCATAAACTCACAAAATATGGCGGAAGAAGTATGTAGAAAATGAAGAGCACATACTACAAACTAGAACACACTAATTCTCCTTCGAAGTTTACTAAATATGTGAAAGCTTAAGAGATTTTGTGCAAGACAAAATCTCTTTTATACAAACAAGTATGTAAAATGACAAACTAAACCTAAAGGTTTAACTAGTATATTAGAAGATAGTAAGTAGACAAAGGACAACCCCCCCCCCCCCCCCCCCCCCCTTTTGTATTCAAGTAGTAGTAAAGTTTTATCCATTAAAGCTTCTTAATAATATCACTCTTGAAATATACATAAACTCCTTTTCTTTCTGAATTTTCGTAACATGGAGATCGATCTTTGCTTTTTTTGAGTTTTGTTAATTCTTTTTTATAAATTTCAAATTGATACGTAAAACGCACATCAATCAATGTAAATGAAAATACTTTTGATAAGGATCTGATGGAAGCAACTAAGGCATGCTCTACATCCAACTGGAATTTCTCTTATTTGTTTTAGGTCTATAAGTTCAAAGATTATTATGATACCTAAAAGAATTGTTCAATTACTTGTGCATAGACTTTCATGCTTCTAAGAGAATTTGTGCTAAAAATAGAATTAGAATCAATGAAGGAGAAATTATGTGTTAAAATATGAAATTAAAACTTTGACAAAAGCTAATCAAAGTTGGTAGAACAAAAAATATTTAACAATCTCGAAAAAGTACGTGGTGAAATCTAGATGTGTTTTTCTCAAAGAATGATCACTTTAGGGGGTTGATGGAGAAGATATCTAAAGCTGTTTCCGTCAAAACCGATCTATATAAGCGGGCTATTCATCTATCGCAATGTTCTCTATTGAAATGTCTTTTATTATATTGTCAAGAGTTAATTACACGATTGGTCCTTTAAGATATGCCTAAAGCACACTCTCAATCCTTTATTTGAAAATCTTACAAAGTCACTCCTTAATTTTCAAAAGTAGAACATGGACTATTATTTGGCCGTTAACTTTAACAGTGTTAGTGTTAAAGTTTTTAAAATGCCTATTTTACACTTTCCAACATTACATGGGTGGTCCTTTAGAAATTTAAATAGCATTTTAATTTTATCATCGCTACTAATTAAAAAAAAAGAAATTAACCTTTAGAATTTAAAAAAGAATTAATTAAGTTATTAACGATAAAAAAATGACAAACTGGTCCATCTCCCAACTCACGATTTGCCATTTTTAATTCATAACCCACACAATATTTTCCTCTCTTTTCCATGATTTTGATTGTCGCCTCCATTTTTCTGTCAAGATTGACGAGACCACCGCCCTCGTCGGTCCCTCGGTGTAAAGAGTAATGCCGACCACCACCCTCATCAGTCTCCAAAACTCATTAATTCCTTCATATTCACCCCGGAGATTTCTCCATCGCCGATGGTTTCGATAGAACCACCTCCAGATTTGATGTCTCCAAACCTCGTCAGTTTCTTTTCATGTTTTGGCGATTTCTTCTCACGTTATCGCGAAATGGTTCTCCAAGTATAGTGCTGGCAACTGGGAGCCTCAATGTTCGATCAAATATGAAGTTATAGGCGAAAATGCATTCCAACGAGTATGTAAGAAAGTCAAATATGCAAAATCAACGGATCAAGGTTGAGGTTTGGTTTCCTACTCGTGAATATGCAAGAAATTTGGATTTAAAGTGTTTTAGGTTTCTAAAGTCTGTGTGGTAGATTACTCCATATCTTTGTAGTGGATGGTAGCTGGATAGTGGTTCAAGATGCAAAAAATGGTGGGAATATGGTGACCAGGCTTGAGGTGGTGTTCATGTGCCGGCGGAGTACGGTAGCCGTGGTGGAGTTCATGATCGTTGTAGAGGAGAGAGAGATCTATGTAGATGGTTGCAGGAGAGAGATTACGAGAAGAGGTATGTTTTAGGGTTTATGTTGGTGTTGATGTTCAAGAGAGAGACACGTGGTGGTGATGGGGGAGAGTAGAAGAGAGAGTATTTTTTTAAGGGTTTATGATGGTGATGATGTTCTAGAAAGAGATTGATGAGGTTTTCAATTATATTTTATAATATACGATATGATATAATCATTTAATAAGAAAATAATTTTTAAATAATTTAAAACTAAAGAAATTGGATAAGGACTAATAAAGTAAAGGGTAAAATGATCATTTTAAAAAATTTAACATATTTTAATGGTAAAAGAACCATCCGTTTTCAAATTTTAAAATTAAGAACTGACTTTATAAGATTTTCAAATAAAGGAATGTGATTATGATTTAGGCATATCTTAAATGATCCGTATAATGAACTCTATTGTCAATTATCTATGTTTTCATGTTTCTTAAATAGAAAAGAAACCACAAATATAGTTTTTAGAAGAACTACATCATTAAATAGATCTCATCAATTTTATAGTAAATAAGCTAACATTTAAAATCTAGATATCCTTTTAATTTGTATCTCTTTCATAACACGTGATAAATAAAAACCTAAACATATTATTTTTATAACAACATAATTTTGTATATTATAGCATCCATAGTCTTTAACTTACTCAAAAGCTCTATTTTACGTATTATTGAAATTTATAAACACTTACACGATATATTAAATTATCTAAATTTAAAATATTTAAACTCTTGTAAATGTAAAATAACGTAGATTATTTACACAATCACACACATGTACATGCATACATACATACATACATACATACATACATACATACATACACACGTCAAATTAAAGACTCAAAAGGCCTATAATCCATGGTTATCAAGATAAGTACTTAATTAATTAGGGAGAATTTCATATATATCCTTGCAAACTTTTATAATTACGTATATATCCTTACAAAAATTAATATTACGTATATATCCTTCTAAACTTTATAAACTCTCAAATATGTCCTTATACTTAATTTAATAGTAATTAAATCATTTAAAAATTGAAAAATATATTCCCTGATTTAATTCACAAGTGAAATCTCTTAAATACCCTCCTTCCAATCTTTAACCTTCTTCCTTCTTCATATAATCCCCTAATTTCTTCTTCATCTCTCTTTTTGTTATATAGTATTTTTTCAACTTGAATGCTCCATCCAATATTCACGTACAGCTAGCACCGCACATTCTTACAAGTATTTTCATCACAATTGCTCTTGTAATTCTTTATAGTGTTTAGACCATACCAAATGCCTAATGACTCCACAATAATATTTATATGAACAATCAATGTAATCAAGTACGAATTGCGGCTATAATAAACACCGTTCGTTTGATTTAATCAATAAATAAACAATAAAGACGTGGAGGAAATTCTCAGCAAGAAGAGTGAAATTAGGGTTTTAGGTGAAGAAAGAAGGATAAAGATGGAAGAAGGGTATTTATGATATTTTACTCGTAAATTAAATTAGAGATTATGTTTTTTAATTTTTAAATGATTTAATTACTATTAAATTAAGTTCAAGGACATATTTGAGAGTTTATAGAGTTTAGAAGGATATATACGTAATATTGATTTTTGTAAGGATATATACGTAATTAAGAAAGTTTGTAAGGATATATATAAAATTCTCCCAATTAATTAATTTGTCGATCCCCTTTAATTTGCTCGTGTGCAAGTCTCATTTGACGCAAACGTTTAAAATTTATAGTGCGTATTGTTAATGTATTTTATGTCTTTGTTATAAAATGGTCAACTATGCAACATTTCTTATATCTTCAAACTTAAGTTTAATCTAAAACTATCAATATAACATTTTATAATTATATATTATTTTTGCAGTCGAGTTTCTTTTTAATAAAATGTTGTAAGAATACATACAATAAAGAAACTAAATCTATATAAACTAAATCTTATATTATCAATGTAATATACATGTATCTAGACAAGTTAATTATTTTTTAATATAAATAAAAGACTAACAGGTATAAATTTAGGGTAAATTGCATGAAAATACAATGAATTTTACCTTAATTATCATTGTATACAATCAACTTTATTTTTTTAAAAATAATACAATAAATTTTTATAATCTTTCCATTGTATGCAAGTTGTTGTCTACAATGGAAATTATAGAAAAGCTCATTGTATACAATGATAGCTAAATACTAGATACAGAAAAAGTTGTTTGCATACAATGAGTGAATTATGAAAGTTGGTTGTATTATTTTTAAGAATTTAAAGTTGATTGTATACAATAATAATTAAGACAAAGATAATTGTATTTTCATGTATTTTATCCTAAAATTTATTACAACATCCTAGCAATTCAATTAATAAATTTAATTATTTAATATTAACTATTCATTTAATTCTAATTAAAATTAAAATTTTGACTTTTATTAGTTTCAGTTCATTATGCATAAATATAACTAAACCAATAATAACTATTTTTGTCCGTATTACATTTAACCTAGATGCCGTGTATAATATTTAATCTAGATTCTCATGTATAATTAATGTTGCTATGATAAAGAATTAAAGAATGTGTAAAATTCAAACATACATCTAGCTAAACGAATTTTAATTAATATTATGTTTAGATAAAACTTATTCAAATTTATAGACTTAACTTAATTTAAATTAACATAAATGAATTCGCAATATTGAATAATGAGATTTTAAAAAAAAGATTAGACCGGTATTTTTTATTTTTTATTATTATTAAAAGACTAACCTTAAAACTAACATGGGAAATTTTAAGCATTCATTTGGTAAATATTGAAATTCAATTTTGAATTTAAATCAATTTAATGTGTCCTGCTTTTAAATTTCAAGTTAACAAATATTTAATAAGTTGTAATTATCCATCACTAATGTTGAAGATTCTTCAATGCTTGCGAAATAAATTAACAAAAAAGTAACTAAATAAATTTAAGAACGTTTCAACTTCACTAATTTAATCCAACAAATAAATAAAGTATCTTTTATCTTTTAATAACTAATAAAAGACCCACTTTTATCAATTTAATTTAAGAACTTTAACCTTTTATTTGGTCAATTTTAATTTATTCTTTAATTAACTACACGTTTGTTTATACGAACATCTAAACTAGTAAAATAATATATGTAAATCACATAGAAGAATGTTTATTATTTTTGTGAGTTATCTTAATTGTAGCGCATAAACTTATTATGATGACTTAATATACAAAAATAATCGGGATAGGATATATTATATTTGTTTCTAGCAAAACTTATTTATTTGTTTTTAGGATATCTTAGCTATCATTGTATACAATCAACTTTAAATTTTTAAAAATAATACAATTAACTTTTATAATCCCCTCATTGTATGCAAACAACTTTTTTGTATGTCTGTTGTTTAATTATCATTTGTAACGCCGGTCCTTAAATTTTAGAGTATTATTTTTTTTATCAAAACGCGTGCGGAAGCTTAATATTTATTTCACATTTTACAACTTATATAAATATAAGTTGTAATACAAAAGTATTGTTAATCAAAACACCTAGCGTTACCAACTCGTTCGACCATTACACTAATCAATATACAACATAGTCTTTACATAGTGTTCCCAAAAACCTAACATGAACTACCAGCAGGTACCCGTCCTCACCTTCAGTCTATTTACCTGCATATGGAGAGTTCATGAGAGGGTTAGCTATAAATAGCTAGTGAATAACAATTAAATAGAAGCAGTATATTAACAGTATCAAAACACCTTACATGCTTCACATAACTTCATTCAAGTCTATCCTAACACATAGTGAAGCACCGATTAGTCAGCAGGCATCATATATTGCGAGGTAGCGAACCCGGCTCAATGATCCTCACTGGGGAAACCGATACTTCCTCCGCGCCGGTGGGGGAGCGGGTAGCAGTCCACCATTGCGTCTTCGGGATCATATCCCATTTGGGATTAGTGAGAACTGAGAGCCCCGAGTTAGTATTGAGGGCGGCGGTTTTGCAATAACCAAGATTCGTGATCATCGAATCCCGCACCACAATCTCTACAATGTAGTACCGGCACTCAAACAATGGCTTACTCAGCCTCTTCACAAACACAATGGCCTACTCCGGCCCTTTACATATCAAGAGTGACCTAAACAGGTCTTTTCACATATCAACAATGATCTACAAGGTCTTTTACATATCAAGAGTGACCTAAACAAGCCTTTTCACATTTCAACAATGACCTACAAGGTCTTTCACATATCAAAAGTGACCTAAACAGGCCTTTTCACATTTCATTAATGACCTACAAGGTCTTTCACATGCATACATATCAAGGCTGACCTACACAGGTCTTCAACATATCAATAATGACCTACTCTGGTCTTTAAACATGTATACATATCATTTGGTTATCACAATTGGTTCATTTAAACCTCTAAACATGCATAACTACAATTTCATGGTATATCACACAAAACATCTTTGTAATACTATTAATATTATACTCGAGTTAATTACACAACTCCGGCTTGCTTTAGTTGTCTTTAGCACCTATATCAAATCATTCACGTTTAGACACTTAAACATGCAAGGAAATCATCAAGACATCTAGAATAATGTCCTAACAATGTTCCTAACTTGTTTACTAACTTATAACCATGACCAAGACACTTCTACGCGAAAGAACAACACAAAACAGCAACATGTGCAGAAACTGCTTGGACGCGTCGCGTCGCGTGCAGCAGGGCCCTATTTGCAATTTCTGCACAACAGTGCCATTTTGGTCCAAACCAATACTAATTCAACTCTAATCAATTTTCAGTGTTCCATAACATCATTTGGCACTTGTAGGTGCTTTCTAACATCCCTAACACTTATCCAATCAATCCATACAAAATTCAAGCCTTAAATAGCAAGAATGTGTTCAATATGGCCAAAACTTGCAATACATCAATTCCAACACTTCCAATGCATCATTCACACTCCAAATGACTTATTGAAGCTATTGGAACTGACCATTTCCTTTAAAACCTCTGTTTGGTATCATTTTCCAATTTTGGCTATTTAAAGTCTATTTTAGCACTATTTTTACCAATTTAATTCAAAACCATTGTTCTAATCAATTCATACAAGTCATATGAACTTATTAGAACCTTAAAAATCAGTTCTTGATGTGTAAAAACAGATTCAACTCATTTTGGCCATTTTGACCCATTTAGGCCAATTTTGAACATATGCATAAACACTACCTCTAATCAAACATATGAGTTCTAATCAATCCTAACACTTCATAAGAACAATTAGAACACTAAATTTCAGTTCTTGAGGGTCAATTTCAGTTTGACCCGTTTTTGGCTATTTTGACCATTTTGGTCAAATCTTGGTTTTGATCAATTCAACCAATTCTAATCCATGTTATGTGTTTTTTAGCATCTATATAAGTTGTAGGAAGCATTAGAAGCTTAAAAATCAGACCACAATGGTCAAATTCGGGTTTGACCTAAAAACCCATCAAAACCCACTTAAAGCTCAAGAAAAATGAACAAAGAAGAAACCATGGAAGATGATGAACTTACAAGGATTGGAAGTGGATTTGGAACTGATTTCTAACTTGATTTGCTGTTGGAATCAGAAACTCTTTTGATTTCTCTTAAAAAATCTTCAAGAACAAGAGAACAAGAGAAGGAGATGAAGGTCTGTGTGTGTGTAATTACGTGTGTGTGTGTGTGTCTGTGTTTTACAAAAAGGGGAGACCGACCCTTAAGGTCAATATTATCCACAATGGGTATTTTGTTCCCCTTTTCAACTTACAACACAACACCCGTTTACCCGTTTCAACTAACGGAGATATTTTCGGAAACCTCGTTCTAAATCATTTAATATACTTTTATTCTTTTATATTTTTATCAATATTTTATTTACTCATTTAAATAACTATTTTAGTTATTTTTCTTTGATATCTACAGATATATATATTTTATTCAATTTATTAATTTATTACTCGTACCACGTTAGCATACGTCTAGGTCCTTTCTGAGGATGTTACACCATTGTATACAATGAACTTTGCCATAACTTTCATAGTATACAACAAATTGCATACAATGTGAAGATTATGAAAGTTGGTTATATTATTTTAAAAAAAATAAAGTTGATGATATATAATGGTAACTAAGACAAAGTTTATTTTGTTTTAATGCAATTTAAAGAAGAGGCATTGTAGTCCTTGCTTCATTTACTTATTTAATGATTGTGTGTGGAAGTACCTATTATAAATATTCCTAGCTGTATACGTGATCTTTCTCGAAAATAAAATTAAGAAAGCTAGATAAACTGATAAAAAATTAAACCAAAAAACTAAAATTAAAAAACACTTGAAAGTCATTAGGTTTTATTTGCTTTTCAGGATGTGAAGGGAAAAAGAAAAACGGTTTGAAGATGTCGGAACTGATTTTTTATTTTTTATTTTCTTGATTTTTTGTGTCGTTTAAGAAAGCGAAATTGTTTTAAGAAATTTTATATAAGAAGCTAAAAAATTCTTAATTCTCTCTCTAGAAGAGGTAGACCTAGCTAGCTAGCTAGATACATACTTACATACACACATTAAACTATTAAAGCACATAGAACTTCCACACAAACCTCTCAAACATTCCTTTTTGTGCTTTCTGAAAACCACTGGAAAGTAATCTCTCTCTCTCTCCCTCTCTCTTTCTCTCTCTCTCTCTCTAGAATTGCTTGATTCAGCCAGCCATGGATACGGCTCACTGGCCACAGGTACATAGCTAGATCTTTCAGCTTCTTCATCATCTTCTCTAATTATATACCTACCAAAAACAAAGCAAAAATAAACGTACGTTAATTAATGGTAATTTAATTTGTTTTTGATGAATTATTCATTTCAGAAATCTCATATGTATACACATATATGTGGTATCTAGCTAGCTAGATCAAACATAACTATATATAGCTTTAATTAATTGCTTCTAATTAATTTCTATTTCTTGCTACCTCTCATCGATTATATACGATCATCCATAACTAAAGTGAAAGATTGATCTTCAACCCTCTTCTTTTTTTTTTTTTTTGATCTTTATTTTATATTATTTTTCTTCATATATGCTGCGTTTGTTAGTTTATGTGGATGCAATAAAGGGTTGATTAGTCTTTGGGAAAAGATCAAGTAAATTAGTTATCTTGAAGACAGGTCTTATGGGTGTTTGAAAAGCATAAAGCAGTCTTCTTGTTCTGTTCATTTGTCTGCAAATCTTAAAGTTTTTGGATCTTTATGTCTTTGTCTTAATTCTCTTTTATGCAAACTAATATTTCTTACTTTAATGAATTTTACTTTATGGGTTGGTTTTTGTTTATATAGGAGATATCAATGAAGCCTATGGAAGAAATAATAGTTCCAAATAACACCACAAATTCATGCTCATCAAAACCATCTTCCAATTCTTCTAATTCATCTCTGGAAAGAAGGACAAGACCACAAAAGGAAGCTGCTATTAACTGTCCAAGATGCAATTCTACAAACACAAAGTTTTGTTATTACAATAACTACAGCCTCACACAACCAAGATACTTTTGCAAGACTTGTAGAAGGTATTGGACAGAAGGAGGGTCCCTTAGAAATGTTCCTGTTGGTGGTGGCTCAAGGAAGAACAAGAGATCATCATCATCATCATCAATATCATCTTCTTCCATTTCATCTCATAATTCTTCAATGTCAAAGAAACTTCCTGATCTGATTGTACCTCCTTCTGCACCAACCCCAACACTACTTTCTCATCAAAACCCTAGGAATATGATGCATCATGAAGTACATGGCCAAGATCTTAATCTTGGATTCTCATCAACCAATGATTTCAAGACTATTTCTGAGCTTATTCAGATACCCAATTTTGATCATGAGAACAACAAGATTAATAATACCACCTGTGCTAATTCAACCACCACCACCAGTTCTACTACTTCAGCTCAACTTTCAGCTTTGGAGCTCTTGACAGGAATCACAACAAGGGGAATGATGAATTCCTTCATGCCGATTCCGATTCCTGATCCGAACTCGGTTTACTCCGCGTCAGGACAAATGATGATTCCCATGCCGGAATTCAAGATTCCATCACTTAATTTTTCACTAGATGGAATGGGAGGCAATGGTGGGGTTGGTGCATATGGAAGTAGCATCCATGAGAGTTCAAGTGGGAGGCGTTTGTTCCCATTTGAAGATCTAAAAACAAGCACAACATCAACTACTACTACTACTACAACACATGATGGCCATGTTGAACAAAATAGAGATCAGAATGCTGATACCAATGGCTTTTGGAGTGGAATGTTAGGAGGAGGTTCATGGTAAACAATCAATTAATTATATAAATTTATTATATCTATATATATAGTGTTCAAACAACAATCTTTAATTGGGGGTTTAATTTTCTTTTTCAATTTTTTCTGTAGTCTTAAAATGGTGGGTTGTAAGTTTTTGTTTGGATTTCTTGAGAAACTAACTTGATAGCTAGGATCATACTTGATATTGGGTCTCTCTTCTTTCTTTCATGATCATAAACATCATGCATGTTTTGTGATATATATCAAACCTTGATTAATTGGCTCTAGCTTGATCCTCGATCAACTTAAATTAAGGGCCTTTTGATCGAAGATGATCATATCAAGAACACAAACCAATGCCCAGATTTTAGGGGGAACATGATACAGAAGGAAACTAAGAAGAGAAACCAAATGTTGCGTTTCACTGGCTGATTGGATTTGGAATACAAAAGAAATTTGTATAATGTTGTACAATTTGTATTAATTTGGTTGAATTTCTAAATGCAAATTTGAATGCTTGTTTCCATTTCAAACTAACTTTACTAATCTGGTAGCGTATTATATATATATATAGTCTTGCATACAAAGTTCAAGTCTTTTTTTTCATTTATATATATATATATATATATATATCTTCAGTGTGTGTATATAATGCGTATATATGTGCTTAATTTGTGTGTGTTTGAAGGTGAAAAAACAAGCTAGGTAAAATAGATATGATGTATAGGAAATTAATTATGTACGTACGTATATGGAGAAGTTGAAAGTGCTTATATTACTTTCACCTGCTTCAACTGAAAGTTACAACCACTTCCTACTATATCGAAATAGTCTCCAAAGATCTATATACACGAATATGCATATAGTTGTACAGTACAACACTTGGAAGATGTTTGTTTTTTTTTCCAACCTAAATTCCATTTTTTCCTAGAGTGAATGATGATTACTTTACCATGCCATGTTTCCTTTAAAATATTGTTTTTCCATTTTCTTGTTTACTTTTTGAAAATTAAAGATCTGACAGACAGGAACCCTACTTTTTAACCAAAAGCTTATAATAATATTCATATGAATGAATGAGGGAGGGAGTTAGCTCAAACATTCCCCTTGGTGAATGTGCTAAAGGAAAGAGAATAAAAATCTCAATCTAGAGACTTACGATAATTTCCTCATTTTTCTAATCAATTAATTAAATAATCCACTGGTTGATGTTTGCTGTAACCCACTCGTACTGGCTGGATGTGCATAATCATAATCGCCTGCGCGCCTATTATTTTATGCATACACATGTGTATAATATTAATTATGTACATATATTTCTATATATTGTGGCGCACAAAGATATATAGAGATGCATCATGCATGAGAATTCATCCATATCCTTCCAACTATAAGATAATAATATCTATTTTTTACTTTTATATATATATATATATATATATATCTTATTAAAATTAAGCAGCTGATTATTGATAAAGAACAAATTAAGTTATCTATACCTAATAAGTTAATGTTCTATCAACTTATATAACTGTTTGTAACTGTTCTAAAAACCATTTTTATTATATACAAATTATTTCCTAATATTGAGGCTATTGGTATATATGTATTTGTCTGGCACAGAGATAGAGGATGCATGATGAGCAGTAATGGTGCATGATGATGGAGGTCCCTTTCAGTTGCCAAATTGAGAGGCCAAATTTCTACGTATGATGTGTATTTTGTGTACTCGGGTTTCTTCTCTCATAGGGTCATGAGTCACATGAGTATCAGTGAAACTCTTTGATCCAAAAGTGAAACATGGATGCGTCCATGGTGAATTCAAACTTAATTGCACGTTTTTTTTTTTTTTGAATGGCAAGAAAAGTTAATCTTAAAAAAGTTTCGACAGGATCATCACCTTTTCAAGACCAACTAAAATTATATAATAAATAAGATCTAGCAAGGAGCTAGAAGCCAATGATACAAAGTTCAGAAAAAGAAAAAAGGAAACAACAACCAACTAACAATAACCTAGATAATGAGACCTAAAATTAGAAACACGAAGAGGGGGATAAACACCAATCGACCCATTTGTTGGATAAGCTAAGCTTGCTACGATTCTTGATCCAAAAGAAAACCTTCGCCTGGATTTGACCGCTCAGCAATGATGCTTTTTGAACTAATGAATTCTCAAACATCACCCCATTTCTAAAATTCCACATACTCCATACATATGTATAAATGATCCCTATGAATGCGTTTAATTTTCTGTCTTTAAGATTCAAAGAATATACCCATAGTAAGAGTTGCTTAGAATCTGTTATGACTGAGCAATCAACATCCCACCATCTGCTTATCTCACCTAGTACCTTCCTGCTGATGGGGCATTGAGCAAAAATGTGATCTTCAGTTTTATCATAATTGCCACAAAGGGGGCAGAGAAGTGAGAGAAGCACAACACCTCTTTTATTCAAGTTAACCTTAGTAGGCATGCGATTGTGTGCGACTCTCCAAGCATTGATGCAGACTTTTATAGGAATCCATTTGCACCAATAAAAACTACCAAAACCCACTTTCTTAAGATGTAGATTATCAAAAGCCTTTCTTAATGATACTACAGAAAAAAGCCCTGAAGGTTCCAGGGCCAGTTAACATTAGCTGGTGATTGATTGGCTTGATGGTTCGATTGAAACCACCCTTCCAGCGGAATGTTAACCAGGTGAAAAGATTTGTAGACCTTTAAAATATTTCTCCAAATACCTGAAATCTTTCCTTTGGAGCTTACACCAATTATTCCTCGATTCACTCCATGGATAAATTGGATCACTTTCTTCCAGAGGGAATTGTGTTCCGTCTTGAACC
Source organism: Dittrichia graveolens (assembly GCA_038502395.1). Taxonomy (NCBI): domain Eukaryota; kingdom Viridiplantae; phylum Streptophyta; class Magnoliopsida; order Asterales; family Asteraceae; genus Dittrichia; species Dittrichia graveolens. Next base: position 113,161,259 of record JARJIL010000001.1, on the reverse strand, counting down.
GCCATACCCATTTAGTCAAGAGAGCTAGATTAAGAGCCTTTAAACTCCCCACTCCAAGTCCACCATTTGATTTATCATTTAAAATCAGATCCCATGCAATCCATTTTATTTTTCTTTCTCCCTCTTTTGATCCCCAAAAAAAATTTGCCCTGTAGCTCTCGAGTTTTTTTAAGACTTTGTCAGGGGCCTTAAAGATTGAGAGAAAATAGATACCAACACTTCCCAGAACCGATTGTGTGAGTTTTTCCAAAATACACAAATTTTTTTGCATAAAATACTATCACTAACCAATTCCTAATAAATTATATATTTAGGAGAGACATGGAATTGAAGAAACTAATTTCTTTGCCCTAAACATCTACTGCTTAATTCAACCATCATTTAATAACTAAAGATTCCCGGATCCTCATATTGTTCAATCTTGAATTGTTGATAATATAACATTGCAAAGCAAGAGTATAAATTAGCCGTATATAATATATATATATATATATACTAGCATTATATCCGCGTAATACGACGGTATAAATTAATTTTTATTTAATAACTTATCCGTTTTCGGTATTCATGTAATACGGTAACGTACAACGAATAATTTTTCTTTAGTAATATGTCTATTTTATTTATCTTTTTTTCCATTTTCATCATTTTTCTGTTCTTAATCAACTCTTTTATTAATTTTTTAAATAAATTTTGAGAACAATTATAAAATAAAAAAAAGTCTCTACTTATAAAATACGGTTAATTGCATGAAAATACGGAATGCAAATTAATAATTTGAAACTATTTAAAATTAAGAAATTAAGAAAATAGAGTAAACTAATTTGAAACTATTGACTATATGAACTATTTAAAAAATTAAAAATATATATCAGATTATAGATTATTCAGGTTTATGAGTTCTACTTATATACTTCAGATAATTACGTTAAAATATTTAATACATAATAAAATATTTAAAATAAAAGGTTTGAATATGAAAACTATTTTATAATAATTAAGTTAATTAATTTGAATTAACTTATTTTTTTAATATGAAAGGTTTAGCTATTAAAATAGAATATAAGAATCTTATTAACTATATTTAATAGTTACTTTATATAATAGTTTTCATTTAGTTTATATGAGGGATAATTTAGTAATTTCAAAATACTTAAAATTTAAGAGTTTAAACAAAAGACATAAATGCTTTATAATATAATACAGATAACTAGATTAGATACCCGTGTAATACACGGGTTAGTTTTTAAAAATATGATAAATATTAAACATTAATAAAAAGATATTAATGGTTATAAAACAAGAGAAAAAGGATAATTTATAAAACGTGATATCAACACTCAAATCAGTGTTGGAAGTCTCGACACGAGGTTGAGGGTAAACGTGATATCATGAAACAAAGAGACATAATTATATATTTTGTACAAACCTCGATCATTATTACAATAGGAAAATAGGGTCAAATTTTTATTAGTTATATTAAAAAGAATTTAAAATAATTATAAAATATTTTAAAATGATAAAATCAAAATTTTGATCAAAGATGATATTCTAAACTGATATATAAAGGTTAAATATGATATTGTAAAAAGTAATACTAGATTTGGATTACTCAATGTGTCCGGTTTACGATCGCAAATCCATTCTACATAGTTTTTGATTCAAACTAACTCACTGATTTACGATTGTAATTGTTTGTTTGTTTTTCGATTCATCACTATATCGAATGTCAATTCCTACACTAGACCTATATCGGCGATTTGCGATTGTGCAAACTTACAGGGTTTTTGATTCAACGAAACACCCACCCACTTTTCGATTAAGTTAAAGCTACGAGAGCGATTTACAATTCGAGACTTGGAGAATCTCACTAGGAGACTCAACCCTTAATGTATTCCCGATGATCATTTCTCGATTACAGTTCATTGTCTAGACCAACCTCTGTTTTACGATTGCAACTAGATTTAATATGGTTTTAGATTCACGCTTCATAGTCCGTGCGTGAGATTTACGATTTATATGAAGATTTTTTATTCATATGCTTTATCAATTTCAGTCGATCCCAACTCAAACAAATATAAGCCAAATCGTTTAATTTTTATTGCATTAGATTCTAGTTATCAAAAGAATAAACCCTTAATCATTATTCCGATTTCTAACAAGATTTGAGGGGTGGAAATCCCCTTTTTGTGTTATCGGTTTCCTTACTTCTCGATCAGCTCCTAAATGTCCCCAATTAAATCCCTCTTTTACTCTCTCGATCGTTTTGCTAAAATACCAAAAATGATTACATGGATTTGAGGAATCATACCTGTAGCTTCTCGAATGAATTCCAATCACTTCGATTCTATTTTCTCTTCTCCTCCCTTCGGCCCTCTCGCACTGTGCACACCCACACTCACAACTAGAAAGGATCGGCTATAGTAACTATTCATGGGGTATTGTGTCCTAATTTATGCTTTTATACGCTTCCTCACTTGTTAATTTGTCCAATTAAACCCCTCTAGTATTTAATACATACCAACTCTTTTATTAATATTTTTGATAAATTACTCTTACACAAAATTTGGTTATTACAACTGAAATTACTATTTTTATTAAATGGGTAGTCAAGATTAAGCAATTAATTTTATTTTATTAAACGAAGGGTTAAAATCGTATCATAGATTTGATGCATATTAATAGTCTTTTATTTATATTAGAAGATAAATATCTTACTCCTATATGCATGCCACTACAACATAAACAGTCTATTGCGACGGATATTAGTAATTTCTAATTTCTTAAATTTTAAGGGACAATCGAGAACTGTTTTTCATACGAGAACTGTAATAACTATTTGTTACACCATTAATGATTCATTAATAGGAGTATTTTAGTCTATATATTTACCCAACCGTGAATTTCATCCAGGTAGATCACATTTATGAGCGATTACTGAGTCATTGATTAATGGGCCCTTACAATATATATTACGAGAATTGTGAAAACTAATCTTGACACCTGAGTAAAATAAATTAGTAGCTAATAATTGGGGATGGTTCATTAATGACTCACTAAAATAAGTATTTTGAGAAAATTAAATCTCATTAAATAATGACTCATCAACCTAAATGCAACTCACAGTTGGGTAAATAATTAAATGAACAAAATACACTTATTAATAAGTCATTAATGATGGTTATAAATGGTTCTTGATCACTGTTTTCGCATTTATAAGAACGGTTCTCAAATGAAGTATAAGAAAAAATGTGACGCGTGTCTCATGCTTTTTCTTATTTTTTTCTCCATTCTCCCTTGATTTTCTCCACCTTTCCATTATTTGCTTGTATTTCTAATTTGTATGATTCTTTCTCATTCTCCACATAACAAGTGAGAAATTCATTTGACAACCGTTCTTATTGCATATTGCGGGAACAATTGTCAATTCCTTGTTTTGCTAGTTAAGAATATTTCTATTGACAAACTTCTTTTTAAAATGTAACAAACTAGTGGTTAGCTTACCCGCGCTTCGCGTCGGGGATTAATTACTTTTTAATCGAATTATTGATTCTCAGGGTTCTCACATTAATAATGGTTCTCAAATGAACACCTAACATTAAAAGATTATTTAAATTGTTTAACTTTAGAATTGAAAAATTATTTTGGTTTAATCTATACATTTATTTTCAAAACACCTAACATTTCAAAGTATTAAGTTATTTTGCTTTTATACTTAAATATTATTGGTTTTATCTTTAAATAAATATACATATTACTAACGCATGAAATTCATGTCGTCTTTTATCTGATTAAGAAAACATATTATTAATGAGTTAGTGCAAATTTTATTTTGAAATATATTTGTAAGTTACATTTTTTCCATAAAAAACTTATTTGCTAGTATGTAAAATATAAATAATAACACATATGGAGGAATATTTTTTACCAAAAAAAAAAAAGAAGTTGCAACGTAAAAAAATCCGTTTGTTCTATGAGGACTTATTTACATCTTGACGAAACGATTAAACTATAATATGATGCATACCTACGTAAGATCCATTCTAAAAATAAAGTTTAATGGTTAAATCAAATTAATTGAAACTTTCATGCTTAAACAATTCAAGAATAAAGGTTAATTTTTTCAATAAAATAAACTTTAAAGTTAAAATATAAAAATAGTTTTATAGTTTAATCGAAATAGAGTTTAAATTATTTTTATCCTTGATTAAAAATCTTCAAGAAATAAATATATTCAATATTGTTTACATAAAGTTATAAAGTTAAAAATTGGAATCCATATTTTTAAAAAATTATTTAAGTTGAAAAAGCCAAAAGGGTTAAAAAAAACATAATTAAAAAAAGACAAGGTTGCAAAATAAAAATTCAATATATTGCACAGGCGAGAGTCGAACCCGCACCAACCACATAACAAAGATGGTTCTTACCAACTCAGCATAATCACTTTTAATTGACAAACGCGTTATCTGATATATATTATAAACGTGTTATATCCTTAAAATAAAAATTCTGACTTTTGGCAAGATTCGAACCCTCGCCTACCGCCTAACATACAACGCCCTTACCAATCCCGCAACTTCGCATTTCGTTAATAAACGCGTTATTTAATATATATAATAAAAGTGTTTTTTTTCCTTGTAAATGTATGGTATTATAATTTTACAATTTTCAAACTTACATTTTAGTATTTTACAATTTCTTTTCATATCTTTTTTTTTCCTTTAAAAAAACTCAAGAGAACATTATTAGTGAGTTGTGCTTAAAAATGCTAGTGAAGGCGATAGTTAGTATTAGGAAACCTTCAAAATAAAATGAGTACTACTGTAACTTTGAGGTAGTACATGAATAAAATTTAAATTTGCAACTCAAGAAAAACGAAAAACATGATTTAAGGAAGGGTAATTTAGTAATATGATATGGTAATTTGAGTTTTAATAAGATTTCAAATATTAATATGATATAATCTTAATTAAAATATGATTTTGGATAGAGATATGAATTTTGTAGTTTTGGAGGGATATAAATGTAAATTTAAAGTTTGTAAACACATTAAGTTTGTGAGGATATTAGCGAAATTCTCCGTATTTGTGTATTATGAGGTATGACAAAAATAATAAGTAAATTATAAGTTTGGTTCACGTGGTTTAATAATTATTATGGATTTGGTCTATGATTACAGGAATTATAAGCTTAATTCCTCCTTACCCGATTTTATTTCACTATTGGTCCCTCCTAAATTGAAATGACCAAATTGCCATGGTCAAGTCAAATAATCACTCACTTAAATAAGTCCGATTTGTTTGCAAACCTAAAATACAATAAACCCCTAATCGATTTATTTGCAAACTTGAAACACAATGAACCCTGATATGTATTAAACTATACATATTTATTATACCAGATTTCCTGTATTTTGGTACTATTACTAGCAGATTTACGCGATTTGATGCCTATATCTTATAAATCTGTTTTTGTAGGCTCATGATGATGGATCAATGCTAAATGAAGTAAAAACGATGAAAATCCGTAAAAGTATCGAGCCTAGCGAGAAATGGCAGCCAACACACCCTGCTACATGACCATGTAGGCCTACACTACCTGGAACATGTCCCGTGTATGTGGCCGTGTACATCATACTCTGCTTCCCCTATGTACATGCTACACGCCTATGGTCAACTTTAGTCAACACGGGCCGTGTTATCCATAATTTAGCACTTTAAGACAGAATCTCAGCCACATAACAGGGGATCATCTTCAGCTTCGTTTTTTCTTTCAGTTATCTCACTAGAGCAGCCATGGAGACGGGTTTTCATGCCAAAATGATGAGACTTTGATCCTTGGTGCATAAGTAAGGTGATTCAAGCATAAAGGGAGTATGTAGTCCATTGAACACTCTGTTAGAACCTAGAGGGGAGTGAATAGGTTATATGCCCACTTTTTGGAGTTTTTAACAATATTTGCAAGTAATTGAAGAGTTTAAGGAAGAAAGATATCACCAGTGAAGTAGTTTGGACACAATGATTTATAGTGGTTCAAGCAAGGGTTAACAACCTTGCTCTACATCCACTCCTTGGCCTCACCCACCAAGAGTTGCTCTACTAACTTCTCTCTTTGAAGGTAGAGATAAACCTTTTACAACTTCTCTCTAATTCTAAGGCTAGAGATGATCCTCACTTTTCTCTAATTCTAAGGCTAGAGATGATCCTCACTTTTCTCTAATTCTAAGGCTAGAGATGATCCTCACTTCTCTCTAATTCTAAGGCTAGAGATGATCCTCACACAATTACAAATATACAAGAAGGTAATGTAGTGTTTGAACTTTGAAGGCTTTCACTCTTGCTTCATTCTTGATCTTGAGATGTTGAATTTGTATCAAGAATATGAGCTCACAAGTTTTTGTATATGTTCTGTGTTTTTCAGATTGCAAGAGGTGAGTAAAACACAAGACTTGAGTTGCTTTAAATAAGGAAAAAGTTTGATGCTCAAAAAGTGTCCAGACGATCCACGGTCGATCCACGGTCGACCGTGGAATCGACCGTCGCTCTGCTGGAGATTTTTGAGCCTTGTGCATATAGACGTTGGGCTTTTACCAAAACCACACACAACCCATTTTTACTATAAAAATGCACTGAAAAGGAGCTTTAGAAAAGTTGGGTAAGTGCCATACTTCTTAAGTTTGAATTTAATCATGAAAATGGTAGTTTGGAAACCATATGCACAAAGTATGTTGGAAGTTTACCACTTTGAGAGATTCCTTTTGCTAAATATGGTTTTGGCTTGTTTCAATGTAAGATTGTGTTTAGTATTTGCCAAAATGGGAATTTATTTGCTTTGACTTCCAAGCTTGTGATTTTTATAAAAATTGTCTCAATTTTTATAAAAGTTTTTATAAAAATTATTTTATAAAAACTTAAACTCATTTGATTATTTATTTTGTAAGCTCATAAACTTCAAACGTTTGTTTGTAGGAATCTTCGACATCGGCTTCTACTTGAACTCGGATCTTGACGATTGGAGCTTGGCCATTTGATGAAGCTTATTTTGTAGATCATAGATGAGAATATATTTGATTGAATATATATATATATATGTATATGTGCACATATGTTTATGTTAGTACATACAATTATATAAACAAGTTATATATTTTTGTGTCAACAAAAGAGGATATATTTGTAAGCCTATTTTTCCCAACAATCTCCCCCTTTTTTGTTGAAGACAAAAATTTATAACTTGTATAAGAATTGTATATATAACTTTAACATGTTAACATGTGCATATATACATATATATTTATATATTCTTCTATCTTCTCCCCCTTTTTTGTCTTAAACAAAACGGAGACTTCCCCTTGACATAAGCTCCCCCTTCACTTAAGCTCCCCCTTGAACGTAGAGCTCCACTACTTGAGATGTTTGATCTAAAATATATGGAAATACTACCAAGAACTTGCCAAAGATATGTGAGTATAAACAATATTCTAAATATGCATTTATTACAAGCCAAGGTTCAAGTAACATAATTCATGGCATAAGAATCACAGCAAATAGTAGCAAATATCATATCAACAAACAATCACCATAACTACTTCCCCTTGAATCACCACAATTTCTCTTGTCATGAAACTAGATTTGTAAAAGACCTTTGCTTTGTAAAAGCATGACAAGAGGTAATATACTTCAACATAATTGAGAGTGTGTTCAAAGAATATAGCAAAGTCCTTGACAATATGTTCATAATGTGTATGTTTCCTAAAGTGGAGAATGAATTGAAACTTTTATTAATCATGTGATAGCTAATGTTAGTTAAGATATATTAAACATGAATAGATTGAGTTTGGGCATTAAAAGACAAAAAATTAAAATTGGAAATCAAAAAAAATTTCCAGTAGGCTGACGGTCGATGCACGGTATCGACCGTGGATCGACCGTGGATAGCCTGGAATTTACATGTACATGACGGTCGATGCTACGATCGACCGTGTATCAACCGTAGGTGAGCTGTTTGAAATTTGACTTTTTGTCCTTTGTGACATGATATTTATATACTTATCATACTTAACCAACACCTATATCATCTATTATTTTTCTTTTACACAAAGAAAGACATCATTTTCAAACCAAATATACTTTCTTCTTAGAAATCTCCCAAATCCATGAGATTATATGATTCTTTGGTGCACAAAGAGAGTTCCAAGAAAAGGAGGAAGAGATAAAAGTATACCTTTAACAAGAAATTTGTGAAGATAAGAAATCATGAGACGAAGAATCTTCAACCGTGAATCCAACCGAGCCTTTGATCGCAACTTCAACCGTAAGGTAAAGCATTTTTTTTTTGATGATTTTCAAGCTTTTTGAAATATAAATGTAGAAAATGGCGGCTAGGGTTTGTGGGGAAGATGAGATGAGATGAAGTGGAGAGGAAAGAGAGAGAAAAAGGCAAAATAGGGTCAAAAATCCGTCAGGCCTACGACAGTCGATACACGGTCGACCGTGATATCGACCGCGCCTTTTTCTTAGTTTTTGAATTTAGACAGTGATCCGACGGTCGATCCACGGTATCGACCGTGACTCGACCTTGGTTCTTCTGGAATGTATATTTTGACCATTTTCATGCATTTAGGTGTTATTTTTAAGGAACATGTTCCATTATTCCTAAACCAAGTTGTAATGTATCAAACATTTCAATTTTTAGCGGTTTAGAGAATATGTCGACAATATTTTCACATGAAGCAACCTTTTCTAAATTTATATTTCCTTTTTGCATATTGTCACGTAGGAAATGATGCCTAATTTGAATGTACCATCTTCATATTGTTTTATTTGAAGTCCGAGAAGGTAATTCAACTCATCCATCATTCTCATATCAATTTCATTATGTATAAGATTTGAAAACTCATCACACAAATCTTGACATGTTGACCCAAATATGATATCATCCATATAAATTTGCACAAACACGATGTTATTTTTCTTTTTCTTTGTGAACAATGTATTATCAACTTGACCTATACTATATTCATTTTTCAACAAGAATGATTTTAATTTATCATACCATGCTTTAGGTGCTTGTTTAAGGCCATACAATGCTTTTTTAAGATTATATACATATGATGGGGTCTTCAAAACCGGGAGGTTGACATACATAGACTTCCTCATTTATAAAGCCATTTAGAAAAACACTTTTGACATCCATTTGATATAATTTAAAATTTTGAGCAAAAGCATAAGCAAGTAGACTCCAAATGGATTCAAATCTAGTAGCCGGAGCAAAGAATTCATCAAAGTCTATCCCTTCTTGTTGATTATATCATCGGGCTACTAGTTTAGCTTTGTTTCTAAATACTCAATTAGTTCCAATTATTGTGTGACCACTAAGTAAAGGTACTAAGTCCCAAACTTGGCTTCTAGTGAATTAATTTAACTCTTCTTGCATTTCCATTGCCCAATTTTTATCCTTAGTTGCCTCTTTAATATTCTTGGGTTCTATGTGTGACACAAAGGCAAAGAAGTTATTAAGGTTTTGGGCTTGGGATCTAGTGAGTCTTTGATTTAGGTTTCCTATAACTTGAGTTATTGGATCGTTTTCTACCTTTGATGATTTCATATGGTGTTTTACTTAACATTGGTCTAATCAAAGCTTGTAAAGACCTATTTTTCCTTTCAACAACCCCATTAGATTGGGGAGTGTGAGGAGCCGAAAAGTTATAAGAAACTCCATGTTTATCACAAAGTGCTCCAAATTACGCTACATTGACAACTTCTCTTTCATGGTTGGTATGAATTGAGATAATCATTCAACCCAATTGATTTTGAATTTTCTTGCCAAGATTTTTGAATTTGTCAAAAGCTTCAATTTTTGTTTTCAAAATAGTGTCCATGTATATCTAAAAAAGTCATCTACAACAACTAGTGTGTAGAAGTTTCCCCCATAACTTTAAACTGATGAAGGCCCAAGGACATCTCATAGTTTCTATAGCATTTTAGATTTATGAGATGAGTGCACTTGTTTTTTCTATCTTACATGCATCACAAAATGATTGTCGAATTTAACATTTGGTAAGACTCTAACAAGCTCATTTATAGTCAATGTTTGTACTAATCTCATGTTAGCATGTCCTAGTCTTCTATCAATTATAGATGCTAGACATATTTGTGTTAGGATTATCACCAAGTCTACATGTATAGAGTCCATTTCTCCTAACACCTTTTACTAAAACTTTATTATCTTTGCATATCAAGCTTTCGTGTTTAGAGAATTTAACATTTAGATCTTTATCACATAATTGACCAATATTTAAGTAGTAAGCTAAACCATTAACATGCTCAACATTCAAGAATTTGATATTGTCATGAAGAGTGTTACCTTTACCAACTACCTTTCTTCTTAGGTTACTTCCAAACACCACATGTCCTCCATCATACTCCTTGTATGAAGTGAAGAGTTCTCTATTACCGATCATGTGTTTTGAGCAACTATTATCGAGAATCCATTAATGAGACATAATCTCATTTTTGTTGCACCCCTACACTTGTGTAATTTTCATTCAAGCTTTTGGTACCCAATGTTTCATGGGTCCAGGATGGTTAGTATCAAAAACTCCTACTCTAATCCACCTTTGTGTAATCTTGAACCCTTTATGATACCATGTGTTCATAGAGTTTATAAGTTTATGAGAATGTCTTGATTTTTGAATTGTATTTGATTTAGGTTTCTTGAATCCAAGTCCATGCCTTGTAGTTGGAGTATAAAACTTTCTCAATAATTCATTACTTGCAACCTTTGGCATACAAGTGGAAGAACTAGAAACAATGTTGCAATTTTGAACTTTTGGAAAATTCCAATGAGACGACGGTCGATTCACGGTCGATACCGTGGGTCGACCGTGAGGCTCCTGGATTTTTTCTTCCTCTTTTTCTTTCACAAATTTGATAGGTGTTAAGTGACTAGTTGGCATGTTGTTTGAGTAACTTGAGAACCCAAGACCACCTTTATCTTTTGATGATTTTTGAATCTTTAACATCTCATCTAACTTGGTTGAACTATTTTCAAATTTTGACAAGGTGGTTGTGTCAAAATTTGTCTTTAGCTTACTTTCCAAATTTTTCAAGCTTGGAGATATATGAGAAGCAATTTTACTTTCTAGATCTTTTATTTTCAAGTTCAAGTTATCATTTTCATTTCTTAACTTGACATTTTCCTTTTTCAAGCTCTTGTTATCATTTTTTAACTCCTCATTTTTAGCAAGTATTTTAGAGCTAAAGTCACATAATTGATCATATTGATGGTCATCATTATCACTATAGTAGCTAAAATCGGAATGTACCTCACTTGTCTCAAAAGCCATGAGACATTTTTCTTCTTTTATTTCCTCTTCTTCATCACTTGAGAACTCTTTGACATGTTTAGCTTTAAGTGCAATGGATTTGCTCTTTTTATTCTTTAGCTTGGCAATCTCATCATCTTTTTGCATGATTACTTCATACACCTTGAGATTTCCTATTAGTTCATCCATTTGTAGTATGTTCAAGTCCTTTGACTCCTCAATAGCCGTTACCTTTGCTCTCCATTTTGGTGAAAGAGCCCTAAGAAACTTTCTTACAATATTTTTGTTAGGGTAAATAGTCCCAAGTGCCTTGAGACTAGTAACAATAGTATTAAACATTGCAAAAGCATCATCAATTTTCATATCATCAAATATTTGAAATTGTTCATATTGTTGCATAAGTAATTCAATTTTGTTATCTAGAACTTGAGCATTTCCTTGATCTGTGGTGACAAGAGATTTCCAAATTGCATTTGCACTTTCACACATGAAAACTCTTTCAAACTCTTTTCTAGGTAAAGCATTGTATAGAAAAAGTTTTGCTTGAAAATTTTTTGAAATCATTTTCTTATCCTCTTGATCCCATTTTTCTTTAGGGGTTGGAACATAAGCATTTTGCTTAGAATAAAAGGTTTTTGGAACATGATCTCCTTCTTCAATAATCTCCCAAAGGTCAATATCTTTGGCCTTTACATAGGTCATGAATCTTTGCTTCCAATAGCAAAAGTCTTCTTCTTCAAGAAGTGGAGGTCTAATCATAGAATTTCCCTCTATATAATTTTGTCCCATTTTATCAACTCAAAAATTTTTAAAAAATATTTTTAGAAGATTTAAACAACTTTTCAAAAATTATCTAGAGCAACTTGCTCTGATACCAATTGTTAGAACCTAGAGGGGGGTGAATAGGTTATATGCCCACTTTTTGGAGTTTTTAACAATATTTGCAAGTAATTGAAGAGTTTAAGGAAGAAAGATATCACCAATGAAGTAGTTTGGACACAATGATTTATAGTGGTTCAAGCAAGGGTTAACAACCTTGCTCTACATCCACTCCTTGGCCTCACCCACCAAGAGTTGCTCCACTAACTTCTCTCTTTGAAGGTAGAGATAAACCTTTTACAACTTCTCTCTAATTCTAAGGCTAGAGATGATCCTCACTTCTCTCTAATTCTAAGGCTAGAGATGATCCTCACTTCTCTCTAATTCTAAGGCTATAGATGATCCTCACACAATTACAAATATACAAGAAGGTAATGTAGTGTTTGAACTTTGAAGGCTTTCACTCTTGCTTCATTCTTGATCTTGAGATGTTGAATTTGTATCAAGAATATGAGCTCACAAGTTTTTGTATATGTTATGTGTTTTTCAGATTGCAAGAGGTGAGTAAAACACAAGACTTGAGTTGCTTTAAATAAGGAAAAAGTTTGATGCTCAAAAAGTGTCCAGACGATCCACGGTCGATCCACGGTCGACCGTGGAATCGACCGTCACTCTGCTGGAGATTTTTTAGCCTTGTGCATATAGACGTCGGGCTTTTACTAAAACCATACACAACCCATTTTTACTATAAAAATGCACTGAAAATGAGCTTTAGAAAAGTTGGGTAAGTGTCATACTTCTTAAGTTTGAATTTAATCATGAAAATGGTAGTTTGGAAACCATATGCACAAAGTATGTTGGAAATTTACCACTTTGAGAGATTCCTTTTGCTAAATATGGTTTTGGCTTGTTTCAATGTAAGATTGTGTTTAGTATTTGCCAAAATGGGAATTTATTTGCTTTGACTTCCAAGCTTGTGATTTTTATAAAAATTGTCTCAATTTTTATAAAAATTATTTTATAAAAACTTAAACTCATTTGATTATTTATTTTGTAAGCTCATAAACTTCAAACGTTTGTTTGTAGGAATCTTCGACATCGGCTTCTACTTGAACTCGGATCTTGACGATTGGAGCTTGGCTATTTGATGAAGCTTATTTTGTAGATCATAGATGAGAATATATTTGATTGAATATATATATGTATATGTGCACATATGTTAATGTTAGTACATACAATTATATAAACAAGTTATATATTTTTGTGTCAACAAAAGAGGATATATTTGTAAGCCTATTTTTCCCAACACACTCCATTTCACCTTCATTTCGGGTTTCGTATAATCTTTCCTACCTTGGTTGTGTTAGATCTGGATTTGATGTGTGATTTGGATTTGTTTGTAGGAACTATGTTTTATTTACTTTGATTCATTTGGATTAGACATGTTGTAGTTATTTGTATAATGTATTTATGATGGTTTGACTTTTGTTTACTTGGATGATATTGTGTTTTGATTCAATGACAACTATATTTGGTGGTATTAATGTTATTTCCAGCCCATGTGAGTGTTTTATACATTTATGTCAGGATGACTTTATGTGTGAAACAAGTTTAAGTATGTATATTTAAACAAATTTAAGTTATGTGAAGATTGACACTAGGTTGATGGATCTTGGTGTGATTAAACTTGGTATGTGTATTTGTGGCATTACATGAGGTTCGTGGACGATGGTTTGGGATTTTGGATATTAAACCAAGTATATATCCTTATGCTATGAGAAGTTATGCTTATGTGTGTTTGGTGTGTTGTTTGAATCATCAAGAGGTTATGCTTATGATTTGGCTAATCAAGGATTGAGTTCGATATCTTATCTCCATTTATGATCGGGTATTTAGTATTGTTTTCCAGTTTAAAATCCTTACGCATTAAGGGGTTATGCTTATGTGTTTGGTGTAATTCGTTGTGTCTATAGATGAATTACTAATTGAAACGTGTATACTTTGTGTTAGAACCTAGAGGGGGGGTGAATAGGTTATATGCCCACTTTTTGAAGTTTTTAACAATATTTGCAATTAATTAAAGAGTATAAGGCAGAAAGATATCACCAGTTAAGTAGTTTGGACACAATGATTTATAGTGGTTCAAGCAAGGGTTAACAACCTTGCTCTACATCCACTCCTTGGCCTCACCCACCAAGAGTTGCTCCACTAACTTCTCTCTTTGAAGGTAGAGATAAACCTTTTACAACTTCTCTCTTTAGCTTACAAGAATTACACTTCACTCTTGCAAACAAGGCTAAGATAAACCTCACTTCACTCTAATTGGAAAGGCTTGAGTTGATCCTCACTTCTCTCTAAGATTATCCTTACACTATTGCAAATGTATATGAATGTAATGAAGTATATGAACTTGAAGGCTTTCACTCTTGCTTGATTCTTGATCTTGAAAGATTGAATTATCAAGGAATATGAGCTCACAAGATTTTTATGTATTCTGTGTTTTTTTTTTTTTGGATTGCAAGAGGTGAGTAAAACACAAGACTTGAGTTGCTTTAAATAAGGAAAAAGTTTGATGCTCAAAAAGTGTCCAGACAATCCACGGTCGATCCACGGTCGACCGTGGAATCGACCGTCGCACTGTTGGAGATTTTTTAGCCTTGTGCATATAGACGTTGGGTTTTTACCAAAACCACACACAACCCATTTTTACTATAAAAATGCACTGAAAAGAAGCTTTAGAAAAGTTGGGTAAGTGTCATACTTCTTAAGTTTGAATTTAATCATGAAAATGGTAGTTTGGAAACCAAATGCACAAAGCATGTTGGAAGTTTACCTCTTTGGGAGATTCCTTTTGCTAAATATGGTTTTGGCTTATTTCAATAGAAGATTGTGTTTAGTATTTGCCAAAATGGGAATTTTTGCTTTGACTTCCAAGCTTGTGATTTTTATAAAAGTTATTTTATAAAAACTTAAACTCATTTGATTATTTATTTTGTAAGCTCATAGACTTTGAATGTTTATTTGTAGGAGACTTCAACATCGACTTCTACTTGAACTCGGATCTTGACGATTGAAGCTTGGTCATTTGATGAAGCTTATTTTGTAGATTATGGATGAGAATATATTTGATTGAATATATATATGTATATGTGCACATATGTTAATGTTAATACATACAATTATATAAACAAGTTGTATATTTTTGTGTCAACAAAAGAGGATTTATTTATAAGCCTATTTTTCCCAATACTTTGTATCATATATACTTAATAAGTCAATGTAGTCACGTCACAGGATTATTTACATTAAGATATTTGACTAGAATGTATCTAATCTGAATGAGTACCTTCCTGCTTTGAATTCCTTCCCATTGCATTACTTATGTGATTTCTCTATTCCTTTGCTTTTTTGTTGTAGTCTTTACTTTATTTCTGTTCTTGCATTGTTGTCGGCTAGATAATAGTGAATGTTGATTATTGTATATGAGCCTCCGTTCTGAGTTCGATACTCGGTCTTACCAAACGAGTTATACTATATACGGATAGGTGATACTTGCCTATCACGCATGTAGTCTACTTTGAAGGTGAAATCACTTTTAGAACATCGTGTGTACTCTGAATTATTTATATAAAAATATGTAGCGGTTTACGCGTGTCAAACCTAAATCTTGATTTTGATTGGTTTGAACCCAAATATGTACGCGATTGTGGTACACTTGGCTAGAGAACGACATGAGTAACGCAAATCAACAAGGGTTAAGGGTGACCGATGAAGTACCGCATTGTCTTCATCTAAACTAAGAGAGAGAGCATGAAGAAGGGTGAGAGTGTAAGCTAAGAGGTCGGTGACAGTGGCAATAGTTGGTCTCTACGATGGCTATATATGTGGCGCGTGAGACATCAACATGGATTGAGGATGAGTGTGTGGATGGTTGTGTGAGAGAGTAAGCTTAGTACTATTATATTTTAAAATATATATATATATATATATAAGTAAAAATCAATTAAAAATGAATAAATAATGAAGCAATGGAGATTTGTGATTTCGATTTAGAGAGTGACTAATAGTGAAATAAAGTCCGATCGGAAGGGAATAAACATATATATAACATGATCGCCAAGTTGAAATACTCCAGGCCTCCGTTGCGCTTTTTAGTTATTTTTAATCTCTCTCTCTCTCTATATATATATATATATACATATATATTAAAATAAAATAATTGTTGAGAAAACTTCTTCAAATAAAATTCTAATTAACCAATAAGAGTTATTCATTTTCCTATTTTTGATTAAAAAAACTTAATTTTGATTACCACATTTAGAATGATCCAACTTCTATGATTTATTTGGATATTTTAGTCCATTTACATAACATACAGAACCTTCTAACCCGGTTTATATTAAGTTTTCTTATCACTACTTTATTTAAAATACATATAGAAACAAAAAGATTTATATCGATTGCATTAGTTTCCATTTTAGTTAATGAAAATGTTAATAAAGCTTGGTGTGTTAAATTTCTTTCTATCAAATTGTTCTTTTTCTTGTATTATTGTTGTTTGAAATTAACTATCACTATTCTTATTATTTAGTTTTAATTGATTTTTAAGGCAATCATACAATGTTTCATAACTATAAAAATATAGGTGTAGGATTAATGCATTGTTTTCTAATACTGATTTTTAAATTTTTTTAAAGTGATACTACTTTTTGTTTTTTAAAATGCTAATTAGTATTCGGGTTAGTCATATCAACCCGAGTAACCTGATTTAGACTCATTAACCCTATTAAACCGACCCTATTTGTCTTATTCAGGTTGAAATAATCGGGTTGGGGCTATTTTGACGCCTCCGGCGAGAGATGCATAACAGACAACCTTATTGCGCACGCACAACCCCCCCCCCCCCCCCCCCCCCCACAACCCAAAAAAAAAAACCTATACTTTGATGATAATTGTAATTGACATTTTGACGCTTCTCTTCTTTATTTTCTTTTGGTTTCCTTTTAGTTTTTCTTATTTCCCATGACACCATGTGTTTTTGTTTATCCGAATATTTTGGTTTTTGCTATGTTTGTAACTCCTTGTTGCAACTGTTCGCTGTGATTCCAGCATCCATTCTAAAGATGATCACTTGGAATTATTGACCCAAGTTGCTGATGGCATGTCAGCAACTGCATTCTTGAATAATTTGACTTTTTTTCTTGCACTATTGAATTGAATATAAGACGTCAGTTCTATGTTCTAACAACCAAAAGGGTAATTATAAATACATTCCAGTTGACTGAAAGCAACATTAGAAAACTATAATCGTCACAATAAAACTCGTCAAACAATAGGTCAACGGAGTTTAATAAAAAATGCACAGAATTTATGAATGTTTTTTCGTTCCATTACCAGTACGGATATGGCACAGAAAAGAAAATGAAAAAAAATGTAGCCCAACAAGAAAAATAAAATAAAATTAATATACCATTTTGCTGATTCAGAAGAAGGTAGCCTTTAAGAAGTTAGAAATACAGAAGCGTTTATAGCAATTTTAACAGGTATCTTTTCTTAAAAAAGCTTCACTCTTCTGCGTTGATTCCAAATATTCGGACCTTGTGCATGTTTGGAAACTTGGCTACGACTAGCACGAAAACTGCAACTGTGTTTAAAATCAGCATCGGGTTCTGATAGTCTGTTGTGTGAGATGCTATCAAGTACCTGTTACATTTAAACACACCAACCTCGGTTAATATAACTGAATCTTAATTACAGAATACAAATAACAATTTATTTAACATAGTAATCAATTAAATCATGCAAAAACTGTTTGGGTATTTTTATCTTGGGCTAATGTCATAAAAAACAGGGTACTTTTCTCAACACTTCTGCTTTAGTAACTATACTTTTATTTGATGTGTTATTTTGGTAATTACAACTGGCTAACCCTGTTAATGTGTACTTCGAATCACTAAATAACCACCTACTTTGCTCACCGGTTCATTACTTCATTATGGGAATTACACATATCTCTGTTCCGATCGATGATTTAAAAAATGTAAAATTATTCACAATATTTTTAAAACTATTATATCAGATCAGAACAGGAAAAGTAATAAATTTATTATTACTACAAAAATAATAAAATGCTTAGATTACCAAATTGGGTTGGAAAGAAACAATTGTTACCAAAATAACCGGAGAGCAAAGTAGGTTTATATTTAGTGTTTAACTGGTTCAGTACGATGTAATTACCAAAATTGGACAAAAACTTAGTATAATTACAAAAACAAAGCAGTGAACTTATTTCATAAAAGATGCAACTAAAACAAACCCTACACAATGAAACTGTTAGCTCCCAAGCAAGTGGGAGAAGCCCAGAACAAGGATGCTGGCAGCGAAATTAAATGAAAATTGAGTGTTGCTTGAAAACCTCCGGAAAACAAGTTATTGTTTATGCAAAGCCCAAGTGCTAATACAAATATTAATCACAAGGGGAAGGGGTTCCAACATTTGGATCACTATAGACATAAAATCACTTTCTGTTACAGTTAGAGCCCTTCAGCCATGGGTATGTATGGACAAGAATATTTTTATAAAAAAGTAAGCTTAATAATTCTAGACATCAACATTAATGTATTATTGTTATGATAGGAAATGGATAGTTTATTTCTGGAGGGTGTAAAATTGTAACATGGTTTAGAAATAGTAAATAAATAGGGGGGAGGGCTTCGTTCATGATAGGCAGAATTTACATTTCATACGTATTAGTCTTGTACTAGGGCTTTTAGCCTTTGGCTTCGAGAGAGGAATACCCTGGGCAATCATCCGATTGTGGATTGATTGAGATTCTATCATTATCTAATTTCAATTCTATGTCCTTAATTACTGTTTCTAATTTTCGATCCTCATCATGTTACTTATATCATAGCAAGAATTTTTCTAACCAGAGTGAAACGTAAAATTGAAAAACCACAAGAAGAAAGAGTCCAAATCACATATAAAATGAATCGAATATCATGTAGCAATTTGATCACATATTAAATCTTGGCTAATATAGAATATTAAAATGTAAGGGAAGTAGGGAACAGTATATTCTGCAACTTAAAATATAAATTACTCAAGCATTCAGTTAGCATATAAGTATTCTACAGAGGAGAAAAAAGTAAAACCTAAATTATATGTTCAAAACATGATGAGCCTTTGCAACATCTGATGAAATATGTCCATTGGTTATTGTATCTTTGGAATTTATGGGAGAACGCCTTAGAAAACAGCACAAAGAGATGAGAATAGTATATATTTCGGGTTCAAACATAGAAAAGTACAACTCACATTTTGGAGTGTTGTAAGGGTATGTCTACTCTATATGGTCTATGTGGTTGAGATTTTGTATTTAACCAATTTTTAAAAATGTATGTGTGCCTTTTAGTAGGATTTTCAAGTCATAGGTTTTAGTTGAGGCTATGAATTGTAGCTGTTAGCTGTCCAAGTGTTTGGCAAAGATGAAATTATAAAATGATCCTAAAAGGAGACACATCTATTTATTAAATTGTTAAGTATTTAATTAGTGTGGAAGGACGCTTATGTAATTTTTCTCTTAAAAAGCTCCAAGCTTATTTTTGAGCGCTAGTTTCAGTAGCTTAGTTTCCTAGAGCTTCCTTCTCCAAAAATCAGAGCTAAATGTTTGTAATCCAAACAAAGGTTCTTTTTCTTAACGCAATTATTTTTCGATAACTGGAAAACATAAGCTTAAGCTTCCAAAAGCTCTGTGTCAAACATTACCAAGAAAAAAAATTGTACAATATGACTATTTCGAAGTCATTGACAAAATGACATAGAAAATCATGAACTGCATCACTAGTAAAGTTTGAAGTCCACAATGACCGTGGCAAGGGAGTTGATAAAAATGTAAAGAACTTCTATGTTAGGTGTGAAATCAGAGAGAGCAAGAGTTGAATAACGGACGAATCAACGGATTGCCACAACAGATTGCAGACTTGGGCATCAATTTGTTCCCATTTTGCCAGATCTGCTTGTGCAATATCTATAGCCCATTTGGTTAAGTGTCACTCTGACCGTTCCCTTTGAACCAAATTTTCTCCGAAGCCACCCATGACACATTATTGGCTGAACCAATTAACTTTTTGGAAGTGATGGAGATAGAAATGGATGCAGTTGCGCACAGCTGTAGCCAAGAGAGATGAACTGCGCAGAATAAACCCTAGTAACTGGTAATTGGTCGAAGACAATGAAGCAGCAACTCAATCAAGTCAATTAATAGCTCAATACCTCTGATTGATCCAAGAAACAGTAACTCAATCAACAAATTGAAGAAGCACAAATATGTATCGATCAATAGGAGAAACAATCGATGATGAATAGGTATAACTATCGATCAATACCGTTGATAGATAGGAAGAAAACCTAATCAATTGATCAGTGACAGCAGCGGGAAAAAACAACACCACATAGCCAATCAATGAAACTGTAGCAACACCACATAGCCATCGGATAGTGAGACACGAAGGCAGGAGACGTGATGAAGGCAGCGGAAAATTTTCACAGTGGCTCTGATACAATGTGAAATCAGAGAGAGCAATTGTGGAGATAATCTACATTTATCGTGAAAAGGAGATGTGACCTATACAAATGAAAGGGCTATTTACACTAACAGTCCCTCTACTTATACAAAGACTCTAAATATACAATTCTAACAATAGGAATACTCGGTTTGTGTTCACTAGATCTTTAGGGAAATTTAACATTGTAAGC
Organism: Dittrichia graveolens; assembly: GCA_038502395.1. Taxonomy (NCBI): domain Eukaryota; kingdom Viridiplantae; phylum Streptophyta; class Magnoliopsida; order Asterales; family Asteraceae; genus Dittrichia; species Dittrichia graveolens. The sequence goes on along the minus strand of JARJIL010000001.1, from coordinate 113,140,357 downwards.
TTAAATTGGATGTATGCAATTATGAACATTAGAATCTAGTTAGAAATCTATTTTTCATGAATTGCCTAGTTATATATATTTCCTTCATCATTTCATGAGCTTACGAGAACTATAAGATAATGAAGTACAATGGGTTATACCTTCATCAATGATACTGTTTTTATTGGAGATATGTAAAAACATGTTTCCCTACCTTAATCTAAAGATAACAGATTACATCAGACTACAATAGAACTCAAAGTGCAACCCTAGGTATCAAATAATTTCCAACACTATTCTTTTCGGTTCCCACAGTTTCTATTATCGTACTGTATATGCCTATATTGTCCTGAATCAATACCATTACAATCAATAATATCAGAAAAGTTAACCACCAGTGTGATGATCTTGATTCCTTTATATCATTTCTTTCCAAGCCAAAAAATAGAATGAAAAAAACATAACACATAATCATACATGCATACAGCTCAGTGGAGCATTAATTGAATATTCAGTATGAATTATGAAACTCGATGAAGTAGGGAAAACTTACAGCACTACAGGGACAAGAGTAAGAAACTTCCTGTTACGAGTGAGCTGCTTGCCGCTATCAATTTGCTCCCACCAGGTCAACCTGTTGTAGATACCCTGGTCATCAGCAAAAGGTGTTCCTTTTTTCCAGTGGAAGAACTGGTATGTCAGCTGAAATGAACAGAAATTAGCAGTCAAGATATGAGGCCACTCACAAATATACTATATAAAGATGCTTAGGTAAAAGCAAAGCATTAATCAAGTATAGCACACATATCGATAGGTGTATGATGTCTATCATTCTCCACAAGACACGCCTATATATTTTCCAAAATATCACAAAATTCCACTGCCAGTTGCAAATAAGATCACAAGTGTTTTACACTTGGTCAATGACAAAAAATAGCTCATGAACATCTAGAGGTCAAGTCCAAAGTCCAAACCCTAAGTAGAAGTTATTGATCACTTGAAGCACCAATACCAGATCTAAGAACCCTAAGAACATGATTGCAAGTTGCAACTATCACAAGCATACTGTAAATGTCTGTTTCACATCTAAATTCATCTATACATCCACATCAATTTTATAATAATCATAACTTCGTAATAGAAACAAATCAAGCTAGCTATAACTAAAAAGTATGAGCCTAACCAGAAGCACAGACAAGTAACCAAGAAAATTTATAAGATTCTTACTTCTTAGACAGCTAGACTATTCTATAGTCTGTTTATGATTAGAAAGTAGTGTGCAAATATAATAGAGATACACCTTTAATTGGATACTTGTTGTAGAGAAGTTCAGTTAGATAACTCAATCAACAGTACCGCTAGCACAATATTCTTGTCTAACTTATGGTGTTTGAATAAGTTGTTACTTCCAGCCACATGTTTGTAAATTATTTACATGGAAAATGCACCTGGTTAAGCACAAAATCACCCTCAAGGCCTCAACCACATTATGCAGTGGTCATACATTCATATCTACATTGCCCTGTCTGCCCTTGACACAAACTGACAAAATCCTTTAGAATTCATTCCAGACAAAGCATACATATATATCTTGTTGAAGATCAATATACATAAGTATACAAAGATGTCTATAAAGAGGCAAAGAATTAACCAATTATAATGCAGATATTGGTAGGACTCGGGCGTACAATGTTTATCTTTCCCTACAAGGATGCTCCAATTAATTAACCAGAATAGCTTATAATTCCACCAGTAGTTTATCAGCGGTGTCAGAGACTAAACCCAGTGACATAACAATTAGCTTATGAACATCAAGAGATAAACGCCCAAATCCTAAGTAGAAAATATAGATCATTTAAAGAACCAATACATGATCTAAGAAGCCCGTAAAGATGATCGCAACAACCAAAAGCACAATGTAAACTCTATCAAACGCTTAAATCCACATCAATTCTATAGTGACCATCAAAATTTAAATGTAGAAACAGATCAAGCAAGCTGTAATATAAAGAATTCAGCATTGAAACCCTAAATCGTTACATATGTCATCAAAAAAACAGAAGTGAAGAATATTACCAGAGCGTGAGAGAGATTGACGGTGGTCCAAGCCATGCCAGGAGAACAACCGAAAACAGAGAGAACAACGAGCCAGGCGAAGAAGAGGATGAGTATGTAGGTGGTCCAGACGCCGGGGTACGTGAACCACTCCGTATTCCGGTTCAGATCCGTTGGCGGTTCCGCCTGCACATACAAATTGGCCATGTGGAAGAGCTTTGATACGAAGATTGGTCGTGAAGAAGCTCCGTGGCGTTATGTGCAGCTTCAGATGATCTGTGTAGATGTTGCAGATGGTCTGGTTTGGTTTGTGTATCGAGGGTGATGGGTGATTATTGCTCGTTGACGATCAACATTATTAGGGAATAGGGGTGTTTAATTACCTTGTTAAAATTTTGATATCTCGGTTTTTTTTTAACTTGTTATTTAATTTAAACTTATGATTCTTTTTGTTAAAATTTAGATTTAGATAAGTGACAAGTTTATAAAACTAAAAAAATAATATTTATTAATTAGTTTACTTATACTTTTTAGTATGTTGCCAAGTTAAAAAAATAATTACTTAAGCTGAGATTGCATTTCAAATCCCTTGATCCTACGAGAGATTGTGGGTCTTTGAAATCTCATGTATGAAAGATTCTTTATTACCGACACATTTAGTCTACGATGTCCATGTTGCTTCCACTTTCGTCCACCCCACCGCCAATGGTGCATCCACCTTCAGCCGTTTAATTGCCAATGTCACAGCTTCCACTTGTGTCCGCATAACCTTCACTTCTTTGATTTAGGGAACTAGAATCCACCTCTCTACCTATCTAACTGATTTGACCGATCTCATAAATTAAGGAACTAGAATCCAATGCTTCCAATAAATTGCTTAATCAGGTTGACCATAATCCGAATAAAGACATAAAAATCAACTGAATTCAAATTATATCGGTAATTTAACTAGTAGTTTAATTTAACAAATAATTTGTCAAATAAAAAATTATACAATAAAAATAAATATAGGTATTTCTTGTTGGAATATGCCCATAACACACGAAGGTCGGTATAACTCATGCTGAGCACGGACCTATTGGGTCACATACCAAGGATTGATCTCAAAAGCAATTAAAATGAAGGGGTTAAATGGAATCAAAGTTGTTTGATTTCAAATTAAAGCGGGGCCAGGGGCTTCACGGTGTGAACACAATGGTGTTCATGGCGTGAAGCCATGTCAGACTACGAGTAGCTTTTTGCATTTGAAAGGCCGCCTTGGGAGTTATATAAAGGTTATGCATCAGCTCCTTTTGTCTCTCTTAGCTCTTACATGCACACATACACTTAGGCAATCTTGTGAGGTGTAAAAGAGTGTTCTTAGTGGGTTCTTGCTAGAGTATTACAAGGAGCTTGGAGGTTTTTGTCCCGAAGGTGATTACAAGGCTTGATAGATCACTAGAAGGCTTGCTAGTATAAGGAGGTCAAGAAAACTCAGGGTGGACTAGCAATAGAGGAATGCCATCTCCCTTAAAAGGGTATAAATCTCTCCTCTCTTCTTTTTCATGTTGCATTTTTTGCATGTGAACTTTGGTCCATGTGGTGGGGTTTTATGGCACTTTAATTCTTAGAACCATTTGTTACTCTTGGATTCTTGTTTTGTTTGCTTCGGTTGCGTGCCCATAGAAACTCAACATTTCTTTCATTTATCCGGAGAAAGAAATATAAATTAGAGAAAAGAAATAGGAACGAAACAGTGATAGAGTAAGAGAGAGACAAAAATAGATAGAGAAGAAAGTAAAAACCTTAGTATTGTAAGAAGGTGTTTGGAATTGTGTTTAAATATTGATTATCTGATTTTGTAATTTGAAAACGCAGATGATTAGTTTAAATTGTTTGGGGTTATGTTTTTAGAAATCAATTATTTGCGATTTGGAGATTAAAAAATGTAGTTTAAGAATCTACTTTTGAGTTGTTTTTTCAAACCGATTATTTGATTATTGTGATTTTACCCTTTAAAAATCAATTAATCTACTTTACTAAGTACTCAAAAAACTGATTATTTGATTATTGCGATATGAAACAGCATAATCAGATCTAAACACTATTATATTCTAGTATGTTCTCTTACAATTGATTATGTGATTCTGATTATTAAAAACGCATAATCTATTTTCAAATTACAATCCCAAACACCTCCTAAATTATGTGGTTTTCAAGTTGCCACCTCACTAAACTCAAACCATTACAATAAAAAAATTAACCTATTTTTATATTTTATGTTAACAATATGTATCATTTATGATATTACCTGAAAAATTAAAGATAAACACTAAAATTACTAAACTATTGTAATACCCTAAAATAAAAATAATAATGCAAGTATCATAAAATTTTCCACTCCAAGTTTAAAATTAAAGAAACGAAAATAAGAAGAAAAAAAACAAAACGTAATCTCCTCTGGTTCTTCCTCCTGCGACTATGATAAATTGAAAACGGCACCTCAATTTACAAGGAACTAAACCTTTTCTCTCCTGCTCCTTGGGGTAAGCAAAACCCTAAAATCAATCAAAAAGGGAGGCAACGATAGAAACACCACAAGTTCATATCGATTGAGATAGGTTATTCGATCATTAAGCATGACCGAGGGGTAGATTTCAACAACAAATAAAGGTTCGCCCCGATTTCATTTTCTGTTTTCTTCTACTGATCACACTAGAGCAACACAAGGGTTTAATTGGGTTTCTTGTTGCTAGTGTATTTATCAATCTTTTAAATTTGAGTCCCACCCATGAACTCATAGATAGGAGACCTAAATCGATTAATCATTGGGATTTAAGAGTTGAAGATCTTCATGATTTCCATGTGCAATATAAAAAGTGAAGTGGAATTCAACTAGCCATATTTAACTGTTAAAATTGATGTTTGTAAATCTGATCTTAAAACTAATCATAATGAAAACAAGGTTTGTTTTGAAGAAACAAGTGAAAGTTGGGTAAGTTTTATATAGATTTTACTTCTCTAAAATGTATTAAACTATACCCCAAATATTAATGTGTGTATCCATTTTTCAAAAATGTTATTCTGTGTATTAAACTTTCAAAAAATTTGTTATTGTGTATATTAAACTTCCTATTGTATGTACTAAACTTATACTTTTTTTGCTTTTTTATATAACCAAAATATGTACAATAACAACAATTTGAAAGTTCAATACACACAATAACATTTTTGGAAGATGGATACACACATCAACAATTCAGGTATAGTTTAATACATTTTAAACAAGTAAACCCTTATATATATATATATATATATATATTATACATTCAAGCCTACAAAAATATCCAAAATTTGATAAGTGAAAGTTACTTATTATGTGGTTTTTTTTAATTATTGATAAAAGGTTTGAATAACATAGACTTGGTAATTATTAAATACGTTTATTACATCCCAACACAATGAACAGGCATTTGACAACTCGTTATATCATCATTTCAGGCCAACTTTCATTGTGGCCAATTGGCCATCTCCAGCCAAGTCCCATCATCTTTTGTTGCACTTTGACGAGGGAATAGAACAAAAACAAACAGGTGTTGCCAAAAATAGTGATAAATAACACCAAATTTTCATATTGTCGATTTTAAGAATTGAAAATTGTGATACAAAGCTAAACACCACTATTGTCACCACCTCCAACATTAACAATGAGAGATAACCATGACCATCTCAATTTCAACAACCTAAATTGAATGACCTACAACGAAGAGCGAAGAGGTACAACCTTAAATTCAACCTCAAAAGTGCACACCAAACCATACACACATTTATAACGTGGTTTTACTGTTAAGTACTTCTACACCGTGCATAATGTGAAATTGTGAAGTAAAATTTCATCTACTTGAAACTTTGGAGACACCATTAAGGTACAACATAAAGATCAAGAAAGAGTCTAAGAACAGAAGAAAAGGCTTCAATTAGCAACAAGAAATTGCAAACATTTGTCAACAAGTAAATTATGATTCTTTCTTTAACCTTTAATCTTTAACATAGTAAACTTATAACAACATTACTAGATAATAAGTGGTCACAAGCTCACTGTAGCGTTACCAACTCTATCCAACCCCTCAATCAATCTTCTTTTAGCCGATTTCGTTCTATAACACCAAATCTCAAAAGCTTCACTCAGATCAGGATATTTTACTTGCTCCCCATTCATCCAATCTGCTAAAATATCAGCTTGGTCATTTGATGGGAGGGATGATAGTAATGCAACTATTGCTCCTTCAATGTTCTGGCATAAATCGTCATCCATCTTGTAAGGATACCCAATTTCCTCATTCCCAATCGAATCAAGGATGGGTTTTGTTTTCCTAATATATGGAAGCCATGTTTTCAATAATTTCACACGACGCACAGATGGAATGAGCACATTGCCATACCCAACTGCATCTAATACCTTCCAGTTTAGTTCAATAATCTTTAGTTTCAAACCCCACAAGCTACTTTTCAATACATTATCTTCCATAATCCCGATTATCCTACTCGAATAGTCAATCCAATGGTTAACAAACTCTTTCATGAGGTCCATTTTTGAAAGAATGTTACAAATCCAACCAAGATCTAAAAGAGACTGCATTACTCTCTTTTCTGCCGTCTCATTGTCAGTCTGTAAAATGAAAGAAGAAAGTTCTTTATCAAATAAAGAACAAATGTTCATAAGTCCCTTCTTTGACTCTGATTTGACTTCTTCATCTGTCATGACTAATGGGATATCTTCATCATCATCATTTAACATGTACTCCACTTGTTCTTGAGCCGAAGTTCTAAGCTCATCGCCAAAAGGAGGTGATGGGGAAACAATTGAGGTGGCAAGATGGATAGCGGCGATGAACACGTTTTTTGTGGCGGTACAATCAACTGGTTGAACACGAGCTAATATGGGCATTGCTATTGGACCCAATTTTGAAACTACTTTCAAAATCAATTCTTCTTCTTTATCCTCCCATGGGACAGCTTCCAAATATTGAATGCAGCTTTCAGTGACTTCTTGACAGTTAAGTTTAATTGCTAACGGAAGAACACCAAGAGCAGAATGAACAGAATTCCAAGATTCCAAGAGAGAATCTTTAGAAAGATAAAGGCGTTTCAATAGGTCGACATGGTGCTCATAGTTGCTATCCGAGCAGTAGATATCTATAAAAGCACCACAATTAGGATCAAAGAGTTTATCTGCAAAAAATTTACTTCTTTCTTTAAGGGTTGATGAATGCGAATGAAACAGCTCAGGTTTTCCTTTGTTGTTTCTTAGATGAACAGTGAGGTCACTCGTGTTTATGTCGTTAAGCCCAAAAGACACTGAGAAAATTTCCATGTGTTAGATATGTATGCTACCAATTTCATGCTTTCTGCAACAGATATATAAATCAGTATCAGTTTCAAAACATCTTCAATGAATATCAATATGCACCCATGAAACTTGAAGAATTCACATTGTTTTTGTAGTTGAAAATTTGAAATCCAAATGTTACATAAAAAGAATGAAATTTAAGTAAAAAGTTATTAATTAATAAATTTTGAAACATAGAAATGATAGTTAAGAGATCATACAACTCTATAGATCATATCCAAAAGGAAAATATTAGTTGTTTCTCCATAAAATATGTATTTAAACAAATATTCTGTACTTGTAATATATAATAATTTATCTTTGCAGTTATAGTAACATGATCAACACAACTTCATTGTTAAAACAATCGAATAAATATTCACAAATTACAATTACCAACACAAACTGAAAACATAACCCTATTACAACCGGTTAGATGTAATTACTTCACACAATTAACACAAATTTTAATTTGATCAAAAGAGAACTCATTTTCAGATAACCCATTTTCGGATAATCATCGTACGAACAGTGGTGGATCCTGAAAAACGTCGAGGGGTTGCACAAAATAATTACACTATATGTCACACTAGTTCATTAGATTTAACACACTAGTCTAGAAATCAAATTTTAAGGTCGACTTCTTTTGGTCTTTTTTATTTTATCGACTCCACAACCTAATTTTCTTTTGAAAGCATAATTCCACTTCTATCGATACCAACATCAAATTTTCTTTTAAAAACGTTATCAATGGAATCCTATAATTATATATTTCAACAAATTATCAATTACTCAAATACTTAAGTGGCAATTATAAAAAGGCCCTTAATCTAGTGGTATCAAGACGTGATTAAGCTATTCCTCTGCTTAAGAAGTTGAAGCTTCAAATCACATTGTTGACATGCATGTAAATTAGGTGTACCATTAACAAAAATTAACAAATCATATATCAAATTTAATAAACCTAGTTTCAACATTTGATCAATTAATAACAAATAATAAATCAAGAATTACTGATTTATATCCTATTTATTTTATTAGCTCGGTCTATTCTCAAGTTTAAGAAGAAAAGAAAAAAAAAGGAAATTTTTTTCGTCAAATCCTTTCCTTTCGTCCGTTAAAATACTCGAGAACTAAGGTGTAAAAGAGTAAAAGCCTTCATGTTAGTATACAGTAACATAGTGTGAATTGTGAAAGCCTAAAGGGCCAAGTATTAATTTTAACATTGAAGTAAAACTTACTTGTTTTGAGAGAAAAATCTAAAAGATAAAATGGGTTGTCTTCCACCTTCTCGAATCTCAATGTGCAGTTTTTTATTCTTTGGGTTGTTGCAGTGGGAAAATCAAAAGATTGATAATAATAAAAGCAGCTGCAACCCTTCCGTTCTGTAAAGCAAATGCCCAAACGTTCGCCGGTTGATTATCCAAAGTCTAAAAGATAAAAATCCACAAAGTCAATCGATAAACTTACAGGTTTGCCATGGAGAAAGCAGAGTGGAACGCTGGGAAGTCTTGAACAGCCTTCAACAGTTAAATTTCTCAAAGCCTCTTGCTTTAAAGTCCACAATCGAAACAGCAGATTAGGTTTTTGTGAGATTAAGGCTTTATGTTATCCAATTGGCAATTGCGAAATCCATAATCAAACTAGTTACCTTGTTAAATCGCTGATTCCTCAAACATGGATGAGTATGAGAATCGTTCGAACATTAAAGCAAGAACGTAAATTGATCAAAAGGGTATCGAAAAACGAGTTGGAATCGAGATGGGTTGCAGTTGGATAATCAAATGGATAAGCACAAGAGGGAGGGGGTATACATTAGGGTTTAGTGAGATGAGCAAATGCTATATTTTGCTGAGGAGATATCAAAGTGTCCCATGAGAGGACAACAAAATCCTACAAAGGATAAACTTTAAAATGACAAAATTATCCACGCTACGCAAGTGTCCTTTTATTTTATTGAAAAATCAAGTATTAATAATTTTGAGTTACCAATAATTTAGAAAATTTAACACAATAAGCCAGAACATAAAATAGTAACTAAGGGGGCGCTTGGTTAAATAGTGGAGAATGAGAATGGAAATGGCAAAGGGTAAGGGAATACAAAGGAATGCAATGAGCATTTCCTAGTATATCATTACCATTGATATTGCTTGTTTAGTATAGATAATCACTACATATATATGTGTGTGTACATATACATATATATATACACATATATATATATGTTTGTATGTTGTACAGGTTGATGGCGGTGGCAGTAGTCGGTAGTGATGGTGGTGATGATGTTTGTTAGTGTCAATAGTAAGTGTGCTAATGGTTGATCATGGTGACAACAACCGTTAGTGCTGATGGTTAGTGGCGGCAACAACGATGTTAGTTGAGGCATCGATTAATGTCAATTAATGGCGGCGGGTGGTAGTTAATGACGACGGTGGTTGCGACAGGCAGTTCTGGTAGTCAATAGAGGTGGCAACGGTTGGTGGAAGTGGTGGCTTTGGTGACGGCAGTAGCGGTAGCGGCCTATGATGGTAATAGAGTGTAGTGGTGGCGGTGTGGTTTATGATGGTGGTAGAGTGTAGTGGTGCGGTGGTGATTGTGTGATTAGTTACGATGGTGTAGTGGTTGCGGCTGGTGGCGGCGGCAGACACGCAGAGGGTGGTGGTACTGTGGTAGCGATATTGTTGGTGGTGGTACTGTGGTAGCGATATTGTTGGTTGTGATTGTGCGACGAGTTATGATGGTGTAGTGGTTGCGGCCGGTGGTGGTGGCGGGAGCGACAACGGCGGTAGTTAGTGGTGGCGTCAGAGGGTGATGGTAGCGATATTGGTGGTGGTCGGTGATGGTGGTGGTGATTAGTGAAGACACGCATATACCTAAATCCATTACCCCGAATTCATTACCCCAAATTTACTGGGGAATGGTTCATTACCCATTAATGGGTAATGATTGATTATATTCCACCAAAACAAACAATATTATTCATTACCATTCCCATTCCTTACCCTCTAAAACCCTCGACCAAGCACCCCCTAAGTTTTATAACATTTTTACTTCAGTCATTTGATAATAATAAAACACTTTTAAAACTTGTATAGATTTAAAAATAACCCTTGACCGGATTTAAACTCATAAAACTCGATTAAGATTAGATGACAAAATATCTTAGAAAGCACAATAGTTTTAGATTGGAACTTGTACTTTGTAATTATAATAAGACCTTTCTTTTTAATAATCAAAATGATATATAATTATTATACTAAATTGTAATTTAATTTGCCTCTTTTAGAAAATAGGTATTATTTAAAAAAAAAAGAAGCAAAAGTAATGTTATTAAAGAGAGTATGGATTGATATCAAGTAGTGGCCTTCCAAGTTGCATGGATATAGTTTAGTTTAGTACAACTTGCTCAAGTGGCCCAATTGCATGTGATGGGGCCTTGTTATTTTTGGAAATATTGTAACATACTCAAAATCATATCCTACCTATAAATTACAAATCTTTTAAAAGTGATTTTATTTGAACTTTTTAATATTTTAAATTGACACCTTATGATGTAATGTATATAAATATATATGATTTTGTATTATAAATTATGAATTATGTTCAATAAAGTTCATGTAAAAAACATAGTCCTAAAATTTTAATATTCAATTAAAGGTGATTCAGTATACAATCACATGTGATTTGTAAAAGTATCACATTTGAATTACAAAAATGTCACTCCGTCCAAAAATTTTAAATGCAGTATGGACTATTGATGTCATTGATCCAAATATTAAAATTAGTCCCTTAGGACTATGAATTAAGTATGGACTATATTAAACATTCTTCTATAAATTATAATTGATTGATATGACATGTCTAATATAAAAGAAGAAATGAGTTAAAATATTAGCACCCATCTTTTAATAATAAACTCGTAATTTGGATTTAAGAACCGTTAATGTGTAATTATATGCTTAAAGTATTATGCATCTTATTAGATTTTAAATATGATCTATGAGTATTTATTATATCTTCTTTTCTTAACGACAGGAGAAAGTTTTATTAAAATAAAAAAAAGCTCTAGCCAGAAGCTTGAGAAAACAGAAAAGAAGATTACAATACACACTCCAACCGAGGATTACAACGCCAATTAAACCACACAAGTTTTCTATTAAGATTACCCCTCACGTTCAGCCAAAAAAGTGACAAACTTTGCAGTCGACAAAATAAACTTACAAAGAATGCCAACTTGGATTTGAATAGCCTATCATTCCGATTAGACCGTAACAGCGAACAAAAGTAGAAGACCACAATGTTATATGCTTCTAAGAGCATGGGGTGTATCCTCCTTTGGGCATACCATGTTTCAAGGCACATCAGCATGACCTACTTCATGCTTCAAGCATGCTTAAACCACCGTACTACTCATGATTCGTACGCTTCAAAGATGTTTCATTAAGAAAATACTCTCTCTCCTCTCTCTTTAACATTCAAATACTGAATATATATGTTTTTTGTCGGTACCGAAGACAGGGGTGGTGTGCCCCTTGGTACCTACCCTCCAACTAAGCATATCGATGGTATGCCGTGACCACACCCTTCGCTCTAACTACTTACCTTTAAGACCAAGCAACAATCCCCAAAGAATAAGATCATCTATTTATTATATCTTCTAATATAAACAAAATGACTAATTTGAATCAAATGTATTGTACGGTACTAACTTTTTATTTAACAAATCAATTTTAATTGTACGATCTTAATCATTCATTTTGACAAAAAGCTGAAGTTCAATTTTGACATTTTTTTTATTAAAACTAGATTCAATATTGACTTTAATTTAAATCAATTTTGTTAGAATTAATTTCATTTATTCCCTTCTTAAATCTTAAAATTTCATTTATTCCCTTCTTAAACCTTATACTTGTCCACCATAATTTACAAATATCAAATATCAAATATAATCAAAGTTTTAGTTTTATGATTTCAAAATATTTTACAAACATCTCAAATTATTTTTAATTATAACAAATAATTACGTGACTTTATTGCTCATAATTGTAACAATAATGATAAATGACTTGTACAAGAAATATAATAATGTCATGTTTGCCTCTTCGCGTTGTCACTTCTACCGCTAGTTTAGCTGTTGATGCCGTCTGGTGCCCCTTCGCTTCTGTCGTCATGTCTCGCCATTTTTCTAAATCTCAATTAATTTGCATATTATAATGATATATTATTTTTATTAATGTTTAATATATAATTTTTTTAAACCAATCCGTGTATTACATGCGCATTTATTCTAGTGTATATATATACATACGTTGTTATTTAAACTTTAAAGAACCTATAATAACGCGTATTATAACACTGCTTTTTAATGTAGGGTTTATAAATCATTTTTAAGATTGTGCTTGATGTCGAATCTTATATTTAAATCATTATAAAAAAATCTAGAAATCTATTGGGCCCTAACTAGCCCAAATAACATATTGAAAGTTGAAACCCACTAAAACTAGATCACTCAAATTTGATATCTTCACAAACTGCTTTACGAACTTAATAAACACTAGCTTATGGTCATTTTTCATCAAGTGAAACACACGAATATCCATTCTATCTCTTAATGTATTATCGATTCGGTTTAGATGTAACCAAAAAAACTAGCCCACTTTTTAATTTACTAGTTTTATCTTTTGGGAAAAAGATTCGTGCTGTTATGATGTTTAACTTAGGTGTTAATATACGTATAAGGAATTTAAATAAGTAAACAGCCAAATCACGTGTATACATTTCATTTAAGTTATTTGTTAGTGCAACGACATCTAAGTTAGGTGATCATAGCTGGCTTGATCATTTTCCTTTTTTATTAATAGAATAATACGTTTTACACCAAGTCTTTTATTTTTTTATTGTTGTTTGTTGGCGAAAGAGCCCCAAGCCCTTAACGAAAGCCCAAAACTAGTTCTGTCACCCTATAACCGAACCTACTAAACCGAATCTTGTCAGTTTAAAAATCCTATGAAACAAAATTTTATAGTTTTAGTTCGATTTTTGGCCGTAACCAATCCATCCTCATCCTCTAAAAAGGATGCAATCCTTTTTGGTAGCAATAATAAACTCATAACATAATTTCGACGTGATATTGAAATAAAGCTTTCTTGAAAAACCATTGCAAACATATCATTATTGTTAATTCAAAGATTCTTTGCAAGTATACTCTTTTGTGCACAAATACACAAGCTTTATTAGTTGTAGCTTTTTTAGTACGTAATTTTACTATAATCCAACAATCAGATACCTCGCTCAGACAAGATTATGTGTTGTTTTGACTATTTACCAACAAAAATTTCGTTATTGGAATGTATATTAGATAAATAACCAAGAGTTAAAATAGGGTAACTCATCTTTTGAAAGTCTCCACCGACCAGTCTTACAACCAATATTAAATTAGTAAATCATGTAACTCATAATTAAAAGATATATCCCGATATTTGATCCTTAAACTTTTACTATGAATTTAATTTCCCTAGCCACTATATTACAATATTTGAGATAGTAACTATGAGTTAGATTTAATAACATCATAACATGTGTATATGAAAGCTATAAGCTAGAAACCAACTTGGGTAATAAAGGTTAGGTTACTTAAAAGACACTACACAAGTCACTTTCTAGCTAACACAAGACAATGACAAAAAAAGAAAAAAAGCATATGTGTTGTGAAATAAAGACGTCACATCTATTATTAACTCGTTTTTTAAAATTTATTTTTACTTTAGTAATTGTGAAAATAATTTTCAGGTGGGGCACCCATTTTCTCATCTGACAGTGACGTTAACCGACCCGCGAATCCAAGAAATTAGGCGGTCGTCATAAAATATTAAAAATATATGTTTTCTATCACCGTTTTTTTAATTTAAAATTAAATTTTGTGTACGGAAAATCCAGTGTTCCATGACTTTAACAAGTTTTGTTATAATTAAATAACCATATTAGTATCTAAGTATAGGGTAGGATACAAGAATAATATGTCTTGTAATATATATAGTCTACAACATAAAATTTGTATAGTTTATATATCATGTTACACAGCTTTTACACGGTATTACACGTCTAAATTATCCATAAATTAACAATTACATACAAGAAAATCCTATGTAATTATGATGCACAACATGTTAGACACTAATGCACATCAAAAAATAAGTCTATGATTAAACAAAAAAATCCACGAAAAGTTTGCAGAAGGGAAAAAGAGCATAAGCCTAAAAAATGTTTCCTTTGCTACCTTCGTTTGCTATCTAAAACTCCGATGAAGGTGACGGGATCCAGTGAAAATAAACGGTTTCAAAAAATAAATCAAAAGTGGGTCTATTGATGGTCGGGTCTATTGACGGTTGTTGTAGAAAGATCTCTGCAATAAACAGATTTGATATGCCTAGCGACAGGGCCGTCTTAGAAGGCATACCAGAGGGCGACCGCCCAGGACTCAAGGATTAGAGGTCCATTTTTCTTGTATGTGTAATATACAAGATTTAACACTCTAACCCATATTTTAATTAATCTATTATGAGTTAATTATTGTAAACGTTAAAAATTTCTTAAAGATTTGAGATTAACACTCTAACTAGAAATCATATATTCAATTGTCAAAATCGTTTAGCCCACTACAACACAAGACCTCATTTTGTGTTGGACAAATCCGTAAAAAAAATTGTTTCAAAAAGCAGAATGGTAAAATTTCTCTTTGCTAAGGAGAAGACGCGGGTTCGATTAAAGGTTGAGTCTGTTCCTACTTCATTTTCAAGTCCGGATTCAATCTTCATCCGCACACCTACTATTGCTAGAAATCTAGTCTCTCTCAGGTCCTTTTTCGATCTCGAACTACTCTTGGATTTCAAAAGCGACCATGGATAAAAGTTTAGTGTAAAACCATTTCCCTTGGAATCCCACGAAATTCATGGGAAACTCGTTGAAAATTTGCTTTTTGACTCAAAACCGTGGGAAATTCGTTGAAAATTTGTCACGAATTGTTCACAAGGAAATCTCTTTGTGGTGCATTATTTTCTAGTAGTGACCGTATTGGGAAGAAATCAAGAACTCATCAATTCATCAAAAAAGAAATCGATAGTTAGTTTGCGAAGAAATCATACAAAATCATTTAACTCTTTGAGACGAGGTTACACGGTTTGAGAAGAAGAACAAAATTGGCAATCACAATTCTTTATCCTTATTCGGTTCTCTTGAGAAAAAACGAAATCCTAGGATTTTGTGAAATGTAGAATTCAAAATTTTAATTTATTTAAAGCATATCCAAGTTTTGAAATTTTTTGAATTTCTCAAACACGTATAAACTTTCCAATTTTATATAGTCATCTATTGTTACAATTAAGTACGTATAATCTTAAGTTTTTTACGGAGCGTTTTTATATAGTTTAGTATTTTTTTAGGGGCCCGATTTAGGTTTGCCCCGGGCCTCTTGAGACGCCTAGCGATTGTGTCGTCGTCATGAATAGTTGTTCGCTGCAAGTTGACCGTCAATGACGAGAGTATCTTGATTTGCGTCGTAGGCGTCCGTCAAAGTCGTCAAAATTAGTTTCAAAATGGCCAGAATGTCCACGGCAGTCGTAGGTGTCCATCATAGTTGTCGAAGTTGAAGTCGTCGGAGTGTTCACAGTAGTCTGTGTCAATTTCAAAATCAGTGTTTATGATAATTTTGGAGAGAAAAATGTGGGAGGCTACCTAGGTTAGTCTGGTTTAAGTTGGTGGAACCGAGAAGTAAAATTCCATAAATGCTCTATTTTATTAATGTCATTTGTCATCTTCTCATCCATTCATAGCCTTGTTATCTTAAACCTCTTCTCAATAGATTCTACTTCTATACGATGGAAGAGTCCATATGAAAAGTCTTGTAATTGCGTGAACTGCGAGAAACAATATTAACACCTGATTAAAACAAATCAATGACAAATAATGTTAAGGACTAATTAATAAGAGGTATTTTAGATTGATCCAGTTTTAATCAGTGATAACGATCTATATAGACATAATTCATAATTAACAGTCAAATTTAAAACTATTTTTGAAACAAAAGAAAATATAACTCTGTAATGAACACTTTAACTTGAATCGAACTATGCAGTCCATTCTTTTGAAAATTGCCTAGAGGAGAAAAAATAATTATCTAACACAATAGGACCAAAAGTAATTACGATCCATATAACGATGGAAATAAACTCAAATACCGAAAATAAAGAAATTAAACAAGTTAGAACAAAAATGTAAAAAGTAAAAATGTTAAAGGGCTATAGTTGAAAATTGATGAATTAAAAAAGAAAAAAAAAAGAAGAAAGGAGTATGATGGGTTGTCAAATCATGATCATACGGTAATGAGTGACGTGGCATCGAAGAAGGGACCGCTCATCATGTGGAAGTTGTTTGGTGGTCCCACAAGCACTAACTGTGTGTTCAGTAAAAATAATAAAATTACAAAGTTACAAAGTAAAAGTGGCCCAAAAATGCGGGCCCACTTGCTTCTTATTTAACCGACAATTTTAACCTCGAGTTAACTGCAAATCCACCTCGTCCTTTTTAACTTAAAAAATAATCTTACATTACTACACACCCACGGTGAACGGACCAAACATAAACAAAATTCCAAGGCACCTATATTCTATCTTCTTATTCTTATTAATAAACAAACAAATGCTTAAATTGTAGGGTTAATAACAGTTTAATTATTATAAAATCTAAATTACGATTTAATCCTTAAAGTTACACATTATATTTAGTTTAAATCTTATTGTTTTTAAATGATTTAACCTTTAAATATTTGTTAAAAATGGTTTAACTCTCTAAATTTTGTTAAGTCTTTTAATAAAACTATCATACATAGTAAAACAGAGAGAGTAAAATAAAAAACCATATAAAATGAAAGGGATTAATCAGTTTGTTTTTAAAAATTTCAAGGTTTAAACAATTTTAAAAAAAGTTTAAGATTTAAATCAGAAAACATTTAAAACTTTTTGGTAAAAATGTTTAGAAAAAATCTTTGATAGTTAAACCGAAGCCGAATGAAAGTTTGGATGGTAAAACCATTATTTATCCTAAATTGTATAAATACTTCATAGATTTAGAGCATGTTAATTAAAATATTTTATAAAAAGAATGGTGAAGAAAGATAATATAAATGTGAAATTTCTCAATATAAATAACGTCTATATCTGTAGGAAGAGAAAAGACTATAACTATTCAAATTGTAACAAAAAAAATTATTAGTAACCAAATTTGTAGATTGCTGGTTAAAATTCAATGAGATGTCATCCAATTTCTTAAGTGGCAATTTTGATGAAATTTTAGAAAAAAAGTTAGAACACCACCAGATCTTATTACTTCTCTGTCCTCTCTCAGTCCGGAAATTAACAGGTCATCTGTCTTTATATATTCTCTCACCTCTCCATCTCTCTTTGTATTCTCTCTACCGGCGACCATGGCAACAAGTGCAATAAACCCAAAATGTTTTCTATTCTCTTTATCTTTCCAGATCTGTGTACTTCAAGTTTTTGTGTGTGTATTGTGTGTGATCTTCGTGTTTGAGTGTATTCTTTAAGTTTAGGTGTGCATTGTGTATCTGTTACAAATTGAGTTGAATGATTTAGGGTTTTCATTGTGTGTGTGTGTTTGAATTATATGTGGATGTGATTTATGGTACGTAATCAAGTTGTCGAACCGGTTTTATGATTTATGATCTGTAACATCATTTTTGTGTTCGAATGTGTATATGTCCATATCTTGGTTAGGTGTGAAACCCATATGTTCTTGTTTGGATCCCATAGATTTTGCTTTGAATATTTGTGTTGGTTTTGTTTGAAACCCGAATCTAGGCATGTCCATGGTTGATTTCAATTATGCTCAACGGTGTTTATGTATGGTTGTTTATGGAAAAAACTCAAGAGCATGATAAACTTCATAAATTTGACATGAACCATCTTGAATGTAATTAAAAATTTATACAATAATTAATAAATCTATACAAAACATTTAAGTTCAAAAATAATAATATATTAGATTAATTAGAAGTTAATAACTAGTAATTTATTTATCTTTTATAATATCTATAAATTAATCATTAATTTAAAAGCTATGTGTACATATCATATAAATTAATTACTGATAAATTTTATGTAATTTTACTGAATTTGAAAAAATTTACTAAATTTAATTTAGAATATCTAAATTAAAATGATTAAAAAAATGATATAACATGACTAGACAATGTGAATGACCAAATTTGTTTCTTAATGATATGGATGCTTTAAAACGAAAATTTCATATTATTAATGGAAAATTATATAAAAGGGTAACTATATTATTATTAATTTTTTAATTTGTGTAACATTTTTATAATTTTTCTAATCAAGACTGTATACTATATGTCTTTTCAATTAGGCAGAGTTCTATGAACACCAAATAACACCCAGAAGAAGATGAATATTGAGGTGTGTGGCGACGACAATGAATATAGGGATTGCCAAATGTAACGCCCCAAAAACCAAATTTAAAATATTAAAATCAAACACCTATAAGTGTTCGCATCTCAAAGTTTAACATAAAAGCGGAAGCAATACTTGATTGAAAAACTGATGTATCAACAGATACGCACAAAAATACTAACATAAGTTTGGTACCAAAGACTTGATATTTACAAACCAGACGTTAATTTCAAATAGTTTATCAAATGCTAGTCAAACCGAAGCTTTGCCCTTGTCTTTGTTAAAACCTGCAAAACATTTTAAAAATAGTATCTGATAAGCTACGAGAGCTTAGTGAGTAAACCGGACTAAACATCATATAAACTCACGTATAAAATCATATGAAGATAATACACGTATGTCTGGCAAACAATGCTAGCCTCTAGTTCTAGACCCAGGGCAGCAACATGGGTCACAGTACTGTACCATAATTGAGCCTTACTGGACTTAGCAGTAAGCACCCCACCTCTGAGACTTACTGCACATAGCAGCAAACTTATACACATATGAATAACATGACATGTTAATAATCTGATATAATAACATACATGCTGCATATATGAAATGAAGTCTAGAAGACTCACCTTCTGATCATACTATCCTGAATTGATCCACATATGTCAATGATACAGGTAATATGCCAATCACCTCCTATATAAACAATTCATAAAATCACATAAGGCATTCTGATCTAAAATAGGGCCTACACGAGCCGTGTATCCCTACACGGGCCATGTCCCTTATAAGCTACACGACCTAAGCTGGCAACATGGCCAGTGTGGTCTAGTCATCCTACACGGGCCGTGTACCCCTACACGGGCAGTGTACCTCTCGTGCTACACGACCTTGTATCTTTACATGGCCGTATGACCGCCTTACACACTACACGGCCGTGTACCGCTACACGGGCCGTGTACATCACAGACCCAGCAGACTGTTCTTAGCAAGAACTACCGGATTTCACCATAAATCTGCTAATATAATTATCATATTGCCTAGAGGTGTTTTCCTACACCTCATACAGCTGATAAACATGATCTAAACACTACAAAACATTCCTAACATGATTTCACCATTGAATCATGTGTTTAATCTTACATAACATCAAAAACAAAGGTTTAAACCTTACCTTATATTGTATGCTTGCTATACTCTTGAAGATGCTACATGTACTGCTGATTGCTCACTGAAAGGAGAAGCTGGGAGCTGCTGTGAATGTGTATACGTGAGTTTGCAGGAGAAACAATACCAACTTTGACTCCTAAGTCAAAGTTCATGGTTTATATATATATAAGTTTTAACAATTGACACAACAGCCCCTGCACTTAATCAAGTTATAATCTGACGGTTTTAGCCCCTCTAGTTTAAAACCACATCTTATCACATATATCTATTTATAACTCGGGTAACACCTTGTACTTTCCTTGCATAAATTTAATAATAAATTTCCGGGTGTTACACCAAAACAACATCACAAAGTTCCTAACCTAGTACCCTATAATCATCGTTTCATACAATCAAATTTTAGGGCTTGACAAAACAAAAGTTTAGAAAACCCAAAAGCAAAATTAGCGGGTATTGGTTTATGCTTGAAAATCGATTGGTGAAATGGGTTTTAGATTGGAAATGTGAAGTGTATGAAATAAGCAAAAAGAACAATCTTTCCTTTAGCCTTCATTTCCCTGTCCTTTAAGGACTTGAAAAATAAAAAATTAACAATTCATAAAACCAATATAACTGGTTGATTACCTGCTAATACAAGTCATTTAACAACAATAAAACATTTAACAAAGTTGATTGTATTTATTGACAAAATCAAAGTTTGTTGCATACAATGATATCTTATTCAAAATTCGTTGTATTTTTATGTATTAAACCCTTTACATTAAATGAAAAAAAAATATAAACTACACTAACCTAATGAGAAAAATTATAAAAAAATTAGAATTGAATACAATAATTACACTATTATTATACCTAAATTTTGATAATAATTTGGCATTAAAAAATGTAAAAATGTTAGTTTTTACTAACTTCTCTCTAATTAAAAGCCTAAGTTTTAGTACAATATTATTATAAGTAGGGGTGTTCAAAATAATCCGAATCCGAACATCCGAATCAATTATCGAAAAGCCGATCCGAAATTATCCGAAAATTCGGATATCCGAATTTTCGGATTCAGATTCGGATAGTAATTTTTTAAATTTTCGGATATTTCGGATATCCAATATCCGAAAATTATTTTTTATTTTTTATTTTTATGTTGCTTATTGATTTAATTTTCTTAATATATATAGTTTTATATACATGTATTTTTTATTTTGAAGCATACTTGAGCTATTTTTGGTGATTAAAGTTTAAAATATGGTTATTTAGTAATAATATTTTTTTTTAAATATATATTTTTGAAATTTTCGGATACTGAAAAACAACTATCCGAAATTTCGGATATCCGGTTTTGATCACCCCTAATTATAAGTCGTTAAAATCAACATCTAGTTAATATTAACAAATTAATATTATATATATGTACTAGCCAAGCGCCATCTATACTAATAGGTGAGGACAAATATATGATGCAAAATAATAATAAATAAATATTGGTCTTTTATTAGTAGTATAAGAGATAAGAGATAATCTTTATACATTAAGATAAGCATTATATAGATATACTATCATGATTTTTAAATATTATAATTTGTAACTTTTTTCTAGCGGTGTTGTCATATCTAATTATAAATTTTGTTATATAATTTTTAATCAAATTATAGATGATAAAATAAATAAATGTTATGTAATATATTTATGTTTTTTAATATAAGTAAAATATTTTATTTACCTCATATTTTATCTCATATTAGATGATATTTAGATAAGTTAAAAATACAACCAACATATAAGATATGTCAATATTTATAATTTAAAAAAAACTCAAAACTTAAATTCATTAATGAATTCAGATCTCTTCTCTTAATTTCTTCTTCTAATATTCTTTTAATATTAATAAAATACTAACATTGATTAATTTATTTAAACAATCCTAATATTTTATTTAGTCAAAATTAAGATTATTCTTCAATTAGAGAATATTTGCCATTCATTTGGTCAAATTAAAACTCAATTTTGAGTCCAAATCAAGAGATCATTCAAATTAAATTCTTATATAAGACAAGATTTGAGGTAAATAAAATATTTTACTTAGATTCAAAAATTACATAAATATATTAAATAAAATTTATATTGATCTATAATTATTATCTCATATCTCTTATATCTTAATATTAACAAAAGACTAATATTTATTCATTATTATTTTGCATCAAATAATCTTTCGTTATTCGTGTAGTACACGGAGTGCTTAGCTAGTAGGTAGTTAAATACTAAATATTTACCAACATTTTGATAATATTGTATGGTACACGTTTTCTAATTATAAATTTTGACCTAGAAAAATAAAAAAATGGATTCCAATTTCAAAAGATATGTTTAGGTTTTGATAATTATATTTTTTTTATCCAAATCAATAGTTAGGATTGTCTAATAGATTTTATAAATGCTAGAATTTATTAATATAGAAGATGGTTTTTTGTAGACTTTTAAATGTTTAGGGAATTATGATAGTAGAAAACTTATATAAAATATATAAAAACAAACTTTTTTTATATGTGACACATAAATAATACATACAACATAAATTCAACTTTTGATAAGTTTGTTTAATAGATTCACTCAACATAGGGTGTGTTCGACAACGAATTTATAGAGGATTATAGGGTATTGAGATTCTAGTTTTCATAATCTCTAGTCCTCTAATCTCATTCGGGTGGTAAAATCTTGAGGAGATTGTTAAAAACATAATCACTTATAATCCCTAAAATAACAATATTTCTAAATAATTAACGAATTGAGCTTAGGATTATCTATTAACCAGCCTCCGCACCAGCTCTAACTCCGGCTAGTTTTGAAACACACCCATAGATTATAACACGGTCGGTAATTTCAACATAAATCATTATATTTGAATCAAATTAGATACTTATTTAAGAATCTTTGGTCAAATTTACTTGACCTATTCTAATGCTACAACGTCTAGCTATTGTTATAATCCAAATAGGCAACAGTCGTGCATACATATGTTTACAATAGATAGTTCTTTAAATTAAAACTAATATGATCCATCAATAAAACTTCTATTTGATCCTCCTATTTACTAAGTTTTTTTTCCCCTCATTTCCTTCTTTAATTTTAATACTTATCTTTACATGTAAGTAGGATGATGAGTTGCAAGATATAGTGTCTTTCAACTCATATATGTAACATTGATGATGTTGATTGAACCTCGGCCTTCTCACATCTAAACACATCGGGTTAACACGCTCGCTCATACAAAATTTACACCGTACAATTATCCAAATCCATATAATAATAATAAGAAGAAGAATAAAAAGAATTGAAGTCGGGCATATATTTCTGGTTGACAGTTGGTAAATGGTAATTGACCGGACCGGCATGTTTGTCGGGTGGTGTAGATAGAGGTCCTCAACCCTCTCACCCTTTTTTCCACGTGTCCCATCACATGCCTTCCCACTTACTCTTAAACCAGACCTCCTTCATCCCTCAGTTTTATTACGTACTCTACATAATAATATATTTGACTTCTCTATTAACTTTTTGATATATCTTTATATCTTACTTAAATATAAATAAATAAAATAAACTCTTTAATTAATGGAATATTATAACAGCTAATCTAATGGAATCATATTCGAAACGTAGAGGTTAGTGACATAATTTAGATAACTTACTGACGGAAAACTGAGGTTACACCTTATTAATTAGTCTACGACGTCTTTTGGGTCGGATCTTCTTTAATCCAGATTAATGCAAATTCTGACATAATTAACGTCACTAATCTAAAATCGGATCTTAATTAGTTGTCCCGGATAATACCGTTTATTTTTTATTTTTGAATTCCAAAGGCAATTTAATTAATAGGAAACGAAACTAGCAAAGTGCTAGAGCGTCTAACAAAGTCGAAGACTAATAACTACTACTGCTTCAAGAGTATAAAGTTTGATACTTTAGATAAAATTTCACGAATTGGAGAGGTTATTACTAATTCGTGACCTTTGAGAAAGTCAAAATACCACTGACTGTGATCTGTTTATTTTTGCATAAGTTTCATGAATTACATGATTTGGAGGGTCGTTTTGGAACTTCAAATCTCATAATCACTTATACTGTTATATCAAGTTATGATATAAGATTAATATGCAAGACTATGGAATATGAGATCAATAGAAAATGTAATACTAAGAACGAGTGGCAACACCTAATTGACTAACAAATTGTTAAAGGCATAACACTTCATTCCTGTATAAGGAAATTTCCTTCATCCCTTTAAAGTATGTCATTTCTCCTCTAAAAACCCTAATTAAAATCCTAATTCTCTCTTAGGCTGATTCATATGTGAATATTTCTGCTTGAGCATGAGAGGGATTTTAAAAAAGAGTTCACATGTGAAACCATAAGTCGTGTTTTGTTTCATAGACCAGAGAGAATCCATCATCGATCAAGATGCAAATATTGATGCAATTCTATTTTCTTTTAATTTGAACCTGAGCTAAGGACCAATTGTTCAAACAAAAGAAGTTAGTCCATGTTGGACTTTGGGAAGATGTGCTTACTACAAAAAAAATATGTCAATTATTCACACTTTTTTTTATTAATATTAATACACTTAAAATCGTGAAAAATTACGATCAAGCGTGAAAAAAATTAGGTTTTACTAATCTGTACCAAATCTTTACATTTGAAAGTGTGAAAATTGGAGTAAAAAATCACATGTATTAGTATGAACAAATTATTTAAATTTTCACACTTTTAAGCTTGAAAAATTTGAAAATAACTCTAGAATTACAAAAATCCACGCTTTTAAGTGTGAACTTCTATAATCATCTATTTATTACTAAATTCACACATTTAAAAGCATGGACTTTTAAAAGAAAATGTATAAGTTTATAAATGTTAAGTTTTTTCTTTTTTTATAACATAGTTCTGTTTCATGTTCAACTTACGTGTTATATGTCATTTCAACATAAACAAATACAAACGTATATTATCTTCTAATATAAATAGAAGACTAACATGTATCAAAATTATTGAATGATCCTAGCACTTCATTTAATAAAATTAATTTAATTGTTTAATCTTAACTATCCATTTAATCAAAATTAGAATTTTAATTTTGATTTTTCTAAATCAAAATTTTTAAAATTTTTTCATATATATTTTTGTCTTCAATCTCACGTCGATGCTTTCACCGTTAGGCTAGATGTTGACCTTGTATGTCGTCAACTTTTAAATTCACATTTCTTTCGTGTTTTATAATTATTTAACACCTTCTTATTAATGTTTAATATCTATCATTCTCTTAAACCAACATATATATCACACAGACATCTAATCTAATTATATAATGCAAAATCTTATTCAAATTTACTTCACTAGTTTGAGTATCATCTTGGGTGAAGACTAACGGTTTGTCTGATACTCAAATCAGATAACTAGTTTTTTAAAGGGTAAGTTAAGATCACTAAGGCCATGTATTATACTCTTTCTTTTCCTTTCCTTTACTTAATGCCATGTCAGCGCCATATCATTTTCTCTTCCATTTTCTTCTCCCTACCCAAATTAAATGTTATACCTTCCCTTTAAACTCTTCTCACTTTTTTTTATTTTTTATATAAAAAAATTACACATGTTTGTGTGTAATATGTTGAGAGGGGGGTGGGGGTTGGGTTTCATGTTTTTCCCCATCGAGTTCCTTTACCCGATCACCCTACTCGAGCCACATGTTTTGGTGTTCCCGGCCATACCCAAGCATACTCGCTAGCTTCAAGCCGAGTATAACGCTTGGTCTAATGATTGAGTACGTGTTTTGCAACTATCCAACGATCTTCTCTCGTTTAAATTTCAAAACGACGCCGCAATTGCGATTATTTGTGTTAAACATGTCTTCAACGTAACCAATTTAGACGTGGATCATTCGATGGTCCAACTTGTAGCTTTTATAACTTCATGTTAATTTTAGGTTAATTATAATAATATTTGTCATTCAAAAAGAAGGAAAATACACAAAAATTTAGCATCTTTTAAAAGAAGATATATACTACCGATCCAACTTTAATTTTAAGATTTGATGTAACTAGTAGATAGTTCATTTAAGAACGATCCTTATTACAAGTATCGCGAGAATCAATCTTGACCATTGATCAAAATATATAAATCAATGACTAATAATTTTGACGGTTCATTAATAACTAATAATTGGCTTATTAATTAGGAGTATTTCGAGAAAATTAAGTCAATCTAATAATGACTCATCCACTCATACGTAATTCACGGTTAGATAAATATTTAAATGACTAAAATACCCCTATCAACGAATCATTAATAACCATTAATTATAATTATAAATGATATTCACAATAATCGTAATAAAAACTCATCTTTAGTAAAGTGAAATCATACAAAAGTTAATGGATAATCATATATGTTGATACGTCGCTTAAATTATTGTTATCGTCATTGCTTCAAGGTTCCCGATGCAGGTAAAAATTCATTTAAAAAAAAGAATATTATATAAAATAAAAACTTTAACATAATTATTAAGTCAAAACCATTGATATTAAAGCAAAGCACCATGCATATGTGTACACATATTAGCCGGACCCTAAGTTAAATTACACAACACAATGATGTCAAATAGTAAGCCTTGGTTTGAATCCAATTGTCTTTTGCCTTTTATTTGGTCCCATGTTTATTATTTGCATTTCGGCATGTTTACCAATAACTTCAATTACATTATTTTTATATTTTATCTTTTTCTGAACGGTAGCAGATAGAAAAAGAAGATATATAAAAACTAGCAAGACACTAGCAATAAAACTATAAGAAAATAAGAAAACGAAACATTAAACACTACAATGTAATACGGGCATAGTTACCAATTATGTCATGAAGTTAATAAGGTCTTTTCTTTTAACATATTGTTTGTTTTTAACATGATTCAATTTACCGTTTGGGGATCTCGATCACCGGTTTATCCAACGACGAACATAAATTGTGTAACCCCGAATTAAAAAGTACGTATGTGTTAGGGTTTCCTTCCTAGACTTCCAATATAGAGAATGAAGGCATGAAGGAGATTTTGATGCAGTAGGTTGACTTAAGTAAGTAATGCTATACGGATATGATGAAGCGTGTGTT
Organism: Dittrichia graveolens; assembly: GCA_038502395.1. Classification (NCBI taxonomy): domain Eukaryota; kingdom Viridiplantae; phylum Streptophyta; class Magnoliopsida; order Asterales; family Asteraceae; genus Dittrichia; species Dittrichia graveolens. Next base: position 113,113,165 of record JARJIL010000001.1, on the reverse strand, counting down.
GGTTGAAGGGGGCAACAATCATAACTCATAAGCGATGTATGCATGTATAAAGACACCACTTTGAGCCTCTCTTCCTTTCCAGTTTCAATTCATTTGCCTTTTCCTTTCTCCAATTTAATTTGGATTTTATTTTTATATTATATTGTTATTATTTTATTTTTTTACTCTAAGATATTACTCGATCGATCTACCACTTTTTTCTTTGTTTTTTATGAGATAAATTAATCGTGTAAACCTTTGGTTTTGTTGCACGTCGAAGGTTAAGTTGCCATTGTAGTAACAATCTATATATAAGGGAGGTGATACTTACACAACAAAAATAGACATACATAACAACTTTACGCATCATTAACTTGTACCATGTGCATCAACTATTTAAACCATGTTATAACTAAAAATTGTTATGTATGCAACTCCCTATATATAAAGCTTCTTCTAAAAACCACATAGTATATATACACACATACATATATTTTATTTGATTCTATATATGCTTGTGGATAAGCTCAATGGGTTGACTAATTAAATGTTAATTGCGCTTAATTATATCTTGCTTAATTACCAACTAATCACAATTAAAGTTAAACATTAATCACCAGAGACCATCAATTGATGGCATAATTTTTTCTGATATTTTGATCAATTAATAAAACCATCAATTGATCATTTCAGTTTGAACTGTGATTTCATGATTTTCGTAGTCATACACCCTTAATTACAAACTAATTGAAATAATTAATCGATAACATCATGCATCTTTTGCCGAGGCATCTATATATCAATTTTATATATTTTAATATTATAAGATTTGTCGAGCTAAAATTCATTTTATTCAAAGATGACATAAAGCTTTCATTTGAGTCCGGATGAACACCGGCCAATCAGCCTCAAATTTTTCTCCAAACCCTACTGCACCTGCAGATTATATAAACAAGACTGAATCCTCCACGAAAGAGATGACTCGATCATTAGGTATTACTCTTCTCGCCAAGTTTGTTGTGGTAGGAATACCATTTGAAAGTACGTACTCGCCAAATAAATCCGATCGATCGAGAGCTTCATCCCCAAAGCAACGTACAACTTCATCATCCCAAATTTAAACCTGCAGATCGACGATCCATTAATAGCAATAGTACGTTCTATGAAATGAAGCTGCACATATATGCAATTTAATTTCCCTTTTATTAATTCTATTATTATTATTATTTTTCTTTTTATATGTAAGATTGTCTCGATCCATCCACGTAGCCCTAAATTGACCTTACATATAAATAATAGATGCATGATGTTTCATTCCGGCCAGTTTATATATGTATTAAATAGATTGACCAAGTTAGAAAAAAATTGTGTTAGCTCAATTTCCTTACATCATTTTCTGCAGGTATATATAATTAAAACCATAAATAATATACAAAATCAAACTTAAATAAATTACACTTGTGTTCATGTTGGTGTCCGATTAGACACTTAAGCATAATTATGTAATATATATTTATTTGTTTATTTATTTATATTTATGTAAACAAGTTAAAACAAAAAGAGTGGAAGAAACATCATAATCTTGTTTGAATTAATTAGTTTTTATGCTTACAAGATGATGTTTCTCAATAATTATTTTTCTTTTTTTTGTCTTTTTCATCTTATTTACCTTAATTTATTTATTCGATCTCTTTTTATGTCAATCTCTTTGAATAACGACCACAAGTATATATATATTAAAAGTTTATGCCGTACGCTAAGAAAAGTTGTGACATTTTTATGATTTTTAACTTTCAGAAAAGAATTGAACTTCGCATAATTAAAAACTTTAAAAAACATATATATTACCAATGTTAAGTTTTTTTTATTACAGTAAGTATGTTTGATCCAAAAATATCTGCTAATACTTGGATCTTTAAACTGAAATTTTCCAAATTTCGTATATTTAATTAAAGACTAATTAAAAGTTAATATTGTTTCAAAATTAATTTAAAAGTAGTTACATATATCTTTTAAAAGGTTATATTCAAAAATCTTTCTTAGACCAAAATGACTGCATGTCCTAGTTGGCGTTAATATTGGTCAAAGGTGTACGTTAATTCCTCGTAAAGTTAAATTTTTGTTAAATAACTTAGATTTAAATTTTTGTTAAATAACTTAGATAACGAGTGTTGATCATTTGCAAGAGAAATTAAAAAGATATATATGAAGCTAGCATGAATAATTATAAGTAGGTAGCTAGCTAGCAATTGTACGTACGTAGTGAATGTGTGTGTGGGGGGGTATGAAAGTGGAAAGAAAGAAATTAAACCAACGTAGCATAAGAAACATCATCCATTATTTGGCATAATAGATGTATGGAGGAGATATGGAGATCGAAGAAATTTGTGTGCACCACTGGATACGGGGACCCCTTTAGCCTAAACCCAAATCTTTACTTATGCATGTCTTAGTATGAGAATATTGACTTCGGTGACAATTTGACATCCTTGAAAAGCTTCTTTCTACCTTTTTCCTTTTTTACTTTTTTATATCTATCACTTTTTCATATTTACTAATCGATCATAATCATCGACCAAACCCATATATACACACACACACACACACACACACACATATATATATATATATATATATTGAAAAGTTCATTTGAGAACCGTTTTTATTGCGAGAACCGCGAGAACCAATCTTAGCCGTCCAATTCCTCCTCCTTCAATTGGATTGTCCACCCATGAATTCCTTACATGCACTCTGCCACACCCAATCCCCCACGCTCTTCATCCATGAATTCCATTATCCAAAATGAACGGCCAAGATTGGTTCTCGCAGTTCTCGTACGAAAAACGGTTCTCAAATGAACCTTCCCCTATATATATATATACTATCTACTCATAACCCACCATCAACAAATTAAAAAGCTAGTAGGGAATTGAATTCATACTTTAATTAATTAGAGGACATTAGTTCATTGTTGAGCTAGCATACTCATGCCTACTAAATGATTAAGAGGCTCTTGGCAGAATATATTTCAAGACAATTTGATTAGTGTGTTTGGTTGTAACCAAGTTTTGGTTTTCTTGATCGATCGAGGTGTGTACTTAGGGGTCTTTGGATCCCACTCTTTAGATTTGGCGGTTGGGTGGGTGTACTTTATATATATAGAACTCTCTCTCTCTCTCTCTCTCTCTCTCTATATATATATATATATATATATATATATATGGAAAAGTTCAAACAAGAATTGTTTTTCAAACGTGAACCGCGAGAACCAATCTTAGCCGTTCAATTCCCCCTCTTCAATTGGATTGTCCACCCATGAATTTCTTACATGCACCCTGCTACACTCAATCCTCCCACGCTCTTCATCCATGAATTCCATTATCCAAAATGAACGACCAAGATTGGTTCTCGCAGTTCTCGTACGAAAAACAGTTATCGTTTGAATTGTATGCTGAAATTATTCCATCATAAATAAATAACCAAGCAATAATGTCTCATTTTACACCGTAATTGTGATTACTTGGTGTGTGTTCACTTGTAAACGGTTGATGAATAGTTTTATCATGATAATAGATTATGTTAAGATGCGAACAACAAAAAGTACATAAATTCTTATTTTCCATATACAAGCAACGTAAAAAGTACATCTTTTTAATGATCAAAATGTTGTGTTCATTTGGGAATAAATTAAGTGAACGTACATTTAAATTCAAAGAAAATAGTCATGCCTTCACATAATTTAATATTTAATGGTAGATGTTTATTGGTGAACAAATAAAGAAAAGATTTTTACAATATCATAGTAGAAGTTCACATGTGATGGGGAAAAAAGAGCCATGAGAGAGGATTGTGATGGTTGACTAGAGTCTAGAGGTGATCTTTGTTGTTGGTTATGGAGAATGAAACTGTAGATGAGAGAAAATATAAGACGAGGTACCATATTGAGTTATCAAATAAGTAATTTGTGGCTAACAGAAAAGGTTGACTCTATTAGTTTTTAACTTTTACATTTTTTAAAAATAAGTATTCTACCTTTTCTCTTATATACGATTTCTGGTGCACCGATTTAAAAAAATTAAACAAACATTCTTGTGAAATAGTGGCGACCTACATGTTTAAAATTGACAAAAAAGAGGAATCCTTAAAGAGTACATGTCAATTCTTTTGTGTCCTATAATTATTTATGAAATTAATAATTATCATATTTTTTCCTTTTATAATAATCTAAAAGTTTAGGGAAGATTTTAAAAAATTATAAGAGTTATGTAATTATGTTACCTGATTTATAAGGTAAAAAAGTATAGCACTTACTTTTTGAAAATAATAAAAGTTGAGAACTAGTATAGTCATTCTTCTAATAGTATAATATTTAATATATAAGATAAAAATTGATTACTTATTTTGAGAAAAATATAAATGTTGAGAATTAATAGAGTTATTTTTTCTAGGCTAATCTCAAGGTTAGGATATTTTAAGGAATAAAATCTCGTTTTTACCCTTTTTAACCGATTAAAAAAAGACTACAACATGATTTTTTTTGCAAACAGTACCAAAGACTGTACAATGATGTGTTATAAAAAGTTGTGTAGCCATCGTAAAAGATTGTGCAACGTTGTGTTGTAAAAAATGTGCAACACTATGTAAACAAAGGTACATCACGGTAAAAAGACATGCAAAGCAGTGCCAAAACTGTGCAACTGATTAACGTTGTGTTAAATAGTGTAAAAGTTGTGTAACATAACACAAAATGCGTACACCACAGTAATATGTCTTACAGTGCGATTTTGGTGCAACGCAGATTAAATTTTGTGCAACATAGTTCCAAATATGCAATATTGGTATTAAATGAAAGAGCATAATTTTATCTTTTAAATGATTTAATTTTTTAAAAAGTTTACTATATAAAAGTTATGATAAGTTAAAATTTTAGCGGGTGTTTGGGTTTATGACACAACCCACTCTTTGCGTGATTTAACCAATTTACCCCTCCAGCCACTTTTTTAATGCCCTTACCACTTCAATTTTATTTTAATTACCAAAATGCAATGAACCATATTAACCCTAGATCTAATTTAATCAATGGCTTAGATTACTTCCGACACTTCTTAATTTTAAGTACTTTTTGCGATATGATACCAGCGTAATGCGGCGACAATGAATAATTTATACTTGTTAACATGTCCGTTTTCAAATCGTAAGTAGTATGGTATTTATATAATACGGTGACAACGAATAATTTTCGTTTGGTGACATGTTTATTTTCCTTATCTTTTTTCCATTTCCTTTATTTATTTATTCTCCATAATTGAAAAAAAAAGTTATGAAAATAAATTTTAATAATTAAGTTAATTTGTATTTGTTTTGACTTTCAAAAAAAATTTATTGACTTTGATTTTCTTAAATATGTAATTAAAGTTTAATTATTAAATTGAAATATAAGAATCTTATTAATTATATCTAATAGTTACTCAATTTAGTTTATATGATAGGTAATTTTGTAATTTTAAAACACTTAAAATTTAAGAGTTTAAGCAAAAGACTTAAATTCTTTATAATATAGTATATATATATATATATATACGAGATGGTTCAAATGAGAACTATTTTTCGTGCAAAATCTGCGAGAACTAATCTTAGTCATTGATTAAAGGAAATTAATGGCTAAAAATTCTAATGGCTCGTTAGTGACTCATTAATTACTCATTAACGAGGGGTATTTTGAAAAAATAAAGTCAATCTAATAATGATACGTCTATCCGGACGTAATTCATGGTTGGGTAAATATTTAAATGACCAAAATACCCCTATTAATGATGGGTTAATAATGGAAAAAACCTCAAACTTTGACTTACTTTTTGGTTTAAACCTTAATCTTTGTTTTTAAATGATTTAAACCTTAAACTTTATTTTACTTGTTGGTTTAAACCTTAGACTTTGACTTACTTTTTGGTTTAAACCTTAATCTTTATTTTTAAATAATTTAAACCTTAAACTTTATTTTACTTGTTGGTTTACACCTTAAATTTGTTTTTACCTATTATAATAGGGTTAATAATGGAAAAAACCTTAAACTTTGGTTTACGTTTTGGTTTAAACCTTAATCTTTGTTTTTAAATGATTTAAACCTTAAACCTTGAATATATTTCTATTTAACCCATAAACTATCACTTAGTTAATTAAAATAGGTAAAAAGTAAACCTACAACCTAGTAAACCGGTTGCCTCGTCTCCCCCATTAACACACGTCTTGCAAAATCAATTTGAGCGGAAAACCTAATAAGCCAACGACGGGAACAAGGGTAGGGAGCGGCGAAATCGACGACGGGAAGAAAGGGAGCGAGCGACGAAATCGATGACGAGAAGAAAGGGAGCGAGCGACGAAATCGACGACGGGAACAAGGGGAGCGAACGGCAAAATCGACAACGGGAACAAGGGCTGTGAACGACGAGGAACAAGGGCTTAAATGGTGATGTGAGACCGGCATGGCTAGCATGGGCAATACCAAGATCAGTACAACATGTTGGTGGAAACTTTTCGGGTGCTACTTTGGATGTTGATGATGGTTCTAAAGTTAATTAACCAATGTCTAGATGTTATTGCTCGAGTTTTTTTGGTGTCTTTTGATGTAATCATGGTTGTGCAGATGTCTAATTCCTACAAATAACTATACTCTTGAACTTATTTTTGGCAATGTGATTCCTAGCTTTGGTTATTTATTTGTTAATGTATTGGATGTTTATTTACTTGGGTTATTATAATAGATAAAAACAAATTTAAGATGTAAACTAACAAGTAAAATAAAGTTTAAGGTTTAAATTATTTAAAAACAAAGATTAAGGTTTAAACAAAAAAGTAAGTCAAAGTCTAAGGTTTAAACCAACAAGTAAAATAAAATTTAAGGTTTAAATCATTTAAAAACAAAGATTAAGGTTTAAACCAAAGAGTAAGTCAAAGTTTAAGGTTTTTTTCATTATTAACCCATTAATGATTTATTAATGGTGTTAAAAACAATTCTCGCAGTTTTTACATGAAAAGTAATTCTCGTTTAAAATTTTCATATATATATATATATATATATATCCATACTACATTATTTTATAATACATTTAACAATACTCTTTCCTAATGTACTTAATCCCTTAATATTCCAGCTACTAGAAATTATTACGGATGTATCAAAGGCAATCACATAAAGTCTATATTTAATATGATTGTATAGTTAATAGGGGTGTAAATGCTTTCCTGTAATTCCTCCTTAATTCCCTCTATTTCTATGTATGTATTGTGGTTATATAAACCATTGTAAAGTTCCTGTAACATATACAAGAAACACATTCTTCTTCAATACCATTATATGGTATCAGAGCCTTGAAAAGCTCCTCTGAGCAAAATCACGATCCTCAATCACTGTTCTCTGCTCTTCTACTCAATCGCTGCCCCACAATCACTACCATGGCTCCCTTTGTCCAACTAACTGCTGCCACTCACTTCCCGATCAAGCTTACTGCAGTCAATTTCCCTGTATGGCGTAAACAGGTTGAATCCACCCTTATCGGGTTGGAACTCGACTCTTTCATCGATGGCAGCCGTGAACCTCCCAAGAAACAAATCGAAGACAAGGATGGAAAGAAATCAAACCCAGATTACTTACCTTGGTATCGACAGGATCAGATTCTAATCAGTGCCATTCTCGGAAGCTGTTCTGAAGCAATACAACCCCTCATCTCGTCTGCTACTACTGCCCGAGAAGCCTGGGTACAACTACATTCAAGCTACGCGAGTGCATCCAGGTCACGTGTCATCTCTCTGAAATCGAAACTAGTGAAGAACCCTAAAGGAAATTGATCAATTACTGAATACCTTCAAGACATACGATCCATGGCTGATGACCTAGCACTCGCTCAAAACCTAATTTCTGAAGAAGACCTCATGGTACACATCCTCTCTCAATTAGGAGATGAATACAGTAATATAGTTGCAGCCATCAAGGTACGTGAAACTGCCCTCTCATACCCTGAGTTATTTGATAAGTTGCTTGATTTTGAAAGGGGACTCACAGAGCAGACAACACCTAGTCTGCTCACTGCTAATTATACTGCTCAACAACAAAGCAGACAGCCTACCCATGGTTTCTCTCACAGAAATCAAAAACTCTCTCAAAATGTTTCACAGAGGGGAAATAATCGTTCCCAATGGGTTAATAACCAAACTGGAAATTACCGACAAAACTCGAACCGTAGCAATACCACCTACTGTCAGTACTGTAATATTCCGGGACACCCTACAAAAGAGTGTCGCAAGCTATCTAGATTTCTTCGTGAGAATAACATCTCAATTACTACCCCTCCAAGCCCGAATCCCGTCGCAAATGTCACTACAACTAGTGCCCCTTCGATGCAACCTACCTGGTTATTTGATACAGGTGCTTCAAATCATGTCACATTTGATCCTTCTACTCTTCACAATGTTTCCGAATATGGAGGCCCGGATGAAATAATGCTTGGAAATGGTACAAACTTACCAATCTCTCACATTGGCTCCACACACATAATCACGTCATCCAAACATTTAACTTTACCTGACATATTGTGTGTTCCAAATTTGAAACGAAATCTCATTTCCGTTGCTAAACTGTGCAAGACTAACAATGTTTCGGTTGAATTTTTTCCCTCTTATTTTATTGTGAAGGATCTTCGCACGGGGGCGCATCTAATGCGGGGGGAGAACACTGATGATGTTTACCATGCCACCATCTCATCCTTAAAACAACTACACTTCACAACCACCAACAAGTCTCTCGAATGGCACCATAAATTAGGCCACCCATCAATAAAAGTCTTCAAGACTATTGTTTCTAGCTTAGGTCTTAATACTCAACTTATGTCAAATTCAAATGTTCATTGTCCCTCTTGTGCGGTTAATAAAAGTCACAAATTACCTTTTGGTCAAAACTCTTTTGTTGCTACAAAACCGTTACAATTAATCTACTCTGATGTTTGGGGCCCTGTTAAAGCATCCATTGACCATTTCACCTACTATGTGATCTTTGTTGACTTCTATTCCAAATATGTTTGGTTATATCCAATGCGCCACAAATCTGATGTTGCCAAGCTATTTCCACAATTTAAAGTTCTTGTTGAGAAATTCCTTAACCATCTGATCGTGTCCCTCTTTACGGACAATGTGGGAGAATATCTCGGGTTACTACCCTTCCTACAATCCAGTGGTATCTCTCATTATACAACTCCACCTCATACTCCTGAACAAAATGGTGTAGCCGAACGCCGTCATAGACATGTGGTTGAAACTGGTCTCTCCCTCCTCCATTACGCTAAACTTCCAATGCAATACTGGTCACATGCTTTTCAAACGGCAGTCTATCTTATAAACCGTCTACCCACATCCATTCTAGAGAATAAAAGTCCCTTCCAAATGCTCTTCCATCAGCCACCAACCTACTCTAAACTCAAACCTTTTGGGTGTCTTTGTTATCCTTGGCTAAAACCATACACTAAATCTAAACTCCAACCCCGCTCCTCTCCATGCATCTTTCTCGGCTATTCCACATCCAAATCAGCATATAAATGCTTCGACCCTTCTACCCATCGTCTATATCACTCTCGTCATGTTCAATTCATAGAAGACAAATTTTCCGTTTCACCAGTATCCTCATTCCTCTCCTTTACCTACAGCAGATGCCTTTAAACACATGCCTACACCTATCTCTCCTATTCCTCCATCTCCAACCCCTCCCATGCCTACTCAACTACCTACGGTTCCGATACCTCAACCACCCATCCCACCTCCTGATGTTGATCACAACTCTCCCGTCCCTCCTGATTCTCCAATCCCAAACCCAATCCCACCTCCCCTCCAAACCTACTCACGTCGAGCAAGACAACCGTTACCAGACACTCCACAACCCTCCTCTAACCCCATTCAGTCCTCTTCACTTCCTACACCACCTACCACATCCACTCCCTCTCCGAGTACTTCTACATCATCCCCTCCATCACCATCCTCTCTACCTAAACGAACTCACAAACCGAACTCCAAATACTTCAACTCACACTTTGTGAACAACACAACCCTTCATCCTATACCCGCTATTCTTGAACCCCATACTCATCACCAAGCCATGAAAGATCCCAAATGGCGTGCTGCAATGGATCATGAATTTAATGCTTTAATGCAAAACGGCAGGTGGGAACTTGTACCTCACACCTCTCAAAAACCCATCGGCTGTAAATGGGTCTTCCGTGTCAAGAGAAACCCTGATGGAACCATTGCCAAATATAAAGCCCGCTTAGTAGCAAAAGGCTTTCTTCAACAATTTGGAAAAGATTATTTTGAAACCTTTAGTCCAGTTACCAAACCAGTCACTATTCGTACGATCATCTTTATTGCTCTTTCTCATAATTGGCCCCTCCGTCAGTTGGATGTTAACAATGCCTTCCTGCATGGCACATTCCGTGAGGAAGTCTTCATGTCTCAACCACCTGGTTTCCTTCACTCTCAATTCCCAAACCACATCTGTAAACTCCGCAAATCTCTCTATGGCCTCAAACAAGCTCCTCGTGCCTGGTACATGGAGCTTACTCAATTCCTCCTTAACTTCGGTTTCCGCAAATCGATGGCTGATGCCTCTCTTTTCATCTATAATCGTCACAACGTCATCTGTTACTTTATGGTCTATGTGGATGATATTGTCCTCACTAGTAATAATTCCGTCTTTCTTACTCACTTCACTAATACCCTTGCCACTCGTTTCTCAATCAAAGACCTTGGCCCACTTCATCATTTCCTTGGCATTGAAGTCATCTCTACCCCTACCGGACTATTCCTCTCCCAACATCGTCACATACAGGACCTCCTGTCTCAATACCGAATGGATGGTGCCAAAGAAGTAGCTACTCCTTTAAACTCATCAGTAGTTCTAACTCTCATGGATGTCTCCCCGACCGTTGATCCAACACCCTACCGAAAACTTGTGGGTTCCTTACAATATCTTGCATTTACTAGACCTGATGTATCCTTCGCCGTGAACCGGCTCTCTCAATTTATGCACTCTCCAACTCAAAATCATTGGCAAGCATTAAAAAGAGTTCTTCGCTATCTGAAAGGCACCATCATGGCTTATTTCTACGCCGAGGATCCTCTCTAGACCTCACGGCTTTCTCGGATTCAGACTGGGGGGGGTGTGTCCAATGGAGGCAGGTCTACAACCGCATACATTCTATACCTTGGGTCTAACATCATCTCTTGGAGATCAGCCCGCCAAAAATCAGTCCCCAGATCCTCAACAGAAGCAGAATACAAAGCTTTAGCTAATGCAGCAGCTGAAGTTACTTGGGTACAACATCTATTACGTGATCTTGGACTAGCATCATCTAAGCCACCCACCTTATTTTGTGACAACACGGGTGCTACATATCTATGTGCTAATCCTATATATCACTCCCGGATGAAGCATGTTGCTCTTGACTACCATTTTGTACGGGAACGAGTCCAAGACGGCTCATTGCGTGTTCTACATATCAACTCATCCGATCAACTAGCTGATATCCTCACCAAGCTACTGGGTCGTGCATCATTTCTTTCTCTCCGTTCCAAGATTGGAGTCTCCGATGGATCCTCCATCTTGCGGGGGCGTATTACGGATGTATCTAAGGCAATCACATAAAGTCTATATTTAATATGATTGTATAGTTAATAGGGGTGTAAATGCTTTCCTGTAATTCCTCCTTAATTCCCTCTATTTCTATGTATGTATTGTGGTTATATAAACCATTGTAAAGTTCCTGTAAGATATACAAGAAACACATTCTTCTTCAATACCATTATAGAAATTACTAATACATCTCTCATATAACTTTGAGTTACTAATACATACACACTATCACCTATTTTAGACAATCACTTATAAACACACTTTTCGATAACTATATAATTTTCCACCCACAAAAAGTGAATGGATGAGTTATTTTGTTGTTTTTCAAAATTTGTTTAAGAATTAAGAAAAGAGTTAGATGGAATAAAGAGAAGAAAATAAACCAACTGGTAAAAATTATTTGTCAAATATCATACTTACATTTTATAAAATATGTTATCAGATAGAAATTATTCTTCGTCGCACCATTATATGAGTATCAGAGTATCATGCTAGTATGTTTATATATATATATATATATATATATATATATATATATATATATATATATATATATATATATATTGTACAGGTATCTTAGATATGTATTTAAGGTGATACCGATTTTAAAGTTGAGAGTAAGTGTCATCTAAAACAAAAGTTTATAAACTAGATATGAGAGTTTGTTGTTCAATATATTTTATATACATGATTCTTTGATTTCTTTCATGAAGTTGTGGAGTATGTTATATTTTCATTGTATTCCTGTATATCATTTATTTATATTACAAAAAATTAAACTATAAATATCATATTTATAATTATAATTCTTTATATTCACCAATTTATATAACAATTATGTAGGGGGTGTTTGTTTTAGCTTATTTAAGGCTTATTTTTCATAAGCTCGTTTTTTCTGACTTATTTTTTATGACTCCGGCTTATTTTCTTCTTGTAACTCATAATAAACTCAAAAGTCAGAAAACAAGCTAAAAAAACTAGTTTATAAAAAATAAGCCCGGAAAATAAGCCGCAAATAAGCTAAAACAAACACCCCGTAGTATACACAAATTGAACACGTACATAATAAAATTACAATATATTTTATAATTGTTAATGTAATACACATGTTTCAAGGTTAGCAAACTAATTAATAAACCTATTAGTGTTATACATAATATTAAATAAAAGAAGTTTGATAACATGGATGTGGCTCGTCATTCTCTTAGAAATACTCCGTACATAAAGTTATTTAAAAGATAATTATACATACGAATAAGAAACTTTAATATTTTACTTATTCATGATAAAAATTTGATCATATACATAAAAATAAAGAATATAGAAGGTTTTTTTTAACCTTTAACAAAATCTTTTTACTTATCATCATACTTACTAGATCAAGACACGTGTCAAATCAATAGAAAATGTGAGAGCAAATAAATAATGGATTTTACATGTCATTTTATAATAAGTAGGATGATAAAATATTAAGACATTGTAGAAATAAATAGAATTTTTCAACGAAAGGTTCTATATCCTACTTTCTATTTACTTATTTTTCTATTCATAAAATCAAGATATGTGTTCAAATCAATGAAAATGACAAGAAAAATAAATTAGTAGATTTTATATGTCATATTTGAATGAGTAAGAGGCAATTACCAACCTTTGCTAATCTTACAAAAAGAGGGGTGATCATAATTTCAGATTTATGTTCTTTATGTAGTAATGATGTGGAAACCGAGAGCCATCTGTTTGTTGGCTGTAGTTATGCTCGTCAACTCCTTAATGAAATTTCACAATGGTAGGGGTTAAATTCTTCAAGCATTTATAATCTGAACGACTTGCTCAACTGGGGATTCAATCTTGAGCTGAAAGGTGAAAAACTGCTCTTGCAACAATTCAGTTGGTGGTCTTCTCCAAGCTCGATACAAGCTCTCACTTATTTTTGGATAAAGCATAGAAGGCAAAAAAGGTTTCATTTGATTGGATTTCATGGTGTTATAGTCCTTTTGGGCTTACCCTAGCGGTAAGGGAGTTTTCCTAGTGAAGGAGAAGCCTTGGGTTCGAGTCTCTTTGGAGGGTTTCTTCCTACGAGTAGCTGAGGGTCACTCCCTCATTGATGAAGCAGCCCTACTGAATTAATTAGGGGGGTGTAGATGGAGTGGATCGAAACCGGGACCCTGATCAGTTTAACCGTGTTTCGATCTTGTGCCTCTACCACTGAGGCGAAGCTGTTCAAAAAAATATATATATTTTTGATTGGATTTCATGGTGTTATAGTCCTTTTAATTTTTTGCTTTGATTGCTATGTATAGGACGTTTCTAGCATCTCACTAGTAATTTTTATTGTTAATAATATTTGGACCTTTAAAAAGAGGTGATAGTCATGCCAAAGTTTTTCTTTAAGTTTTTTATTTCGCTGTTAAAAAAAATAAAATAATAAAAAGAAATAGAATTCAATCTTTAGAACAAATTCAACAAAATACCATATACAAGTCACCTCTTACGAGGAAAGGCCAGAGATGGTGGTCTGGTGCATGGTTGTTAGTGGTGGTAAAATGGAATTTACGAGATCAAGGTCACTCAATAAGGAGACAAGTGGCAGAAGGCATATATATATATATATATATATATATATATATATATATATATAGCATCAAAATCTACAAACCCCACAAGACCACAACGTACTATATATTGAGCCACCCACTCCCTCCTATCTATCTATGATCTATCGTCGTTTCCCAAGACTCTCATCCAGTCGCCATTATTGCGTCTTCCATTCAAATCCATTTCCTTCTTTTTTTATTTGACATATTGTTGGATATATACACTATAGATTTATCAAATGGATTGTAATATAGTGGTATCAAGGTATTAGAAATTGTTTGTCATAGTCTATAGTCATGGGTTCAAGTCCTGTTATTGATAAAAAATATAGATTAAAAAAAGATTTGTGTGTGCGTGTGTTCTGTTGTAAAAAAAAACACTATAGATTTAATTCCATGACAACAAATTTATCACATATTTCATAAGTAACTTGTTTTTCGTTTTAACAAATATCTTCAAGAAATTCAAACAATGTTTTGATGTATCTGATCTAGGCATTTCTGTTGTAATTTCCTATACTTTTAAGTTATTCAAGATGTTTACAACCGGCAAGAATTAAGCATTAGTCTGTTTTAAGTCATTGGAGACATTATCTCACTAAGTTATCTTAAGATAGTTTCGTCTATTGTTTATATTATACACAACATATAATGCATATTTGTAGATTTTTATAGGATATACAAATATATCATTATTATAACTTCTAATTACAATTTTTTAGCCACAAAATTAGGATAAGTGTTAAAATAAAAGGTGGAAACAAATTAATAATTAAAGGAGAACAACCAAAAAAGAACTTTTCTGCAAGATGTAGAAAATAAGAAAACAACCTTACAAAATAGCTTATCTAAAGCAAAACATTGTTATCTGAAGCAATTTCACAATTGAAGCAAACCCTTACTAGTTCTTGTTTATCGAAGCTTGAAATGGGTTTCTCTACTATTAATTCCAGCTTACAAACACGAATGAATCCACCTATCTTTAGCTCAATACCTATTAGAACGACTTAATTTGAATATCAACGAACATTTTTTATGCCTCTCTGTCCACCTCTTTTCAAACACATGACCATTTCCAATTTTCTAGGTCATATACAAAGTTGTCCAAACCTTCGATTCCCATACAACATTCAACATATCCAAACTCTGCACTTAGCCGCGTTTGTTTCACTAAATTCAAAGGAATGGAATTGAATTCTTTAAAGAATTTAATTCCTATAGGAATTGAATTCTTAAGTAATGAGATTCCTATTTATGTTTGTTTCGTTGAAAAGTAAATGGAATTGAATTCCATTCCAATGCTATTTTATGTTTGTTTACAAATTATTGCAATGAAATCATATCAAAAGACTAAAATACCCTCGATTCATTTTTGTATTAAAACTTTATATAATTATGTTTGTAAAACGCATCCACACCCACACCCAACCCCCAACCCACTGGCCACCCCCACCCCCACACAACACAATCTTTTTTTCAAGAATAAAAGGAAATATATGCCGCCGCTACCACCACCGTCACTGCTGCCACCATCGTCACTGCCACTGCCAACCACCACCGTCACCGTCACTGCTAACAACCACTTGCCGCTGCCAAGTTCGTCGTCACCACTCCCACCACCAACCACCGTCATCGTCGCCGTCGCCACAGCCACAGCCGAGCACCACCAGCCGCTCCGCCTACTAATAGCCGCCACCACCTATGGTAGAGTGGGGGTGGGGTGAGGTAGGGGTGGATCGGGTAGGTAAGGGCGGGCTGAGCTAAGGCGGGTAGGGGAGGGTAAGGGGAGGGGAGGGTAAGGGTAAGGGTGGGGTGGGTGGGGTGAGGTAGGGTAATGTGGGGTAGAGTAGGGTGGGGGTATGGTAAGAGTATGATGGGGATTGTAGGGTAAGTGTAACGTCCCAATTATTATTATTATTATTTTTTTTTGCAAATAAACATTTACCAAAGCATACTATATAGTTAAAACACCGCGGAAGCTTGTGGGAGATGAGCTATCAACCGCGTGCTGGAGCCCCGACGTGGCCATCAACTGAAAAGAAGGTTAAACAACAACCGTAAGCACGAAGCTTAGCGAGTACTCTTACTTACAATGAACCATATGACATCAATTCATCTGTTGCACAATCATGTTACATCTTTCATTCCTGCTACCGTAGTAGTCGGTCCCACATTCCCGTCACCAAAGTGAACGGTCTAATCATTCCCGTCACCGACGTGAACGGTCTAATCATTCCCGTCACCGAAGTGAACGGTCCCATCATTCCCTTCCCGAAGTGAACGGTCCCATCATTCCCGTCACAGAAGTGAACGGCCTAATCATTCCCGCCACCGAAGTGAACGGTCCCATCATTCCCGTCACCGAAGTGAACGGTCTAATCATTCCCGTCACCGAAGTGAACGGTCCCATCATTAAGCATAACATAGCACATTATCAGTTCATCAATCAACATTTCATCATTTATCAACTCATTATTCATCAAACATCATATCATATAGCATATAGCACATTAATCACATGCATCATAGGGTTTAGATGGTAAGTAAGAATACTCACCTGTTTGCAGTCTCATTTATACAGTCTTAGTTCACTAATTCACTTGTGATTACTTGCCAGTCAGCTGTCACCTACAATAGGTCTAATTAATCAATATCGTGTACAAAACTCTTGTTCGTTTATTTACATAATACATTCGGGTATCACATCGGACCCCGTTACTAAGTTCCATAAGTTGGACCTCCGAGAGTTCTCAAAGTCGAATGAGTTATATGCACATAAGTTGCATGGTCCAAGTTTTGCATTAGTCGCATGGAGACATGCATGAAAGTCGCATGAAGACCCTTAAGTCGCATGGATCATTTTCTGGTACATAAGTCGCATGAATCATCCTTAATCACATAAGTCACATGGGGTATTTAGTATGAGTCGCATGGGGTGTTTTAGTAACAAGTCGCATGGCATGGTTTTAGTGTGAAAGTCGCATGGGGTATCCAAGTGAAAGGTCGCATGAGGGTTTCATCCATGCGAAAGTCGCATAGGGGTATCAAGTGTCGCATGATGCAACTGTAAGTCGCATGGTAGGGTGTTAGGCAAAGGTCGCATGGGATTAACATGGAAGTCGCATGGTAGAATATTTATGAAAGTCGCATGGAGGGGGGGGGTTCAAAACGAAAGTCGCATGACATTACAAAGTGTAAGTCGCATGGTATACCAACATGAGTCGCATGACTCCAATCACGAGGGTCGCATGGGACATTACTTCCCTGTCAGTTCATCATTTTCAACATTCAGGCTCCATGGCCAAAATCATGTTCTTTCAAAACTCAACCAATTCATTTCATTTTTGTTTCAAAACATTTCTCCACTCATTTAAACACTTCCTTCAAGATTTAAACACATTTTATCAAGTATTAAAGCTCATAACTCAAATTCTTTTCTCTTGTTCTTCATAAACCCAAAACCCCAAAAACTCAGGTGCTAATTCATGCTATCATCATTCAACCAAGCTAAAATTGATACCTACAACATAATAGCGAGGTAGGAAACATTACCTGATGATTCTTTTAACAATTCTTTGATTCCACAGATGAATCTTGGCTCCTTCTTCCTTGTTCTTTGTGGGTTTTAGCACACACACAACACACACTGCTTTCTCTCTCTCAATGCAACAGTAACAAGGTTTTTGGGGGCTGTGCCCTATTCTTATATATATGTATATATATATATATATGTGTATCTCAATAGGGCCTAAGCCCACTTAATTCAACAGAGTCCAATAGGACCTAGTCCACATGACTATTTACATTAGTCCATTTAATCCAACCATTTAGTCAAGCCCAAATAATTAAATTTAGTCCACACTTAAATCCATAACCCAACACAATATCATTTCCTTAATAAAATATTCTTTTATTTATTTTCGAAGTTCGGGTATTACAGTAAGGGTAAGGTGGGGTAGGGTTAGGGTGGGGTGGGGTGGAGTGGGGGTAGGGTGGGAATCTGTTGTAATGGAAGGATTAACCGATTATGGTTAAATTTCGTAGGAAAATGAATTCAATTCCATCTAACCTATTACAGGAATTGAAATCCATTACCTAAAAGAATATTAAAATTTCAAAGAATTTGATTCCATCCCAAATAATTTTACCGAACATAAAATATAACAAAATTTGATTTGAATTTCATTTCATTCATTCACATTCCGATAAAACAAACGGGACCTTAATCTATAAATTTTAACCTTTCGCTCATGACTCACCCCAATTAAATTTAATTTTTCAGCTCCCACCATAAATTAAAAATATATCCAAGCAGGATTAATAATCTCATATGCTACTAAACAATGATTTCTAGTCTCAATTAACTTTCCACACTATTGATAAAGAATTAATCAAAATACCGCGAGAAATTGAAAATCTCTCTTGTTTATTAAATTGCGAGTTAAATGCATAATTTACTAAAATAACCTTAAAAATATCACGATAAATTAGTAGAAAAGTTTGCCAATTGATAGTATGGGAATTGAATGCAAGTCGATACCTTTATTAGATAACATTTATATCTTGAATTGGTAACCGATTATGTATCATTCTCTAGACAAAAACCTCAACTCTTTTGGAACTAATCTATTCAATCGAGTCTCATGCCCTATTGATATATATGTTGTTGACCACTTCACCCTCACTTATAGCTTGCATATCTTTGACTTCCATCATTCCAACTACAATTTAAAGTTCACCTCCATTTGTCTTTCTCATTCTGATTTGTTATTGAAAAATTAATCAAGTTACTAAGCTATGTCACTTCCGCTAAAGCACTTTCCCTCGGCTCTCTCTTCTAACGCCTTTTTCATACCCCACTCCCCCTCTCTTAATTCCTCCATGTTTCTCACACTTACCTTTTTAACGCTTTTTAATCTAAACAATACTTCCCAACTAGTGAACAAACAACCCCGTGATTCTTCTTCCATCAACAACTCTCTCGCTCTCCATGAGGGAAACTGACCACGACTGACAATGAGCATATACCCGAAAACAATCCCAAATCTCTCCCTTAACACCTCATTTAGTTCATTGTGAAAATAATATGAATTTATTCTTGCCAGATTATTTATTACTTTACCTAAGACGCTAATCACTTGCCTGGATCTTGCCTTCTAATTAGGCATACCCCTCTCATGTATGGAACTTGACACTCAAGTCTTGTTCAGTTGCTCACTATAAGTAGTTTTCATCACGACATGTAATAGTTTTAGTTCTTATGAAAAAAGCTAATCCACATTCTTATAGTTATTAACCATCTTACCTATGCATAATCCATTGAATCCATAAGAAATGCCAAATTGTAACTTTAGGTAGCTTGCTTTCTATTTGTTTTCACCTAGTTAACATCAAAATGGGGAGTCCATTCATTTCTACATTATTACAAACTACAAAATCATAAATTATAAATGAATTGAAATAATCTCTTGATTTAGAGTAAAATCGAGTTTTAATTTTTACCAAATAAATGACCAGAATTGTCCAATTAAACAATGATGTTAATTTTAATTAAATATATGATTGAGATTGTCTGCTAATTAATTGATGAATGTTAGTCTTTTAATAATAATAATAATAATAACAATAATAATAATATTATTATTATTATATAAATAAAAAACTTGTATCATGATAACACATTTCATTGTGCCCCCCTCGCGTTGTCCCTTCCACTACTGATATGAGTGTTAATATTTGTCGCCATTTTTTTAATTCTCATTTTTTCATGTATTATAATTATTTAATATTTTTATTAATGTTTAATATTTATCATTTTAAACTAACCCGTATAGACAACTAATCTAGATATTATTATTATTATTAAACATATAATACTACTAATTGATGATTTCATATGCAATGAATTTAGCAAGAATACGTATTTGAAACTAATTAATAAACTTTGAAAGGTGAATGCTTATTCTGTGTAACTAGCTTCTAGATAGAATATTAGAAACGCATTATTATTATTATTATTATTATTATTATTATTATTATTATTATTATTATTATTATTATTATTATTATTATTATTTCAAACGGCAAACCTTACCTACCTATCCATGGTATGTCACTATGTCTCTCACCTATATATCCAAATCCAAAACGATATAAATTTTTTTTCATATACATATAGTACTAAAAATATTAATAATTATGAAAATCTTCATCTCTAATAGCTTTTTATTAGGTATTACGTACTAATGAGAAAGCCTCCATATATTTTGTTCATGTTCTCCTTATAAATGTATCCATGTGTCTTTTAACAAAGTTTCACGGATTTAAGAGAAACAATAGTGGATTTAGTTTCCACATGTTCTATTTAATTTTTAAAAGGAAAAAATAAGTACATAAATATAGAACAAACTTTGTTAAAATTATCATTATATACGACTTGCACTTTTGATTTTTTTAACTATTAATATATTTTTCATTATTCATATGTTGTTCCTGAAAAGGGAAGAACGAATCAAGTTGAAACAAAACAAATTTATTGCATCAAGAACGTACTGTCAATTTCGTGAAGCAACCCAAATCATCACGAACCAAGATAAGAAACCCTAACCGGAAACAGATCAAGGTGAACAAGTCTATTTCATTAAGAAACAAGACAATAAACTTAAATTTTTGAAACGAAAATCAAGAACAAAAATCGATTTTAAAGTTGCACCTTAAACAAGAAAATATTAAAAAATGCATTACTCTGGCATCAAAAAAGGTGAATAATTCTTACTAAAACGAGAAAAATATTAAAAACATTGGTCAGCAATGATTGGCTACAGAATTACTCTGTCGTCAAAATGCCTTGTATATTTACTTCAAGTAGAATCCTATGGACATAACAACACAAAATTTCCCAAATGGCACTTCTCATTTACGTACTTGATTTTCATTGTAACACATAGTACAACAATAATATAAACAAGATCACCACTTTTAATTAAACTCTTATATATTATTATAAGAAATTACTAGTCTCTCTTAGTTCTTTGGCTTGTTGCATGCATGAAATGAAGTCATAATATATTATGTGCGGAGCTAGAGAAATCGTCTAGTGGGTCGTAAACAAGTTTTCTATAAACATTTCATCTACTAAAATATACGACAATACCAAATCTTGCATAGAGCAAGATATAAGAGAGGTAAGATGTAAACAATCACACATCTATCATTAGGTAGGAAGACTACTTTCCGAAAGACTTTCGTCTTAGAAAGAAACAACACCAATAGATCCTGAAGTATTTTAATATTATTATTTATTAAATTTTTTAATATATTTATTTATTTTGTGTGATACTCTTTAAGTGTTATTTAATTTAACTTAATTTTATTTAAAGGAAATCTATATTAGCATGTAGGTTTTAGGCTTAAAAACATTTAAGTTATACCTTATAATAATTAGAATATTTGTTTATTATATAAATTTGAGATTGGAAATATTATTAAAAATTAACTTCAAATATGTACACATTAGTGTGTGTGAGTATATACACACTCACACACACTCTCTAAGAACCCTAACTCTATCCCTCTATCATAATTCTATTTTTTCAGGACTTCCTATCTAAAGTCATGTTTTCTTTGAACTTTATCTTATCTATGTTAAGCCTTAATCTGTCCTCCCACCACCTAAGAGGATGTCTTCTTCTCCTTACTCCGCTGACTATAACTGGTACTGACCTCTTAGCCGGTTCAGTGAGAAGTCTCCTCTTTACGTGATCGATCGACCATCATAGTCTTTCTTCTCTGAACTTGGTTGTGATTGATGCAACTCCTAGCACCATCTTAAACCCTTATGAACCTTCTTCATCTACTAAAATATGAGGGATCTAAATAAATAAATGATGCTAAAAACTAATGATTTAATATATATTTTTGAAAAGAATAAAATTTGAGTAAAGCCATTTGACCCTTTGATGATAGTGTAGCTCCGCCTCTAGACATACACGAAACATATTATAAGACATTACTAATCTTTCGTAATTCATGTAAGGAGCAATTTTTAATAAAATGATTCGTACCCATTAGATTAATCTCTTCGTCTTATAATTAACAAAGTATATGACAAAATATAGTGTGTTTCATCATAAATAATTTGAAAGGAAACAATACTTATGATCCATGTGTAGACAAGATTTATCATTATGGGAAACAAAAGCGTCAAATGACACAAGAAATAGCAAAATCTTTTACCCTAAAAAGCGATTCTTGAAAAGCTTAATGAGACAAGATCACAAGATGCAAATCTTGATAACAAAAAGCAGATACTGAGACATAGTGTGGGGGGCTTTGTGTAATTAACTCATAAATGAAGGAAATATAAAATTGAGGAAGATGAAGATCTCGGTTATCCCTTTGAGTTGGGAGTTTTTCATTTGTTCTTTTCTTTCTCAAAGACAAAACCTCACCATGCCCCACCTACTCAACCCCCTACCCCCCACCCCAACCCACAACTTTTTTTATCTCAAAAAATGAAAATAAATTAAAAAAACAATAAATTGGGAAAAAAAATTGCATCTTCCTGACTCATACCAGAGATGCCTTTAATAGGTAGAGTGTTATAGCTTTGTTTTCTCACGGAATAACAGCTTTTTCTATACACATTTGAAGCCCTTTTATTTCTTTATCTTTATTTTAATAATCCTTGAATGTAAGCTTCAAACACCCAGAAACTGTTTTTGGCAGAGTGTAAGAATAACAAGACATCAGAAACAGAAACCCTTCATCTGTTTATTTTCGGAAAACACAAATATATCTCAGCTTTAGCTTTTCTGAAGCAAACCTCATATCTTCAATTCCCACACACACACAAACGTAAGCTTCGAAAAAAGAAAACACAAATTACTTTCCCAAAGCACTTACTTATTTCAAGTGGGGTTTGCAATCTTTGTCTCGAGGAAGAACAAGAAGACCTCCCTTTTCTTTGTTTTCTTGCAGAATTTGGTCGCTTGGAGCTATAAACAACTTGTGTTCCTTTTGGGTTGATTGGTGAAAATATTATTTTCTTTACAAATGGGCACTACACTGAAAGATTCAACTCTTAAAAACGTGATCAAGTATCTCTGTCGTTCTTATGGATGGTCTTATGGCGTTTTCTGGAGCTTTGACCAGCCAAATTCCATGTAAATTGCATTTTTAGCTTACTGAAATAGTTTTTTATGAATCTATACAGTTTTCGTGAATAAAGTCTACATGATGTCTATTTTCTTTAATCATCTTGTTAATCTTGTGTATTTCTTTCATCTAAAATGCATTTTCAGTTTACTGAAATAAGAGTAGAGTGTCTGTGTGTTTGTTTTTATCTCAAGAATTTGTTGGTTTTCAATTTCACGAAAGTGGGTATCAAGAAAATAACAAGATCGACTCTCGTGATTAATACTGGTTTGGGGTGAGATCTTGTCAGTATCATCACACATAATGTAGGTGATTTTAGTAAATCCATACATTAATTCCACCAAGAGAATATTCCTTAACTTGATTGTTCATAAATTCAATTCTTTTAGCAATTAATTTGATTAAAATCTTTATCTTTTCTCTGATCTGTCATGTGTTTTATATTTTTATCTGATAAATTTGTATATCTTGTCTTTTTAATTTCTTTATGTTTTTTGGTTTCCCAGATTACTGACTATGCAAGATGCTTACTTTGAAGAGGAAATCCATGGTTTGATTGATGATTTGCTTTTACAATCGCCAATGCTTGGAGGAGGGTATGCTCAAATATTTTCTTAAATTGGTTTTAATTGATTTTTTTTTTTTGGAAGTGTTAAATATTCTTTGGAGGCAAATAACAATTAATTCTTTCTTGTAAATTTTAAGGTTAATTGGACAGGCTGCCTTCACTAAGAAGCACCTATGGATGTCATCAGAAGATGATTACAGAGGACAGAATTCTTCTGGTTCTATCTATGATATGTTTCAGGTATCAGTTAGTGCTTTTAGCCTAACCTGCTTTAAACATATGATGAGTTCTTTTTATGTTAAATCATAATATAGTTAAACCCCATTGTTTCTGGTTTATATACACCTAAATTAACATGATTTTTTATATTTTTTGCAGGATGATTCGAAAATTTGTCAGCAATTTTCTTCTGGTATAAAGGTAATTCTTTTAGTTTAACTTCAATTTAAAGATGGTACCCCTGTGTGGTACTTTGTGTGCCTGTTTAGGCGACAGTAATCTTCATCCAAGGCATAAATGAGCATGTTTTGATCTTTATTTCGCTTTCATTTTTGCAGACAATAGCAGCAATCCCTGTGGAACCACAAGGAGTGGTACAATTTGGGTCCACTAAGAAGGTTAGTAAGGAACGCAAAATCTTGATTATCAGAAAGGAGAAAAAACAATTTGCAGTTTTGTTAACTTAAATTTCATGTAATCTAATCAATTGGCTTTGTTTCAGAATCTGGAGAACACAGATTTTATAGATCGAACGAAAAGGATGTTTAATGAGATTGTAAATGGTAATTCACCAGCAATTTCATATTCTTTGCCAAACGGATTGTTTGCCTCTTTGATTTCATCTGAAGATTCTTATTTCGGAAGTGGTGCTCATTATTCGATTGATCAAGCTTCTTTAGCTTTACCACCACAATCTGTGTCATTCAGTTCACAATCTCAAGCCATGTTTCTTGATAATAATAGTAATAATCAGTCTACGACACATTTACAACCAAACACTGCTCCATGGAGTACTACTTCTAGTTTGACTTCCTTCAAGGAACCACATCAGGATATGTTTGACTTAAGTCAAACAACAGATTTTGGAATGCTGGATGAATTCTTCCAAACAGGAGATTTCAATATTTCACAGTGGTACCCTCAGTCCCCTGGCCAAAGCAATGTCACACTAAATGATCAATTGTTATCACAAGCCACAGGATTTCTCCCCATTAATGAAGAAGTCAAACCTGTGACTCTTTCTGGTATTGATGTTGACCTGTTTGGAAGTCAAACATTGGGAGACATTGTCACACCTATCATAGATGATAACCGTTTAGGATTCGATTCATACAATTCAGGGTGTATCTCGGTGTCAAAGTCAACTCAAGGTATTGAAAATGACCCTGCTACCCATCCTGCTGCGAAGAAAGGATTGTTCTCCAATCTTGGGATCAAGGAGCTTTTTGAGGGTATTTCTGGTACTTCAAGTTCCTGTATCGACGATCAAGTGTCGTCTGCTGCAAAACGCAGAAAAATAGGAAACTCAATACGCGAAATGAGTTCGTTACAGGCTGGTGCATATAATAAAAGTTTTGGGCCGAAGGGTGAGCCCATACTTAAATCCGAGCCATGGATTGGTGATGCTTATAGCATGGATGGTTCAAGCACAATATTGCAAGCAAAGAAGCAAGTTGAGCCCACAAAGCCCGTTAAGAAAAAAGCTAAACCAGGGACTCGACCCAGGCCCAAAGACCGTCAGATGATATTGGACCGTATGGCTGAGTTAAGAGAACTCATCCCCAATGGTGAAAAGGTATGTAAAATAATAAAATATATAAAGAAAACAAAATATTGAAGTTATGTTGTATTTACATTCTTTACCAATAATTGATTGCTTGATATGATTCTGCAGATGAGCATTGACTGTTTGTTGGATCGAACAATCAAACACATGCTTTTCTTGCAAAGTGTGACTAAACATGCTGATAGAATCAAACAGGCTGATGAACCAAAGGTGATTAAAGTTGCATAATGATTTTGAATGGCTAATCTTTATACTTTCTTGTTCTACATACTAAATATAATGATTCTTTTTTGTAGCATAACGGTGTTATTCAGAATAATTATTCCAATGATCTAAGCAACAATGGTGTTACATGGGCATGTGAATTAGGAAATCAAACTATGATGTGTCCATTAATAGTTGAGGACCTTAGTACCCAGGGACAATTGCTCATAGAGGTAAGATAAACACATGTTTGTTTATGTATACTATATATATATGTAGCTTACCTTGCAGTAATCTTAACCGAAAAAAACATATTTCCGTGCAGATGATATGTGAAGAACACGGGTTTTTTCTTGAAATAGTGGACATAGTTCGGGGATTTGGCTTGACAATTATAAAGGGAGTCATGGAAGCTCGTGAGGAAAAAATATGGGCACGTTTTATAGTTGAAGCCGAGGTAAAGCATTCTATAACCAGTCACAAAATGGTATATAAAACTGAAAAATGTGCGAGTCTTTTTAATTCATTTGAATTCGTTTTACAGGCGAAAAGGCATGTAACAAGGCATGAGATATTTGCAGCACTTGTTCAACTTCTACAAACAATGGGATCTCATGATAATAATCTTGATAAAAAGATTATGCAAACCGGGAATTCTCTATTCAACGATTTCCATCATTCCGGGATACAACTTCCTGTAAGCTTGGCAGACACAGGATATGGCATGAACTTATAACCTTGTTTTTCAAGAATACCATGAGCATTTCATGATTGGTAATCTTGGAAGAAAAAAAAGAGATAGATTTCCTCTAAAACAAGTGGTGATTTTGGCCAGAGTTAGAAAATGAAGCTGTGGATTTGTGTTGAGTTTGTTTATGAGTATTAGAGGCTGCTGCTTTTTGGGATTCTTGATCTTTGTTTCATGTTTTTATTTTTAATTTTAGTGTTTATTAGTTGGTTTCTTTCCAGCAGCTTTCAGAAAACAAGTGTTCATAGTTTGAAACTAACAAGAAAGGACAGATATAATTTGTAGGCTGACAGCCAACCTTGTGATTTATATCCAAATGGGCTTTGGTTGCTTGTAATGTTAGCATTGGTGCACTTGTTGACCCTTGAAAGTCTATGGTATTCATAAATGAATAAGCATGGAAAACTTTTTTAAAAAAATATATCAGTTTTAATCTGGTCAGATATTTATTTATGATCCATGTAGCGTTTCAAATATTTCACCTGTGGATCCAATAGAATATTGAACTGATAATAGTTAGTTTGCTATGTACCAAAGTGTCATAGTCTAGCGGTATTGGAGTTTGGAAAAGATGTTTCCCAACCTTAAGGTTGTGGGTTCAAGTCTCGGTAGTAAACATATGGGTGTGGTTGGCGAAACTAGCTAGGACTGGGACTGAAGTTGAAGCTGATTAACTGATAATCCAAAGTCAAGCTATAAACTACTTAAAAAAGCTTTTATTTTGAGGGCTTATGGAAGATTATATTTTTAGTAATCCTCTTAAGTTTTTAACACCCAAACGAGGTTAAAAGGCTTGTGATTATAAAAATTAGAATCCTAAGCCTCTATAATCTCCCATAAACCCGTTACCGAACACACCCATGGGGTAGAATTAGGTGAGTGTGTGACTTGGTGACTTGGTGTGAGTTTAGTTGTTTAGAGAAGAAAAGTTAGGTGTTGTTTGTTTTCGAAGACATAAATGTCTTATGTCTTATTTCATGTCTTTAGGAGAAGATGTGGTTTAGAAGGTCTTAAGATTGAGAAGGTCTGCGAAAAAAGCTATAGATTTTAGCTTCTTAAAATAAGACAGAATAAGGTCTTATGTCTACAAAAAAAAACAACCTTATTAGAAATGTCTGCGGACGCGCAGACGTTTATATGAAAAAACAAACAAGCTTATCAGAAAATTTCTTTAAAATAAGACCTTATTAAAAAAAACAAACAAAGCCTTCGTTTGTTATATTTAGTAGATATTTATTCTGGTCTAGCCTCATTGTATTATTACTTTATTAGTATACGGCCCAGGACCGTTTTGGGCCACAAGCCCACAATAACTTTTTCATCAATTAGAGATGAAAATTTAAACTTTTAAAAGAAAATATTTATTAAAAAAAGAATCTCTTTAAAATAGAATAAAAACAAAAAATATATAAAATAAGAATGTTAGAAAATATAAAATAAAACCCGAGACTGCATATGCGGGTGTGTCGTGTATCATCCAAAACCCTACTAACAAATTTTGTAATATATATTTTAGATAAAATAGTGTTTTATGATAAAACTCATATTAAAATATTTATAAAAATGAGATGGGTATATATATATATATATATATATCATGCATAAAAGTTAAAAAAGAAAAACAAGTAACATATTAAATAAATTAAGTTAATCTAATAATAAAATATAATAAATACTAAGAGGAAAAATAAAAGCGCAGATGAGGCAGGCAAGGGATGCAAAATTTGAGAGTGGAAGCAGGAAAAAGAAGATCAAATTGAAGCATGTGAGATCAGAAGCCACCCCGCACCTAAAATTAAATTTAAATCCTTTGCTACTCACGGACATAGGTTTCTTAGATAATAACATTTTTTAAACACAATATATATATATATATATATAATTATAATTATAATTATAATTATATTACCACAGCTGCCAAAATACAAGACCCATAATTAAAATCGTACAACTCTAAGGTGACGTTTGGTTTGTAGAATGTTTTTGAGGGAATTGGAATCTATGAAGGAATTGGAATTTGAATCTATGATCTGTTTGGTTGGCAGGAAATGGAATTGGAATTTAGTTTCAGTAATGTAAAATAACATAATTATCCTTCTTGTTTTGTTTACTTATTTTTAGTTTGTTTTATAACTTTTATGTAAAAATATATTATATAAATTATAAAATATTACTTATTTTTAGTTCGAATCTGGTGACTGCGACTGATGAAGAAGATGTTGCGACGGAGGGTCTGGAGGCGACAATAGAGAAAGGCTACGGCGGAGGGTCTAGAGGCGACGGCAGAGGAAGGCTGCGGCGGAGGGTCTCGAGGCAGCGGCAAGGAAGGCTGCAGCGGATGGTCTAGTTGAGGAAGGCTACGGCGGAGTGTCTGGAGGCGGTGGCGGAGGAAGGCTGCGACGGAGGTCTGGAGGTGGCGGCAGAGGGTCTGGCGGAGGAAGGCTGCGGCAGAGGGTCTAGCGAATGGAGGCTATGGTGGAGGGTCTAGAGGCGACGGTAGAGGAAGGCTACGGCGGAGGGTCTGGAGACAACGGCGGAGGAAGGCTGCGGCGGAGGGTCTGGCAGAGGAAGGCTACGGCAGAGGGTCTAGCGGAGGAAGGCTACTACGGAGGGTCTGGAGACAACAGCGGAGGAAGGTTGCGGCGGAGGGTCTGGCGGAGGAAGACTGCAGCGGAGGCTTTGGCGGAGGAAGGCTGTGACGGAGGTCTAGAGACGGCGACAAATGAAGGTTGCTGCGGAGGGTCTAGAGATGACGACGGAGGGTCTCGAGGCGGTGATGGAGGAAGGCTGCAGTGGAAGGTCCGGAAGCGATGGCGGATGAAGGCGGCGACGGAGGAAGGCTGCTACGGAGGGTGTGAAAACGGCGACGGGGGAAAGAGGGTCTAGAGGCGGAGGAAGAATCCGTCGGTGTTTAGAGGGTATAGTCGACTTACGTGTTATGTCGAAGGAAAGAGATAGATATATTAGTGCTATAGAGATGTTTAAGGGTAACAAGGTAATATTCCACATTCCCTCGTTCAAAGGATTTTAAAATCCCTCCATCTAGTGATGGAATTCACTTACCCTCATTTGATGGATTCCAATTCCTTCAGATTCCTTCATTAAAGTGAACTAAACACAGGAATCCTTAGGAATTAGATTCCAATTCCTTCATAATCCCAAGGATTCCTTCTAACCAAACGCTACCTAAGAAAAAAAATGACATGAAACAACAATCACAAAACACCTACCAGTATACAGACAATATTAAACTAGTGGAGTACCCGTGCAATGCGATGGCGGCGAATAAAGAGGAGGTTGTGATGAGTTTTGTGCAGAATAATCAAAGAGCTAATATGAGTTTGTGAAGATTCTTTGCGAGAGCCACTTTGAAATTAAGAATTAAATTGCTAACTCTGAGTTATTTGTCTTTTAGTTTGTTAGAAGAGTTTTGTCGTCTGACTGAATCATGAAGTTGCTGATTATATATATGTATGTATATATGTGTGTGTAATGTTTCATAATTCCAATTATTATGTAATTGAGTTAGAATGCAATGTTTATAAATTTCAACTCTTTGACTCTTTCAATTGTTTGGTGTTTGTGAAATCTTTTCAACTTGATTTATTGAAAACAGGAATTTAGGTGATCTCATGAATCAAAAGTTAATATTAAAAATATATGATTATACTTAATTCAGTCATAAGTATGTTGATCTCATGAATCAAAAGTTTATATTAAAAATATATGGTTAAAAATAATTCAGTTATAAGTATTGGTTTAAATTCATTAATTGTCGGTTATGTTTTCAATATTTATTTGTTTAAATTCATTAATTGTGGACTTAAAAGGAGGGGTAACGGAGAGGTATAAAGGAGGAGTATTTTAGTAAATTTACTCTTCTTAGAATTAAGAGTTTTTTAGGTGGTAAATACATTATATAGGAGTAAGATTACAAAATCAACTATGAGGTATTATAATTAATGAAAATTCATGATATGATTCTTCTCTCTCTCTCACACACAAAGAAATCCATCTAAATGAACACAAACAGTTAGAACTCGAAGAATATATATAACATTTAACTTCCTTATATTTACTCAAAGACGACCTTGTTCCGTATCATCATATCTGTTGATATACAAAATATTAGACTGCGAGAACCAATCTTAATCGTCCAATTCCCCCTCCTTTAATTAGATTGTCCACCTATGAATTCTTTACATGCACCTTGCCACACTTAATCCCCTCACTCTCTTTATCCATGAATTCCTCTTCCCACTTGAATGACCAAGATTGGTTATCGCAGTTCTCGTACGAAAAATAGGTCTCGTTTGAACCCTCCCCTATATATATATATATATATATAATATATAGGGGAATGTTCATTTGAGAACCAATTTTATTGCGAGAACCGCGAGAACCGTTTGTGGCCATTGATCATAATTAATCAAAGGTTAATATTAATTGTGACAAACATGTAATTAATTAAAAATACAGCCGTCATTTTCACTTTCCAAACATGTTGGAGGGGCATTTTAGGCAAATAGCCTAAATAAATGGGGGACCACTTACACTCACTTTTTTAAAACTAAAATATCTCTTAAACGCAAAGGTATTAAAATACGAAAATTATACCAAATTAACGAGAAAAATATGCTCTTTAATATGACATCCATATTGCTATACCTTTTCAAAGAAAAAAATTTAGATTTTACCGGGTTTTTTTTTGTAGCACATCATTATATGTATGCATATGTGCATATAACACTTGATTTTTTAAGCACATGTGCATATGTGCACCACCTATTTATATTGCATAGGTGCGTCTGGGTGCATATATGCACCGTGCACGTGTGGCATCTCATGCATATATGCATATGCACATGTCGATGTACCACTTGTTTTTTTTCAATTTTTTTTTTTGTTTTTATTAAGTTTTTTTCCAACACAACATCATATATTTGCACATGTGCACGAACCACTCGATTTCTTTTCAAGCACAGGTGTGGATAGGTTCACATGTGCATATTAGCACCATGCACGTGTGCATCTCGTGCATATATGCACATGCACACGTATATGGTATACCTAGATGCATATGTGCACGTTAGTCGGTGAACCGTTGGTGAAATGTTTGGTGGAAAGTTTGTTTATGTTCATTTATTTAATAAACAAACGAACAGGAACAAAAATATTTATTCGTTTAGTTAAATGAAAGAACATGAACAAAGATACTCGTTTGTCCATTTATGTTTGTGAATGTTTGTTTATCCGTTTTTTTATGTTCGTTTATATGTATGTATATATATGTGTGTGTGTACATAGATAAATATACATATATATACACACACACACACTCTCTCTCTCTCACACACACACACACATATATATATACGTAGTTAGTGTCTGTTTATATGTAATAATGTTGGGTTTGTATTATATTTGTATGTGTTCGTTCGTTTGTGTTCATTTATGTTCGGGTAAAGTTAAACGAACGAACACAAAAATAAATATTCATTTGTTTATTCATTCGTATTCGTTTTTTTGTTTGGCTAAAGTTAAAAGAACGAACACGAACAAGCTCTCGTACGTGTTCGTTCAAACAACTCCAGTGCACGTGCACGTGCAAGTCAAAGTTGGTTTAGTTAAATGTGTTGCCAACTCAAAAAATTCTTACAAAAAAGACGTGTAACGTATAAGTATTTAATATATAACTTAAATTTTTTAACAAAAATGTAAATGATTGTGATTAATAAATAAAAAAGAAAGTTAAGAAAAAAATAAAAAGAAATAAGAAATAATAATTTAGCTACATATAAGAATAGAAAAAAGAAATTAAAAAAAAACTGGACTCTAAAGAAAAAAAAGAAAAACTGGACGCTAAAGAAAAAAAAAGAAAAAAGGAATTAAAAAAAGGAAAACTGGAAGCATGCATGTTGGGAATAATTTTTTAATTTTCATTTTTATCCTTTTGATCATATTAAGGTTAAAAAAGACAAGGTGTAAATTGATTGGACTATATTGGTTCTCGCAGTTCTCGCAATAAAAACGGTTCTCGAATGAACTTCTCCCTATATATATATATATATATATATATATATATATATAGAGTGAAAAGTTCATTTGATAACCGTTTTTATTGCGAGAACCACGAGAACCAATCTTAGCCTTCCAATTTACCCTCCTTCAATTGGATTGCCCACCCATTAATTCCTTACATGCACCTTGTCACACTTAATCTCCCCACGCCCTTCATCCATGAATTCCATTATCTAAAATGAACGGATAAGATTGGTTCTCGCAATAAAAATTATTCTCAAATAAACTTTTCTATATATATATATATATATATATATATATATATATTGAACAACAGCCTTCAAAAAGATTTAAAGAAGCAAAGTAATTAAAATTAGAATGATATGTAGATATCAAAAATGAGATTTGCTATATATAATTATATATATACCTAGTAGTAAAAGCTACAAGACCATATTCAGCCTTTTCATTGGTGATAATGCTAATATATGTTTAGTCTGATATAATTTGAAAACGACATCACTTAAAAAAATTCAAGTGTTAAGTTTTGTGTGAAAAGTAGAAGCCTTGCTTTTGACCAAACTAGAAATTAGGTCTTCTACTTAATAGAAAATTAGATTAAATTAAATAATTTATAAATTAATTTGAATTTTGAGGAACTACTGTACGTTAATTTTAATTATACCCATTAGTATCATTAATTTTAATTATACAATCTTAATAATTAATTTAAATTTTGAATTTAAAATTTCAAACTAATATAAAGTAATTTTTATGTGACATCAAAATGATATTTTAGTCACTAAATAATTATGCTTCCATAAATTTGAATATTGCAACAAGAATCGTAATATATTCTCTTTATTAATAAAATCAAAAATTACATTTATTAATGAATTCAAATATCTTTTTTATAATATCTTCTAATAAAATTAGTTTTAATTTTGAATAAATGAATGAGTACAATTAAATGTTATTAATTTTGAGTTAATAAAGTGTTAGATTATCTAATTAGATTTATTAATTAGTGTTAGTCTTTTATTAATATTAATTATAATTATATTAGATTAAATGCTCGTGTGACATACGAGTTGGTTTAAAAGTAATAAACATTTTAACACTAACAAAAAGATATTTAATAATTATAAGATGCGAAATAAATAAAAATTTAAAAGAATTATAAATAATAAGACTTTATAATAATATGTTCAAAAAGTAAAAAAAATGTTTATAAACTATACAGTTTTAAAATCAATCCAACGATTAGGTGATGCTTTATTAAAAATAACTAACGAACCAAAGATTATAATATCTTTGTAACATTTATTTCAGTAATGAAATAATCTATACAAGAATGTTGTAAAATTGAAAAAATAAAAATTAAATAACCTTGGATACTATTTAGACGAATTGATGTTGTTTAATTAAGTCGGTCTATGGATAAACAGTCGATCAAACTCTATAGTCAAAATTGATTTTAGTTTTGATCAAATTAATGGCTATGATTCCTCAATTAAAAATGTTGTTAATTAATAATTAAATTAAAATTTTATATAAATCAATAAATAAGATTATCTAATAGTTTTTGTATATACTTGTTTCACTTCGTGTTTGTATAATTAGTTTATTACATAAGTAACATTTTGTTTATTCATAATATGCATTTATAAATAAAATAATTTAATTTTTCGAATCCATGATTGATTTGTTTTCTTTATATGATTATTAAACTTTATTTGCCATTGGTTTGATCGATTTGTTTTGTTTAATAACTTTAATATGAGACAACAATTAACATTATCCAAAGAATAAATTTGTAATTATGCAAAAAAAAATAATATGTTTTTTTTAAATAAAGATAAAGTATTACGACTATTTAGCTTTAACTTTTTTTTTTTGATATTTTATATTAAAATTGAATTTGAACATTATCTTGATTTAGAGTCAAAATTAAGTTCTAAGTTTGACAATAAAAGTCAAAATTTAATTTTAATTTTTAAAAATGGATGATTAAAATTTGATAATTAAATATTTTATCTAAATCAATGGTTAAGATTTTTTAATTGATTTATTTCAAGTTAGTCTTTTATTTATATTAGAAGATTAATTATTGTTTTTATTAAAGTGTTTTTATTAGATTTATTAATTATTGTTAGTCTTTTATTAATATTAATTAATAATTATTGTTTTTATTTCACTAGCAACTAATCATCATTTCTCATAAACAATGAGTAACTCATGAAAAGTTTTATGTAACTAGTTTGTATTATATAATCTTTAACTTTAATATAAATTAACAAAGGATAAGTAAACATTATGTAATATATTTACCCTATTTTTTGAATTTAAGTAAAAGAAAATTTACCTCCTACTTTATCTCACATTAGAACTTAATTTGAATAATCTCTTAAGTTAAAGTCAAATTTGAGATTTAATTTTAGGGTGTAGTTCATCAAAATATATCAAACTTGTCACGTTTTGTTATTTTGTATGTCGAACTTTAAAAGTTTTTATTGTTTGTATCAAAATTTTAATTTGTTGTTATCGTATATATTTTGGTTACATAAAACGGGGAAAATACATATAAGTTTAGTATATAGAATAGAAAGTTTAATACACATCATAGCGACAAATTAAATGTTCAATTTACACACAATAGAAAAATTTTAAATTCACTACTCACAACAGCAAAACTTGAATACATTTTAGTGAACTGAACCCTTAATTTTAACCAAAGGGATGGTTATGATTGCCTATTTAAAAATTGATTTTTATTTTAACCTAAATGAAGGGTTAGAATTATCTAATTAAGTTGACGGATGTTAGTCTTTTATTGATATTAAAAGATGTGGGCGAACATTGTTTCGGTGTTCTCATTAAAGCCTTGAGCATGTCATTCAAACCGCAACCATTCTTTGTTTTAAGTTTCAAATTGATAATGCATGTTATACAAATTTGATTTTATTATGCTTAATAGATCTTTCCACAGCATCATTTTATTTTCATATACACTAACACTTTAGGGTATCTTGATATTCTGTAGGTAATAGTAGAAAATATTGGTGATTTTAGTATTAGCATCTTACTTTATATAATTGTGATTTACTCGGAACTAAATAGCTTTTCAAGTTAACCTCAAATACTAGTTACGTGCTCGATAAGAAGTGCATACTCACCTTAGCTAACTTTATACCACCACAACATGTTGGGAGAAGAGGGGGGGGGGGGGGGGGGGGGGTCTTAGGTCCTCTAGGAGACATAACCCTCCAGTTGGGTCCCAACCATCATGTGCTTTCTTTCAAATGGTATTGCTAACTATCAAGTATTTTCATTAATTATATACACTACAGTTTAGTCTTCCAAACATAGAATGTAAGAACAATAACTGTATTTTGCTCTTGTTCTTGTGCCTAAGAACCTGAGTGGTCCTCTAATTCATTTAATTGTTGATGTCGTGAATCAAAGGCATATGGGTCGAATACTACAATCTAAAAGTGTTCAATTTTCTTTACATACTCATCTCCGATTAGTTTAATATATTGAAAATCTTGATCAGTGGTAAATGATGTATAAGGGAGCACATTAATTTTCACCGAATTTGATGTTGTTGCAGTACATAAACTAGAGAACATCTTTCTTATCATGTTAATCATAATGTGAATATACATGAATCGGCAGTGTAAAATATATACAATGAAGACAATCATGTAAACACCGGACCATGGAATGTGATGAAGACATTATGTTCACATGTGCATCTTCACCTTGTATCATCAAAAACGTTTCTTCAACTCATTAATATATATCAATTTCTAATCTTTCTATGTTCGATTTTTATTTTCAAACTAAAGTGTTCACATCTGCATTGCGAATATTCATTGGGTTGTTATTTTTTATGTTTGCTTTTAATGTGTATATTGTTAAATTATTTTTTGTTTTTGAGAGAGAGAGAGAGAGAATGGACAAACATGTTTTAGGAGTGAAAATAAAAAATAAAGATGGAAGAAAGAAATGGATTTAAGTTTACAATTATACCTTTTTTGCATCAAATAAAGTAGCGAAAGAAATAGATTTAAGTTTACAACTATACCTTTATTACACTTTTATTCGTTGGGTTGTTACATGAACATGGTTACATGTTTTGAGGTGAGTTTGGTTTAGTGAATGTTTTAGAATGTAATCTTTTAAAGGATTCCAAAAGAATCAGATTGCATTCAAGTTTGGTTGTTAGAAAATTAAGAAAGAATTATGTCAAAAATCTAAATACTTTTTAAATTTCATTATTAAATGATTTCGAGTTAAAACAAACTGTTATAAAAAGTAAATAAAACACAAAACGGAGGTGATTGGCGGTGGCCACTAGTGGTGCAGTGATGGTAGGAGGTTGTGGTGGCAATTGGTGATATCGATAACAATCGGGTTGCGCGCGGTGGTCCCTTGTAGTGGCAACGGTCAATGGTGGTGGTGGTAGCTAGTTGTGGCGAGTGGTTGCAATGGACGGCGGTGGCCAGTCTTGGCGTCAACATCGGGTCGTGTCTATGGCGATCAATGGTGGAGTTACTAGTCGATATTGCTTAGGTGGTAGTGGTGAGCAGTGGGACGGTTGGTGGTGCAGTCATCGGTCGGTATTGGTGGTGGTTGATGGTGGTAGCAATGCGGGGGGGGGGCATCGATGATGGTTGGCGGCGGTGACGATGGTGGTGGTGGCTGGTGGTGTCAATATTGATGGTGGTGGCACGCAATGTTTTAAAATCCGGATTTTTAGTTGACCCGGTCCCCTCGCCGGGTCACAGGTCAACCCGATTTCTAGTTTTTATTTTTTTATTTTTATATATGCATATATTAGTGCATACATATATATAAACTGCAAAAAATAAAAAAAATAAATAAACCTACAATATTATCAATCCAAATACAATAATTAAGTTCAACGTACAATACCGGGTCAACTAAAGAGAAAGCCATCAAAGCTAAAGATGTGATGGAGGCTGACGAAATGAGTAAACGGTAGAGGAGGCTTCGAGCTTAGAGATGTCGTTTAGGGTTAAAATCCAAAAGGCTTCGAGTTAGGGTGCCATTTAGGATTAAAATAAAAAAAATTATTAATATAAAACCGGGTCAAACTGGGTTGAATCCAACCGGTAAACCGGCCGGGTCGCTATAGTTCATTTAAAAAAACAAATAGGATAGTGGAATAGAATCTAATTTTTATTTGATCAAAATTTGTAAGACAAAAGTAGCTATAGTTCACATTTGAACCTTCGTCTCTCCCACGTCTATGTGTATATATGCGGGTGATAACAAGTAGAATATTTATGAGAAGTTGCAACAAATGAAGTTTAAGGGTTGTTTGGTAGTCCTCTATCTGTATATCTCATTCATTGGAGCCAGAATATCTAAGATCAACAGAAGACATTCCATGCAGCCTAAATATCTATTGATTTAAAAAGTTAAAATAAAAAGGAAAAGAAAAAAAGAAAAAAAGACGTGTCTACCAAACTTACGCACTCAAGAAATCATCCTTACATTAGATATATACATATATATATATATGTGTGTGTGTGGTGTGTGTTTGCCATGTGGTAATTTTATACCATGTAGTGCTTGAGTGGCACAAAACACTCTCAAGTTAATCTCAGCCATCAGTAGTCCAAAAAGCAAATCAAGTAAAAATGAAAAGTGAAAATGAAAGATTACACCTAACATGGATGGAGTGAGGACAAAGGTACAATACCTTATTCAGCCTTTTTATTGGCTGATATAATGCATATGTTAAGGTGGAAATACTTCAAAAAAAGAGATTACTTAAAATATTCAAGGATAAAGGACTGTGTCAAAAGTAGAAGACTTGCTTTTCAGCATACTATCAACTTCTTAATTCTACTTAATTTAATTGCAAGTTAATTTAGTTTCCAAGAATTGATTTTTGCCACTTTTGATCCAAAATCAACTCTTTTATATCATTTTGGTCATGAACACTAGATCTTGTAATTGTTTCTAGGGTGTTTTTTTCAATTTTTAAAATTTAAAGTAAGAATACAAAGATTTAGATGCGCATTTTACTTTTTCACGGTTGTAGAAAGTACAAATGTCATCATTTTACAGTCCCAAAAAGAGATAGATTATGGATTTTGGACAAAAAAGTAAAAAAAAATTCTCAATGAAGTAAGCTTGCAGATTGAACACAAGTCTAGGGACAAGATTGAAAGGTTAATTGTTGCTTTTGATATTTGGGTTTGCCTTTCAAGTTAGTGCTAAAAGCTAGATAAGTGGTCTGCCCATTCCATAGTGAAGAGCTATACAAACCAATGAAAAAAATTCTTCACTTTTACAAAATTTGTTGGAAAGGAGACTTACCATTCATGACCTAACTCCTTTCTTTTTCAAATAAATCCAAAATGGTATGCAGTTTTATATTGAATGAGATCAGATACAATATTGAACCAGAAAAAGTTAATGTAAAGACAACTTTATGATGCTGTCTTTGTCTTAATTATGTCTATGACAAAAACTTGTTTTCTCTTTAATTTGATGTTCTCTTGATCAGTTTTATGTTGGTAAGAAAACAACTGGCTGCTGGTACGAAAATATCGATGAAAGAAACTGTGTCTAGGATCCCATTAACCCTTCTAAATGCAAAATCTAATCAGCACTTAAATCTAGCAGTACGAAAGATACGGAATTAATGACATTCAAAAAGCATACACAAACCTACAAGTGTTTGGCTTGAATTGAACATTGAGTTCTTGGATGCAAAAGTGTACAGAAATAACAAAAGCAACAGCTAGTTGATCTTCCAAGTGTCTATTCTTTCACATCACTTTCAGTCTAATCTGATAACTTGAGTACTACGTGTTAACTTTTTTTTTTGTCTATTTGGTAAACTTCCATTATCTCCTTTTACCACGAAAGATTAAGGTAAATGTTGTGTGACATTTTCTTATCATGAAACAGAAAGTAATTAAGAATGCTGTGGAACATGTCTTAATCAAACATGACTTTACCTAATGATTTGGAAAATAAATTAAATTGAAGCTCAACCAGTACAAATGACGGATCAACGCGTGATTAGAATTAAGATTTCTGATCCTAGAATGAATTAAAATCAACAATATTCAGTGCCTTTACGTAAGGAATCAATATTGATTTCTAGTGCTTTGTGAGTGTTGAGCATTGTTAGATTAGAGAAAGTTAGTGACATATATATGTCATGCACCCTATCTTGACCTACCTCACCAGAAAACATGATGCAACAAGATTTTAAATTTCTTATATTTAACTATACAGAAAAAGCTTCCTCCTTTTTAAACATTTATTCCAATTATAGAAAGTGAGCAGCAAATCTTGTGTATAAATACATTACATGTCATTAGCAAATTAACAGAAAGCATAGCATATCTAGCAAGCATTTGACAGCCAGCATTCTCTTCAGGGTCTTAAGTGATCCTGTTCTCCACTGTCCTGTTTTTCCTCTTTCATAATAATGGCTAACAAAAACGGAGTCGAGTGGAGTATCAGAATGAGTGATGGATCCTCAATGGTGCTTGAGCCTGAGCACAAGTGTGGATTGATGAGATTATGGGACCGATTAAAGGGTTTGGTGATTCGATTTCTGATGAGAGTGTGGATGTTCTTTAAAAAGGCATGGGATTTAGGGGTTGCTGAACCTAGAAAATTCTATCATTGTCTTAAAGTCGGGGTGGCTTTAATGGTAGTTTCTTTGTTTTACTATATGAGGCCTTTGTATGATGGTGTTGGCGGCAGTGCCATTTGGGCGGTTATGACTGTTGTTGTCGTCTTTGAGTATACTGTTGGTAGGTGTAAAAATTTTCGACACGCTCATTAACTAAGTATATTTTTAAATTTCCTAAAGAAATGCTAATGTGTATAAATATTACAGGTGGAACTTTGTACAAGTGTTTGAACAGAATATGTGCCACTTTTCTTGCTGGATTTCTTGCACTTGGGATTCATTGGATTGCTAGCCATTCAGGCCACAGATTTGAGCCATATATCATGGGGATTTCTCTTTTCATTCTAGGTAACTTTAAGAAATCATATCATTTAAGTTTATCAATAGTGAATAAACATATAACTTAAGTTTCACTAATTAATTATCTAATGATTTTGCTTACAGCTTCTGCTACAACGTTTTCAAGATTTATCCCCGTGGTGAAAGCTAGATTCGACTATGGTTGCACCATCTTCATTCTTACTTATAGCCTGGTTTCAATCTCCGGGTATCGTGTTGACCATCTCCTGCATGTGGCTCATCAAAGGCTATCAACAATTATAATAGGGACTTGTTTGTGCATTATAATCAGCATGATTGTTTTTCCTGTTTGGGCTGGTTTAGAGCTACATCTTTCGATCCCTCGTAACATGAATAAGCTTGCAAAATCTCTAGAATGTAAGTACTTCTAACATACAAATAACATCATATAGAAAATTGATTACACGATTTTCCTTCTTCTAATCATCTCTTTTTTTTTTCCTTCTTAAAAAGGTTGTGTAGCTAACTATTTTGGGCATGGAGATGAGGAGTCTGAGAAAAGTTTACAAGGTTATAAATGTGTGTTGAATTCAAAAGCTTCTGAGGAATCCATGGCAAATTTTGCAAGATGGGAGCCTGCACATGGAGAATTCAATTTCTTTCATCCATGGAAGAATTACTTAAAAATAGGCGCATCATCGCGTAGTTGTGCTTATTGCATTGAAACACTCACTAGTTGCTTGGATTCCAAGAATCAGGTGAATTCCAACTGCTAATTTGTTAAAAAAAATTATCATTTTACAAACAGAAACTCAAATAATAATCTAAACAAGCTCCAATTTATTATGAAAACAGGCGCCCGAATCAATAAAGAATCATCTTGATTCAGCATGCAAGAATCTAAGCTCAAGTTCATCAGATGTTATAAGAGAACTTGCAACAATTGTAAGTACAATGACAAGATCAGAAAAGTTAGATATGGCAGTTGAAGATATGAAGAATGCTGTTCGGGAGCTACAAAATGACTTGAAATCACTTCCAGAACTACTGATGAAGCCACACGACAAGGAGAAAAACGAGCCGGTTTCAAGTGAAATTACCATAATGCCCTTGATGGAAGTTATCCCACTAGTGAGTTTCGCGTCTTTACTGATTGAAACTGCTTCTAGGATAGAAGAAAACATGGTGAAAACAGTTGAAGAGTTGGCAATGGCGGCTCATTTTAAGCAACCAAAAGATGAAATAAAGCCTAAACACGATCAGACGGCCAACAAGATTGTCTCTGATGAAGAGAATGTGATTTCCCTTCAACGAGTTTAAGTATATATGAAGTTTGACTGTCATCTTTTTTGACAGGAGTCAAAGATGTGATAACATAAGCATAATCTTCCCTTCTTGTCTGTTGTACGGGCAAATACTGACATGGGTACGCTGTTCGTTCTCTATGTATTTTTTCTTTCTTTTTTTGGCCTTTTTTATGGCAAACAAACTAAAGACAAAAAAAAACTACTTAGTTTGACTGAAGAGATCGGTATTGTATATAGATATATTTATAATTCAGTTAAGACACGGTCGACTTGGATCACATGACTTGTGTTACAACCTTGTACTTGTGTTCTTTAGCATACAAAATGTGGTGAATATTTCAAGATGGACATAAACATATTTAGTGCTTAATGAAATAAAACTGAAGACTAGTCAGAACTATAACAAAATGGAACATGCATTCTGCCTAACTTTCCCAATCAAGGGGAGTACATGAAATAAAAGGCTTTAATTTTGGGTTTATCTCCTTCATTTTGGATTCTATTCTGACCGTAAACGAAGAGAGACGTCTATTCATGTTGTCCAAGGGAGTCAAGCTGCTTAGATATACATGGCCTAACTAGTGTTCTCCGTTTCGATTTCAAGACTATCCTTGTCGACCAAAAGACTCTGCTTTTAAGGTTTGAAAGAATTATAAACACCTACCACTACACAACCTTGAACTTCATTTCTATTTTGATAGTAAACCATGTGAATTAACTCAAAAGAAGAACAAGAAAATATCGCTTATTCAATTAGATAATGACAAAATCCTTTTGGTCCTTCAAATGTTGAGTTTTTCTCGTTAAGAACTTTTTCCGAAAATCAAATACTTGCTTAGGTGTGCGTAATTTAATCGATACCGTAACACATTTTCTCACCAAGCAATCTCTAATACCTACACGAGTACCAGACACCATTTTAAAAGATATAAGTGTCAACTAATGCCTCGTGAGTAAACAGTAAGTTAACTAATTATAAAACATCATATTAAAACACCGTTTAAAATCATATTTA
This sequence comes from Dittrichia graveolens, assembly GCA_038502395.1. NCBI lineage: Eukaryota > Viridiplantae > Streptophyta > Magnoliopsida > Asterales > Asteraceae > Dittrichia > Dittrichia graveolens. The sequence goes on along the minus strand of JARJIL010000001.1, from coordinate 113,070,123 downwards.
GATATTATAACAAATATCTAACCCCATCCGCTCGTATACTTGACCCAAACCCGAACCCCCAACCATATAACACCGAGTAGTCAAGTACATCAAAGCACACAATGATACAAACCATATCAATCAAATAATTATCCAACAGAAACAAGCATAATCACTTTTAGGTTTATTCCTTTATTGAAAGTCTACTAAAATAGTTATTATTAAACCTCAAACACGATCAACAAACCACCTTTAACTTGCATCAATAAACTAACATGTAAACAGGTTATCTTTATCTCCTTAAATATTTGTGAGCGTGTACTATAAGTTCTTTATTTAAACCATGTTTAATTATTTTTTATTAAATTCTTTCATTAAATATATGTATATTTGAATATACCTAAAGTGTGGTCGTTACAATCACCTTCGGTTGCCACCACCTAGTGCCGTCGACACCAACCGCCACTGTCGACCCTCGCCTCAACCTACTGCCATCACCATTGACCCCGCCCCTACCAACCATTGTCACCACCTACCGCCACCGACCGACGAACCAACCCCGACTACCTACCCTCGCTGCCACCGTCCGCGACCCTCGAATTGCCAATCCCCACCGATTGTAGTCAACGACGAACACCGTCGCCACCACCACTGATTATCGCGCAACGCTGCCTCAACAAATCACCCCCCGCTTTTGCCTATCGGTCGATGACTTGGGTGCTGCCACTAAGCAATGCTAACATCACCGGTTTGATGGTGTTGCAAACACTGACTGAGACGCTCTCCGCTACCAAACATCATCGTGTGACGATATTCCACTCCAATTTTTTTCGACAAATTTACAAACCAAACAAAATATAGGATTGGAATGAAATTAAATTAAATATTATTTTCTAAAAAACAAACATAATACGGAATTTAACTACTTTAGAAATTCAATTTTATTTATTTGAACTCCACAAAACAAACAGGACCTAACTAAAACTTTTGCTAGAACCGTAAAACTAGCATTTTCCATCTAATTATCCTATTAGACAATTACATAAAGTTAAAACACGCTTGCATGTTTGTTGATAAAATTCGAAAGGAATGATATATCTTCTTACTTCAGCCTTTACTTAATGTTTGACATATGTAAAATATTAATTCTTTTTCTTTATAGCATCCAGTAACTTTAACAGTCTATAAAGACTTTAACAGTCTATAAAGTAAATATATCATTTCTAAAAAGTTGGTGATGTTTGGTTCAACAATGGCTTGTTGAGTACTGAGATGACAATCATGTGTAGCAGCGATCATAAACACGTGGTTTCAGCAAAATGCATGCTACCATCCTCCGTTTCAGGTATTCTTTCTACTTCGCTCTTCGCTTTTACTTCAACAACCGCCACAAAAATTCATCAACGCCGAATTGGATAACATACGTACAGATTCTGAAACCCTAATGCGATCAGTTTGTTCAATTTCAGAACAAACGCTGTGCATATTGATTCTATAGGAGATGATTGATGTATCCGATAAAGTTGATTCCATTCAATCAATAACAAGTCCCAAAGATAACAATCCGTCCACAACTTCCGCCGCTACCGGAAAAGTTCGACGGCCAGGATTAATCGCCGGTGCAATTGCAGGTCTTGTAGGTTTAGCATGGAAGCTGTTCATTCTCCCGATATCTGTAACTGTAGGTGTTCTAGGCTTGTTTACTAGTTCAATTAGATTGGGATTTTGGATGGCCAGTGGTATTTTGTCTTATTCGCTACGATTAATCGGGTTAGATAGATCTCTACGCCACCGAGAATCACCGCCGTTTCCTCCAGGGTTAGCGGCGGCATCGGATGCCGTTGATTTCTTGTCGGAACTTGAAAGCCGGTACGGTAAAGTACATCCGAATTTCGTTCCGGAGGGTTTTATGGAGGCGGTACAGCGGTCGAGGCGTGAGTTTAAGCTATTGTTTGTGTATTTACACTCACCGGACCACCCTGATACGCCGTCGTTCTGTGAAAAGACTCTGTGTTCGGAGGTTTTATCCGCGTACATAAATGAGAATTTTGTTGCTTGGGGTGATAGTATTAGTGGAAGTAGAGGGCTTGAAATTAGCAAGAGCTTGAATGTTTCTAGGTTTCCGTTCTGGGCGGTGATCATGGCGACCACCGGCCAGAGTATTTCTTTGCTTCGGCAGGTACCTAATTCTCTCGAATCAAAATGTTAATTTGAAGATTTTATTGTTGTTGAAGAAAATTTCCCTTTTTGTTGTAATTCTCTCTTTGATTGTAGTTTGAGGGGTCTGCATCACCTGAAGAAATGCTAAAACAGTTGCAGAGTGTTCTTGAGGAGAGTGATTCAGCCATTGTTGCAGCAAGACAGAGAAATATCATGCAGTTGAAGGATGAACAAGATGCTGCAGATCCAGCTAATATTGAAGCCGATCAAGTATGTTGTGATCTAACATCGAATTTGCATCTAGTCACACAAAAGAGAATATAATGATCAAATTGTTACATGTTATTGCAGACTAAGGAAGATCAAAACCTACTAGAAGGGAAAGCTGAATTAGCTCAATTGTCTGAAAAGATAGCGTCATCTTTGGAGCCTGAACCTGATAAAGGACCCAATGTTACTCAGGTATGATATTAAGATTTCATATCTGTTTTCGTAACAATCATACAAATCCATGAAAGAAATTGTTATATTTATGAAGCAATTGCACTGAATGATATGTAATAAATGAAGGTGATAATAAGATTACCAAATGGAGAGCGCAAATTTAGGAGGTTCCATTGTAATGCTACACTGCAATCTGTATATGATTTCGTGGATTCTTCAGGGTGCTTAGAAGTTGGAAAACCTTCTTTCCGCGTGTTCTTTATGGCCAAGATGACTTCTCTTCGACTCTTGAACAACTTGGACTTCACCCTCAAGCCAGTCTTTTTGTTGAGCTCAATACATGAAACACTCTAATTACATTCGCGCTTATGTTACTGTGTTGGTGCGTGTCGATATGGTTAGATCTTTATGAATTAAGATCGATTTTGTGCATCATAGAATTGAATTCGGGGTGGTTATTTTTAAAAGAAAAAACTCTGAAAACCTCTTATAAATAGGTTTTATGTGTTGTTTGTAATCTTTCATATTCATATCGTTAAGAAACACCAACCTCTTTTTCATCCTGAGTGTCTCGTAAAGTAGACTTTACATATAATATGGAGACTAATATAATACAATACCTGGTTTTCTAATAATTTGGATATCAAAATCGGGATGGATTATAGTCCCTTTTGAACCATTTGTAGTTTAAACTTTTAAGTCAATGGTTTTGTTTAAATTTATAAAGTTAAAAGATTTATTAAGCTCTACTTGACATTTATATAAGTTTAAGATTTTGAAAGAGAAAATCGACAAATTATACACATTAAAACTTTTTAAAAAAATAATACACAATTAGGTTAAAAAATGATGAAAAGGAAAAAATGGCGTCGCCCGGGTTCGAACCGGAGACCTTCAGTGTGTTAGACTGACGTGATAACCAACTACACCACGACACCTGATGCGCATAATTTTTGTCTCCGCATTTATTACATAACTTTTCTCTGTTAACAGTTCCTAACAATTTAAAATGAGGATTTCTTTTGCATGCACGTTATTGATCTACAAAATTCCATTCGTCGCGATCGCTAATCAGTCCAACCTCTTACGCCAGGCTTATCTTTTTGCATTAATTGGATCCGATCGAGGATATTATATAAGAGTTAGTTCACTGTTAGTATATACTAGATGATAGGCCCACATAAATATGGGCTTGTGTTTTAGGTTTTATTTAACAAGTATAACTTAGTGTGTAATTAAAACATCATGAGTTTAAGTTTTAGTTTGCTACAATAATCAAAAGTCATAAAATAAATATATAAAAATTTCATTTAGACAAAAACTAAAATAAATAAATAACATATTTTATTTAAAATATATATAAACACGTGCAGTAAAATTAGAGATTCAGGTTTTATTTAGGACCACCCTTGCGGCCGCAAGGGAATAAGGTTTGGGGGCGCAAAGGCCACTCTTACGGGCGTATAGATTTTGAGTTGAGAACCCATTTGTAGCCTTTGAAAGATATTTATAACTAAACAATGACCTTGAATTCTCTAATCCACCAAGCTATATATGAAGTCATTGGCTGATATGTTTCCATTTTTGACCGCTGATATTTGTATCTTTAGTAGACTATAATCCATCACTATCCATAAACATACTTTTAACTTGAGCAAACATTATAATCCTAAATTGTAGTAAAATTGTATAGATAATGAATCTACTCACATAAGAGAACACTAATCATCATAAATTGAATTTCATATCAATTAGAAACAGATAACTATATAAACGAAAAAAGATATATACAAAATATAGCATATCTTCTCATTCATGAACATCACCTCTATATTGCTCATCTCAAAAGGCTTCTATATGATCTAAACCCTACACCAATTTAGTTTTTAGAAGAAACATTGCTTAACAATATATATAACTTCCCTCACATACTACATGATCGTGGTTCAAAGATGATGAATGTATTGTCAACTAAACTATTAGCCAAGATATAAAATATCAATGACAATAATTTTCTTATTTCATTGTCATTAAAAACATAATATCTTTCTTGAAAATTTTGAAAGCATCATATTATTTCAACAGACATATCAACTAACATCAATTGAGTCAATTAGAAACAGAGTTTTAGGGATTGAGTTTTTTTTAAGTGTTGAATGTTGAAATCCTGTTTAATAATTAGAATATTTATAATATACGAAATAAATTAATTTGACTTTTGAAGTCAAACGGTATCATGAAATATTGAAATCATAATTGTAATTCCGTTTTTTTTATTTCTCCACAAAAAAGAATGATGTACTATGTTTCGTATAAGAACGACATATACAACAATCATGCTTAATATGTAATTAAAAAACATACCGTATTTGGATATGAGAAGTTATATATTTGATCTGAAGAAAGCTAATCGTCTATATCCTTTTTTACACACGATATTCTATTCGTCCGACTAAATTTGAGTATTTATGTATTTTCCACCGGAATAGATCATTATGAAAATGATTGAATGGTAATGAATAGTCTTCAATGAAAAGTGTAACGAGTTTCTTCTTTTTGCCTTTCCAATCTGTGTCGTAAATAAAAAAATAATTGATTATAGTGATTCTTAAGCTCAAGAATCTCAAAATGAAACCAAATTACTTAATACAAAAACTTTAGTAAATTCACATAAAAAAACCAAATTACCTAATACAAAGCTTACATACAACAAAAAAGAATACCCTAGAATTTACCACTAATGTGCTTTAAGAAATTGCTTGGGCGAAGAAGTTGTACCTTTGTTGCTAGTAAACGATGGTTGCGACATCTCAAACCCACAGATCTCGATATGTGCTTCAAGCTCAAGAAGATTATGAAAGAAGTAACTGAATCTTGTAATAAAGAAAGAATAACGACCCGTAATTCAAGACCTAATTGAATGAATTATATTTTATTTCCATCAATTGACTTCAATGAGGGAGACCATTGGTTTTCTCCTTTCAATCAATAAGAATAAAGGCGAGTTACATTTTTGTTTCCATCAATTGACATCAATGAAGGGGACTATTGGTTTTCTCCTTTCAATTAATGGGAATATTAATAAGAGTGAGTTATTCTTCCTAGACATTTATACAATTTTATAAATAATAAAAAGTCCAAGTTTTCAAATAATGATACATCATCAAATCCTTAACTCTAATTAGTCTCAATTTCAAAAATTACTCTTTCAAACCATTGGCACATAGGATTAAAAGGATCTTAAGTTAAAGAAGATATAGATTGGACTACATTATCAGTTTTTTAGCTTTTAATTTTAATTCTGTATAATAAAATGCCTGGTACAACGGTATGAAATCCAACCATAGCGTTACTGAAATAAATTTTGTGTATATAATTAGTACCCAACTGAATATGAAACCGGCCGTATAGAGTCAGTTGAGTATCGCGGTGGTATGAGATCGTATGGATACCGGGTTGAACTAGTGATTCTAATATCATATTTCACCTTAATGACAGTTGTTTAAGTAGCATTCATGGAAAAGGAAAAAGAAAATCAATCAGTTGAACTTGGAGTATCGAAGCCAAATTTTTGCTATAATTTGTGCCGAGTATCGAAGCTCTAAGATAGTACTTAATTACTTTTATGGTCACTATTTAATGACATTGGTAGATTCAAGTGCTTTGATGAAGTTGGAGGGACTGAAGTTATCAGAACAACTTGTATTCACTTATTTAAGACTAAGAAACATGAGAATGTAATCAAGTCATAATTTTTCTTGGTTAGATGGGAGAAAAGAAATATTAACTTGATAACAGAATTATTCTCTTCAGAGAATATATATATTTATGAGAATGAGACATTATGTCTTACCCTTGTTCTTCTAATGTAATTAACTTAAACCTTTACTTATGTTAGTGATTTGATAAAGTTTTTTTTTTTTTTAACTTTAGGTTTTGTGTGTGTTTAGATTTAGGTACCACATGTAGTTTTGTACAAAGCTTCAGACAACAATATCTTTAATATTTTCAAATATGTGATTCACTCTTTAGATATCTTTCGGTATATATGACCTACTCTAAAATTTGTTCATTAGATTTGTGTCCATGTGTTTGTTACTAAGGAAACTTCCCAAGAAATCAACTTTTGAATTCACATATCTATTGATTAGATTGTGTGTTGTAGGTATGATCGAATCAAAACAATTCAAATAATTCTTCAAATAAGTTAAAACGGGTTGACCAGCAGTATTAAGGTGTTGCAAAAGATGTTTCTCATGGTCACGAGTTCAAGTTCCATTGTAGACATAAAACCGAGACCACTAATCAACTTATATATATATATATATATAAGGTTCATTTGAGAACCGTTTTTATTGCGAGAACCGATCTTAGCCGTTCATTTTGAATAAGAGAGTTTTTGGATGAAGAGTGTGGGGGGATTGGGTGTGGCAGGGTGCATGTAAGGAATTCATGGGTGGGCAATCCAATAGAAGGAGGGGGAATTGGACGGCTAAGATTGGTTCTCGCGGTTCTCGCAATAAAAACGGTTCCCAAATGAACTTTTCACTATATATATATATATGGGTTATGATCCCCTCATGTTCCCTTAATGTTATCTCACAAACATGAGATTGAGACCTACAAGGGACTCATTATTAACTTAAAATAAGGGACCACAATCATGCATGTGAGAAAACATGATGGGTTATGTTTGACCACAACATTAGAGGATCTTGACCTATATATATATATATATATATATATATATATATATATATATATATATAGGGAAAGTTTCATTTGAGAACCGTTTTTATTGCGAGAACCGCGAGAACCAATCTTAGCCGTTCAATTTGGATAATGGAATTCATGGATGAAGAGCGTGGGGGAATTGGGTGTGGCAAGGTGTATGTAAGGAATTCATGGGTGGGCAATCCAATTGAAGGAGGGGGAATTGGACGGCTAAGATTGGTTCTCGCAATAAAAACGGTTCTCAAATGAATCTTTCACTATATATATATATATATATACTAGCATGATACTCACGCAATGCGATAGCAACGAATAATTTCTACTCGTTAACATGTCCATTTTCAAGTCGTAAAGTATACGGTATTCATGTAATACGGTGATAGCGAATAATTTTCGTTTGGTAAAATTTCCTTTACTTTTTTGTTTTCCATAATTGGAAAAAAAGGTTATGAAAATATTTTTTAACAATTAAGTTAATTTGTATTCGCTTTGATTTTCAAAAAAACTGTATTGACTTTGATTTTCTTAAATATGAAAAGTTTAGTTATTAAAACAAAATATAATAATCTTATTAACTATATTTAATAGTTACTCAATTTAGTTTATATAAGGAGTAATTTAGTAATTTCAAAATACTTAAAATTTAAGAGTTTAAACAAAATGCTTAAATGTTTTATAATATAGTGTGTGTGTGTGTGTGTGTTTTATATATATGGAAAAGTTCAAACGAGAACTGTTTTTCGTATGAGAACTGCGAGAATCAATTTTAGCCATTCAAGTGGTAAGATTGGTTCTCGCAGTTCTCGTACGAAAAACAGTTCTCGTTTGAACTTTTGCCTATATAATTCGGCATACTATGTATATTGTTTTGCTCATCAACTACAATTAGTAGTTGTTGCGGTTGCAAGAAAACATTTAGGAGTTGTGAATTTTTTAACATGTTAGCTACTTTGATGAATGTAGTTTGTGCTTCTTGCAAACGAAAAGATATTCTTCGAGAACTTGAGAAAGAGAGAGTTGTAAGACAAATCGGCAATGATGAACTTGAAATTGTAAGTGGGTTAAACCAAGAGGTTTCTCTTAAACGAGCCGGCGACACGCGATGGAAATCTCACTACAATACTATCTTGCGTTTGGTTACTTTATTTCCATCTGTGATTAAGGTGCTCGAGTATGTTGAAGTGGAAGCCACTAATAGTTCTAACAAAAATCAAGCAAGTGGTGTTTTAAATTATTTGGAATCATTTGACTTCGTATTTTATTTGCATTTGATGTTGCACATTCTAGGTGTAACGGATATATTGTCACGAGCTCTTCAAAGGAAAGATCAAGATATCTTAGAAGCGGTGAAATTAGTGAATTCAACTAAAGAAAAATTGCAAGAATTTAGAAGAGAGGGTTTTGGTGCACTTTTGAAGAAAATTCATTCTTTTTGTGAAAAACATGATATTCCAATTTTGAAGATGGAGGAAAAGTATGTTAATCTAAGAATTAAGAGACAAAGGGCAAGTATCACCAATCAACATTATTACGAGTTTGATTGTTTCAACACGGTACTAGATATGCAAATTTAAGAATTTGGTGATCGCTTTAATGAGGTAAATACCGAATTACTAAAAAATATGGTTGCTTTGTGTCCATGTGATTCATTTTCGAAGTTTGATACATCAAAGTTAATAAGATTAAGTGAGATGTATCCTCGTAATTTTGATGATGTGGAAAGATTTACCCTTGAGCATCAACTTGATATGTACCATCACGATGTGCAAAATGATGAAGATTTTGCCAACTTGAATGGTATTGCCGACCTTTCCAAAATGATGGTTGAAAAAAGAAAGCATCTCTCTTATCCTTTGGTTTATCGGTTATTAAAGTTAACATTAGTTTTACCCGTAGCAACCTCAACAGTTGAAAGATGTTTTTCTGCAATGAAGCTTGTGAAGACAGATTTGTGTAACCGGATTGGTGATGATTTCTTGAGCTCCTGTGTAATCTGTGCCGTATAAAATGAAATATTTGTCAATGTTTCAAATGAAGATGTTATATAACGCTTTCAAAAGATGAACAAACGTAGAGGACAACTGTAATATGTAATTTTTTCCTTATCTTATTTAATGAAATCTACTTTTTTTTTAGTTAATTTAAAGGTATTATTTAAAGTCTTTATGTTTTTCTTTTGTATACCGAAGATTTTTTTCTTGTTATTTTTTGGCTATATTCTATTGATTACTTAGAATATAGGCCCCCGTTATCTTAAAGTTCTAGATCCGCCACTGTAGTCGACTGACTCTCTCCTTAACACATGAAATGACCGTAGAAATGCAACTGTCTAGTCCGGCGATTGTGTATTACATCGAAGAATCTATGTTAGTTAGAATCTATTTTAGAGAGAACGTCTTTGAAAAGCACGAAAGAGAAAAACAATAGGAAACAAGATTGTTTCTTAGATAGAGTTATATATTCTTTAAGAAATTTGATTCAATGAATGATATATTAGTATTTGACTTAAATCGAATAAACAAGTTGTCTGAGATACTTGATAATGAATCAAATTAGGACAAGATTATGATTTTTCCTAAATAAAGGTTATTATGTAGATTATTCATATATAATTTTAAAGCTCCTAAAAACTTAGGAGAAAAAGTTGTGAGATATTCAAAAGTGTAAAAGTTCAACGTCTTTATCATATAATCCAAAACTTTTGATGTTTTTTGATGGATTAAGTTTGAGAAGCCAAGCGAATCAAATCATTGTGTGTCGTTTGATCTTTACATGTTTATCGGCTATAGTCGTATCAATATCTTGTTACGCTATTTGATGTTTGTGATTTTTCGTGTCATCAAGCCATTTAGTATAATCAGGATTAGCCGATTCTAGACTTAGTTATAGTTCGGGTTTGGAGGTGCGGAGTGCACACTCGAATAAACTAAGAATTGGTATCGCGGGAATACGGAGTCCGGAGGCAGAGCCCCTGGCGGGGGTCCCCAACCGCCAGGCAAAGCCCCTGGTGGGGTCCGAGGGGCAGCGCCCCGTAGCAAAAATTATATATATATATATATATATATATATATATATATATATATATATATATATGGGAGGGTTCATGCGAAAAGTGTTTTATTTGCGAAAAGTGTTTTATTTGCGAAAAGCGCGAGAAGCAATCTCAGCCACTTATTTGTATTTGATCTAGTGGTCTAGATTAATCATGTTTTTTATTTTTTTTAATTTAAAAGGGTATAATGGTAACTTAAATTTTTTCTTTCTCCAATCTATTTTCTCTTTCTTATTTTTCTCTTTCCTAAATTTTGAATAAAAAACAAAAATAAATTAGTAATTACTAGTAAATTATTAATTTTACGAAGTTCACCGGTGAGTACACCAAAAGAAATATTTACGAATTTTTCATCGATACTGTATTCAATAATGAACACAGTAAAAAATATATGAGTTTAAAATGAATTTTACAATATTCAATATTGAATACAACGAAAAATATTCGAGTTTTTCCATCATTATTATTTTAAGTTCATTATCCTCTGACTGTTCATTAATGAATTTAAGCTTGTTCCTCACAAACAACAAATTAAAAAACTATATTTCTTATTTTAGTGAACGATAATCTAAAAAGTTTATAGCTATTCACCCAAAATCGTTACTAGGGGATTGTTCATTAATGAATTTAAGTTTGTTTCCCACAAACAACTATTGAAAAATTATATTTCTTATATAATTTGAAAACAATACAATACAAAAAACCTATATAATCTGAAAACATACAATTATAGGTATGTTCACAGTAGGAAAATACAACCCAAAACACAAAAAATAAAAGAAATCAAACACACAGATGAAAACTTTAAGAAACTACAAATGTATATATAAAAAATAAAAAAAGAAGAAGAAGGAGAAGTGTGAAACAGTAGCTGCCATGCGGTATATATATTCTAGAACAAAGTATAATCAAACACAAGGACATATATAATCAAGAATAAAAAATAATAAAAAAACCCTATGCATGCTTCCTCAATGGACGTAGGCGTGAAACAATCGCCGCCATGCTTCCGTCAATTCCAATCCTTACCCGCCCTAGCTGGTGGTGGAGCGTAAATCTGACGGTGCTTGCAGTTGTGAGGTGGTGTAGCGACGCCGTTGAAGGAGGCGAGGAGTCAAAGGCAGTGATGAACGAAAAACACATCAACGGTGGGCAGGTGACCATGACTAAACTTCGCCGGAGATGGTGGCGGCTTAAAATCGACGGGAATGGAGGTTGTCCGCACGGGATCTATGGATGAGCAGCAATGAAGGCGTTTTGGCTTATGAACAGCGATGGTGGGTTGGTGCGCAAGGACTACGTCGGTGGAGGTTATTGGCAGCAACGATGGTGGAGGTTGTTGGCAGCGACGACGGAGACACAAGAGAGGAGGTGGCGTTGAGTGCTACAGGGGCGACGATTGAGAAATTTCATGATGAAATTTCATGATGGTAACTAGCATCGGATGATGATGGCACACGTGGCTAAGGCCTTCATCTTTGTTGATGGTGGTTTCATCGCCGGTGGATGTTCAAAGTGAGAAAAGAGAGTTGAATGGGTTTTCTATGAACGTGGGGTTTAACTTTAAAGATTGACATTAATTTAGGAATTGATTTTAAGAGAGATAATCGGACGTGATTTTTTAGGGGTGGTTATTAGGATTTGAATTCATTAGTTTAAAAGACATTAATACCCTTTAGGCTTTAATATAAACTTCCTATATTTTTATATTAATTACAAAAATAACATGTTTCATCACAACCATTAACGAATTGATCTAACGGCTCAAAAAGCTTCTCGCACTTTTCGCAAATAAAGTGTTTTTCGCATGAACCATCCTATATATATATATATACTATGATATAAACCATTTAAGTTTTTTCCTTAAAACTCTTAAATTTTAAGTCACTTAAGATTACTATTCTACCCTCATCTACCAAAAAATAATTCCATAAAATAAACTTAATAATATTCCTTTTTCATAAATTCCAGAATATTCTCTGTCCATAAATTTCATAGCAAAACTTACGAAACAGAATATTCCATAAACTTAATAACATTCCATAAATTTCAGAAAGGGAAAATATGTAATATTCGCTTTTCAGCTGCTAAATAAAAATTACAAAATTACATCTAAATTTCATTCCCTTTTCACCTGCTAAATAAAAATTATCAGATTACGTCTGGTATGTCCTCTTGATTAATACCTACCAAAACAACTCCTTAACCGTCACCGCATTACGTGGGTACCCCGCTAGTATATATATATATATATATATATATATATATATATATATATATGTGTGTGTGTGTGTGTGTGTGTGTGTGTGTGTAGTGAAAAGTTCATTTATGCCGCCTATAAATAGGCGTCTTCAATTTGGTGTTTTGGAGACGATATATATGATCACGAACGAAATATGAGAGAGGGATATACGATTTCTAAGTCGATATTCTGTCGAAATAGTCTCTGATAAACGAAAATCAAATTAAAGATATTCTGTGTTTGGATTTGAATAAAGCCTGTAATTCAAATCAAGTTTCTTGGATTATCCTATATCTGAATTCATGATACCCCAAACAATAGGAGTCAAATTACAGATTACGAATAATATATTAAACACGATATACGAAATTATTCAAGTGTTATTATTGTTATTCTTTAACCTTGTATCAAATCCTTTCCTCCGACATTCGAACACCGATAATTTTTTCAAACTCAAATGACAATTATTGTCCATCACTTATTAAAGTTTAAAATGAATGTAACCGGAAAAGGGTATTGAATGCATACAAAGGGATGTACCTAGATTGGTGATGGGCCTCCATTGCTTCACGCAGCAATACACCGTATATAAGTTTGAATTTGAAATCAGATTGCGATCGTATTGGTTTGAATTCGTGTCAACAAATTTTCATCTTATTTTTCTCTGTGTGTGTGTGTTTTTTTTTGTTTTTCGACACAATTTTAATTTAATATTGCTTAATTCGTATTAGTTCAGATAGTCTTTTGTGCTGACTTATTCTTTGAGAAAAATTAGCTCTTGTTTCTTGTTGGTCTATTCTTTTAAGGAAAAGATGTGGATCTTATTTTGTGTCACCTATTTTTCTATTAAAAAATTAGCATACAGAATTAACTTTCATAAATTTATACTATACTTTTTTCATGACAACAATTAGGTATTGTGCAGTTATAAGTAGATCTGGTATTCACATGCAATTAAAGCAATAATCATCAAAGATTGATCAATTAAGATTAATTACAAACTATTTTAAATTGATGAAACGTTTTAAATACATAAAATTTTAAAATGTTTCAAGGTGATGAAATTTAAAATACATAAATCAGCGTTTTTTTTGACAAACGTACTTTCATCATACGATGTTATTACACATTTGCACAATCATACTTTGAACATTGGGGCTTTTGACTTTAACCTTTTCTTTTTCTTTTTTTTTTGTTTGACTTTGAAGTTTTTTGTCGAATTTTTAATATGACGGGATTTTCAATTTCCAGGGAAGAAAAAAAGGGAAAAAAATGTCATTGATATGAATAATTATGGATACTGCCCTTTATGAATGTTATTGGGGTTCTGCCCTGGTGGTCAGGAGATTGTTACTACATGGGGAGGTCTTGGGTTCAAGTCTCCTCGTGGGGGTTTTCCTTATGTGGTGGAGTGGGGTTTATCCCTTCAGGAGCGTGGCTTGGGGTTCACATACTGCCTCCTTTATGGATGTCATAGCGGACCCAGCCCACTAACAACTAACTCGCCGTTCAAAAAAAATGAATAATTATGGATAATTGTAACGTCTTTTTTTTTTAAATGACTATATCCTCTGTTAGAGGTTGGTTGACCATGTATATCCTTAGAGATATGTATTAATATGGATATGTGATTTGTTTCCTTAAAGAGTAATCCTCTTGTATCTATAAATTGATAATCACCTAATACATAATCTCCGTTCTCTTTTTCTCGTTTTTCTATAATTCACAACACATTATCAGCATGAAATCTCTACAAACTAGGAAAGACGAACACAATTCGCTTATTGTTAGAGTTTACACTTTGATTAAAAGAGGTAAATCTTGAACCTTACTTATATTAATAATACATTATTTGTTAATAACGATTTCATTCAAACAATTAACTACATATTTGTTAAATATCAAAATTATATTAATCATACACTATATATCAAAGCATAAATCACATGATCGAAATGCAGATTCACGTAGGTAGAGTAATGTCTGACATTTGAAATCCTCATCATAATTAAAGATCACATCACATAGGTTTTCGCACGTGTTAACAAACCAAACGACACCATTACTACCTTCATCCGATCGACACCTTTGCTACATTCACTTGAATAGCACCATTATACACTTGTGTACGTCATAGTCTAAGTAGCAAAAATGGACAGACTTTAGTAATTTGTGTACAACTTGGAGTAGCGCCCTAGCTAGTGTATGTATTGCTAGGGCATGTGAGTAGTAAACGGGGTTCTCTTTGTGGGTTTAAACTCTACGTTTATGGAAACCTTATTATATGATCTGATGTTTAGGATATGAGTGAATTGCATGATAAGTATGATACGTTGTATATGATATAATTTTATAATTATTTAGATAATTGTTATTTGACCCATATATGTAATATGTATTTGCGGGTAAAAAGGAAGGGTCGAGTACACGAATGGGACAGGAGTGGTTATTTGTTAAATGTTCACTGTTACTTATTCCATATGATGATATGTGACTTTGTTTTTGTGCTCTTATTATTGACTTATGTGATGTAAGCTAACACTTATCTATACTATATTATAAAGCATTTAGACATTTTGCTTAATCTCTTAAATTTTAAGGCTTTTGAAATTACTAAATTACCCCTCATATAAACTAAATGGATACTATTATATAAAGTAACTATTAAATAGAGTTAATAAGAATCTTATATTCTATTTTAAAAAACTAAACCTTCCATATTTAAAAAATTCAAATAAATTAACTTGATTATTAAAAAATACTTTCATAATCAAACCTTTTATATTAAATATTATATCATGTAATAAATATTTTAACATAATTATCAGAAAATGTGTACAAGTAGAACTCATAAATCTAAATAATCTATAATAAGAATTTATAAACATATATTTTAAATTTTTTTAAATAGCTCATATAATTAATAGTTTCAAATTAGTTTACTATTTTCTTAATCTCTTAATTTTAAATAGTTTTAAATTACTAATTTACACTCAATATTTTCATGCAATTTAACTAATTTTATAAGTAAAGACTTTTTTTCTTATTTAATTGTTCTCAAAGTTTATTTAAAAATAATAAAAGAGTTTATTAAGAACAGGAAAATAAAGAAAATAGACATGTTACCAATATAAAATTATTCGTTGTCACCATATTACGTAAATTTTCAAAACGAACAATTTATCGAGTAAAAACTATTTTATGTCGCCGCATTGCGCGGGTATCATGTTAGTTTTTTGAAATTTGTCTTGTATTCGTGTAGGTTGTTTAAGAGTTATGTTTAGTTAAATGAGGGCTAGTCTAGTTAGTTTTTGATCGATTTATCATTTTTCTGACTTGTCTTGTAATGCTTTATGTTTTGGAGTAAGATTTTGTGCTTTAATTAGATGACCTTTGTAGCTTTAGGTGGATAATCAACTAGGCATGATTTAGTTAAATATTCTCTTGTGAACGTTTATAATAAATAAGAAAAAAAAAGTATATCACAAACTTTAAATTTCATGGTGTTACATTTGAAATTTGAATTTAATATCCTGAATTTTCGACACACACTAAAGCGCGCGCACAAGAATATAATTTGCAAAATAGTAAACAATACGAGATATTATGTGGTTCTTACGATTACGGTGATCGTGCTATATCCATGGTTGAACTACACTCACGACAAACATAGCAACATAGGAGCCTAAAAATCTCTCACATAATATGTAAAAAAGAAAACAAATTTGGATGAAATTTTATTTGTTCACCAATCTATACAAAAAAATTGGTTGGATTCGTGTCAGATTCCTTCAAACTCAATAAAGAGACGGGGATATTCTTCCAACGACGGTGGCACCGACCTTGATTAACTGGGAGACACCCTAGCTAGATCAATAAGCCACACTGGGAGATACATTTCAAGCCGTGAAAGGAAAAAGATTAAACCTTTTATTTATCTTATTTATTTTATTCTCAACCTTCCCTATTTTAGGTTTAAGATTATAGCTAGAACTTGAACGAGTTTGTACCGCCTTGACTTGTCAAATTTAACTAATCCTTATATTACAAATTTACAATAAATAAAATAATATAATACATTAACAATTGAAACTCCGTCTAAATATAATATAGTGTTGACATCAAAATGCATGGAGTAGTTTGGCTTTTAAAGAGGTAGTTGTCACAACTTGTCTACTCCAATGAATACTTTTGCACTAAAGTGGAGACAATGACATATACGAATATCTAGGAAAAGTTATATGTTTTTTAATGGCAAACAATTACACCTAATCAACTTACTGCTAAGTTTAATATATTTTCTATCATAAGACTTGAATCCCACCTTCTTAAATAATAACATATTTTTACAATACTTGATACTGTTAGATTACAAGTCTTTTATTAGAAAAAGTTATACAAGTTTTCATCACAAAAAATATGCATCATTAAATACAAGTGTTTTGAAAACACACTACCTTCCAAACTTTTTCAAACTTTTAAAGAGTGAAGCAATGTGTTTTTGGATGAAATAAAATGAATAAGATTTTGTTACAAAAATTTGATATAGAAGATTTTTAAGCAAGGATAGGGTGATTTTCACATAATAAAAGCTATCTAGGATATAACTTTAATATATATCGTGACGGAACTTGAACATCATTTTTCGGGTTGACCAAAATGTAATAATTTTATTTTGGAGCAAACCATGCTTAAATCTCTTTAAAGATACAAAACAAATATTTTATCATATAAATTATAGTAAAATATTAATTAAACAAAAAAATTTTAAAGAAGCTATAGCCCTTTCCTGCTCCTGTTAAGTTCCTTCCATGAATATATAGTGTAGGATATATAAATAATCTTCTTCTTTTTTTACAAGGTCATATGTATATTTAGGGGAATGCAAAACAAATTAACCATTGAAATTGAGTCACTAAACAAAAATCGCACCGGGATTGAAATGTACTTTTTATTTCTCGCTTCATGCATGGTTTGAAAACACTCTATTTGTCCAGTCTGATTTGGTTCGTTTCGATTTCAACCCGATTTTTAACAGTAAATGTCATTAATTACAATATATTTCTATTAACTAGCATCGTACCCGCGTAATGCGGCGACAAATAGTTAATGTTTTATAACATGTCACTTTCAAAATGTAATAATATGTTATTCGTGCGATTCAGTGTCACTAAAAAGTTTTCTACAGCAACATATTCTTTTTTTTCAAAATTTCTTTTATTTGTATTAACTATTTTATTAATTTTAAAAATAAATTTTAAAAGGACATTAAAATAAGATAAGGAAATTTATTTTATGAAATAAGGAGAGAGAAGTTAATCAGATTTTGAAAATTATGTTGATGTGGTGGATAATTGTGTATGTATAAGAGAGTGTGTTAGTGTAGGAGAATATATTTTAAATACATAAAAAGTTAAAGTAAATTAGGAGAGAATGAAATGGTTAAAGATTGAGCGGATGAGATTAATTTAGATAAAAAGAAAGATCAAGATTTTGCATTGATTAAATTTTAAGAACTATTAAAATTAAAAATGAGAGATAATATTAAATGTTTTATATAATAATATAGATATAGATTATCCGTTTTGGTAATTATATTATTTTTGCATGCATCCTGTTTTAATAATTATATATATTTTTTGTTTATGTGGTTATATCGTAATTCAAGCAGAAAAATATCATTACCGGTTAAAGTAAATAAAAAGATATCGATAAAAATTTGTAATGAGTCATGTCATCAATAACCTAGCTATTAGAGAGGGGGGAGTGTACATGACGGTAAGCAGGGGTGGATGAAGGGTGCCGTCCCCACGACACCGTCCAGTGTACCATGATGATCTTGGGGCTGGGTATTGCATCTTGGGGTTAGCGTGGCTTTTTTTTTTGTTTTTTCTTTTGTAGTAACCTCTTACTTATTTCTTTTTTATTTTTAATTGATTAATTGAGTATTAGATTAGTAGCATAATTTTATATGGTGTGAAATAATCACAATAGAACTGATCAACAAATTAAATAGCTATAGAAAAAATCTGACATAATTACATAGTGAGTGTGGTGAATGATGACAACTCCTACCAATCTTATAGGTGAAAGGGTGAGTGGGGGGTGGGCTTCATGCCTTCACCACTTTGGGGGTGAATGTGGTATCGCTCCATACCTTTGGGGTGGAGTTGGGGAGAGGGTAAAGACCAACTGGGTAGGGGTGAATAGTAGTAGAACTTCTCTTACATTTTGTCATCTATATCTCTCTTATTTCTTTATTTTAATTGGACAATTGGGTACTTAGTGAGTTTCAGAATTTGGTATGAGGTGGAGCGATGTAAGGTCTAGTTTATTTAGCAGAATTCAAAAGAATGGAATGAATTAAAATCAAATTTCGTGTTGTATTGTTTTTGATAAAATTGTTTTTAAATGAAATTTAATTATTTGTGATATTTACATTTCCTCAAGTAATGAAAAATCCATTCCATAATTAATCTGGATGAAATTTAAATCAATTTTATTCGTTCGAATTTTATAAAACAAACTATAACTAAATATTGTGAGAAGAAAGCTAACATGATTTTACGATGGATGTGATGTGGTTTACCACTTTACTTTTCATGTGATTAAATTACCAAATTAGCACTTTAACATTATCATAAAGTCGGCACAACATCGTGAGTATATTTGATACTATTATGTTGTGAAATTATTATTTTTATAAATAAAAATTCTTTTTTTTCTTTTTTTTTACTTTATCCTTATACTTAACACAAAATGACATATATAATTTATCAATTCTTTTTTCTCGAATTCTTTATTAATTTTGTTAGTCTTATAAATAAATAAACAAGTAAGAAGATTTTTTTAAGAATATAAAACCTCTGATTTTATAAAAAGTTTTTACAAATTGGGATTTGAGAATATTCACTTGGTGCACGTGGTAATCAACCGTGGTTAATTCCATGTTGCTGAGAACTGAAATCATCTTGTTAGGTGGCTATTCTTCATGACTTCTATTCTTTTCCTTTTTCTTCATTTTCTAATTATTTTCTTTCTCCAGAATTTCTGACGTATCCATATTAGAAACCACCAAACACACCCCAACTCCAATCTCTCCCACACCCACACATGGAAGAAAATTCTTCTGATGAGATCCGAGCTCCACTGATACAACCTGCCTACGACGACGGAGATGCCTTTCTCCCGTCGTCGTCGTCACCGTCAGAAGTGACGGCGGTGAAGACGGTGGAGGAGGAAGAGAATTCGCCGATCAAGCAGGTGGCGTTGACCGTACCTACCACCGATGATACATCCCTTCCGGTTCTCACCTTCCGAATGTGGGTCCTAGGCACGCTTTCCTGCGTACTCCTGTCTTTTCTCAACCAGTTCTTCTGGTACCGGACTGAGCCACTTAGCATCACCGCCATCTCCGCTCAGATCGCGGTGGTTCCGCTAGGTCAGCTCATGGCGGCCAAAATCACCGATCGTGTGTTCTTCAAAGGATCGCGTTGGGAGTTCACCATGAACCCTGGGCCGTTCAATGTTAAGGAGCATGTGTTGATCACGATTTTTGCGAACTCCGGAGCAGGTACGGTATATGCGATTCACGTGGTTACTGGTGTGAAGATATTTTACAAACAACAGATGACCTTCTTCGTGTCATTGATCGTTGTTCTAACCACTCAGGTTTGGTTGATTTAATTCCTAATTAATTCACAATTCTAGCATATATATATATATATATAGATACATAATATATATTGCGTTTAAGTCTGACGACGACGTTGCGGTGGTTAACGGTGGTGGTGGCTGTTAAATGGTGGTTAGGTGTTAGGATTTGGATGGGCTGGAATATTCAGAAGGTATCTGGTGGAACCAGCTGAGATGTGGTGGCCATCTAATCTGGTCCAAGTTTCTTTGTTCAGGTAATTACGTACGCTTGTTAATATCCATTTTATTAAGTTTTGAGAAATGTTTTTTTCCGATTAATTTTTTTTGTTTGTTTTATAAAAACAGCCAATCCTGTTTAGGAGCTAAAACATAAGACCGGTTGTTTTTACCAAATATTTAATAATTTATATAAGTAAAAAAATAATTCATAAAATAGTTTTTCTTTGTCGCGCGAGTTTCTATTAGAAAATATAATTATAAAGATAATAGAGGTTTTGCTTCTTCCTTGTAAATTTAAAAATTATTAGCTTAAATTTTATAAATAGATTGAACTTTGGATATTAAACCATGAGGTATATGAACTCTAATTATAGAGAAAATAAAGTAAGAGAGGGACATAGTGATTTAGAGAGAACAAAGTAGATGAGGAGAGATAAATAGGGTAGGTGAAGCTAATGGAGGGACTTAATTTTAGCGGGTAAGGGGGTGTTCCATTCAAGTTCAGTCGTTCAGATGCGAGTGTGCTACGCGAGGTCCGCTAATGAGTAGGTATGGTATACTACATAGCCTTAGATCACCCGCCTTGGTATGGAGAACCGCGCTGGCTGCTCCCTACCCTCCAAAAACACCATCACCATGGTGCGGGTTCCAGCCTAAGCTGGTTCCCAAACCCGTTGCGGGCTTCCTTTTTTTTCTTCTTTCTTTTAATTATTGTATATTTTTTATTAATAATTAATATGGGTTGAAGAGGGTTGGATGTGTGGGTTAATGGATTAGAGGTGGAAGATGATATGATAGTGGATTTTATAAGATAACTATAAGTTGGATGTTGATGTTAACCCTTACGTTTTATAAATAGTCAGAGTGGGCAATATTGTATTTTAAAAAAAATGAAATTGTATAACAACAAAATGACAACTTTACTGAACTCGTATACAATGATAGACTTTAATAAGAAAATGACTATAATTATTACGACTATGTAATGCTTTTAATTAACTTTATTGTTTCTTGTTACTTTATTTCTCGGGATAATTTAAAAATAATACTTGTTACTGATTATATATAAGAATAAAAGATGAGAATAAAAGATCATTAAATAGTAATTATAGATAATTTTTGTCTCATAACACTATCGATATCACACATTATTTATTTAAACACTAACTACTACTTTCTATGTACAAACACTACTTGTGTGTCAATCTAAATGCATGCCCATATACTTTATATATAGTTAGATCTTTTTATATTAACATTTCGTAACTAAATTATTTTATTTTCGTAAACTATTTAGTTTTGTAAATAATTTATTCATATATAAATAGGGTGGGTTATTGACCAACCTTTGGGAAAGCAAATGGGTAGATAGATAGGTCTTGGTTTTTGAATAATGACTAGTTTAATCTCTCTTCTAATTTTCTTTTATGAGCTTATTATCTTATGTTAAAGGTTTCACAAAACAAAACCGATGAGTTTACACTATCATATTATATTAAAGGTAATCTTAACCAAATTTATTTAGCTTTATACGTTTATTATTATGTGTATTAAATTTTAAAATTTCTATTGTATATATCAAACTTTTAATTTGTTGGTAATATATATATATATATATATATATATATATATTGGTTACATGAAAAAAAAATGTATTTGTTTAGTATATATACAATAGAAAATTTAATACATACAATAGAGACAAATTAAATATTTGATAAACACAATAGCAAAAGATATAAATTTTGATATATTTTAAAGAATTTTACCCTATATTAAAATCCGGAAAATGTAAAACATTTTAGGAAATTCGGTAAGAAACTTGTATTGTAAAGTAAAAGTATTTTGGCTATTATTACAATTTAGGAGCAAGATTTTAGGGTGTATATAGATCTCGTGTATAGGATTCCAACTGTATTAAGTATCAGTAGTAATTAAAATAACTCACATGATGATAATGATGATCTTAGTAATATACGTGAGAACAAAACTAAGAACACACACAATATTGGTAAATTGAAATGCTTAAAAGAATTAGGGTAAATTACAAAGGTTATATACCCAAAGAGTATTAACATAATCTACCCTATCATTCTAGAAAATATAACTAGAAATAAAACTTTAACTAAAATGTAAATGTGTTAACACCGTTGATAACTATTTGTTTGCCCACTATGCTATACGCGATAATGAGAGCGTCTCTAGCATGAAAATTAGCGGGAAAAATATGTCGGAAAACTTGTCATAGAAAGACCTTGATTTTAATGGCAAATATATATATACCCACTAAATTTATCCCTAAATCTACTTTATTGTCCATAACAAGACTTGAATCTACAACCTCTTGTGAAGAGGTACCACTCCACAACATCATATACCGATGGGCTACGAGCCCTTTAAAAAAACCTTGATGATGATAACCATTTATTTACCAATTAAACAAGCTAATTTATAAATATTATTAAATAAGACAGTTAAATATTATAATTTTTTTAAAGTAATAAAGCCAGCTTAATAAAACTTGGATGATTCTTATTAATGTTAATCATTTAATAAAATATTTTGTTGGAAAAGGAAGAACTACTTTTCAATTGCATAAGTTAAATAAAAGTTGTCGTCATGTTGCAAATGTTATTTTCTTTCGTTCGCTTTGAATATACGAAAAGATATATATACCAATGAGTTGACATCAGCCAAGAGATTCTTATCATTTTTTTAACGCTACTTCACGAATCACGTGGACTTAATTTATAATGATATATAAACAGTTAATTAATTATTGTTTATTTAAGTTATTATTAATCTTAAACATTGGTTTTCTTATAATTTTTTTTACGGTTTTTATTATAAACTTGAAGCGTAGTTTGAAAAGGTATTATTTATTAGACTCGCTCACACTTTATTTATTAATTAAGAAAAAGTTCGTTCAATCCAAACCCGTTTAAATGGTTTGAAGGTGGATTCAAATCCCACCGGCTGTTACATGACAACCTTTTTAACGTCAGACCATTAATAACCATACCCCCTCATCGCATACCCTGTCACATGTCACATCAGCATCGTATCATTTTTTACTTCCATCTCATTCTATCTCAAAAACTCACTCATTCATCCTATACTATACAACCATTCTTTAAAATAAATAAAAATAAGTAGAAAGAGAGGAGCAGGATACATACTAGTCCAGTGAGACCCTAATTATCGCGGGACTCAAAAATGGGAGGTGATCCTTACAACAAAAATTGACGTACACAATAACTTTATGCATCATTAACTTGTATCATGTACATCAACTGTTTGTACCTTGTTGTGTATGGCTAAAAGTTGTTGTGTACGGATTAACTCTCCTCAAAAAGAGGAGAGTGCGATGCGATGGTGTTGGTCCGGATCCAGCTCGGCTCCCACGCCTCCGCATGGTCTCAATCCAAAGTTGTTTAATTCATATTCATGCTGGTGATGTGTTTCCGTATTGATCCATTTATTGTGTCGACAAGCTTTGAAATGTGTGACGATATATATAGTTGTTAAATTTACTATATATACTTCTTGGAAAAGAAAATATCGATCCAAGTTTACTATTTACGTTACGTTAAAGTATATAAAAGAATTGATAACATGTGAACACCGTAATTACTGAAAACCTTACCCATATTTGCAGACTCTTAGACACATGCAACGCTGCAGAAGTCATTAATGTAGCAATACCAAAGTGCATGTTGACCGGCTCTTTTATACCTTTTATTTCAATTATCTCTTGGGCCATATATATATATATATATATATATATATATATATATATATATATATATATATATATATAAACTGGTCTTTTTTTACTTCAAAGTGCATGTACTTTTCTTAATGAAGTATAGTATATAAAAATAAATAAAACCTATATATAAGAAGATATGCAGTTTGATTTCATGTAGTATAAATAAATAATAATTAGAATATACCTTCAATAAATTGATGGAATAACTTATTTGTAACATTAAATTTGAAGTCTTTGAACTTTGAAAAGATAAGGGACCTATCAAATGTCACGAATAGGACAAAGACGTATATATAATGGCGAGCAAGAAGGGTATATCAACGTGCAGTCGTAATCATAGGCCCCAGAAAGCTGGAACCACTTCATCAAAACTATTATTTCCTGTTCTAACACTTTTGTTTTTAGTAGAAGCGTTACTGCATGTCTTAATCAGGTTTAGATCCAACCTTATCAATTATACATTTTTTTTAATTATGATCTGTTTTCGTCTAACAGGGCTTTGCATGAACAAGAAAAACGGCCCAAAGGGGGACTGACACGTACCCAATTCTTCTTAATTGCATTCACTTGTAGCTTCGCATACTACATATTCCCAGGCTATCTTTTTCAGATGTTGACCTCTCTCTCATGGGTCTGTTGGATCTTCCCTTCATCAATTATGGCCCAACAAATCGGTTCTGGGCTTCATGGGCTTGGTATAGGCGCAATTGGGCTCGACTGGTCTAGTATTTCTGCATACTTAGGGAGCCCATTAGCAAGTCCATGGTTTGCCACAGCCAATGTTGCCGCTGGTTTCTTCTTGGTTATGTATGTCATCACTCCCCTTGCTTACTGGTTCAATGTCTACAACGCCAAAAACTTCCCTTTCTTTTCCGACGGCCTATTCACCGCCGACGGCCAGGAGTACAACATTACAACGATCATCGACTCAAATTTTCACTTTGATAATGATGCTTATCAACAAGAAGGTCCTCTTTACCTTAGCACATTTTTCGCCATGACTTATGGTGTTGGTTTTGCTGCGTTGTCATCTATGGTGGTTCATGTATTTCTCTTTCATGGAAGGTAAATTAAATTTTACTCATGACTAGTTAGCATTCTAATTATGAGATTAGTTAACAATCTAATTGATTTGTTTATGGATTATAATAGTGAGATATGGGAGCAAAGTAAATCAAGTTTCAAAGAGAAGAAAGTGGACATACACACTAGACTAATGAGCAAGTACAAGCAAGTACCTGAATGGTGGTTTTGGTGTATACTTTTTGCAAACATCGCTCTCACCATATTTGCTTGTGAATATTACAATGAGCAGCTTCAATTGCCATGGTGGGGTGTTATTTTAGCTTGTGCCATTGCCATTTTCTTCACTCTCCCTATTGGCATTCTCACTGCCATCACTAACCAGGTAAAAGTTCATCTTCTTCCTATGAACATATTGCCTTGCGAGTCTTTTTCTAGTTCTAGATTGAAGACATATGTGTAATTTCAGGCCCCGGGTTTAAACATTATCACGGAGTATATTATCGGGTACATATATCCAGGATATCCGGTTGCGAATATGTGCTTCAAGGTGTATGGTTACATTAGCATGACACAAGCGGTGACTTTCCTTCAAGACTTCAAGCTCGGACATTACATGAAGATCCCACCTAGATCAATGTTCATGGCACAGATTGTTGGAACACTAATAGCCGCTTTAGTGTACTTGTGCACTGCGTGGTGGTTAATGGATACGATTCCAGACATATGCGATTCGTCTTCTGATGTATGGACATGCCCAGGGGACCATGTGTTCTATGATGCGTCAGTGATATGGGGTTTGATTGGACCGCGGAAGATTTTTGGAGACCAAGGAACCTACACTATGGTCAACTGGGCTTTTCTTATAGGAGCCATAGCTCCAGTGTTAGTTTGGTTAGCTCATAGGGCTTTCCCTAACCAACAATGGATTAGACTAATAAACATGCCCGTGTTGATTGGTGCCACAGGAAGTATGCCACCAGCAACGGCCGTGAACTATACGGCTTGGATAACTGTTGGGTTTTTATCAGGGTTTGTGATGTTCCGGTATAGACCGGATTTATGGCAGCGACATAATTATGTGTTGTCAGGGGCGTTGGATGCAGGGTTGGCTTTTATGGGTGTGTTGTTATACCTTTGTTTGGGTTTGGAGAATATTGGTTTGGATTGGTGGGGGAATGATCTTGATGGATGCCCTTATGCTTCTTGTCCTACAGCCCCTGATGTTTTTGTGGAGGGCTGTCCTGCTTTGGCATATTGAATGGGGCTTGATTAGTTGACATCAACTGATGTGAACCAAATGTTATGTAAAAACACATATTTGTGTGGTTGCTCAATTGCATATGTTCCTTTATTCCATAAAACAATTTTTATATGTTTTTATAGACACATTGATTCCTTAACACTTAGAAATTTATCTCGAGTGCCCCTCATGTTCTAATACGATTGTCAATGAATCATGCGTCGTGTTGTACAACACAACAATATTTACACAAAATAACCATTGATGTTGTCTCAGGCTAAATAAATGTAAATGGTGTAGGTTTAGTACCTAGCCAAAAGACATACTGAAATACAAAATACGTACACTATATGCTATATATAGCATGTCTATGTGATTTTACACCTTCCTTGTGAATGTACTTTAGTCGGTAGTCATCTCAAATTAAATTTGTTTTCTTTACAAAAGCCTATATATGATCTTTGAGACAAAATATCAAACTAAAAGATGTGTTCTATGTTCTTTTTAAGGATGTTTGTGAAGAGTCAAAAAAAGTATGTTTATAGATAAATCAATTCTCCAAGCATGCTTAATTATTTTGTTATAGAGTAGAGCACTCACAAATCTTTTTCTATTAAGACAATTGGGTTTTGACTCCATATCTCTTGGTAGCATATAGTGAATGGTGGGTTTTTGGTCATGTGGTATCTATTGTTTTGGCTTCGCCTCAATCGTTCAGTCCCTTTGTATGTTGAGGGTAACATGGGCATCGACTCAGGGCATTGCTAAGACAAGGAAATCACTTAACAAAAAACAGTTCAACTGCAACATCAACATTCGATCATCGTGAAAACACCATGGCAAACATTCAAGCCGCAGACCCCTTCACATATAAAAACACTACCAACTCTAGATCATGCACCAGTCAATATATCAAGGAATTAATCTGCTCAAAGTGTGTGATAGGCGCATCTCAACATTTATTTCATTTTTCATTCATGTTATTTATTTGGTCTAAACTTGACTTTAAATAAGTAAGCTACAAGATTAAAAGTAAAGAACATAAGACTTGAGCAATATATATTTAACCAACACCACATTAGAAAATTTTGAAACATAGAGCAAAAACCATTTGTTTCAAGTTAGCCCACTACTAATTAAGAACGTTCTATATTTTTTTTAGTCATTCTCTTCATTCCCATTCATGTGGTTCTTTATAACAGAATAATACACTGAACCAAAATCAAGTTCCAAACTGAAAATAGGAAATCAAAAGACGGATCTGTTTAGAACGTATAATGGCTTCATGTACATATACCAAGTCCAAAGCTGAACAACATGGACCCTTAGTTTCCGGGTATCGTGAACTTCTCCCTGAACAGTTCGCGGGTTCTTTTACGTTCTTAGTCCCAACTTGCTTTATTATACATATTATAAACATCTCTAATCTATAACAAAATAACTCCTCTAAGGATGGAGGACATGTTTTAGTGATGAACATTGTAGTATTAATATGATAAAATTTGTTTATGATTGGCAGGCAGGGGCGGAGGCACATCAAATCGAGAGGGTTCGATTGACCCCGCTGAACAAAAAAAATTTCATATAACTTTAGTGCAATTTTAGTGTAATTTAGGTAAAATTTTAGTTATGAGCCCATTAATTTTGTTTATGAAAGTTATTAATCTCAACTTTGAACCCATTGGTGTAAGCTTCTAGCTCCACCCCTCTCGGCAGGGAAGCTTTTACTTTTTCACCTTTTTTTATGCCTATAGGATATGTTAATGACCATCTCCAAATAATTCCATTAAACTCAAGTGAGCGGAGTGGAGCAAGTGGTGGGGTGTGGTGAGCTTAAATATTGTGTGGACTATGTTGAGTAATGTCTCATATAGGACGAGAAATGAATTTGTAATATGTTTAATAAGTGTCTTGGACTACTCCACTTATAGCAAACTGATTTTGAGTTGGAATCTCACAAACTTACATGGTATCAAAGCAAGGTTTACCCGTGATTGTTCAAAGACCACATGTACTCCATGTAACCCATAAGTATCCACGTGTTAGCGTGAAAAAAAAGAACTCGACACGTGAGGGGCATGTTGAGTAATGCCCCACATCGAAGGAGAAGTGACTTTGTAATGTGCTTGATAAGGGTTTTGTGCTACTTCACTTAAGTTGGTTTTAAGTTGGAACCCCATAAACTTACATCCACTATGTTACTTCGTTGATGGAAATTGCAGGGGTGCCTATAACTTTTTTTACTCTGCTACATGGTGGGAAAAATCATTCGAAAAAAGCAACTGAGCAAGGTAAGTCTTCAAACACTTTTTCATTCTTTTTTTTTGTTAAATTTTTTATTGGTTAGTTTAATTGGGTCCAAACATATAGTGTGGTACTGTGGTGACGAGTGGTCATTACAGAACTGAGTTGTTAGTTGAGTGATGGGAAAAAATTGACGTGACAGTGTGGTAAGTGTGAGGGTTGGAATCACTCTTAACTCCACCACACCGTTATTGTGGAGAAATACATGACCACATTGCCACCAAATCTCACTCCGCATTCTCTGAATATGATTTGGGGTGTCATTGTAACTTTGTAAGAGTTGGGATAGGATGTGGTGAAGGTGGGAAAGAGGTGAAGATCTAGTGGGGTGGGCATAGATTTGTTCTCTATTTTGTATTTTTTTTTAATTTTAATTTAGTAATCGGAGTATTATGTGGGTCCCAGCATATAGTGTTGTTAGGAGTGACCATTACATAGCTCAGTGGTGGGTTAAGTTGTTAAGGGAAAAACTAACATGACAGTATGATGATTGCTACCACTCTCATAATAGATTTCACTTGAATGAGAGCGTGAGACCAAGGAGGGCAGATAATGGCCACATATGATTACATGCTTTCGGTTACGAATGCCACATAGACCACACAATTTGACAATTTGACAAATCTAACAAAACTTGTTTTCACTTATTAAGGATATAGATAAATAGCTTGGATTATATTTATTAAAATGGTCATAAGAGTGATAACATAAACACAAATAGTTTTTAAGTTAAGTAAAGGTTGGATGGCTCAAATAAATACTAAAATTTTACTCGTGCAATATGGCAGGAAACAATATGCTTGTTTTTTTATGCTTCGGATGCATCGACATAGAATAGATCGCCCTAGTTCCCGTTCTTTTCCGGTGCACTCACTACTCAAAGTGAGAAATGTGTTATTATCAATGACATGTGCACTTTATACAAATTTAGAAGTAATTAAACACTTAAATTTGATGAACGACCTCATTTTTTTTGCTTATATGGTTAACTTTTGGTTTCTACCATAATTAGTTTAGTTTACTAATAACTAATTGGATGTCAAATTATTAATTTTTAACCTTAATTTCAATAGTTATTCTTTTACTATAAAAATGTAAAAAAAATCCATTAAAACGTAAATAAATATATAATTCTAATCAGTTTTTTAATAACGTATATTAAAAAAATTTATAGTTGAGTATAGTATATTAATACTATAAATATATATTTACCATATACGATTTAGTGAATTCTTAATGCTAGTAAAAAATTCTTATTTTTGTAACCGGCTTGTGTGATTTATTGCATATTATATTCAACTCAAATTTAGCTTAAATTGCTTTAAAGTATTGTAAAAGATACTTTAGTAGTTGTACTACTTAACTAAAAATTATCTTATAAAATGAGGTAAATATTTTATATGGTAATAGAGATTTATAAGCAAAATTTTAAATAACATTTATATAAAACTAATTGTGGTTTTAATTTAAAGGAAATCACCAACATATCTTTTGGTGATGAAAGGTCAAACAAATCCACCTTATGGAAATTATCCAACATGATCCTTACTTTTTAAACATAACTATCTCAAGTTGGTAAAATGTTTGACAAAAGAGGAAAACAGGAGGACGTTTTTGTTTTTGATTAACTAAGCTCCCAATCTTTCATATTATATTCAAATTGAGTTGGATGTTAGAAAAAAAAATTGAGGGGTAAAAAATCAAAGTTTCTTACCGTTACAAAAGCTAGAGTGTAATATAAAACAAAATCTAGCGCTCATATTTTAAAAATAGAAAACAATGTTGATTGGTAGTTCACGATGACCATAGATGGGACTATCGGCTTCCCAGATAGCTTTTTGGTTGTAAGCTTTTGTTCATATTTAAGTCACACCCCAGATCATTTGTCAACATCTCTTGCACATATGAAAACTCTCTAAAATTCAAATACACTTGTGATTATTGAAATCTTATCTTCCATACATGAAATCTTAAGTTTCAACATTAGGAAGGGAGAATATATCCTCGCAAGAGAAGAGAAGCAAGAACCTGCAAACATTTATCTACTACTTTCATTTCTTTTTACCTTGTTCATGAGTTGTTTTGTTGATCACTATCATAGTTTAATGAGACATTGTTGAGGTAATCACTACATCGTAATTAGTGAGATATTGTTGAGGTGATCATTGCTTTGCTTAGTGAGACAAGGAGGTAATCATTATCTTGTTAGTGAGACGTTGTATACCGGCGACTGTTTCATTCAAAAGAGACGTTGATGGTGAAGATAAACTCTTGGTTGAATGCCAAGGAGTTGATGTATGTTAGATTCGTTAACATCCAACCGGACAATTATACATGTGATATCATTTTCTTTCCCTATTGTCATTCAAATCAAAGATCATCATCCCAAAAGCAAATACATCATCTATAATCGGTGCATGGTGATATTTTCACCAATTTAGATTTAACATATTAAGTGACTCATTAACCCATAATGTATATACCTCTAATTTTCTTCACTCGCATCTTTGATTAGAGCAAGTGTAGAGGTCGTATGACCCTGGACCACTCCGGATGTCACCTTGGCACTTACCATAGCAAGAATACCCTATAGAAGTTTTCTTTGGTCCTGATCATTTGTTTCTTATTTTTATTTTTTAAAATACACAAATAAATCGGCAAAATATATTTTATGATTAATGCTAGATGGATATTTCATTAAGTAACTAAATATTATAATAAAAAAAACAAATTACATTAAAAGTACATATTGAGTTGTGGTAGTCTAATTCTTGCAACATGCTCAACAAGATCCGAATAAAGATTATTGTGCTTTACTCTATCGCCCATAAGTCCTTTATATTACAATGGCTTGCCGGACTTTGTTTTGCTAAACTTCATTGTGCACTTGGAAAGGTGGACAATTTTTTCATTCTCAATGCACACGATCATTGTTATCGTGTATCATAGTATAACCATGAATCTCCTCATATTGATGGTAGGCTTTCTTTGATGGTGGTGAACCATAAATGTTAATAATTTCAAAACAGTCGCAAGAAGTCCCCCACCCCACATTTTAGAAGTTTGTCAAATGCATTAGAGCGAATGCCATAAGCCACTTGTTGGAATTGTGGTAAAGCTTATTTTGTCACTAGCATAGTATCTTTGTTTAAAATACTCGGTAAGATGCTTAGAAATACCTTCTGTAATTTTAAAAAATAAATATCTACTCATGTGAAACATTCATCTAAAATACTTGAGAAAGCAATATTCGGAACCATTGATAAAGCAATCATGCATTAGTCGTTTGGCTTCCACAGGAGGCCTATTTAAATATCCTCTCTTTTTTTGGTTCACTTCTTGAGCTTTCATCTTCTTCTTATGCAAACAATTCTTTTAAACATTGTATCAAGTGACTTGTAAGAAACTTTTATTTCCGTTCTCAAAAGATGAATAACTAGAACTTAACATTTTTTTGATCAAGTATATGAGGTTGGTGAAATTGTTTAGTATTTGAAAGTGTAGAAGATAGATGAATGAGAAGGTGTGCATGATTACAAATGAGGATGTAAATGATACGTATAGAAGTTTGGAGGAGAATGTGGGTATAGCGTATCTTTTTTAGCCGTTGAGTAAAAAAAAGATAAAGCCACGCTGATCGCATTGAGATGCCAAGATGAGGACGTCAATGTGTGTGGAACCAAGAATGCATGCCTTCCAACTTTGTCAAACCAACCACCCCCCTGAGCCATTAGATATGCTCTTACTCTCTTAGGCTTCCAATCTTCCATTTATGACTTCCAAAATTCACATCTTCTACCGGTATACGACGTTCTCTAATATCTTTAAAAGACAATATAAACTGTTAATTCTTGTTATATACACGCGTTCTTACAAAATAGAAATTTTCAGATATATTTTTTTCAAAAAAGACGCATCTTTACCGATAGAATCAAGATCCTCATAAGTTAATTAAATATGAATAGTTATGTTTAATTAAAAAAAATTAAAAAACTTTATTCTAAATTAAAATTGAGTTTTGTTACCGGCTTTACATTTATAAAAATTCTAATTTTTCTCTCAGTAAATATTTCAATTTGATTCTTTTAGCAACTAAATTATGATATATAAAATATACTAATTTTTTTAATTTCTATTTTTAATTTTAATAAATACTAAGATTTTGTATAAAAATACTAGCGAAATGATAATTTGACGATCCAAACGTCATCGCCCACATCCTTTAACTAGACGCGGCATGACCGTAGTAATTTCAGTTTGAAGGGATCTCCGGCGGTAGGTCAAACTCCAAACAACCTGCCGTTGTTATTGAACCTCGCTTTTGGTCCTGTCTACTTCTACAACAACACATGGAGACTCAATCTGATACTACGGATGAAACTTCAAACATCAAAGATATTCGCCAACAAATCCAGTCTCGTATCGAAACGCTGCGCAATTCTCAGCTCGAAATCATATCCTCTCTCAAGTACGGTGTCGTTCCAGACATTGACGCCTCTCTCGATCTCCATCTCAAGGTCGTTTCCTCCTTCAATGGCCGCCCATTCACCCCTCTTCCCAACCCTATTCCCAGACCTAACCCTAATACCAAACGCCGCATTCAACCACCGCCACCTGCTCCTACAATCAAAATCTCAAAGCTTTCCGGTGATTTACATCCAAAACCCTCGTCTGACGCTTTTACAGCGGATGAAAGTGGGAGTGGCACTACACCCTTGTCTACTGTCAGATCAATGGTGGCGGTTTGTTTATTGGAGAGGGTTCCGTTTACGGAGATTGATTCGGCTTCGTTGTTGAGCAAGTTGGAGAGTGATGGTTTTCAGTCTGTTACCACCGCAGAGAAGGCGACGTTGAGGGAGGTGGCAGGAGGGGAATCGTTACTGGCGGTGGAGATGGCGTTGAGGTCGATGGCGGAGGATAACGGCGGCGTTCAGTTAGAAGAATTCAAAGTGAATGGGAAATTTAAGGTTTTGGTGAAGGGGATTGACAGAACTAGGTTAGTTAAAGAATTGCCAGAGAGTAAACATAACGAACCAAATTCGAATAATTTAAATGGTGGTAATGCGATTCAGCAAACCCCTAGGACAATGGGTGATGGTGGTTGGATGGGGCAAGGAGACCCTGCACAAATGGGCGGTGGCCAGATGATGGGGCCAAGGGGGATGATGGGCATGATCACCAGGCCTCGAGGGATGGCTGTCAATCCAATGCATAGACCACCACCAATGGGGATGTATTCACCTATGGGGGGTGGTGGTGCAAATGGGAAGCCGCCTAGGACAGAAGAGGATGATCTAAAGGATCTTGAAGCATTACTTAATAAAAAGTCCTTTAAGGAGCTACAGAAATCCAAAACAGGTGAAGAGTTGTTGGACCTCATCCATAGGCCTACTGCAAAGGAAACTGCAGTTGCTGCAAAGGTTATTCTTTTTATCATCTTCATATCATCTCTTCTTTTAATCAAATAATGTTCATCATATAATAATGACATTGCAAAGGAAACTGCAGTTGCTGCGGAGGTTTTTCTTTTTATCATCGTCATATCATCTCTTTGTTTAATCAAATAATGTTCATGATAAATTAATGACATTGATAATGATAATGCCGTGTTTATCATTGATTTTAGTTCAAAAGCAAAGGTGGTTCTCAAGTGAAGGAGTATTGTACAGCTTTGACAAAAGAAGATTGCAGGCGTCAATCAGGTTCTTTCATCTCCTGTGAAAAGGTTAGTTTAGAAATGAGTTAGCATTACTGTAAAAAAAAAATTCTTCATGAAATGAAGTTAACTGAGTTTCGGTGGTG